>CM062226.1:20597100-21797100 GCA_031216235.1 Syzygium jambos
GCATCTCCACAGTTTCTTGGTCTTAAACTTGGAGAGGTTGGGTTCTTGGACTGGGGGTTTTGGTGAAGAATTGTTACTTATGAGACGAATTGCATATTTCTATTCTGGACTCTGGTTGGACATCATCACTCATAAACACCTACTTTTTGGTCTTGGAATACTGTTTTTTCTGATTGAGGATTCTTTGCATACGTATACCTTTGTCAAATTTCATGTGTTTGAGTGCTCGTTTCGTATCTTTTGTTTGTATAGGAAAATCGTGCTATTACTGCAAGAGTTCTTGGTTTCACCATTTCATTTTGTCGTGTGACGTGCATAGTTGCTGTTTGATTGGGTGTTTAGGCCTTTCATGTTTGTAGCTATTAGTTTGGTTTGTTATGTAGTGTAAGGGATCCTTCTGAGTGGGATTACAAGATTTGACAATATCGCCTTCAAAGTTGAATTCCATTTTTAGGGGATTGAAACTCAATTTTTTGCTTTGACTAATCTTCTATTTCTTCAGTCGTGGATGAGCACTTTGGACCTATCCCCATTCTTAGTTACTGGCCGCTTCTCAACAACTTATGCAATGGCCTGAAGTTGTGTGGTTACTGGATATTTTTTTAGTTTGATTGGTTGATAGGGTGTTTACAACAATTCCTATGTCTCTGAAAGCTGAAGGGGCTGTCAGATTTCTCTTTGTAAAAGAATTTTTCCAGAGTTCCATGTTGTTGTATGCATTTCATACGTATAGTGTTTTAGCTCAGGTATATAAAATTTGAAAGTTTTGGATGAACAGGTGTAATTTGTTTCAAATTTTCTTGCTAGATCAAAATACACAGGACTTGTCCTGGTGAGCTAGATGAGGTTGTGGAACAACTGGAGTTGCTCACCGGATCAGTTGTTGTTGGTCAGATTGGTAGGACCATTATCATATACAGGCCCAGCATTACCAAAATGCAGGCGGAGGAGAAGAAGAGGCAGGCTCGCAGGGTGTTTGTTAGAAAAGGAGCTGACCCCCATCTGCTGCTCTTGGTAAAATGAAAATCTTAGGATTCTCTCGGTTTACTTGAAAACATTATCCCTATTGCAATTTATGGGAGCAATTTGAGAACCTTCCTTAACATTTCATGGTCATTTATGCAGAAGAAAGGTCAACCGTCAAGACTTGCAGGACGTGGTCGTCGTGGCAGCCCCCGGATTTAAGATCTAGCTCATCGTTTGGTCTATGATCCCTCTTGAACATCTAAGCAAACACATCATCCTTTGTTCCGTCGCTTAATTCTATGATGGCGGGTTCTCTGATAGTTAAAAATGGAAGTTTCACGCAACATACATCTTGGAGTGCCATCTGGATTGTGGGAGTGCTTGTTTCAACGCGAGAGCAAACATGCAACGGTGTGGTCATTAATTGGGTTTATGGGGAAGTAAATGAGATCATATCATGCTGTTTGCCTTTGTAGGATTCTCATCAGCTTCGAGCGATGAAATTGCTGTTAATCTGAGATGCCAATGTGCACATAGCGCTACCGTCTTCCATCATTTCCTATTTTGCCTCTTCTCCACTCCCAAATGGGTAGTAGTAGGGAGAGATTATTATCAATGTGAAGCTGTGCAATGATTTTGGCCAGAATTCACTGGTTCTGCAATTACATCTAGTTGCTCTTATAATTGTTTGTTGGACAAATTACTCAGCCATTCACATTTGGAAAAGGATACACGTAACATCAAGGTGGGGAGTCGCCCATTTCGTCCCCATACTCTATTTTTTAATTCAGTGCTTCAACTGTTTCTCTTATTCTCTCTTGCACCATGTCAGATTTAGATTTAATCCCAACATAAAATGTTTATTGACTATGTCACACCACTAAAACCCAAACATAACAGGTTAATTAATTGGATTTCACGATACAAAGTATTTAAGATATGAATTTTCATATGTAAAAATGCTTACCTGTTTGTACATGTCGTAAAATCATCCAAATGCACATGTTATGTAACGCAAGATAAAATTTTAAATTGCTTAAGTAAATGAGTACAAGTGTCTCATAAATAGGTAAACAGGTTAATTCATATCTGTCATGTTTATTATTCAGCACGAGTACGCTAATTACGAACACATTGACACGTGTAGAGTGTATCTTGTCAATGTGTTGCGAAGAAAATATTAGTTTTAGATAAGGGTTATCGAAATTTATCATGTAGAATATTTTTATAATCCTCGTCATGCTCAAGTGGAGGCTTTTGGATAGAAAGAACAAAAATATAATAGTTTAAGGATGAAATCAATCAAATAAATAACAATCAAGGGTTAAATTGAACAAAAAAAAATTGACTACTCAGTAATTTTAACGACCACGTTAGCATAATTCGTTGAAGTTAAAACATCAACGGAAGCACCACATTCATATAAAAACGAGAAAATTTAGGAACGACATTAAGCAAAATAATAAAGTTCAAAGAGACATTGACCAATGAGGGAAAGGGTCATTATTCATTTTCTTTTTAAGACTGACGGCAAGAAGAAAGGTAAATTTAGGGTTTTGATCTGGCTCCCACTTTCTTGGCGACTTTGATGTTATATAAATATTCTAGAATTATCAGGAGAGAGGGAGAAAGAAAATACTTAGAAGCTACATCTTTACTCTAATATTTTTTTTTATGACCATCTACTAATTACTAGCTAATATCCATAAATATACTCCAAGGTTCTATCAGTTAATGTTCATTTCCTACGCTTGCCACAACATCAGAAGTTTCTTCTGACTGCATCCATGGTTCAAGGTTTACTTTCCAGAGCAAACTGCGAGCACCTCCTCTTCAAGAACAATTATTATATTTTTTTTGTTCCCTATGAGCACCTTACAGAAGAGAATGCACTTGGGCATAACAAATTGATAGTAAAAAACCAATGGATCTATCATAACTGTACTATCCTAGCAGGAGAAAAGCACAGGCCCAAAAGCAGTGCTCACTTATGGTCTTCTCCTGGCCATCCGGCATTAAAGAATGAGAGCCTCCTGATCCATTGTGGAGTCTGGAGAGCACAAATGCCTCCCAGGAAGCTGTTAATTCAGGGTCTTGAAGCAAACGCAAGAACCCGTCCTTGCTCTTCCTTCGAGGTTCGCTAATTTGTAGCTAAATTCATGGGGATAGTTCGGTACTTAAGCAGCTTTCAACTTCCCCATTTGAATCTGAGTCGAGCTCTCGGAGTAAAGTATCCCTGTAGGGGAGAGGAGACGCCGGAGGGCAAGGAAGAATCGAGCCTGAATAACAAAAACCAAAAACAAGTCTTAAGCAATAGTGCATAAGGAGAGAATGGGGGGACGTTCTTAAATATCTACAATTGCTAAGAATTACCCATTGAAACCCGACGAGCGCACCCCAGCAGCCCGGCAAACCATATCCTCTGCTGCTTATGAGCTGATATTGAAGAGAATGGAGGAAAATGCTTCAGTTCATAAAGATTATGGAGAAAAAATCCATAACTCCTAAATCAAAGTTATAGAAACTTGAGGAACAGATCCCTACCATAAGCAGGAGGGCACCAAGAGAGAAGCAACTGCTCATCGACAAGCTAATAAATTTGAAATCTCTTCCAGCCTGTAAAATAGGGGTTCTGATGTTAGATCTCTCTGGTTTTCTTATTCTCATGTATTGTGAATTAAATGACACTGTGAAGAACAGGGCAGGCGATTAGTATCCGGTACTCCAGGTTCAATGCTAATCATGTGTTCATTGTTAGCATGCCAGAGCGCTTGAGATCGTCTGTCACCATTAAAATGTACTGAGGAAGTGAAGACGGTTGGAAAGTAAGACGACTTACCAACAATGTTCCCTCGAGGCTATGAGTACAAGGCGTCGCAAATAGGGCAACAAAGAACGGAAGCAAGACTTTGTGCATCTGCAAGAGCAAGCAGAAGAAATTACTGAGATGCTTAAATTGCACCTTGCACTCATTATTGCAGTGCCTGCCGTGCTAAAAACAAATGCCGAGTAGACAAAGCAAATGATTGATGCCAAAATTTGGTAGAACGAGTGAATTAAAGAATCAAAATCAGCATATTGAACATAGTTGCCCGTAAAATGATAAAAAGAAAAAGGAGGTTACGACATCGATATGAAAAAAAAAAGCACTAACCTGCTGTATGACATTAGAATCAGCTGTGAAAATATTGGGGAACAAACCAGGAACAGAAGCTCCAATACCAGATATTACTAGTCCCAGAATTGCTCCGATAATCATAAGAGACTTCAGCAGCTCTCGGGCCTGAGAATTTTTTAAGTCCCTTTAGCACAGATATCTTTTTCAGGGCAGTCCAAATCAACTCAAGCAAGAAGTGTGAGGAAAGGCAGCACATCGACATGTCAGAATCTATGGAGGTGGAAGCGAAAATACCTTCTCTAAGCTTCGGGTTCTTCCATACATCAACTCAGGCATAAACGACTGCGCAGTTTGAGAGAGAGGCTCACCCCATACTATGCACATGCCGTACATTTGTATCATGACCTGACAGTATACGCATGGAGTTCATCAATGCCACACTAAAATTGGAATGGAAGCCAAGCAAAGCAGTTTATGCAATGCGCTAAAAATTAACCTGGTGAGCCGCAACAGTGTGTGTGCCCATGGCCGTAGCATAGTACGTAATGAGTGAGTAGAAAGCCACCTAAAATGTTGACACATCTCGAATGCGTCAGCCTCATAATTGAGTAGGACAGACCACAATCTTTCTGGTAAAATGGAGCTGACCTTTGAAAACATGGTTATAAAAACTGGAGCGGCAATCCCAAATATCTGTAGAAATTCGCTGGGTGATGGAACGGAGACAGCAAAGCTGTTAAAACCTTTCTTGTTCAGAGCTTCAATCATCATATATGCCGCAACAATCTGGATGGTCATGTATTTACCAGTTAGTGATAATCAAGAAGGAAGATCATCATAGATTGAGTGAAATATAAGCTGAAAGGGGAAGTTCTGTTTGTCCATTCTCAAATTTCTGGGTGATTTTCCCTAATTGCACCAAAAAGTAACAAGAAAATGATCTTTGAGGATACCTGTGAAGCCATTGTTGCCCAAGCAGCACCAACAATACCATAACCCAGCATTTTGCACAGGACTAAGTGACCTATTCCATTTACAGAACTGGCCACTAATAGAGCCTTCAAGGGGCCCATGGAATCCTTCATGCCAAGGCTGAAATGAAAAATTAGGAAGCCATTAGAAGTAGAACAATGAGAAAATATTTTGAGTGATTTCATCTATTTTATCACAACCAATCACCAGCACAGCACATCCTCGTCGGTCATCACATAAATCAACTACCACTAGATTCACAAGCGTGGACAAAAATGATATCCAACAACAACTAGTTATGCTGGTCTGCATATGCCAGCCAAAATTACAAGCATCTGAACTATATTCTTAACTCGAGAGGTCTCAGCCAGTCTCAGGACTCAAAATTAGGTGGTTATCGCATATCTCAGAACAGTAAAAGGCACGCGGCTGATGCCTGAAGAGGACAGAATCAAGAAAAAGAATAGAGACCTAGATGCTAAGGAATAGCTTTATTGCACGAAAGTATCTCATCCTGCATGATATCGCAATCACCCAGATGTAACCTTATGATGTTTAAAAACTTTCCGTATGAAACGAGGCTAGAGTTGCAGAGCCTCGGTACACATTGTACAATGTTAAAGTTCCTCAGAGAACAACTAATGCAGGAGTCTTCTGACGGTTGCTAGGAAATGAACAGCACATTCAAACATGGATACATGAATCTGCCCAGACATCAGCACACAGTGCTTTATCGACATGCCTTATGTAGCACAGGTTGCAGAGTACTAAACAAGGACAGATTTATGAAGTACCCACCTCGAGCTTTGAGCGACCAATCCATAAAGGATGGCAGGCCATGCTAGTCCTCGGATCTATCAAAAGAAGATGATTGCGGTCATTTATGAATTCGTGAAACAATAATAAAATTGAGGTGATTAGATACAAGGAGCATGAGATCTAAACCATGCTCCAATAAGCCAAAAACTTCAAATCTAGATCAATCCAGCTTGTATAGATTTAGCAAAACATATGAACCTAGTTTGAGGCCTCGGAAGGATCATCTGCCATGGTCTCAATCTGTCCATTTCTCCTCATTAGAGATCGTACAGACACAGAGTGGATCAATTGAACGATTGTTGAAAAATATTGTAATTTAGAAGCAAACAAGATGACAAGCTAGCAAATGATCGCAATTGGTTAACAAAAAGAAAAGACGCTTGAAAATGAATGAACCTGAACATATTTGGTTGCTGCAGGTACAATGAGCACATTCTTTGCCCCTGCAAAAGCTGCAAGTATACGAGTTCGGGCTCGTCAGTTCACTGCATTACCCTGTTTCTCGGAGACTGAATTTCTTGTCTTAGCAACGAGTTTACACATAACAAAAGCAGCTGATTGTTCCTTGGTTCTTTTGCACGATATGCCGAAGTTTACTCCATATTTTTAACAAGGAAGAATGAAAACCAGCTTATTACCAGAGAGTGCTTGTGATCCAAGGAATTGGGTGAACAAAAGCAACAGCGTCCCACACGTCAATCCAATGAACAACAAGATGGAGATTTGGTGCTGAACGTCTTTTTTGTCCTGCAATGAATTCATCTGATTAACTCGGAGGAGCAAATTCAGTACCAGATGAAACCCTTAAACATATGATTACATCCATCACAACCAGATGCGTGAAAGGTACTTGGAAGCAATTGTACATCGCAGCAGCAGGATGTAAATTCGCTTTTGACACATGACCAGAGTCAGAACCAACGAAACAAACCACAGTCAGAACCAACGAAACAAGGCACAAATGTTTCAGCATTGAGCTTTTGTGAGAAATGCTGTTGTTAAGCAGGCATGTTAATCATTCTAAACTCTATACCATATCATTCTCACACTCTCAAATCTAAAATGTCACCGACCGCACTTAAACTACTGCGTATCAAGAAATTATTCATCTAGAATGCTCGGAATGCTTACCCCTTTTGCAAGCGACGTGGCAACCATATTCGAAGTAGCAATAGACAGGAACATGAACAGAAGATTCATGTTGTCGCAGAACACCGTCCCAGGACCTGTTCATTCGAAAAATTACACTGATAATTAGACTCATAAGCAAGCTTCTTGCTTTCTTCCCTGAAACCGATGGAGCTCCAATTGAATCGATCTCAATTAAGAGGAACTCCAACAATCGATCAAACTAACCTAAAGCGGCAAGCTCTGTCGAGCTTCCCTGGCCGATCACGGCCGTCGAGATGAGACTCATCAACGGAGCACAGATCCACAGCCCCGTCGCTGGCCCCGAGAACATCACGATCTCCTTGATTTGGCTCCACAAGCTCTTCATCGCCAGATCCTCCTCCTCAGCACCAACTCCTGCCGCTTCGAGCTCTCCTTCTTTGCTCGGAACGACCAGCGCGCCATTGCTGTTGCTCCTGGCGGCAGCGACCACGGGCTCATCGTGGAGGAGCTCTTGGCTCGAACTGCTGAGGCACGAAGCCGTGAAGGGGCGTCGAGGGCGCATCGGCGGCAGCGAGATGCACAATGGAGGTCCGAGCGAGGCAGGTAGGAGGGACGGTGGTCGGAGTCGAACCGGGGATGGCCGAGGGAGTCGCCTGAGATTGGCATGGCGGTGGATTAAGGTAGGTGAATGAGCGAGCGTGTTGATTTGCATTGCGTTCATTGCCGTTGATGCGCAGAGAGAGAGAGGGAGAGGGAGAGAGACCATTGGAGAGAGAAAAAGAGCGGGCTTATATAGCAGCCATTTTCAAACTAGCTGGAGCGGCTCGAGAGTGACTCGGCTCGGCTCGGCCGGGTACGGATGAAGGGGAGTGGGGAAATTTCAGGAGGGGGGAAGATCGATGTGACTGAGGAGCTCGGCTTGGCAGCTGACGCGCGGCGGCGGCTTTGCTCTTCCAACTAACTTCTTTCCTCCGTGGTGAACCCATATCTAACTGTAAGGAGCGTGATGGCCACGCGCCGATGCGCACGTGCCCAGCGGCAATTCCAAGCTGTGTCTCCCTCTCCCGCGAAAGACCATAAGGTCCGCCAGCCCGCACGAGTTAAAATTTCAACTTGCTTGATTAATTGGAGTTGAAAAATGAAAAATCTACAAGAACATGCTTGTTAAAAGAAAGTGATTTAGGATAAGTCCAATAGAAATCCTAAAACTTCTCATAAAAGTGTAATTTAGTTCTAAAACTTTCAAAAAATACAATCGAGCCCTAAAACTTTCTGAAATGGAAATAAATTCCTAAAACTTATTAAATTGGTCAAATCAAATCCTTCCATCGATTGCATTTTTTAAAAGTTTTAGAACTTGACCACACTTTCGCGATAAATTTTAGGACTTGATTACACTTTTTGAAAGTTTTAGGACTCGATTACATTTTCGTAACAAGTTTTAGGACTTTAATTCACTTTTTGAAAGTTTTCGGACTAAATTGCACTTTGGTGACGAGTTTTAAAACTTTAAGTGTACTTATCCTAATTAATTTTCGAATTGAGTTAAGAAATAAATTAAAACGTTTTGTGCTGTTTTCATTGTTTTCAATTCAAACGGAAATCAAGAGGTCTAAATATCTAGCAATCAAATATGCTCAAAAGAATGATGCTGCAACGCTAAAATTGGCATATAATATCAATCTACGAAATGCTGCTTTAGATTTTTTTTGAGACTTGGATATGACATGATTATTCAGCTAAATGTTCGTTTAGATTTGTGCTTCTTTACATTACAAGTTACTTTTGGAAATCAATCTTAACACCCACAATATTGTTGAGGAGAAAATAGAAAACTAAATTGAAATTTATCTTTGCACTAGTTTTTCGCGAAAATGAAAGTTGAAATCTTCATTAATTACACGACCTCAAATCTATACGCCCTATTTATGATAAATTTCAACAGTAAATCCTAAGTGTAGCAGGTACAAACGACTAGGCGAGAGCATGGTCCAGGTGTAAGTTCCAAAGCTGGAATCAAGTACTAAATTGATCTATCCTGGAATTTGCATTGAACTAAACTGGCCTTTTTTAGACCGATTCCTAGATAGAACCGAAAACCCGTTCTCCATTTTTCATATTTTTTTAGTGTGATAAAAAATTAAATAATTGGCTTTTTTATTTGGATTAATACCACAAAAAACCCCAATCTGGTACACCTGTGACAAATTTACCCCAAACTATTTTTTAATTACAAAAAATTCCAAACTAGTACACATGTGGCAATCTTATCCTGAACTATTTTTTTGATCAACAAAAACCCCACACTGGAACACATGTGATAGTTTTACCCCAAATTAATTTTTTTATCACCAAAAACCTCAAACTGGTACACATGTGATAAATTTACTCTCCATTAGTTTCTATTAAATTTTACTATCAAATTGCTAAGTTTGATGACACGTGGAAGTTGACAGTTGTACCAGTTTAGGATATTACTCCTTTGTCTGTCACAAGTTTACCCATTTGTGATTTTTCGTGATATTAATCCAATTTAACGAACACTAACGAAGGGTAAATTTGTCACAAATGTACCAGTTTGAAATTTTTAGTAGTCAAAAAATTAGTTTGGGGTATAATTGTCATAGGTGTACCAGTTTGAAGTTTTTAGTGATCAAAAAATTAGTTTGGGATAAAATTGTCACAGGTGTACCAGTTTAGGATTGTTTATGGTCAAAAAATTAGTTCGGGGTAAAATTATCACAAGTGTACCGGTATGGGATTTTTTGTGGTAAAAAAATAGTTCGGGATAAATTTATCCCAAGTGTATTAATTTTGGGTTTTTCGTGATATTAATCCTTTTTATTTTGACTTATGACTTTGTCTTTGTGAGTTTCTTTTATTTTGAGTAGCTAATTTTTTAATAAAATAATTTTTATAAAAAAATATGACGGTCTTATGTGTGAATCTACCCACTCAATTTTATACATGCGTAGAATGACATATTCAAGACACAATCTAGGGATCAAACCTAACCTAGTCGGTTCCCAAGTTTTGAACCCACGAACCTACCCACTCAAAGCCAAGTTCGCCAATTAGAACACAAACCCTACCAACGAGCCTGATGGCAGCGCGCCACTGTCTTTGATTTTGATGGATTTAATCGAATAACCACATGCCCTTAGGATGGCGGTGAACTTCTCCAACTATCATACGATGCACTCAATATTGACTCAAATTCCGGAAAAATTCTTATGTGCGATCCGGGTACGTGAGCTCACTTCAGTCTTCACGTGAAACCCGCGCGATTTAATAGCCGAGATAAAATGGACTCGCGTGGATGGGAAGCTGGCACCTGTTGCTTCAAAATTTGGATCCTGCAAGGTCTTCGTGACTCTTGCGAATTGTCAGATCCTTTTAACACGCACTCCCAGCCAGCAATTCATGGTCAACAGGGCTCCCAAAAAGCGAGCGCACCTTCCTTTCTTGGTATGTCCACCAAATTGGTCAGGAAAGGACAAAACAAGAGAGCGAAACACAAGTACTTTCACATCTGCAGGTCATCGTTTCGATGACGAACGATATCAGAAAGGCATGATCCGCCGCCTCGGAGATCCACTCGTTGACCAACCATACGATGCAAGGTTATAGTGTGTTAGTTTGCGTGGCCTCTCCTTCCACTAATAAGAAAAGAAAAAGGAAGTCGTTTTGGTGGCTGGTATCGTCTTTTCAATCCCCCCCTTGTCTTTCTTCTCTATTCACCGGTGAAGATTGGTTGCCAACCGTCGCGAGCAATTCAATTAATGCGGTGCCAGTGAGGAGAAAGAAGGCGATCCCCACACTGCTCTCATTAGCCCCGACTCTTCGATGAGGCGGCGCCGAGAAGCGAAGCACCGGCACCAAATTCGCTGTCACAAACTAGAGGGCTGTGGTGAAGTTGAGCTGGGAGGAAAGGAATTGAAACTAAAGACGGAGATGCTGTGAGGGGATGGAGTCCTAGAAGACGGCAATGAAACCCGAGGCCACGTATCTCTATCTTGCCAACATCTCGTATCGTCTCCATAGACGATGAGGAGCTTCAACTTGTTGTTCAAATCTGAGATCTGTGATCTTGTCCATGGACACGACGATGAGAAAAACGCCCGGTGGGTGGCATGGTTCCATAAACAAGGAGGTGGAGATGGTGCGTTTGCCGCGAACATGGCTGCGGCAACCACCTGAGAAGGTGGCATATGACGTCCGTCGACTCAGGCCGGAGGAAGACAATGAGCTCCGGTACATTTTATCAATGATTGTGTAGGACTTACATTGAAAAGGATGTTTTTTGACACCATAAACAACGAAACAACCATGCGGCACTTTTAAAGACACGAAAGCAACCCCTGGGGGTTGCCGGCCACCCTTCCCACATGGGAAGGTCGGGCACATAGTGAAGTTGAACTTTATTACGAAGCCCGTCCATTACAAAAAAGGGTCGGCCCAAGCAAAGGATAATTGGGTCAAGAATTTTTACTAAAGCTATGTTCGTTTGGCGGAAAATATTCTCCTTTTGGAAAATATTTTTTCAGAAGTCATTTTCCTGGAAAATGTTTTTCCGGAACATAATTTTCTGATGTTCGGCGACCAATATGAAAAAGTTTCAAAAAATATTTTTCGCCGGCGGCGGCGACCAGCAGCGGCGACCAGCGGCGGCGGCGGCCGGCGGCGGCGACGGCCGGCCACCAGCGGCGGCGGCAACCAGCGACGGCGACCAGCGGCGGCGGCCGGTGGCGACCAGCGACCGGCGGCGACCAGCAGCGGCAGCAACCGGCGACGGCGGAGACGGCATCGGCCGGCAGTGGGGACGGCCAACGGCCGACCGGCGGCGGCGGCGACTGCCGGCGACCAGCGGCGGCGGCGACTGCCGGCGACCAGCGGCGGCGGCGACTGCCGGCGACCAGCGGCGGCGGCAACTACCGGCGACCGGCGGCGGCGGCATCGACCGGCAGCGGCTGGCGACCTTAGTGAAGAAGAAGAAGCTCCAGAAAATGATTTCCACTTTTGAAGAAGCGGAAGTCATTTTTCATAGACTTAGGCTATTTTGTAAGGGGGGAAGGAAAATATTTTCCCACGAAAAATATTTTCCGGCCCCCGAACACCGGAAAATCCGGAAAATATTTTTCGAGAGAATAATTTTCGCCAAACGAACGGAGCCTAAGATCCTCATTCAAATTCGCCCATCCTATATTAGGCATAGGACGAGCTAAGCAAGCCATCCGGCATTGATTGTTGATAGTTTATTTACAAAACAAATAAAGAGATGCATTGTCCCACAACGAAAAAGATATGAGTATGTGACGATTATTTTTTATATGTTCAATTGATGAAAAGATATGAGTGTGTCTCTATTAATTGACGATTATTTTTTCAATGGTTATTTTTAAAAAGTAGTTATAAAAAAAATACAACATTTTATTTTTCAATTGTTTCCTTTTGAGAATTCTTGGAAAAATACTAGAATTGTTATATGGTATTCTCATTCGAGACTTCGTTGTATCTTAAAGGGTTTTTGCTAGTAACCATTAGCATCCTTGTGATGCCAATTATTCCTTAAAAACAATGTATGAGCCTCAAAGTCTTATTATATTTTTCTCCATTGATTTTTTTCCCAACAATTTTAAGGAATTACTGTAGCACGACTTAAATATGCAAGTGTTATAAGGTCTTTCATATATGCAATGCATTTTACTAAGCTCGATATCTCTTTGTCCATATGTAAGTTGAATAGATACACTAGTAATCCAAATATTGAACATTGAATGCTATTACTAGAATTTTTTGTTATCTCAAAAGAGCTAAAAATTTGGGATTATTTTGTAATGATTATCCAGCTGTATTCGAAAGATACAGCGATGCTAGTTGGATATTAATAGTTATAAGTTTTAATGGGTAAAAACAAGTTATTAAAAGCGATTGTTTGATATTGATATTAGTCCGGACATGAGAAGTTTGAATTATATTCTTAATGTTTTTGTAGGCTGAATTATATTCTTAATGAAGTATAATACAATTTAGTAATGTATTTACTAGTAATAGAAACACTTGGCACATACTTCACTTAATGAGCTTAAAAGTGGTGTCACTTCTTAAAAAAGTTAGGATTATTTTCTAGAGAACTTGTGAAACAGGAATAAACACAAGGTCATAATAGCGTTAAGTAAATTATAAATCTCTCGTTGAAACAAGAGGTTAGTATATGTGTAGTATATTCGATTTATTGTTAAAGTAGCAAAGTTTAGAGCTATAGCTACTTATAACTTTTATAAAATTTTGAGATACTTGCACTAAATAAAAGTTTAACTCGAAAAAGACTTTTATGTATGTATAATTAGTCTCAAGGAAATTTTGGTTGTATCTTTTTTAATTTTATTTTTGTAATTTTGTTTTTACAAACAAAGTGAGGGATTGTTGATAGTTTGTTTGTAAAACAAACAAAGAGGTGCATTGTCCCACAACGAAAAGATATGAGTGTATGATATCTATTCAATTGATGAAAAGATATGAGTGTGTATCTGTTCAATTTACGGTTATTTTTTTTAGCGGTTATTAAAAAAAATACAGTATTTATTGTCCGATTGTTTCATTTTGAGAGTTCTTGGAAAAATACCAAAATTGTTATTTGATATTTTCATTCGGAACTTCATTGTATCTTGGAGGATTTTCGCTAATAACCATTAACAACCTCATGGAGCAAATAATTCTTTAAAACCAGTATAATCACACCTCAAAATTTGATTTCATTCTTTAAAAAATGAGGAGAAAGAGAAAGTGTTTAGGCCGGAAGATCTTTAGATTCCAAAAAAAAAAAAGATCATGAAAGCTAGTTCTAATAGACTTCCTGGTTTGTGTTCTCATCTTTCTATTTATGGTAGCCAAATCCTGAGCTGCCCCTTTTGACTTGTTGCATGGCATGACAATCACTAGGGGTTGCTTCAGTAGCGACCCTTTCCACTTGGAAAGTGGGAGGTAGGGAGTTTGATTTCTTACTTTCTGGGGGGGTTGGAATGGGGATACGTGAGTAAGAAATCAGGGTTTCGCAACCTGCACACAATAAATAACACACGAAGTGACTTGTAAACTAGATATAAGATAGGACCAGACCCAAAAAAAATGTAAATAAATTGCCTGTCATGTGAAAAATAAGATGCTGTTCCCATCGTCTAGTTTCGTCTCAATGATATTCATACTCCCTACTTTGATATTCTTCGAGTAGAATTCCGTGAAATCTGTTCTTGGGCTTCGGCGGCTTCCAAGTCCGAACCTTTGATAACCCCCAAGGCTCGGAGATTCGCAAAATTCGAGATTGACTGGATACGAACATGTCACTTCTGATTATTTTGGGCTTCTAAGGCCCATCTAAAAATCTTGGTATTTAGTAATCCGTCAAAAGGGTGGGTCGAGTCAGGTTGAAAAAGATCCGGCCTAAATTTATCCATTTAATCAATACAGATTTAGCGATCATACTCATTCCTGACCCGACCCGGGATTCTTCTTTTTTCGTGCAATTTTTCTCCTTAAATTGTTGCTTTTGAAAAATGGGTGACTTCATAGACCGACTTGTTGAGTTAGTGAGGAAGCTTAAGGATTGGGTTATGGACTAGGGTGTGAAGGTGGTGGTGAAAGTCTGGCCCATGCCATCTGTAAATAATGACATGGGTTCGGACTTTGGTTTTTGGTTATATATAGATGAAGGATCTTAACGTATTGGGCTTAATGAAAGCACGACTTACATTTCTTACGTAACAAACATAAATCCATACTGATTTATCTTTTTCTATCATTTTCCAAATTTTTTCACATCTCAGTTGACAAGTAAGTCATACTTGTTTAGCAATGAATGCAAATCTTACATTGTTAACAATGAGAGAGTACTTAAATCATTTTCAAAATAATAATACAAAGATTAACATCATCATATGAAACATGATATTAGGACCAAATTCACACATCTTTCGAAGTATATGGATAGAAATGTGTTTTCCTTAATCAGACGTCGTTCGCTTGCCCTTCATCAAAAAGGTTTGCAAGAGCCATTCCTCACCACCAATCAGCTTTTCAAGACCATATAACCGGAGTGCATCTTTTCGATCATTTAGAGCAAATAAAGTTATTTTCCTCGTCCTCGTGACCTAAGGATTCAACTCCGCATCTCTCCAATCATTTGGTAGTTGAAATTTTTTTTTATATCCTCGTTAGATCTTAACATATCAACTGATTAGTTTTAAAAAAATATGAATCGGAATAAGTTGTATATAGCGAGAGAAAAGACAACATACTATATTTCTATCAAACAGTAGATCAAACACTTGGTGGTGGCCTAGTATTATAAAAAGTCATGGAGTACTCATAGAGAATTAGAGACCACTACTCCACAAACAGCTCAAAATTAACCTTTCGAGTGAACTAAGAGTGCGCGTGGCAACAATTCTATGTTTAGAAACTGATTTTACTCAGAAATGATTCTTTTTTATTCCGTGTCCCGAAACAATTTTTAAGTATTTTAAGGCGTTTGGTAAATGCCCAAAATTTCTATTCTTGGAATAGAAAAAAAAATAGAAATACGTTTAGTAACCGCACAAAATTTCTTTTTATTAATAATATTTTAAATTTTTTAATATTTCTTTCTTTTTTTTTCTTTCTTTCCCTTCCCTTCCTTGGCCATGGTCGGTCGCCGGCATCGCCAACCAACCACAAGCTAGGCCCGGCGAGGGCGTCGCGGCCCTTGCTACCGCCTTCACCGCCGGCCTTGCCGATCACGATGGCGAGGTCGACCTCGCCAGATTTGGGCAAGGTCGGGCCTTGCCCAGCCAGGGCGAGGCCGAACTCGCCGTCGCCACCCATCTCCCTCGCCTGGCTCGTAACGGCAAAGTCGGCCTTGCCTTGATTGGGTGAGGCTCGACCTCGCCCAGATCTAGCGAGTGCATCGCATTGCCGGCCCTCGCCCTCACCGACCTCGCTGTGACGACCTTGCCTTCGCCAACCTTGGCCTGTGGCAGGTCGCCGATCGCCGACGGCCAGCCAGGAAGAAGAAGAAGAACAAATCAAGACGGAAGAAGAAAACCAAGAAGAATTGGAAATGAAAAAAATAGACAAACCAACCCGTGACCGAAGCGACCTTCCAAAATGACGCTATTAGAAACATCACCAAATCAGATCCTACCCAAGTCTCGGCCGATCTATCGCGTGAAACCCCCACATTGATCAGGACAACAAAAACCCAAATCAACAGTTTGACTGAAAGGGAAAAACAGAGAATGGCGAACTCGAGCGCGTGAAAGAATCTCGTGCTGCGGCGAAAGTAACAGCCACTGGAGCACTGGAGCGATGCCCAGACCTAGTTTTCGAGAGGACTGATTTCCGAGTACAGAGTGGGGCTTGCGAGTTGAGTTCGCTTGCCGGAGTGCTGACCGAGCAGGTTCGCCCCAACCCTCTCCGTTGTCTTCACGTCGTCTTTGCTCTATGATCGTTGCTTAAATCCATGCAAGCCACTTTTTAAAGTTCGGCTAAAGCCCATATCTAACCTATCAAATATAGGTCGAGAAGTTGTCATTTGACCTGACAGATCTACTGTTAAATACATTGATCTTCTACCGCCGTTAGTTGCCCCCCATCATTCTAATTGAAAGCATCTTTTTTAGACCCCTCGTTTAAGTCACATCGGGCAGAGCGCTAGGACGATGAGTTCATGCGCATGAAATAGACCGACACTTTGGCAGAGGGACCACCGTATAAATAGCCAGACTAGCAAAGTCAGGGTGAGCTGTCAGTGTCCATTTTGGGAGTAAGAAATACCTAACTTTTTTTTCTTGTAAATACAGAGGAGAGAGATGAAAAAAAAGTTAATATCTCCAATAACTTTAAATTGATATATTTATAATAAATTTATCCCAAATTAATTTTTAGATCACTAAAAATCATAAACTTATATACCCGTGATAATTTTGCCATCCGTTAGTTTTTATTAAATTTTACAATCAATTTGCTAGTTGGATGACAAATGGCATTTGACATGATAAATCTATGTGGAAATCCAAATGGTTAATATCGCGAAAAAATTATCAAATTGATACACATGTAACAAAATTTTCCTAAACTGATGTGATAAATTTACCCAAAATTAATTTTTGGGTCACAAAAAATCATAAACTAGTACATGCGTGACATATATGTCATTCGTTAGTTTCCATTAGTTAACGATTTAACGTGGCAAGTCTATGTGAAAATCCATAACACCATTGCTCTCTCCCTCATAACACAAAAAACTCTACATCGTCTTCCTCTTTGTTGAGTCCTTCATTGTTGTCTTTATCAAGGCCGTGGAAATTGGAACACCATTTAGCAAGTCTCTTTTGTAAAAGTTTTCTTGATAAATCTAGATCAATAAACGAAGCAATCGGACCAAATTGTGATTTGCAATCAAGTTTCTTTTCCATATTTCTCTAACATCGCCTCTATATCATCAATACCCAAATTTTTTTCTTTCTAATTCATTACAAAATTTTACCGAGAAGAAAAAAGGCTTTGTCAGTGGCTTTAGGGTTTTTTTCCCTTTACCTAATTGCTTCGTTTATTGACCTAGATTTATCAAGAAAAGTTTCGGTAAAGAGCTATCGCTAAATGGTGTTCGCAATTTCCACGACCTTAGACAAAGACAACGATGAAGGATTCAATGAAGAGGAAGACAATCTAAGGTTTTTTCATGTTATGAGGGATAAAGAAAATTGTGTTATGTACCTTTACCAAAAAAAAAAAAAAAGAAAATTGTGTTATGGATTTCCATATGGACTTGCCACGTTATCTAATGAAAGATAAATGTGTCAAATGTACATTAGTTTGGGTTTTTTGTGACCCAAAAATTAGTTTGAGGTTAATTTGTCACACATATACAAGTTTGGGATAAATTTGTCAAAGGTGTACTAGTTTGAAATTTTTCGTGGCATTAATCCTTTGGATTTCCATGTGAACTTGCCACTTTAACTACTATGCGTCATCTAATTAAGTAATTTAACGATAAAATTTAACGGAAATTAACAATAAGTAAATTTGTCACAGGTGAATCGGTTTGAGATTTTTGGTAATCCAAAAATTAATTTGGAATAAAGTAGTTATAAATGTATCAATTTAGAGTTGGATAGTAGACATAAAAGATGGGCCCGCGTACACACCTTAGAAAATATCAAGGAGAGTAGGCATAAGAAGGGGAGGGGGACTTTCGACAAAAGAAAAAAAGAAGATGAGTGGGCCTACTACACTGCTAAATAATTTCGGTTTCAATACTTGAATATAATTGGTGAAACTGGATTAATGTCCTGTGTTCCGTCTTAATATCATCAAACTTGGGGCCTATGAAGCATCACTTAAAAATGGTATAATTACATAAATGATCCATGAATTTTATCTTAAGGTGTAACGTGATCCTTAAAATTTTAATTTATTTAATATGATTCCTAAACTTTATCCTAATCCATGAACTTTTAATTTATTTAATATAATTTTTAAAATTTTAATATATATATTTAATTCAGTCTGTAAATTATGCATTTAATAAATTAACGTTCTTGTACCACATCGCACGTACCACTGTGTCATTTACCCTTTTGTCAATGCAGAGTGAGATGAAAAGAACAAACACATAACAGGCGCAAAAGGTGGGGCCCATGTACACGCACGCGAAAATATCAAAGATAGTAGGCACAAGAAGCGGGGCCCACAGCACCGCTCCATAAAATATCAGTTTGGAATGCCTCAACCCAATTGGCGAAGCCGGGTTAACGTCACGTACACCCTTTCGATATCACCAAAGTCGGGGCCGACGAGGCGAGTCAGAGAAGCCGCCGTTTTGACAATCCATGTGTTTTTTCACCTCCTTCCCCTTTCTTATTGGGTTCAAAATAGCACGGTCAACTTTTGCGAGCCCTATAGCATGCCACGCACTGACTTTGACCGGAGAAAGTCTTATCATAACAACAAAAAGGAGCGCATTGAATTCCGATGTGAATACGGTCCTAACTCCACCATTCATGTTTGGTCAAACTAATCGTTCCGGGCCAACCTTTATTCATGGAGTCAACTTGAAGCAGCTATGTGTTTGTTGAGGTCACACTCCCACTGTACTCTCACACGTTGAACAATTTGCCATCTGAACAAGCTGACAAATTAAGTGCCGGAAGGGGTTCGTGGGAGGGAGTATTCGTGGGTTGTCCCTCCACGACGCTCGATTGAATCATTTCTTCGCGGAAGTGGAAATTATTCGACCGTTTGGACAAGTGCTAAAGGTTAAATATACGTATATTAAATCTCTATTTTATTACTTTTTAAAAATATATTAAATCTCAAATTGCTGTAAATGAAATGGGATAAGTTTTCTCTTCCTCTCGCAAAAGGTTGAGTATTCGAATCCCGGGCGCCGCAGGGTAACTTAACCGGTGGCATATGTGTGGTGACTAGCACGTGTCGCCCCCAGGATTTACTCCCCGGATGTCGACCATGCGGGGGTTCCCTGGATTATAAAAAAAAATGAGATAAGTTTCAAGGTTATTTCGAGTGCATTGCGTTTGATGGACATCGAAATTTAAGGAATGTGAAATATGAATGTAAATAAAAGATTTAAAGGAGAATAAGTTATTTCAAGCAAACTATTTAAGGTTGAATTTTGAAAAACCCAATGCTTTTTCTAGGATTGTGCAACAAGGACCACCTAAATCAAGAACCGTCAGGACCGGACTGGCCGGTATTGGGCGATTCCAGAGGCCACTAATCCAGTTCCCGATTTTAGGGTGGCAATTGGACTGACTGATCAGATAAGACCGGTTACAATTCTTTTTAAAATTTTTTTAATTTCTTAAAGAATAGCTTAAGTAAACATAATATGAAAAATCTCTATTCTTCATACTCCTTTCTCTCATCTCTCCGTGTCGTCCATAGTGTTAAGCTTTGCAATTGTTGGTGTTTGCTTTCTGCTTAGCAGAGCTTCTCCAATCTAGATTTCTTCTCCTTTGTATCGTGCTTTTATCTGGAAGGAGAACATTGTAGTCACCGATTCCATCTGACCGAATCGGGAACCGATCACTCCTAACTTGTTTTGCGAAAATGAAAGAAAGCACGCTTTCACGAAAACTTTCGAGAATCCATCCACTTATTCTAGTATATCGAATGAAGATCCTTAGAAAATTTAAATAAACAACAAAATTTCAAACTCCCATTTTTTTTCTTGGCCAAAGAAAACCTTTTTCTTCCCTCGACAAACCAATTAATACTGAAAAATTAGAATGCGACATACAAAATAAAAAGGGTTAATACCACGGAAAATTTCAAACTGGTATATCTATGATAAATTTATCTCAAGTTAATTTTTTGACTACCAAGAACCCCAGACTCGCACATCTGCGATAAATTTATCCAAAATTAATTTTTTGACAAAAAAAACCCTAAACCGATATATTTGTAACAAATTTACTCTCTATTAGTTTTCGTTAAATTGGATTAATATTATGAAAAATCACAAACCGGTGCATCTACGATAAACGGAGGTAAACCTTAAATTAATACACTCGTCAATTTCAACATCTCATCTAACTCAGTAATTTGGAGGTAAAATTTAATGAAATCTAACAAAGAGTAAATTTGTCACATATGTATCGATTTAGGATTTTTGATAATCAAAAAATTAATTTAGGATAAATTTGCTATAAGTGTACCAGTTTGAATTTTTTTTTGTGACATTAACCCAAATAAAAACTCTCGAAAGTAATAGTGGCCTAAGAGGAAAAAGCGACAAAAAGAAAAAACTAAATAAAGAGTAGATAAAATAAAAAAAAAATACAGACCGTCCACCTTATCATTATTGCCCCAGAAATTCCTGGTCGCTACTCGCTCCAGTGAATCGCACGGGACAGACCCGGATCGCTTTCGTAGAAATACACACGCAAAAATCTCCTCTTTCTTGTCCGCAATCGAACTCCATCCCCATCCATAAGTTCGGCATTTAACATTGTTTTATCCCGAATCGCGGAGACGCCACGTTGGACCATTTGGCCTCCCTATCGCCCTTACAAAAAGCCTTTTTTCACCCGTTTCGATCTCCGTCTTCCTCCCGATCTCATCAAAGTTCAGCGAGCGAGAGAGAGAGAGAGAAAGAGCGAGAGAGAGATGGGGAGCTTGGCAGCCATTCTGAAGCACCCGGACGATTTCTACCCGCTGCTGAAGCTGAAGATCGCGGCGAGGAATGCCGAGAAGCAGATCCCCCCGCAGCCCCACTGGGGATTCTGCTACTCCATGCTCCACAAGGTCTCCCGCAGCTTCGCCCTCGTCATCCAGCAGCTCGGCACCGAGCTTCGCGACGCGGTGAGCGTTCCCGCGCTGCTCTCTCGATTTTCGCCGTTATCGCGATTTGGCCTGCCGTTTTTTTTTTTGTTTCCTTTCTTTCTGGGTTTTTTTTGTTTTTTTTTCTCGAGAAATTTGGCCGATCGTGGCGTTAATGGCGGTTAATTCGTGTGGGAGTTCTAATGATTTCGTCGTGGTCGAGTGTTTTTTGTGCTTTTTGTGGGATCTTGATTGCTGAATTTTATCTGTTCGTTTGTAATTAAGCAATGCCATGATGACTTTGGATGCATTGACTCTGCCCGTTGCTGTTAAATGGGTCGAAGTTGTTTTCTGTTAAGCATCAAAAAATGAGGAAATTCATGATGTTGTAAGGGGAGGAGGGGAAATGAGGAAGATACAGGGAAAAATTGCTAATTCTAGACCACCTGCCGGAGATAGCAGGGCATTGCGGCTTAGATAATACCATGGATCGATTTATTCTGCGAAGATGAATTCGGGTTCGATGTGGCTTGAGTGGGCTGCCCTTACTTACTGAAAGGCCCTGAATCAGTTTAATGAGGCATTTTACTAGAGGATCAATGCATGGTATCGATGCAAGATGATGACGTTAGAAAGAATACTTCAAGCATACACTTTTCTCTCTCATAGATGTGAGTACCCATGAGAAGTCCACAGAACACGTCGGATGGTCGGCATGAGCCCAAGGATTTCATGAATTTGGCATTTAGTTGATGGGAGGAGGTTCCTCGAGTCCATCCTCCTCCTCCTCCTCCTCCTCCTCTTCCTAAGGTTTTTGTGTTTTTAGTATTATTGATTCTGAATTCAGAGCTAAATAAAGTATAGATTTTTTCCCTCTCCTTTCTCAAGAAAGATTCTGCAGGGAGGATGTATCATGTGTTGATGTTTGGAGTGTTGCTTACTGTTTGATAGCATGCATGGGGCGCACATGGCACCTGGAGATCCAACAATTCTGATGGACTGTAGTATATAATGATGCCTTGGTTATATAGGAGACATGACGCGTGTATTGGTGAACCAGCTGCAGGAGCTTATTTCTTTCCCTTCCCAGAAATTAGAATATCAGCTGTTGAAAGTACATATTTCTATACAACTGTTAAAATTGAAAAGTCAAAGAAAGCACTGTAGGCTCTCCTGACTTGAACTACATCTGAGTATGATCTTGAATGGAATTGCATGATATTACTGTTGACGCCGATGCTGTCCTCTTACCTAGATTAATGTGGTTACTTCTTGCCTTTTTTTGATACTTTCTCCTACGGACATCTACTGTCTGCTAATCCAAATGCAGAAATCTGATGAACTGTTAGATTAGTTAACTCAAATTTCAGCAGTAGCCAACGAAAATTCCAATGGAATTGTTAGATTAGTTTCTTGCGAGGTGCTTTTATCTCTTTAACTTTTCTTTTGCATTTTTGCAGGTGTGCATATTCTATTTGGTCCTGCGAGCACTTGATACAGTTGGTTTGTCCCATAACTCTGTATTAATTCTCTGTCTTGCATTTGCAAGATATTATGCCGTTTATCAATTATAGTGCATTTGTCCTAAATTACTGTCATTCCATTTGGGTGGCGTTAAACCTTGACATTCATTTTACCCAATTAATTTCAAATGTATCTATCCAGTTGGCAGTCCTACTTTTTCCCTTTGAACTCTACATATCTGGATAAGGAATTGGAGTTCAGGCTACATTTCCTTGTCTCTGTGTTTTTAAAGGCGAAAACCTATGCCTCTTCAAATATCAATATTTTCTTTTTCTAAGCATCCTTTCAACTATGAAAAGTTGCAACACTTATCTATAGCACTTTTTGGTTGGTGAACTGGGCCAGCTATCCTTTGTCAATCAAAGACTAACCATATTGTGAACCCATTGGAGTTATCTTTTTATGTTGATAACATTTATGGGAATGGTATTGTGTAGGTTAGATTGCGTTCTTCACATCTAGACTTTAGTTTATTTTTATTTTTTTGGTAAAGTTACGCCACAACTTTAGTTTATTTATCACCATTATCCATCATAAATGGAAGTGGAGCATGCTCTGCTCTAGTTGTTAAGGCCAATGCTGATTCATAGTTTGATAAACATGGACTTATATATATTTTTAATCAGTTGGATAATACATAAAAGAATCAGTTTCAGGATTAGTCCTTAGTTCCTCTGCCAACTCTTGTTAGTATCTCATTGAATAGTTGTTTCCAGCTCCATAATGACATTATTACGTGATTTTGTGCTGGAATCTTATTTCTTCTAATGTTTCCTTTCCAGAGGATGACACAGGCATACCTACTGATGTCAAAGTGCCTATCCTGAAAGCTTTTCATCAGCATGTGTATGATAAGGAGTGGCATTTTTCATGTGAGTTAGACATGCTATCCTACTACCTCTTTCTTGCCAGTTAAAGCTTTTGGTGATCTAAGGCTGGTTTTCCAGTATTTAAAGGCTTGGTTCAATATTGATGCCCTTTCCATACCTTTACATAAAATTCAGGAAACATGACTTAGATGTATTCTAAAAGAAAATTTGTTTGACTTTTCTCTCTTAATGGTTTCCTTGGTATAAATATGTATGTATATATGTGTAAATAACGGATGTTGTCCACGTTTTGCATTAAGAATGGGCTTTGAAGCTACCCGGAGATCCTATCTTTAACGTTATCCTGTAGCAAATATACATCTTTACCACTTTTTTCTTCAAAATCTTGAATCATAGAGGAGTAGTTCCATCTGTGATATTTTTTTTGAAATTAACTTCAAATTGACTTGAATTATTTTCGCAACACCACGTCTAGTAGAACAAGATCAACAATATTTTGCATTTACTTTATGATTCTACATTATAACCTTTGCAAACAGTTTCATCTACTTCTCTTATTTTGTGCAATCTTTCACTAACTTTTTTAAAAAACT
The DNA here is from genome assembly GCA_031216235.1 of Syzygium jambos. NCBI lineage: Eukaryota > Viridiplantae > Streptophyta > Magnoliopsida > Myrtales > Myrtaceae > Syzygium > Syzygium jambos. The sequence continues at coordinate 20,621,355 of CM062226.1, forward strand.
ATACTAAAGTACGATGATCGCTTGCTTGCTGTAAGATAGTCTTGTGATAATTCCAGAATATGGGGAAATTGGACTACCAGCATGGGTAATAGATTGCCAAATTTATTCCCGATGTCAAGTTGGGAAATCATGTGTTTTTAGGTTATTTAGATGCCATCATGCCGCTGATTTCCTCCAACTGGCAACTTTTGGGGCATCCAGAACTTGGTTAGGAAGCTGTCTTAAGTTGCGACTGTTGGTACCTTGTAGTTATTATTATTGTAATTATATTCTTTTGCTGCTTTAGTTTACAGACAATCTGTGAGGCATGCTTATCCAGTAATCTGTGCTATCTCATTTTAGAAGAAGTCAGGCTGGGCTCTGAACTATTCAGTCGCCCAGAATTTTTTGTGAGTGTACTGACTTGAGTTTTCTGTTGTTGTATTAAGGTGGTACAAAGGAGTACAAGGTTCTAATGGATCAATTTCATCATGTTTCAACGGCTTTCCTGGAGCTGGGGAAAGAGTTAGTAACTTATGACTTTCTTTGTAATTTTGATGTGAACATCTTATGTGACGGTAGGATATTCTCTTCTGCTACCTGATCTTCTTTAGCCGCTCAACTTAACTGTGTGTGTTTGCTTTACAAACATACTTAACCATCATAGTTTCGCAACTGATTCCCGATATTAAGGCGAACTGTTTCTGCTGATTGATAGGTTGACTGCTTTTCCTTTATAAACTGTGGCTTTTGACTGTACTTGCAGGTACCAAGATGCCATTGATGATATTACTAAAAGAATGGGAGCAGGAATGGCAAAATTTATATGCAAAGAGGTTTGTGGTCTGCCATGTGACACTTCTGATATTTTCCTAGACCTTAATGTAATACGTAGCCAAGCTGAAGGAACTCTTACAAAGATTATGGTATTTGGTTGTGCTTGGACTAGGTCAATACGTAGCTAGTGCAGAAGCTTTACATGAGGAGAATTTGCCTCCAGTGGAAAGAAAATAAATTGGTGGTGTTTGTTGATATTGTTTAGTGCCAGCGACCTTTAATTTGTTTAATGGCTGACACAATGGGTAGCCCATCCTGCTGTTTACGATAACCGTGGTGAAGTAAGGATCTGACTTTAGCTCTTTGGTACAACTCCTTAAAGGATTCACTCGCTTATAGAAAACAATGGATACATCTAGAAGTTTAGCATTTGACCTTAATGACCATTCTTCCATCTTCCAAGGTCGAGCGGCTTGTGAACTGACTATTGACTCTACTATGCATCTTGTTTATGGTAACCAATTTGGTTGAATTGGAACAAGTTTGACCAAATACTAATCAAGAGGATTTAGGTGCTGGCGATGTTCTTTTGCACAAAACATTTTAATGCTAGTTATGGTCTTGCACCTTCTGGAAGAATTGCTTGTAGTGGAGATAAATCTGTTTAATAGGTCATGCTGCTACAAAAGAGTTCTACTAATTTTTTCCTCATTGCAGGTGGAAACAGTTGATGATTATGATGAATATTGCCACTACGTGGCTGGACTCGTTGGTTTAGGTCTGTCAAAGCTTTTCCATGCTTCTGGAGCTGAAGATCTGGCATCTGATTCTCTATCCAATTCGATGGGTTTGTTTCTTCAGGTACTTAAAAAGACTACGAAGTTTAATGTGCGTTACCACCTTGTTTTTTTTTTTTTATATTTCGATTCTCAACATTTCTTTTGATTGTCAATATCAGAAAACAAACATTATTCGAGATTATTTGGAGGACATCAATGAGATTCCAAAGTCACGCATGTTTTGGCCTCGTCAGATTTGGAGTAAATATGTAAACAAACTCGAGGTATGCCTCTTCAACACGATTCGTGAATATTAAGTGCTTACATAGATTGCTTTACCCCTTTACCATAGGAAGTTGGATTTCCCATCACCTAGTTTGCAGATGAATATTTAAGATATTATTCACCTATAGTGCTGTGTATCATATTGCATGCACATCCTTATTTTCTTTTTGTGAGTGGCCCCATCTATGTAGGACTTGAAGTATGAGGAGAACTCAGTGAAGGCAGTGCAATGTTTGAATGACATGGTCACAAATGCCTTGACACATGTTGAAGACTGTTTGACATACATGTCTGATTTAAGGGATCCTGCTATATTCCGGTTTTGTGCTATTCCTCAGGTACATGATCAATTCTTCAAGACAACAGTGTTCTTAACCCGGACCAAGAGTTGTTGCCTAAATCTCAAAAATTTCTCGTCCAAAGATTGCGTTTGAAAGTTTTTCTCACTAACATTCTACAAGCCCATTCTCTGCATTATTCTGCTTCTTGCATCTGCTTTTGGTTGCACACATCAACGTTACCATATTTTCGTACCACAATCATTTGTCAGCTTTTCATAATCTTAAGATTTTCTGTACATGGCACTTTTGCTTCATGGTGTTTAATATTGCTATTTTCTTGTCTATGCCATTAACTTATTGATTATCCGGGAGAAGCTCCTTTGCCAACAATTTCTACTTTTTCTAGATAATGGCAATTGGAACATTAGCTTTATGCTACAACAACATTGAAGTTTTCAGAGGCGTAGTAAAGATGAGGCGAGGTAAGAATACGATTTGTGGATATTTTCTTTTATCGTTGAAATTATAACTATACTAGACACAATGAAATGATTAGGCATACTGAAGAACTTGAATGGCACGAGGCATTCATAAAATAATTTTACTGGGCCATTAGGCATTAGAAAATAATGAGGCACACTGAAGAACTAGATCAAGTCAAGATGGAAATATAGCCTGCAAGACTATACCATTAATCAGTTTAAGACTCTAAGTAGGGCCTTGCATTCTCATAATTCATCTGTTCAAGGCAGTGTCTATCCATGAGCCTTTATACTCTTGTATGTTCTGTAGTAGCTCCTAGATAATGTTCACTCAGTGATTCCATTTGTCTACCTATACTTTTCAGGTCTTACTGCTAAAGTTATTGATCGCACAAAAACAATGGCTGATGTTTATGGTGCTTTCTATGATTTTTCTTGTATGCTGAAATCCAAGGTATGAAAGTCAAAAACTGGAATGCACTTCTTGTATTCTATACTCTTTGGCACACATTCTCTTATATATTTTTAGTTATTTCTTCTTGAAAATGAACTAAACCTTAAGACCTGTATTAGACTTGATTTATTGGAAGAAACTGCTGATGTTCCCAATTTGTGTGTGTAACATTCGGGAGGCCTGCTTAGGACATTGCCAGCAACCAAACTGGCGAGTCTTCCCAATGTCTTAGGGTCATTGGACCAACCCCTGTATCCCTAGATATTTCTTACTGAAGGGTTAATCCTCCTATTTAGCTCTAGGCCAGCAGAACACTAAGGTGGTTGGCTGGGATATACTATGAGAACTCTGTACATTGCTCGTGAGAGAGAGATGAGCTTTACTCTGTTGGAGAGAGAGATGAACTTTACTCTGTTGCGGAAATATCCCTGACAAACTTTACTCTGCCATGTCCTGCGAAATTATAAAATGAACTGAAGTTATCTTCTGGAAAGACACGCACACACACATATATATAGCGAAATGATAAAATGAACCGAAGTTGTCTTCTGCAAAGACATATATATTGGGGAACCACTTCTCCTTTGGTGAGGCGGAACTTGCTTGATGATCAGTTATTGCAACTTTAGGCTGCAAAAGTAGTTGATGCTTTCATTGATTACCCAGTTTTTCCATCTCCATGCCTTTAACGCTGTGATTTTTTTAATACAGGCTGAGACATTGCTCACTAAATTATGCTTTTGGCTCCTGTAGGTTGACAAGAATGATCCTAATGCTACAAAAACATTAAGCAGAATCAAGGCTTCGCAGAAGGCTTGCAGAGATTCTGGCCTCCTAAACAAAAGGTTCCTCTCTCTCTCTCTCTCTCTCTCTCTCTCTCTCTCTCTCTCTCTCTCTCTCGGTGGTAGACACTGGATTGTTTCTTTTACTTAAAACAAACTTGTGAATTTTGACAGGAAATCTTACATCCTTGCAAGTCAGTCCCGATACAGCCCCGTCCTGGTGAGTTTACATCCATTAATCTTGCATTGTTTGGCTGGTTTGAGAACAGCGGGCTGAACAGTAACCCAAACAAAAGAGAACGAACAATTGCTTATTCTGATCTAAATTTCAGGTCGTCGTTTTGCTCATTATTCTGGCAATAATTTTAGCTCGACTCTCAGCAAGCAGATCAAGCAACTAGGGTGAGTTTTATTAGCACAATACGCCAGACCTACGATTGCCACAAACTTCTCTTATCATTTGTTTAACAACTTTTAGTCCTTTGCTTTTTTTGCAGGATGGGCTTTGTGGGAACACTAGCAAGTCAGAGATTGGGTTGATGCAGATGCATGTATTGAGGAGTTATGCTTTGATGTATATCTTGTAATTTGCTCTTTGTAAAAATAGAGAGAATTTACCTTGTCCTTCCCCTTCAAAGAAACCGAAATAAATACAGCATACAATTTTTTTCTGAAAATTTATTTTGGCCCCAACTTTCTAATTCCACGATCTATCCTCCCTTGCTTCGGCAAATCCATCTTTGAGCTGATACAGGATCATATGGTATTTCTTATGCTAGCAAATGATGGATAAATTATTTGAAGCACGAAATCCAGGATGATTATTTATGTGGAACATAATGGATGAAATCCCGTTTTCCTGAAGGATAATTTTTCAAATAATCATAAATTTATTGTAAAAGGGTCAATTTAATTTGATCAATTTAATCTAAAATCTTTTGACAATTTGGTAATAAAGTCTTTACAACCAAAATTGGTGGAGAATTGCTATTATCGCTAATGAGGACGACTTTTGCAATTTTTTAATATTTTTTTTTCTTTTTTTTCAAGGTCTAATTCCAGAAGAGTCCGCGGGGGTTGCCGGTGTCCGGCAACTTTGGCGGCCCTTCCAGGAAGTAAATAGTAAAAAGAAAAGGAAAGAAAAAAAATTCATAAAAAAATTAGAAAAGTTAAAAAAATGTAGAAATCGTCCACACGTCATTTGTGCCATGTAGGACCGGTTAGTGGCCACATTAATGATTTTCATGAGATTACATTGACAAATCGTTAAAAAGGTTTATAATTAAATAAGCTAAACTAAAAAGTTTAAGATTAAATTGACCATTGTAAAATAGATTTAGGACTTTTTAGACAATTTTTCTTTTCCATGATTATCAAAATGGTTGCAAATGCTGATAAATGGTTTTTCTTCCGGGACATATTATGGTTATTAACAAATTTTTTTCCCTTTAAGTCCATGATCTTGAACCATCCAAATATCAAACTGAATCGACCCTTCTTAGCATCTTGTATTTCATGGGAATTTAATGTAATTTCAGTCAATTTTAGGCTAAGTGCACTAGAAGTTTTAAAACTTATTGCGAAAGTGCAATTGAGTTCTAAAACTTTCAAAATGTACAATCAAATCTTAAAACTTGTTAAATTGGTGTAATCGAGTCCTAAAATTAACTCCGTCAATTGCTTTAACGGAAAATGTTGATATTGCATTTTAAAATTAATTTCTCTCTCCTAGTTGGCATTTTTTATTATTTTTTCCTTCAAATTTTATTTTTATATTTAAAGAAAGGGAGGCCGGTAGAAATAACTGAAAGATAAAAAATAGCTACTAATTCAAAGAGTACCTGGTAGTTTTTGTTGGTGAATCTATTCATAAATTCCTAGGTGGCGCATGTTGAGAACTATATTTGGACAAAAAAATGAATTTTTTTTATAAGATTTTTTTTTGCAATGTATTGTTAACAAGTGTTTCGGGAGAATTCGTTAACCGTACTTAATAAAGAAAAGTACCATTTCAATGCATTGATTAATGCACAATATGATAAATATAACGCTATCAAAATGACGATTGTTTTTGGTTGTTTGGGTTCTGCGATATTATTGATTACAAGACTTTTCTAACACACTAGCCAATGCACAATAACTATTATAGTTGTGTAATGACGTAATTTGGCTTTTGTAGCCTGCCACACGTTATTGAGCAGAGATTAAAGGTCGAAACTCTTTGGTTACTTTATTAATTCGCACCAAGTGTGGTGTATGTTTTCTGAATATCTCCTTTTTTTATTGAAAATTTTGGAAAACTCTTCTCTTATCATGATTTAATAGTGCGTTATTTAATTTCAAAATCATAAGCCTGCTTATTTTGTTCCGTTTTAAATATCTCTCTAATTCTACGTCGCCCGAGTTTGAGCTATTGCACTGGTCCATGAACTCAAAGCTAGCACGACGTCTTTCCAAGGTGTGGGGTGCAGATGAGTGGCAACCAGAGCGGACAAATATTAAGTTGACTAAAACCTTGTTAGGGTTGCCCCAATCTAGCATTAGAGCTTGGATGGGATGTTGTGAGGAAATTACCGAAATAGTCACCTATTATATGAATACCAATTCAATCCAAATCATTTTGATATTTTGTCAATGTAGTTTTTTTGATCAATTTTGACTAGAAATTGCTGATGTGACACAGCAAGCGCTGATGTGGATAATTTATAATTTTTGAAAAAAATTCTAATTTTTTAATTTTCCCCTTTATTTTCTTTTTTCTTTTCTTTTTATTTTTTTATTGTGGCTGCGCGAGAGTTGTGACCCTCACTAGCGACAGGCGAGGGCTTGCAGGTTCTCGCCTAGTGGCCGTCGTCGAGGTCCCAGCGACCTCTTTGGCCATAGTGGAAAAAAAGAAATTCAAATAATAAATAAGAAATTCGATGTTTTTTAAAGAATTGCAAAAGTTGTCGACTTTAATACTGGCCGTGCCACGTAAGACGGAAAGGCTACATTGGAAAAATATTTTAGGACTGAATTGGCCAAATTCAAAATTTAGGATTGAACTAATGTCCATATAATGGATTTAAGACTTTTTTAGTAATTATCCGGAATGTTAGGTATCAGATTTGCCTCTTATCCCCCATCACACATGTATTATCGTTGTGAAGGTGTAATGGCTAGCCGCACTAAAGAGGCCATTATAATGCCCATAGATTTGTTGTGGACGCCAAACTATACCTATCATCAATTAACAATTTAAATTTATTTATTTTACAATTTAAATTTATTTAAAAAATACTTTTCTGAATGGTGGGGATGCATGCTCGTTGGAGCAGCGAATAAACAGGTTAGGTCAAAGTAAATATAAATGGGACTTTCAAAGTTGACTATTTCCAGGTTAGAAAAGTGTTTTTCGTTCTAATGAGATTATTTTCACTTTTGCTAATTCAGTCATAAACTTTTTAATTGTGCTAATTGAGTTGTAAACCTTTTTACGTTTGCCAATTGAGTCTATTCAGCCATTTTTAGTTTGAAATTGCTGATGTGGACACCGGCCGCCTACGTAGCACGGTCAATGTGGACGTAGATAATTTTTTAATATTTTTCAATATTTTTCCTTTTTTTATTTTCTTCTCTTTTCTTTCTTTACCTTTTTCCTTCTCTTCTTTTCTTTTTTTTTTCTTTTTCCCTTTTCCCTTTGCCGACTATTGCCAAACCTTGTTGATGGTCGGCAACTTCATCGGCCTCAGGCAAAGGCCGACTTTGGGTGAGGGCCAACCTCGCCAGGGGCTGACAGAGTCGCTAGCCATCAATGGGGCCTGGCGGCGGTTGGAGGGAAAAATGGAAAAGAAAAACGAAAAAAGAAAAGAAGAGAAAAGTAAAAAAGACAAAATTAAAGAAGGAAAAGAGAAGAAAAGAAAAAAAAGGAATAATAACAAATAATAAAAAATTCAAAAAAATATTAGAATAAAATTCCACGTCAATACCGGCTGGCGTTCACATCAGTGATTTCCGGTCAATTTTGACCGGATGGAATCAATTTGTAAAACGTAAAAATGTTTAAGACACAATTGGCACAATTAAAAGTGTAGAATTGAATTGGCAAAAATGCAATAAGTTGAAGACTTTCCGAATAGTTTTCCATGTAAAGATCAGCGTAACTTAAGATGTGTGATTTCAAGTAACAACAAATCAAAATATTTTGGCATTCTTATTGCACTATCTTTCATATTCATCTAGCATGAGAAAAGCACGAAATTACCCCTTCCATACTATTTATCATTCAGATAAATTATGAGTTACAAAGGGCAAAAGCACACAGGAAGCTGTGTTTCTCTTACAAGTCAGTTCTAACTTATAATTTCATTCTTCTGCATTCACTTAAGGAATCGACGGTTATTGTGAGATTTTGATGGGACAATTGCCAACTGTTTTAAAAGTTTAAGTTTTTAAATGAAGGCGTTGTTTAATATTTAATTATTTTAACACTCTTCCCCATACTTAGTTTGGTCTTTTTGACTAGTACTAAGTGTGGACATATTTAATTGAGGAAGCAAATAGGGGTTTGGAAAAATTTAAACTAAGGACCTCCAGTTTTGATATCATAGAAGATTTTGATGAGTCCACTGCCAACTATTCTAAAAACTTCTTTTGGATGAATGTGTGATTTAATATTTAATTATTCTTAAGTTGCCATTTCCATTGAATTATCGGCAAATAAACATTGGATGAGGGAGCTGGGGGCCTCGCCAGAAATCTCTCTCTGTCGACCTTAGACTCAAGCCTGAAGTTCCTAGATCTTCCCCAAACTAGGCTTCGGGGTGATCTGCTATACGGCTCTTTGAAGACACGACAGGCAACCTCGAGGACTATATAACCTTGCTTGTTCCAATCCCAGAGAGGCCGCATTACGCCATTCAGTTTGGAGGACCTTACAAAACCCTCCCCATACTTTGTTTACTGGATTCGATCTCTGTTTTCTCCGACCTCAAGTTCAGAAAGAGAGAGAGAGAGAGAGAGAGAGAGAGAGAGAGAGAGAGAGAGAGAGAGAGATGGGGACATTGGGAGAGATTCTGAAGCGTCTGGACGAGTTCTACCCGCTGCTGAAGCTGAAGATGCGAGGAAAGCCGAGAAGCAGATCCCTCCGCAGCCTCACTGGGGATTCCGCTACTCCATGCTCCACAAGGTCTCTCGGAGCTTTGCGCTCGTCATCCAACAGCTCGACAATGAGCTTCGTGATGTGGTAAGAGCGGTGTTCGATTTCAGTGTTCTCATGATGTGGGAGTTGTGGATGATACGTGAAAGCAATGCCACGATGACGATGGATGCATGGACTGTGCTTTTTGCAATTATATGGACGAAGTTGTTTTTTGTTTTTTTTTTCTTATAAGTACGCCACAAGTGTCATAACTCATTTTGGTATTGCAACTTTTTAAATCAATCACTTAAGTATTACAACTTATAAAAAACATTCATGTGCCATAGACTTTAATGCCTGTTCAAATTTTCTAGCAAGGGAAATCATCAACGTCACTCAAATGGACATTTTTAAAAATTATGACGCTCAAGTGATTGATTGAAAAGTTATAACATCGAAGCGATCACTATACGAAAGTTATGACACCGATGTCTTTTCCCTATTTTTGTTGGGCCAAGATAAGTTTTTCTATGACGCAGTGTACGTTACATGTGAGTAGGAAATGAGGAAATTTATTTATAAAAACGGCATCAGTCCATAACTATTGTATGGTGCCCTTTTGACGCTAAAACTTCTCAAAGTGTTATAACTTCAAAGAGAGATCACTTAAGCAGCTCTGTAGACGGAAAATGTGATGTGACTCACCGAAGTAACTTAATTGGATGGTTTTATAAAGTTTCACACTAAATTGATGTTTATAAAGTTTTGGCACTAAAATAATCATTCTTAGAGTTTTGGTACTAAACATTTTAAAATTTTATGGTGTGTAATTTATGTTCAAACAACATCATTCAATGCATCGATCTTTCACAAGTTAAGAAATTGGGGTTAAAGTAGTTGTCAAACGTTCCCTAGCATTGATCATCATAGTTGATCGAAGAGAAGTAGTTCTTTTTCGCAAGTTTTCAAGCTCTATATTATTCAATCTCAAAGGAGAGCAAGGTCAAAGAAGAAACAAGTGTGAGGTTACGAGAGGTGAAGAAAATATTACATACTTTTCTATTTCTGTGACGAAAAGGAATAGATAGTTGTGATTTTAGATGAGTGGATAGACTGTTTTTGCCATGATTTTGTTTTGGGTCTAACAAAATAAAGACAAATAGTGGCAAAGTTCGAATTTCTACTTTGTAATTTTTGCTTTTGGTTCATGTGGCCGTTTTGCCAAATTTCAATTTTAAAATTACAGAGCAAAAAATTTGTAAATGACAAATTTAGTCAAGATGACTTTAGTGCTAAAGTTTTTTAAAATTATCCCCGTCTCCAGTAAGTTACGTCAAATTTTTCTGCAAATGAAATCATTAGAGTTACCGAAGTAATCATTTTTTTGTGACACTTAAAATTGATCATTTGAAAAATTTTAGCATAGAAACGGATATTATATAAAAGTTGTAGCACTAATATCGTCTTTTTCTAAAATTTATCGTATCGTAGAGAGGGGAGAAATATTAAGGAATCGGGAGGAATTACTAATTTTGAGCCACCTGCCATGGATCGATTTATCGTGCAAAGATGAAATCATCTTTGATAGCATGCACGTGGCACACGTGGCACCTGGAGATCTAACAATTCTGACGGACTGGACATGACACCGATTTGGTTATGTAACCATGAAGATGACATGTGTATCGGTGAAAAAGCTCCAAGAAGTGATTTCTTTCCCGTCCTAGAAATTAGAATATCAGCTACGAAAGTACATATTATTATCTAGGAATGATGCGGTCCGGTTCCAAAGTAAAATAAAAAATCAAACCGGTTTCCAAAATTGAAAACCAAGGACCGGACCGGTCCGATCTGGTTCCTGTCTAGTGTAATGGAACCGATCACTTAAAATTTAGTTAACATTTTACTAATTTTTGTTAATGTATTTATGTCAATAAAATTCACTTAGGGCTTAGTTCATATTTTATAAATTTTTTTGAAGAAATAAAAACTATATATATGTATTTGGTCCGATCCGATCGATCCGGTTCTCTTTTGGAATCGGGAACCAAATCGTCCAGACACTTGTTTTACTTTTGGGAACTGGGAATCGGATCAACACTCCTTTGAACCAAACCAAACAGGCTGGTTCAGTCCGATTTGAGTGATTTTCGATTTGGGCGGTCCATTTTGCACACTCCTATTATTATCTAACCAAATTCAAATTGTCATTCAGGGCTAATTACTTAATCTTATACAATTGCTAGAATTGAAAAAGTCAAAGAAAGTGCTCTAGGCTCTCCTGACATGACCCAACCCATCTAAGTAAGATCTTGAATGGAATTGCGTGATATTTACTGCTAAGATGAGCCTCGCGCAGCTGCGGCGGCAAACAAGTCCCAGCGATCAGATAATAAATCTGATTGACGTCCTTTATTTTTTTTCGCACTGCCCTACGTTTATCACAGTTTTCTCTCTTCATGGACTTAAGGAAATCTACTTCTTTTCTCGTTCCAACCGGCATATTTTTCTGCTCTTTCACGTGCCTTTAGGTTTCTCTTGGAATCGAAATGTCACGGGTATCGCGGAAAACAGTGAGAATGGTTTTTTTTTATGTGACTTATCGTGATCTTTGGTCGTTTTGCTTGGTTTCGCTAAGAAACCGATTGTGGATTCAATGTCATGCTTCCTATACTAGTGAAGATGAGACATTTTGGATAGGTTAGATGAATCGACTAATTTGGCACCGTGAGCTCGACTCTGACTTGGACCATGAAGCTAAATGAATGAATGGACGAGGAGCACACAGCACTTTAGGATTAGCCATTTATGGGTCACCTCCAAGAATCAACATCCCTCAGCATAATCTGTGAAAGAAAGTCACAACGACATGTTGGTTTATCGCCGTCCACAAATCAACCCACTTTCTTGACAATTTCTGTTTGCCTTATTTCTAGCTGTTTTGTATTGCGAGTAGTCGGCTCTCCTTCCGACTTCTGGTGTCTGCTAATCCATATGCAAAAAATTTGATGAACTGTTAGATTAGTTAATGCAAATGCCACTGGTAGCCATTGCAAATTCCAATGGAATTGTTAGATTAGCTTCTTGCAGTATGTTTTTATCTCTTCAACATTTCTTTTACATTTATGCAGGTGTGCATACTCTATCTGGTCTTGCGAGCACTTGATACGGTTGATTTGTCCCATTACTCTATTAATTCTCTTTGTCTAGCATTTGCAAGATATTATGCTGTTCATCAAACTTAGTGTATCTGTCCTAAAATCTCGATATTTCAGGATAAGGAAGTGGAGGTTTTGAGGCTAAGGCGAAGATCTATGCCTTTTCAAATCTTGATATTTTCTAAGTATCCTTTCGACTGTGAGAAGTTGCAAGACTTATCCTTAGCACTTTTGGTTGGCTGATCTGAGCCAGCTATCCTTTGTCTGTCAAGACTAACCATAACGCAAACCCCATGGAGTCTCCTTAATCCGTTGAAATATTGTTGTTCAGAACGAGTTCTTAACATCTAGACTTCAGTTTATTTGTGACCACTAACCATCATCAATGGAAGTGGAGCATACTACTGCTCTAGTTGTTAAGGCCCCTGCTGATTCATACGATGATGAACATTGACTTATAATTTTAAATCAGTTGAATAATCCATAAAAGAATCAGTTTCAGTATTAGTCCTTAGTTTCTCTGCCTAACTTTTGTTAGTATCTCATAGAATAGTTGTTCCCAGCTCCATAATGACATTAGCATGATTTTGTGCTGGAATCTTATTTCTTGTAATGTTGCCTTTTCAAAGGACGACACAAGCATACCTACTGATGTTAAAGTGCCTATCTTAAAAGCTTTTCATGAGCACGTGTATGATAAGGAGTGGCATTTTGTCATCTGAGTTCAATATGCTATCCTACTGCACCTTTCATACCAGTTAAGGCTTTTGGTGATCGCAGACTGGTTTTTCTGTGTTTTTTTTTGTTTTGGTGTAAAATGCAAGTAGTATTTATAAGCTGACGTACAAAAGCTTAGGGACATTTTCCAGCATTACAAATAGAACTAAGATCACCAAAAAATGGAGTGAGGGAGTCTCCATATGGTAGCCAATATTTCATTTGTCCGGGATGGTCTAAAAGAGTTGTAGTGCGAAGCTCGCCCTTGACAAGTATGCGAACTTTAGCCAAAATGATAAGGGCGTCATTTGACTTTTGTTGAAAGCGTCTATGATTACGCCCCATCCAAATGCAATATATGGTCGCTAGGAAAGATACCTTCAGAAGTCTCGCCGCTAAGTCCTTACCTTTGGTAGCCTTGATCATCCATTTGAGTTCATCATTCCATCCTCCTAAAAAACACCGAATTCCGTGTTGTGCAATGATAGTATGCCGAATTACCTTCGGTTTTTCTGTGTTTAAATGATTGGTTCGGTATTGTTGCCCTTTCCTTACCTTTACATAAAATTTGGAAACGTGACTTAGATGTATCCTGAAAAAATATTTGTTTGACTCATCCCTCTTAATGATTTCCTTGTATAGATATTAGAGGTAGCAATATGGGTCTTCAACCCATTTTTTGACTCATATTCAACGGCCCGAGAAGAATACGGGTTACCTAAAATTTTAAAACATGTCGTAAAAAATTAACAAAAGTGAAACCCATTTAAACTTAAATATGGGCAAAAGAACACAAGAAATGCCATAAGTTGTGTACGGATGTCACTTTGGTGCCATAACTTTTTTTTGGACCACTTTGGTGCCAATTCAGAGAAAAATAGATCACTTTAGTGACTCCGACCAAAATTGACCCGGCATTTGCATTTAAAAAAAATGGTGATCTGGCATTTATATTTAAAAAAAAATGGTTTGCCTTGCACACATGGAAATTAGGAGGATTTTTTTTAAATTAAATTTAAATTATATTCAAATAAGGAAAAAAAAAGGGGAAGCAGCAGCAGTCGAGGGCTTGCCGTCGCCCTACCACCGCCGGCTGGGCGAGGGCTTCCGTCGCTCGACTCAGGCGAGGGTTGCTCTCGTAGGATCTGGCGAGGGAAGCCCTTGCCTGGGCTGGCGAGGGTCGCTCTCGCCTGAGTTGGGCGTGGACGACCCTCACTAGATTCGGCGAGGGTAGCCTTCATTTGGGCTGGCGAGGGAAGCCCTTGCCAGATTGGGCGAGGGCAGCCCTTGCTTGAGTCGGGTGAGGGCGACGGAAGCCCTCGCTTGGGCGAGCGAGGGTCGCCCTCGCCTGAGTCGGGCATGGGTGACCATCGCCAGCCCAAGCGAAGGCTTCCCTCGCCTGGGCCGGTGAGGGAAGCCCTCGCCTGAGTCGGGCGAGGGCAAGGGCGGCCCTCGCCCAACACCGGCAAGGTCGCCCTCACCAGATCCGGCGAGAGCAGTCTCGCCCGACGTCGATGAGGGTTGCCCTCGCCGGAGAAGAAAGAAAAAAATAATAATAAAAGGAAAAAGACGAAAATACCCTTGGGTTAAAGTGTTGTGAGGTAAATGTGTCACGATGAGTTACAAAGGCAATGTGAGGCTTGGAAAATTATTTATAAGAAATAAACTTCTTGATTGGATGGACCATGCATGAAGATATTGATAGAGTAGATTGAGGAGTAAGGGTCTTCGTTTGGACCATATGGCACATATAATCTCGCAAATGGGCTGGCTTTCTTTTAAATTGAGCAGGGCAAGTTAGAACTGAAGTTTGGTAATCAGGCTACTCCCTAGGTTGCTCTTCAACTAGGATTGTGCTATCACAATCCTGCATCACTATCTGTCCATTTTCTTCATGAACTTGGCTTACAACCCTTTCTTCCTCCCACTAAGGTTGATTCCACCCATCATCAATAGAACCCAGCTCACGAGTTAGTGTCGAAAGAGAAAAAGAGTCTTGATCCTCATGTATAGGTTATTGAGCAAATGGAAATTTTTCTTCATAGAAAACAACATCACGAGATACCGATAATTCATCAATTTCCAAATAGAAACTTTCCAACCCTTCGTGTTGTATGGATATCATTAAAGTACACATTTTATTACCCCTTCTTTAAATTTATCTTTGCCCTTTAATGATTTGTGAGCATTGCACAGTGCACTAAAAACTCGCTAACGACTATAATCCAAGGGTCTCCCAAACAAAAGTTTGAAAGACGTTTTTCCATATTACAATGAAGTTAGAGTATAATTGATTGAATAAGTAGCTGCTAATATTCACCCCCCAAAAACATCATTGGATCCATAGACCTTACCTATGACTTGATCATTTGAAGTGGTGGTTTCATCGCCATGAGTAGATTGACCAAATGTTGATATTGATCACTGCTAGTTGGTTGTTGTCGTCTCAGTCCCCTTCAAACGTCCTTGATTGGTATTTGCAACATTATTAGAACTAGGGGTGAGCGGTTCTAGATTATTTACAAGTTCCACCTAGAACCTGGAACCTACCATTGGATACAGGTTCCTCATTTTTTGGAATCTGAAACTTGAAATCAAGAACCTACCCTATCACAAGTTCTGGGATAGGTTCAAGGGTCTAACAAGTTTTTTTTTTATTTATTTCATTTTTAGTTAAACGAAACGAAAATGAACTCGATAATACTAAATAAGTTTATCATTTACCAAAGAGAATACAAAAGAGTAGTTTTACGGGCATTACAATTCAAATAAATACAATTAAACTGAGAAATCATTGTATGAATTGATACCAAGAGTGAGCGATTCCATATTCCGTGCAGGTTCCACTTGGAACCTACCTATGAGAATAGGTTCCTCATTTTTTTGGAATCTAAAACATACCATATCACAGGCTCAAAGGTCATTTTCAAAGTCTACCCATGTTCTACATATATTATTAATTGAACATTTACAGTGAATCATCACCTTCAATGATCACCACTTGCTGCTATAATCTACTAATCACAACTTATATTTAGACACATAAATAATATGAAATATTAACAAGTCATAAAATGAAAACTCAAATTAGTGGTTCTAGATTAAATATCCATCACTAAAGCCATGAAATACCGCAGAATCACGTGAAGACATAGATCAAGAAAAGACACAAAAAACTTATGTAGGTTCTGGGTTCTAGGTTCGAGATTCCGCCTACCTAGAACCTATTTGACGAAATAGGTTCCCCAATTTTTTGAACCTAGAACCTATTCTACATACCTTGGAACCTGGAACCTACAGGTTCCCATTGGTCAGGTTTTCAGGTTTCAGGTTCTATCCTAGAATCATGCTCTCCTCTAATTAGAACTGTTGCTGCTAACCTATGCGGAATGTATAACCACTGTAGGAGAACTTCCTTTCTATGCCTTTGCACCTCGCCCTTGGCTCCTGATTTAGAGGATATCGAATTAACTCCTAGCAATGACTCTTCTCATGCCCAACGTTCCCATAGTGGTCATATTTAGGTTTCATGAATAGTACTTTCTTTGGTCCTTCCTTCCAATTGAGAAAGTAACACCCTCGATCTTCTCTTCCCTCCCCCAAATAATTGATCGTTGACGGTCCCCTTTCATGATCATAGAATAAACCTTGCCGAGGAATGAAGTGACTCAAGGTTGAGAATTTGAGAACGAACATTCACTACAAAAAAACATGTTTTTTGCGACGGATTTTGCGACGAAAAAATCGCAAAAATCCGTCGCAAATCATTTTTGCGACGAATTTAGCGACGGAAAAAATTCCGTCGCTACTAGGTCGTCGCAAATTTTTGCGACGGAAAATATTGATTTTCGTCGCAAAGTTCGTCGCAAAATTCGTCGCAAAATTCGTCGCAAATTTGCGACGGAAAAAAATTTCGTCGCAAAGTTCGTCGCAAAATTCGTCGCAAAATCCGTCGCAAAATTCGTCGCAAATTTGCGACGGAAAAAAATTTCGTCGCAAAGTTCGCCGCAAAATCCGTCGCAAAATTCGTCGCAAATTAGCCACGAACACTATCCGTCGCAAAGTTCGTCGCAAATAATTCGTTGCAAAATCCGTCGCAAAATCAGTCGCAAAATTCGTCGCAAATTAGCCACGAACACTATCCGTCGCAAAGTTCGTCGCAAATAATTCGTCGCAAAATCCGTCGCAAAATTCGTCGCAAATTAGCCACGAACACTATCCGTCGCAAAGTTCGTCGCAAAATCCGTCGCAAATTTTGTTGCAAATATAGTCACAAAATTCGTCGCTAATTTGCCGCGAATTATATTCGTCGCAAAATTTGTCGCTAATTTGCCAAAAAAAAAATTTTGGTCAGTAATTTGCAGCGAACTTATTCGTGGCAAAATTCGTCGCTAATTTGCCACCAAATTTTTTTACATTTGCCATCAACATTATTTATGATCGAATTTAGCGATGATTTTTTATTACTTCTTTAGCGACGAAATTTTATTTTTGCAAAGAACTTTTGTAATTTGTGATCGTACGATAAAATAATTTATTTTATTTTTTGATTTTAAACCTAATTAAAAGAAAAATTAATTTTTGAAATTTATATTTAACATTGATTAAGCACTTAATAACATCAAAATATTATAATAATATGAAAATGAAATACATTCATCTACATTTTCCACAAGAATGACATAAATATTTTGATCCCAGGGCTCGAAAAAATGTCTACAACTAGATTGACAATTAAAAATGTCTAAGACTGCACCGATCAATCAGGGCAAGCCTCCAGATGAAGAACACAAGCATAAGGGCGAGCCCCTTTCTTCTGCTTCCTCTGCTGATATATGCAGCCACTCCCAATGCAATGTCACCATGCTTCTCTTCCAATATTGAGATCACCATCCCCATGTTTCATATGGCACTCCACTCCATATACTTCGCAAACAAGGCCACAAAGAGCACGCCGGAGAAAACCCTGGAGAACTCAACTGGCCCAAAAGACGAAGACAACCCATAGATATTTGATGCCAAGGAAACAAGTCCAAGCGAAGTGACGCAAGAAAGCACAAGCGCATACATGAAAGTGACCAAAGGCCCCCTGAAACCAATCTCTTTAAACGGTCGCAGGAAGAATTCCCTCAGATGAAAGATGAGAAAGAAGGACGACTCATTCCACCCACCCAAATCTCCAGATTCGCGCGCTTAGGAACCGACACACGCGCGCGCACGAAACAGCGGGCACCAAAAATCAAATTCCCCCAGATTCCACGCCGCCATTTACAAAGAGCTGCTCGAGCCGGAAAAATGCGGCTAAAAAAAAAAAGAGAGAGAGGAAAAAAAGAAACATCGAGACCAAAACTCACGCGAGGGCCCGGAAGTTGTCCTTGATTTCGCCATGGATCTGCTCCATCTGAGGGCTCATATGCGATTCAAATCAGGAGGTTGACCATCAAATACGTAGCTGTCGTAACAACAGCAAAGCATAATTCAGAGAAAGATGAGCCTCATTCTTCTTAGCATTCTATCCCAATGAAAACAGAGGCGGTAGAGAAAAATACTTACACTGGCTGTATCCCCGCTTCCAACAGCTTAATCGTCCGGTAAAGCATGCCTTGCAGATGACTACACGAGAAGACAAATCAAAATGCAGCTCAAATTCAACACTTCCCAAGCATAAAGATCACATACATAAAACCGAGTCCAAACAATAACATCTGAAGCATCAAAACAGAAACTTGAGCAAAGTGGATTTTCATTTCCACGAAGTATTGCGATGCCAGTAGTAGTACCTGGTGACTTCACCGGCCTCATTGGTGAGCATCTGAGTCCCCTTCCTCCCAACCACAACCTGATCCACCAATCAAAGACCAAAAAAAACCACCAACACTCAAAATCCAAAATCCCAACCGGCACCGAAACGCGTAATCAATCAGAAGCATCGATCCATAAAAGCAAAGCACTTAACGAGGAACTGATAGATGTTCATGCTGGCATCGACTGCGATCCTCCGGCCGATGTAGCTCTCGAGCGAGAGGGACAACGACCAAGTACAGGACACCCATCAAGACCAACCCTCGAGAGGCCTCGCCGATCCATTTCTTGAGGACGTCTATGGGCTCCACTGTGATGCACACGGTGAAATCACCACTAATGCTGCACTCGGACATCCCATCGAAGGCGAAGTGGGCGGTGCCGAGGAACGTCTGCTGGAGGAGAAACTCGTTCAGCAGACATTCAGAAAAAGGCATTCAGGGCTCGAAAAAATGAAATACTTCATCAAGCATCTAAAAAATCCACCCATTGACCTCCAAGTGCCCAAAACAATCAGATCACCGAAAAAATGCCTCGTTTCTGTTCAGATATAGAGCAAAAAACCATGTATTCCTGTAACACGACACCATCAGCAATGCAAACAGTTCAACAGTGTCTCGCACACTCCAGAAAATCGTCAGAAAAAGGCAACAATCGCCGTACTATCACCTCGACGAGCTCACCACACCAAAGACACGAGGAAATCCGAAGCACGAAGCACCAAATCAACATCGCCCGGAGCCTTACCTTATCGAGCTTCTCGAAGGTGTCCGCTCGCCGCGGCGTCCAGCCATTGATGGCCTCCCCGGCGACCTCCGACAGCCACGACGGCCACCCGGCGGCGACCTGCTCCCCGTGGACGTGCTTCGGCGGGTTGCTCCTCCTCGGATTTGGCCTAGGCGCCGGTCCTTGTGGCGTGGCGGCCGTCACTGCTCGTCGTCCATCCGCCCCCGGCCCCCCCCCCACACCCCCTGCCTCTGCTCGCGGCGTGGCCGCCCACCGCTCCCCCTGCCACTGCTCGTGGCGTGGTCGGCCGCTCCTCCCGGCCGCTGCTCGCGGGTCGGCCGACGCTGCCCGCCGTCTCCTTCAGCTCGCCGCTCGTCTATTTACCGTCCGTTCCTGCAAACCCACCGCCACTAACAGCCGACGCCGCGACCTCTAGGGCTCCGCGACCTCTAGGGCTCCGGAGGCCATGGGCGAGGAGGAGTCGCGGGAGGGGGAAGCGCGAGGGAGGAGCGCGAGAGGTTTGGGGGTGTGGGGGAAAGGGAAGAAAGAGAAGGAGAAAGAGAATCAGAAGCGGAAGCAAATCTCTTCTGATCAGCAGAGAGAGAGAATGGGTGGGTGAGGGCGGGCTAATTGGGAGTGGGGGCGGGAACTCGAAATTTGCGACGGATTGATAAAAAATCCGTCGCAAATTTGCGACGGATTTTTTTTCCGTCGCAAATTTGCGACGGATTTTCTTTTCCGTCGCAAACATTTGCGACGGATTTTTTTTTCGTCGCAATTTTTGCGACGGATTCATTTTCCGTCGCAAAATTTGCGACGGACTTTTTTATCCGTCGCAAATTTGCGACGGATTCATTTTCCGTCGCAAATTTGGGTTGGATTTTTTTTTCCGCGCAAATTTGCGACGGATTTTCTTTTCCGTCGCAAATTTGCGACGGATTTTCTTTTCCGTCGCAAAATTTGCGACGGAGTTTTTTTTCCGTCGCAAATTTGCGACGGATTCATTTTCCGTCGCAAATTTGCGACGGATTCATTTTCCGTCGCAAATTTGCGTTTGATTTTTTTCCGTGCAAATTTGCGACGGATTTTTTTTTCCGTCGCAAATTTGCGACGGATTTTTTTTTCCGTCGCAAAAATTTTGCGACGGATTTTTCTTCCGTCGCAAATTTGCGACGGATTTTCTTTTCCGTCGCAAAAATTTGCGACGGATTCATTTTCCGTCGCAAAATTTGCGACGGAGTTTTTTTTCCGTTCGCAAATTTGCGACGGATTCACTTTCCGTCGCAAATTTGCGTTTGATTTTTTTTCCGCGCAAATTTGCGACGGATTTTTTTTTTCCGTCGCAAAATTTGCGACAGAGTTTTTTTTCCGTCGCAAATTTGCGACGGATTTTTTTTTCCGTCGCAAATTTGCGTGGGATTATTTTTTCCGTGCAAATTTGTGATGGATTTTTTTTTTGCGACGGAATTTTTTTTTTCGTCCCAAATTTGGGACGGATTTTTTTTTCCGTCGCAAATTTGCGTCCCATTTTATTTCCGGCGCAAATTTGCGACGGATTTATTTTCCGTCGCAAATTTGCGTTGGATTTTTTTTCCGCGCAAATTTGCGTTTGATTTTTTTTCCGTTGCAAATTTGTGACGGATTTTTGTTTCCGTCGCAAAAATTTGCGACGGATATTTTTCTTCCGTCGCAAATTATGCGACTGATTTATTTTCCGTCGCAAATTGCGACGAAAAAATCCCGATCGCAAATTTCCGTGGCAAAATCCATGTTTTTTTGTAGTGATATATATCATTGTCAAATGAAGAGTACACGAACTTATTTATCATTTTTATAAGATGACTATCTAAAAGGGAAAATATCAATTACAATCAATTAAAGGAAATATAGGGAATCTTCTAAATATTTCTCTAATAGAATGCATGCCCTCTATTCACTCATCATTCGGATGTAACCCTTTAGGAATAATTCATCTAATTGGTTAGATCAAATTGGTTAGGTCTAAATAAGAATATCTCTTTTATATGATCTCCTATAGATATCCCCATATAGCTACATTGACTTTACATTTCATACATCCACATGATTCCGATCTATTTGAAAATTGCTATAATTTATTTATCCATATATTTACGCATACATAAGAGCTACGTGCGGAGGAAACCGCCGTATTCAACTAAATAGATATCTGTGTTATCTATATTTAAGTCTTGAAAAAAAAGAAGATAAGATTTGCACCTATCGAATCTAAAAAATCTTATTTGGGACGAGAACATTTTAAGAGATTATCTAATATCTTGAGTTTATAATAGATCTTATTTAATTTGAATTTGTAATATCTAATCTCTCTTAGAATTGGACGTGTAGCAAATCGTCCAATCTCTTTTGAATTTGAACTTGTGACAATCGTCTAATTCGTCTTTACTTTCGTCGCAAAATGGTAAATTTCGTTGCACAAATTAGCGACGGAAAATAAATCCGTCGCAAATTTGCGACGGAAAATTAGTTGTCGCTAATTTGCGATGGAATTAGCGACGAAAATTTTTCGTCGCAAATTTGCGACGAATTTTGCAACTGATTTACTTTCCGTCGCAAATTTGCGACGAATTTTGCGACGGATTTATTTTCCGTCGCAAATTTGCGACGAATTTTGCGACGGAAAATAAATCCGTCGCAAATTTGCGACGAATTTTGCGACGGAATTTTTTCGTCGCAAAGTTGCGACGAATTTTGCGACGGAAAATAAATCCGTCGCAAATTTGCGACGAATTTTGCGACGGAATTTTTCCGTCGCAAATTTGCGACGAATTTTGCGACGGAAAATAAATCCGTCGCAAATTTTGCGACGAATTTTGCGACGGATTTATAATTCCGTCGCAAATTAGCGACGGAAAATAAATCCGTCGCAAAATTCGTCGCAAATTTGCGACGGAAATTTTTCGTCGCTAATTTGCGACGGAATTAGAAATCCGTCGCAAAGTTTGTCGCAAATTAGCGACGAAAAATTTCCGTCGCAAATTTCCGTCGCAAAATTCATGTTTTTTTGTAGTGATTCCCATAGGTCTCAACATTGAGGCCCATAAGAAACCGATGGATTTTCTCCACCTCATTTTTCTTCGCATATTTTGTGACTGTAGTGCAGATACACTTTGGGATGTGAGGTTCGCTACCTTCAAATTGGTGTAGTATTCCACCATCGAGAGTCCTCTTTGCCGTAGCAACCCAATCTCGAATTTGATCTCGTGGATGCAAGGTATCTTACCTTTGCTTCTTCTGCGTATGCCACACTTTTTTGTAAACTCTTGTCGAAGGAATTGAATATCATTGAAACTAGCATAGAATTACAATTGTCCCGGGCATTGATTTCGGGTATTGTTGGATCCAGCTTCTCTAGCGATCTATCAATAAACCTGAGTTTATTTTTCACTTGCTATACACGTCTGGTAACCTTTGACTATGTTGCATAGTTATCCCGTGTCCGCACGCATGCAACGTGTACGCTTCTAGGATTTTCGGAGGTGTTGAGATAATATGGTGACAAGGGTCAATCACCTTCTTTGCAAACCCTTTTGCGGCCATATTGCAAACGATGCGGGTTCAATTGTCTAGCATGTTTAAGCTATTTGCTATGATACCAAGAGAGAATTCATAATTTGCTCATATTGCTTGTATTTATATGTTGTATTTTATAACAGAAAAGAGATCTACCAAGCATCTCTAACTACTAATAAAAGATATATCAAATATTATGCTAACTTAAAAAAAATCCTAACTAATGATAAGAAATACACTAAATATTAGAAAAACATAATGTAAATCTTTAGCAAATCTTCCGTAATATGTCAATGATCAGATTTAGAGAACGGTGAAATATTTCACATTAAAATCATAACATCACTCAATCTAAGAAGCTCTCACCCTTCACTTTTGAGGATGGAGCCTTGCATAATGCACGTGGACAGAGTTGACCGGATGGATAATAACGTAATTAAACAAGTTTTCCAAAAAACACGTGGACATACTTTTTCTAGAGATTAGACCTATTGGAAGTTTAGACAATAATATAATTAAACAAGTTTTTTGAAAAAAAAAAAAAGCAGGAAGTTTCAGTTATACCCTTTTTATTTCACGCGTCGGTTTGTTAGTCAACCGTAAGCCGTGGTCGTGGTACAAATGGACACGTAAGTCCGTGGCCATTGGCGACTAGTGGATACTTCACTTTCAAAACCCTATATTTACGCTATAGTGCGAATATAAGAAATCTCTGATTGAAGCAATGGCTAATAATTTTCCAACCTCTCGAAAGCGCGTGCCGCCTGCCCTCCACCGGCCTTCGATTGCTTAGTTTCCTTTATATTATCCATCTCTTACTTTTGCCATCAGTGATACAGTTGACCGGATGGCACGTGCATCACGTATGCAGTACAAGAGTGTTCTGGTAGATTATAGCTTGCATATTCTAGCTGTTCTTTGCCTCCATCGTAGTGTAAATATTATCATAAGTTAGTTTTCGCGCCCTGGAACTGACAAACCCCGTTCGCATCGAATTGGATTTTTGTTGATAATCTTTTGTGCGACGTTCACTTAGAAATAATGTCAAATGGAAAATCCAAGAACCGGTTTAATGGTTTAGTTGACTCTTTGTTTAAAGTAGAGGAGACTTGCATGTGAGTAGACATGAGACACATGTTTAGTTCTCTATGCCATCAAGTGTAGATAGTTTTACATATGAGCTATCGATTCGAGTTTTGGCTTCGGTTTGTTTGGTCGGTGGAGTGGAGTGGAGTGGAGAGGAGTGGATGAGATACTTGATTGGCCTTGGCATTACTTATCCAATGTGGACATTCTCGTCATAAGAAACTCGAGACTTCTCGCTTTTCTAAGAAAAAATAATGTGGGAAAAGGCCATGCTCAATTGACACCCATATAGGCTCCATTCATACCCGATACGATCCAAATTGTAGGTTCCACCTCTCCCTTTCTCAATTTCTGCTTACTCGGGGAAATTACCAAAAAAGTCCTAAACATATTGCGCTTCTATTGTACTTGTGCCAATTCAATCATAAATCTTTAAATTGTGTTAATTGAGTCCTCCACCTTTTGATAATTTGCTAATTTAGTCTTTCCTACCAATTTTGACAGGAAATTGTTGATGTGGACGCTAGCCATCTTACATGGCCCAATTAACGTTAATGTGGATAGTTTTTAGAATTTAAAAAAATCGAATTTTATTGTTATTATTATTATTTTTTCCCTTCTTCCTCTGTTGGTCGTCGCGCCTCAGTGATGGTCGGCAATTGGCCTTAGGCGAGGCTCAAGTTTGCCAAATCCCAGCGAGGTCAAGCTTGATAGATCCTGCTGAGGTCAGGCTCGTCTAAGGCCATTGAGGTCAAGGCTTGGCATTATCAAAATGTTTAAAACTCAATTGGCACAAGTACAATAATTTTAAGACTTTTTAAATGATTTTCCCCTCCTCATCTAGTGCACAGCCCATATGCCTCTCTCTATCCGCGACTTTTGTGTGCCTCTACCCTCAACCACCACCCCTAGCCACTTCTAGCTTCACAGTTGTCCCTCTTCAATCGCACGGACCAAGGTTGTTTAAGGTGGTCGATCTTTTTAGAGGTCCCCGACAAGGCTGGACTCGATGAGATTAGAGGTCTTCGGAGGCGGAACCTTGGAAAACCCATGGCTGTCATCGTCACGGTGCAAACAAGGGGGGGACATGAACGCTAAAGAGTGTCTACTTGTGCTGATACACTACTAGTGTTTGCCCAAGTGCGTGATTATGATGGACCATGTCTACTAGGGGAGTGCAAAGGAACCGAAAACTACCTTGACCACCTGTACCCGCACTGCATCGGCCTATAACTGGTGATTTCCATGGGGACCGGTCTTATTCCCGATTTCAATTTACAGAAATCGATGAGTATCAGTCAGTTCCCAGTTTCAATTGTGAAATCACCCATCCAGACTGGACACACACACACATATATATTTAAAAAAATTATAGCCGACTTTCAATGAAAGTGAGTCCTTCTTGCTTGCCTTTTGTCTTTTGCCATTTATCTGACGGTCCTCAAAATGGAAACAAAAGGAAGAAATCCTAGCCTCATCTCACTCTTACCGTGAAAGTCTCATGCGGCCATGCCTTCAACTCTGTTGCTGCATTGCAAACTTACAATCGCCCCATGCCTTGCCTCCGACCATCCCTCACATCTCACATCAAGCTCTCACCTCGCCTTCAACTCTATTGTTGAGTTGTGGACTCACAACCGAGTGAAATTCTCTACTTAAGGGTACTCATTCTTTTTGCTGCTGTTGACGAATTCGATTTCCGACCTCCGGTGCTTCAAATTATTTTGGGATTTGTCATTTTTTGGCTTCTTGTTGCCGTTTGCTCTTGCTCTAATTGTGACTGTGGGTGATTCTATACTTACTTGAGCCTCTATCAGCAGATAATTTTAGGGAATGTAATTGGTCACCATGTTTGTAGTATGGTTGTGAATCTGTAGGGATCGGGGATCGGTTCCATAGACACACTCAAGAATCAGACAACCGAACCGAACCGGTGGTCCAATTCCCAAGTGGTTCCATGAAACCAACCAGCTGTGCTGGTTCCAATTTTTCGAAATTGGTCATTAGTGTGAACTGTCCACTTGGACTATGCTCACCCCTTGTATGCTTGAATGCCAAAACTTGACATGCTCAAGACAGGATTATTCACAAGGTAGTTTTCCTTTAACCTTGCTAGATCTTGGTAGTTTGGTAGTGTCAAACTTCAATTTCATCGGGTTTGTACCTTCTAAGTCAAAAATCTAATTTTTGATGTTTAGTATATCTTTCAGTTCGCGTTTTGCTTTGAATAGCATGTAGCATTTGAAATTTGACCATTACTTTTGTAATTCTCCATACAAATAGACATTTGATACGACTGAGCTTCATGATAGACCAACAACATATAACTTTCAAGGGTGTGTTCGTTTCGCGAAAAATGAGTGGCTTGAAAAGCTTTTTCTGAAAAAATATTACTTATAATGTTTTGAAAAATTAGTCAATGGAAAATGTTTTCATAATTGATAACAATCTATACCTAACTACTTTGGTGGGCGATGAGGAAATTTTTCATTCATTTTTTTTTGTAAGCGATATAAACGATTATTTTTTTTTGGAAAATGTTTTCCAAATCAACTATTTTCTGCAAAATGAACTCACGTAAGAATAATAGCATCCACTAAACAACCACCTAACCATAATCAACGCTTTGCATTGTCACTGTACTTTGTGAAAGCTTGAAATGAAAATTGAAGAGAATGAGGGATAAAGCCAAATGGTTTGTCGTTTTTGCTTCAATTCGTAAAACAAATGAAACCAATAAAATATAATTCATAAAAATGGATTTTTCGTCATAAAAATAAATCATTTTGATTTCGATCAAAAAATTTTCAACCCATACTGAATCAATAAGCAAGAAATATTTCATATTGGAATCCATTTGCACGTTCATTTGTAAAACGTAACATAAATAAATAACAAAATCATTTTAATTTGAACTACCAACATTGTCTTACATAAAAATAAGAATATTTTCTTTCGTCAGACTTGACAATATCAATATGGACATGCAATTGTTTGGGCAAATTCTTGTCTAGATCTCGTTCCATATGGATCTGGTCCATTATAACTGTTATCAAGTAAGTATCACATAATCAACGACTATGATATTTAGATCCATAAACTTGAGTCCAAGTAGAAGCTTTTCCTTGCTTGGATTAGAAGTGTTAATTTTTAATTTTTAATTTTTGGTAAGAACTAAAACTCCCAATTCATGTGTCAATAATGTTAGATACAAATAGAAAACCTGTCTATTTTTGTTTAATAACAAAGAGATGTTTGAGAGTTCTCGAACACCTCACTAATTCACAGCACACACTAGATAATTACCAAAAACAAGCGAATAATACATCCAACATCCTTTTTTTTTTGTATGAAAAAGGTTAGGAGGAAGGGAGGTTACCCCATGCTCAAAGTATACCATAGGTATGGAAGATCACATAGTAGATTTACAAATCGCCTACTGCTGGCAACGCGATTCAAACCCGGCATGGTGTGCACATGGTTCGAACCTTACCAGTTGAACCAACCCACTTTGGCACATGCAACGTCTTTAACTTACACCTATAAGGGTTCAAACCAAAATCAAATCAAACTAGATCAGACTAATCAAGCTTACACATTACAGCGTTGTCTGTTTAATATAATTTCAGTTTAATTTTAACCCCAAATCTAAACATAATTTTGGATTCTGTCTGAAATATATAATCTTGCCACAACTAAGAAAAAAGGAACGGCACAATAATTGAAAAAAAAAAAACAGAGAGAGAGCGTATTGGACCCCACGAGTCACGCTCAACGATACTGTGTTTTGGCTCTTTTGATCTGATTATCCTTATAAATCATCACACTCATTGGCGTCCGTCCCTAGTCTCTCACGCTTTCTCCGAATTTCCGGAATGCGTAACGACGTGGTGTAAGCCGTCCTTAAAGTTCTCGAATTGCTTTAGATAGCAAAAGCAAGAAGCGCTCTCTCTCTCTCTCTCTCTCTCTCTCTCTCTCTCTCTCTCTCTCTCTCTCTCTCTCTCTCTCTCTCTCTCTCTCTCTCTCTCTCTCTCTCTCTCTCTCTCTCTCTCTCGTCACGACAACCTACGACTAGGGATGATTGATATCAAGGATGGGTAAATTCCAAATCTAAAACCTAGAACCTATGGTGTTATAGCAAGTTTCTAGTTTTTGGAACCTGTAAGCTACCCCGAATAAAACCTACCTTGTTTTTTTTATTTGGTTTTACAATCTATCTAAAAATCTGAATTTTTTGTTCCTTTTTGTGGTTTCATTTTTTATAGCAAAATGATATGAGTAATAAAACGGTTCAAAATAAAAGAGGAACGAGGGTGCGCGAGGAGGAGGGTGAGTCGCGAACAAGAGAGAATTGTGAAATGTAAAGCGTTTGAGTGAACTTAGAGAGAATAGATAAAAAGAGAAAGAGTGAAAAGCTAAGAAGAAAATGAGGGATTTTAGGCTTTATGAACCAGGCTCCAAAATTCTGACCCAAAAAAAAAAGGCTCCAAATTCAATATGATCATCTTCATTCGAATTGGGAACGAACAGATTTTCAGGACGGTCCAATTCGATGACCAAATAGAATTGAATTGGTTACACAGCCCTACCTACGATTAGGGGTGTGCAAAGGAACCTGGAACAGCCCGAGGACCGGACCAGATTGGCCCAAAATCAGTGGCTCTCATGGGGACCGGTCCGGTTCTCGGTTCTAGGCGTAGAGCTGCCCACCTACCCACCTGGATCAAATCAATATATATATATATATTGTTATAATTTTTAAGACAAAATTCCAATAAAAAAGAAGAAATTTTCTGAGAAAAAGAAAAACCTTAAAATCCATAATATAAAACTTAACACCCATCAAATGAGTGTGAGACATTCATCGCCTCCCTCTCTCATTTTTTATCATCTCCATTTGTATGAAATTTGATAGGATCAATTTTATGAATCCACCTGCGAACTAGATCGAATCGACAATCCGATTTTCAGGTGAATCTATAGAATAAACGAGTGATTCTCGATTTCAATTTTTCAAAACCGATTGTTAATAGGCTATTCGTGATTCCACGGTAGAACCGTCCATCCAGAACATATTCACTCTACCGACCTATTACCCCTCCGATAAAAATCCTCGTTGAATTTTGGGGGGTCCGACCCCTACGCGCGATGGAGGCGGGACGCTCTCGAATATTACTTTTTAGAAGAGCGTGGAAAGCAGGAAACAAAAAAGGCGCCGCCATTAGCGCGGGGCCAAGCAATCTAGAAAGCAACACATCCGTAAATAAGTTGTAAGTGAGAGGGCAATTTTGTAAATACGGAGAGCACACAAACGACAAGGGCGGCAGTTTCGTATCTATTTCCTTGCCGGTTTGCTTTTTATGGGAATCAATAAAAGCGCCACCTGGCTGTCACTTGTTCTTTTGACAAGGCCCGTGTGGCATCGAGAAGTTATAAAAAAGAAATTGTTATTTGATAAATACCTAACTAAAAAAAGTCAATTTCTTTTAGTTTTATGCGTGATGAGTGTATTCGAACCAAAATGTTTTTATAATATTTTACGTTTAAAGAGTACCTCGAGCCATTCGTTAAAAAGACGATATTAGAAAAACAGACTAATGACAGTTATTGTCATAATAAAATTTTCACCAATTATCTATTTTCTAAAACCCTTTTCTTTTTGAAAGTTTGTTTATGATGTAATTACCAGGATGGGCTTTTACTTTTTTATTTAATAAAAAATTTACAACTCGCGCACTTCTACTGTTTAATCAAAACACTTGCAATTTTCACAAAATGGAAATATCGACATGTTAATTCACTTCAGATTTTATTATTTTCTTTAACTTTGATTATATTTCTAATTGTAAGGAGGAAAAAAAAATGCATTTTGCTTTATATAAACTGAAACAAATAAGGCCTATTGTGATTATTTTTTTATTGGTAATTAATTAAGCTGGGTGGTTATCGCCAATGACTATCTCTCCAGTCTATCCTACTCCCTATTTTTTTTCTTTGTCCTCTAGGGTTATATGGAGTAACATGCATTCTAAGGGTGAGTTTGTATTGCGAAAAATTTGAAAAATATTTTTTTAAAAATAATTATTTATATCGCTCGTATAAATGAATAAATGAAAAAAAATTCATTGTGCACGAAAATTTTTTGATATAAATTATTGTCGATAATGAAATATATTTTATTGACTAATAATTTCAAGTGATACAAATGATCATTTTTAGGAAAAATGTTTTCTAAATCGATTTTTTTTTCGCGAAACAAACGGAGCTTAAATATAATTAAATTCATACGTGATTTTTGCAATTTTTATTTTAAATTTTAACAAGAATGCAAATTTTACCTTTTATTTTCATTCACACTTAAAACCAAACCGGACTTAAAAATTAGGAACCTATTGCTTTCCCACTTTAGCCAAAAAAAAAACAGATACTCTCTTGCACCCATGTACATCTGTGCACAAATGCTATTCATGTTTAGAAAAAGAGTGCATTGAAGTCCTAAAACTTATATACAAAAATGTAATTAAGTCATAAACAATTCTATTAAAATCCTAAACATTTTCAAAATGTCAAAGCAAGTCCTTTCCATGAACAGAACCTAAAAATGCCTATAAGTCACTTAGAATTGCCAAAGTGGTATCCTCGTTTTTTGTCAACTTGTCTTTGCATTATTTAGTTAAGATTTAGGATTTAATTGAACTAATTGAAAGATTTATAATTCAACTGCGTTCCATACACAAATTTTAGATCTTGTGGGGCAAATCTCTTGGATCTCTATATTTTTAAGATTGCTTGATCAATTCGCAATAACTTTTTTTTATCAAAATGAAGTTCCAATAATTTTACTTTAGACCTTTAATTTGATTGAAAATCTCAATCCTGACTTTTCTAAATTGACCCGTGATGAAGCGTTCTGGACAATTTTATCCCTAATCATGTTCTATTACAGTATCAAACCACAAAAATTAATATTGTTCCAAAAATTAAATCAAACGGCACAATAATTATTGAAAATATTTTTCTACTATAGTGGTAGTAGCTAACACGCAACAGCATTAACCATCCCCGTTTTGCGAAGAGGGTTTAAATGCTGCATTGTGAAAAGAACAGGCCAAAGAAACCAAAATGACAAAAAGAAAAAAAGGAACAATGGAGCCCATTTGAGAGTACAATGTTTAAAGTTGTGATTTCTAATAGCTTTCAAAAATCCAAATCCTTACTATTTTTTAAGCTAAGAACAAAGTTCCTATGCTTTGATACATATATGTATAAATCGGTGTCAACTTTCTAAAAGTCTAGGTATCATTAACATTTATTTATTTATTATCTTCATAATAGCATACAAGGATAAAAAGATAAGCCCCAAATGTTGATTTTTCAAAACTTATAGCCATGTTTGAACTATTGCTTTTTCATTTCAAGCGTAAGAAATTTTAAGCAATTGTACTTGCACGGTACACAAACTATAGGACAATTATCAAAAAGTCCTAAATTTATTGCAATTGCGCTAATTCAATTGTAAACTTTTTTTGTCAATTGAGTTCAAAACATTTTGTATTTGTGTCAATTCTGTTCATTAGACTAATTTTGGCTAAAAATTGCTGACATGAACACTGGCTATCCTATGTAGCATGGCTAACATTGATGTGGACAATTTTTAATAATATTTTTTGAATTTATTTTTTATTTTTTTTCTTTTCCTTCTCTTTCTTTTTTTTATTCCTTCTTCCTCTAGCCGATGAGGGCAAGCCTCGATCTCACTAGATCTGGCAAGGCTTACCCTCACTAGCCAGAGGAAGAAAGGAAGAAAAATAAAGAAAGAGAAAAGAATAAATAAATAAATAATATTAAAAATATTAAAAATTGTTCACGACAGTAATAACCGCACCACGTAGGACGGTCGATATCCGTGTCAGTGATTTTCAGTCAAAATTGACCGGATGGACTGAATCGATAGAAATGCAAAATGTTTGGGACTCAATTAGCAAAAACAAAATATTTAGCACTAAATTGGCATAATTGCAATAGGTTTATGATTTTTTTGGTAACTCTACCCATAAACTATCATCAGCGCATGTTTGTGATATGCGTGAATAGAAAAGAATTGAATGTAGCTAATCTAAAGTATTTGCGGGAGCTGGACTTTGATTCCCGCTTTAAGGGAAATTGCACTCATTATAATGTGACACTGGAAGCTACTAACAAGAGATATTGGTGAAATCCACACATCACGACGAATGAAATCCACTACATAATAAGACTCCGTCTATTTTACAAAAAATGAATAATTTAAAAAATATTTTCCTTAAAATGATTGCTTTTATCAATTACAAAAATGAATAAATGAAAAATAAATTTATTATCGATGGAAATATTTAAACATAAATTGTAGTCGATGATATTTAAGCGATACAAACGATCATTTTTAGGAAAATATTTTTCAAATCATTCATTTTCCAAAATAAACGAAGCCTAAAAAAACAAAAACAAAGAGAGGAACTATTCTTGAATGGTAGTGCACGGTTTTTCAGAGATTAAACAGGAGGCACTACAACTTGAGGTCCCTAAAGGACTTTACTACAAATATGACTTGATGACTTGAGCAATTGAACAGCAGCTAGAGAATCGGCAAGCCCCTGAAGTTTCTTACAACATGCATCAATTGATAAAGAAAGACGTTTTGAAATGATTATGCAAGTTCGTGTCTTGTTCGGCATGATTTTGTAACTCTGATATTTGTAGCAAGACAAAAGATGGGACCAAGATAAACATAGTTGCCAATGCGAAGCCTTCCCTGAGCATAATCAGTGATATGCACGACCAATGGACTTAGAGTAGGCATAGGTAGAAGAAGAAGTGGAGTTCTTGGTCATGATGCATTCTAGTGCTATTGGACAAAGAGTGGCACCAGACCGTGGAAGATGCACGAGGTAAAAGAACCAACCATATGAGTGGGGGGAAATCATGAGAAAAGTCACAATCATTTTTATATTTGTGCCAATTCAGTCACTAAACCTTCAATTTGGCCAATTTACTCATGAACCTTTAAACAACTTGCCAATTGAGTTGTTATGACCAATTTTGGCCGAGAATCGCTAATATGGATGCCGACTGTCTTACGTGGCACAACTAGTGCTGACGTGGGTAACTTTTGAATTTCTTTTTAAAAATTAAATTTATTTTTTTATGTCTTGTATTTTTTCATTTTGGCTAGCAAGGGTCATGGCCATTGCCTAGGCCCTTGCCGGCTGTTGGCAAGGGCCTTTGCACCCACACCCAAAGCTAGCGATGTCACGACGGCCTTGCCCAAGGCCTTCGTAGCCCTGCTGGCCACGAGTGAGGCCTTCGAGCCCTCGCCAGCCTTGACAATGAAATAAAAAAGAAAAGAAAGATAAAAAGTACGAAAATTATTTGTATCAGCGTCAGTCGTGTCATGTAAAATAATCGGCATCCACGTAAGTAATTGCCGACCAAAATTGATCGAAATGACTTAATTGGCAAATCGTCAAAATGTTTAAAACTAAATTGGTCAAATTAAAATATTTAGGACAGAATAGACACAAATGCAAGATGTTTAAAAAAAATTGGTAATTTTCCCTATGAGTGCGGAATGAGGAAGAAGAAAGACCAATGAAAACCCTTGCAGATCACGCCCACTCTAATACACTGAATGCCTCACATTGTAAGTCGATTTCATTGACTTATGTGGTTTGGGTTACATACAAAGAATAAGACCATACCAAAACATGCCATACTCGCTTGTACCTCAAAAATAACCATCCCGCCTCCTAATTTGTGTGTATGCGCGCGCGCGTGCACTCGTGAGCAAGGGGGTTCATGCATGATTTTAGGTCCCAAGCAACAAGTTGTGGTGGTCCCTGTGCCTTGGCGAACACCACAATGGTGGTTGATTTTTCTCTCGATCGGGATTGTTATATCATGATGTTCTCTCTCTTCCTTTCCGGGAACTTCTCACTATCTTTCTCTTTGTCTCTCTCCTTTCCCCTTCTACCTCTCGCTCTTCCCATGCGATTTATGCGTTGCAGCTCACCGAATTTCTCGCCTTAGTACGGTGACTACAACTAAGGTACAAATCCTAGATCTATAATCCCTATCAAACATAAAAGCCAAATGATGAGATAACATCTTTGGGAAAATTGTCCAAAAGGTTCTAAACCTATTGTACGGAGGCAAATTCTCAAACCTTTCAATTATGCTAATTTAGTTATATACATTTTGAGGATTTGTCAATTTAGTCCTGAACCTTTTGACGATTTATTAACGTAGTCATTTTGACCAAACATCCAATTAATAGGTTTAAGTTTAAATTGACAAATTTTCAAAAGGTTTAAGATCAACTTGACACAATGAAAGGTTTAGGACTAAATTGATAAATCATCAAAAGATTTAAGACTAAATTGGCACAATCGAAAAGTATATGACTTAATTGACCACTGTAACTATAGATTTAGGACTTTTTGGATGATTATCCCCATTTATTTTTACTAGTGTTCAAAGGGGTCCCAAATTAATGTACAAATTGTAGATAATCTTCTATGAGATACCTTCGCTCAAGACGAATGAGGTCTTGAGAATATGTGAGGGCCTCTATTCGATCTTGCCTCTCGAAACCCAATGTCATCTTGCATCCAGAAAGGTGCGAGGTCTTATGTTCAATAATATCCCTTCGGTGCAACCACTTGAGATCAAGCCTCAAGGAACTCGTTACAAATTGTTTCGGTGAGAATAGCTCATCTTCGATTGGATTAGGGAAAGTGGATTTTGTTTGGTAAGCAAAAAACTGGCTCAAACTACCACTCGAACGCCACAGAAAGTGGGAAGTTATTGGAGATGTTATGGAATGTGTTTTGTTGTCATTTTGATATTTAACGCAAGAATAATTTAAAAAGTATTCAATAAAATCTACCAAACAAAAAAGTATTCAATAAATAAGACAACAAACTTTTAGCTTAACGTATTTCTGTATAAGGGTGAGCATTCAGTCAGGTTCAACTCGAGAACCGGACTGGTACTGGTCCGATTCCTAGTTCACGACCTAACCGAAGTGGGACAAACCCTAGGTTTCTCTCTATTTAATTCCTGCTATTCACCAATGTTAAGCGTAAGTTTCATACTCGTTCCATCAAGTTCCACAGCTTACTTTTCTTGAAGCTTATAGCTATCTTGCATAAAACAAAATGATATTTAGTTGTGCATAATGTTGCAACAGAAAAAATACTAATAGTGAATTCTGTTGGTCGGTTCTCATGGTAAGTAGTGTTTATCCTTCATTAGACATCTCCAGTGAGTTCTCTGGGCTGGTTCGGATTCTCGATTTTTGCCAGCATAGTGAATTTTATTTAACTTTTAATACCTTACGTGAATGACTGTATCAGGAGGAGAATTTGGGTAATGTTAAGTTTAGGGCATCTTTGGTGTCTGATGTATGTGTCGTATTATTCATAATTTGTTGTGTCTTTTCAAGAAATAAAAAAAAACAAAAAAATGAATTGGCTAGTTCCTGAGTTAACCATAGATTTGGGCTGGACCGGGAGGTTCGATTACACAATCAGTGTCTAAGTCAATATGGTCGGTTCCCAATTCCAAAAACTGAAAACCACATTGGCAAGATGGGTTTTAAGTTTCGAGGGAAAAAAGTACCAAAAAAGCCTAAATATACAGCATTGGTACCAATTCAATTATAAATCTTTTAATTTGATCAATTTAGTCCTAAACCATTTGTATTTGTGTCAATTGAGTATATCTAGCCAATTTTGATTAGAAATCGCTAACATAGACGCAGTCTAGCTTATGTGGCACGAACAACACTGATGTGGACAAATTTGACTGTGATACCTTATTAATATTTATTAATAATTAGGCCAACGAAAGTTAAAATCTGAACATTTCTTAATCATGAAAATCACACAAGTTTAGTCAAAGTGCTTATGCTTCTTGTTATCATAACTTATTAGATTTACAAGTCCAATCAAACATCTTATAATCACAAAAAACAAAAGTCTGGATACGTCGAGGTTGTCTATCTCTACACTAGATTATACTCTAAAAGTCTGCT
The DNA here is from genome assembly GCA_031216235.1 of Syzygium jambos. Taxonomy (NCBI): domain Eukaryota; kingdom Viridiplantae; phylum Streptophyta; class Magnoliopsida; order Myrtales; family Myrtaceae; genus Syzygium; species Syzygium jambos. The sequence continues at coordinate 20,657,407 of CM062226.1, forward strand.
TGTACAAAAGTCCGATGACGTCATGGATCGATAACATCGCCCTCCGTTGTAGGACCATCACCATCTATGTTGAAGGTTACGGTACCATGCAACAAACCGATAGGGAACCCACTCCGTAAAACCCATGTTGATTCACACAGTAGAGCTACATTTAGTATATAGCACTTCAGACTCATGTACAAATATTGTTTCATAGATGCCTTCATAATTCATGGGAACTCCGAAATGCAAAGATTGTGTAATATCCATCCTACACGTCTAAAAAATAAAGGAATGAATTAAGGCCCAGTAAATGAAATCTCCAGTTTTAAGTTAAGAAAATCATATTACTACTTCACCTGGCACAAATAACATACGTGCATGACAACCAGTGTCCATAGAACTTAAATAAATGTTATACCTCTTCCATTTGGATATGCCACAATATTTGATCATTTCATTATTCCACAATATTTTCATTCAGATGCCAGCATATGATATATAGCATTCATACTCATGCTTCGTTACTTCTCCCCCTGAACACTCCTGGGGCATTCCGACCTACGGAGCATCTCAACTCTTGAAATATCCTTGTGCACTCTCTGGGACATCTTGACTCTCGAGACATCTCGGTATACCCTCTGAGACATCGTGACACTCGGGGTATCGTCACTGTTGATTTGTGGGTGACGAAAATTATATTATTCTCTTGCAAGTTATGATAATTGAGCATTTGCATGCATATACTCACCTTCTTTTCACATCATATATCCCTTAAAGCAATTAAATGCATTATTCATGCAAATAAGTACGAAACAATATGTGATCAAACTCAAAAGGAAAAAATCTACTTAAGTTCAAAAAGTAAATCTACTCAGTTCATAAGGTAAATCTATTCAAATTTAGAAAGAAAATATATTCCTGTTCTAAAGTAACATCTGTTCGAGTTTAGAAATAAGTATGTCCAGATTTTGAAAGTAAAATCTGTTCTAGTTTTGAAATAGTAAAATATTTTCTGGTTTAGAAATAAGTATATACATATTTTGAGAATAAAATTTACTTGGTTAAGAAATAGATATATCCAGATTCAGATGTGGAAATAAATATAACCAGATTTAGAGAGTAAAAATTTACTTGGGTTTAAAAATAGATATACACAGATTTTTGAGATAAAACCTACTCGGTTCATAAAATACATATACCCAGATTTTGAAAGTAAAGTCTACTCGAGTTCAATATATATGTATCCAAATTTTGAAAGTAAAATCTACTCGAGTTTAAGATACATATATCCAAATTTTGGAAGTAATGTCTACTCGAGTTCAAAATACCTATATCCAGATTTTGGAAGTAAAATCTACTCAAGTTCAAAATACCTATATCCAGATTTTAAAAATAAAGCTTACTCAAGTTCAAGATACTTATATCCAAATTTTGAAAGTAAGGTCTACTCGAGTTCAAAATACATATATCCAAATTTTAAAAGTAAAGCCTATTCAAGTTCAAAAATACATATATTCAGATTTTGAAAGTAAAGTCTATTCGAGTTTAGAAATCAATATGTCCAAATTCAGAGGGTAAAATCTACTCAGTTCAAAAGCCAATAGATTTTACGAACGACGGTTGAGTCTGAATCTACAAATATGACTTTTCCAAGTTTAGATTCATCATTTCCACTCGCCAAATGTACTCCACTTTAAGTAAAACGATTATCTACCTTAAAAACATGCATAAGACCAGCAAGACGAATTCCACAATCATTTCAACGATAACATTTCCACATTTAAATCTAACAATTGCACTTGCCAATTATACCACACTTTAAGGAAACAAATCACACCCATTTTAACCATGCTTGAGACCATCCAAACAATTCCACAAATCACCATATTCTCACTATTGTAACACATCAAAATAACATATTACAACCATCCAAGTTAAAAGTAACGAGTAGATTAATTTAACTTAATTCTATAGTCTTCACTTACCTCGCACAAAATCTAAACAACCCAAAGTTAAAGCCCCTATGTAGATCTTGAATCCGGTAGTGGTGAAAGTAGATTATCTTTGAGAGTTGAAAGTGAAAAAGGAAGTTACGGCTAGGATTAAAAATTCCCTCCAATGTTACGAAGATGAAAATAAAGTAGAGGAGTAGATTTTGAAGTGGAAAAAATGCATGAAGTCACAAGTGGCAGATCTTTTCTTAATCTACGGCCAAGTGTGTGAAGTCAAGACATATTAGAGATGACTAATAGCCAAGATAATCGTGGCTTATGGCTAAGTGTCTTATTAGTGGAAAAGGCTTAGCTTAAAGAGCATGTGGCATGCTTGAATTCTCCAAATAGAGCATGTGGCCATGCATTAATCTTCCCTATGCCACGATTGGTGTCTTAAGAGTCGGTTTAGTGGAATTTTATATTAAAAACAGAGACTCCTCTTCCTTTATCATCCATTAGCACAAAATAAATTATTAACACTAATTAACTAGAGTTTAACTAATGATATTACTCATCAATAACTAAGGCAACGGTAAATTAATTAACACAACTCTACTATTAACGTGCACATCAACGTTTACAAATTTTAAACTCGTCTAACTCGGAACGATTGTGTTCCCGAATCTGCGCCTCACAAATGCACGGTTCAACAACGATTTCTACACATCCACACAAATACTAAGCTAAATAATACTTAGCTTTATAATCTAAGTATCATTATTAAATACAGAAAATTTCCAATGCCACATACATATTATTATGAAATTTCTGGATGTCACACTTACAAAATTTTAATTTTTTATGAATTTTAAATATTTTTATTTTCTTTTTTTCATTGTGGCCACGAGGGTCACAACCCTCACTCAAGCCATCACCCACCGCTAGGCCCTCGCTAGAGGCCGTGAGGGATCCAAGTGAGGGCGCCATCGGATCTAAGCGGGGGTTGCAACTTGGCCACAATAAAAAAAAATAACAAAAAATTAGAAAAAAACATTAAAATATTATAAATTTTGTCCACGTCAATGTTGGTCGTGTTATATAGAATGGACGACATCTATGTCAGCTATTTCCAACCGAAATTAGCCGAATGGACTCAATTGGCATAAATGCAAAAAGTTTATGACTAAATTGATCAAATCAAAAGCTTTAGGACTGAATTTGTGCCGGTGCAATAAATTCATAACTTTTTTTGCTACTTTCTCCGGGCTTCAGATCTGCAATTTACCCATCCCGAAACCAATCATCCCGTTTTCTATATTGTTGGCCTTTCAATTTTTCCTATTGGTGGGGTGACGACGCCCGGCTTGACCCAACCCAATTTTCCCGGTTTGTTCGGCTTGGACACGTTGCCACGGACCAAGAAACAAGTGGTCAAAACAATTTGTCTTTGTCGATGGAAAACGAAAACTAAAATGGCCCGATCGTGGTTGGATGGTCCGAACGGTCCAGGCACGAAACTACCCTTCCTCCGCCACCATCAGGAACTTTGTTTGAACCGTCAACCTTCCCAAATTCAACCCATCGTTTTTAGAACTTTCCCCCGAACTACACGTCTTCCTGATTTTCTTCCACCACTGTAAAATAAACAAATAATTGTATACCCCTTCAAATCACATAAACAGTCTCTAAATTTTGATCAAATATATAATTTAATCTTTAAATTTTTAATTTATTCAATATAATCCCTAAAATTTAGTCTAATGTTTAATGTGACTTCTAAACTTTTAATCTGTTTAATGTGATTCTTAAACTTTTGGTATATAGTCAATTTAGTCCTTGATCTATATGAAAATATTTAATGTAGTCCTACCATTAATTTAAATTCAGGAATTACATTGAACATTTTCATATAGTTCAGGAATTTAATTAAATATGTACCAAAAGGTCACGGATTATATTGAATAGATTAAAAATTTAGGGATCATATTGAATATTAAGTTAAAATTTATGGACCAAATTGAACAGATTAAAAATTTATAAATTAAATTGGACATTTGGTTAAAGTTGACGACCGTTTGCGTCAGTATCCCGCCCATAAAAGCACTTTCACGTAGAAAACCCAAAAAGTAAAATATAAAATAAAAAATGAAAAAGATAAAGATAAAAACCATCTATTCCCACCACCTGTTTCGCCTCCGTTCCAGTGCGCTCTCTCTGACCAACTCCTCGTTCCTATCCACAGCAAAGCAATCTCCCTCTTCTTCAACACCCGCTCTTCTCGCCTTCGTTCACTCAGGTACGACGCAGGAACAAGCTCGTTTGGAAGCGAATCAGTTCGTGGGTTCCGTGGAACTGCTTTTGATTCGCGAAGATTTGATTTGGCGGGGGTGAATTGTACACAGAGAGAGAGAGAGAGAGAGAGAGAGAGAGAGAGAGAAGAATGGAGTCGTCGTCCATGGTGGAAAGAGCGCTCAAGTCCAGCTTCCGCAGCAAGGTGGAGGAGGGCCAACACGCGGTGGTCGAGGACTGCCTGCTCGGCCTCGGCGGCGCGTCCTCGGCCGCCTGCAACGACGATTTCGCCGTCGACGACTTGTTCGACTTCTCTAGCGACGGTGATGGGGAGGTCGAAGAAGAAGGAGAAGGAGGAGGTGAGGACGACGGCGAAGGGGAGGAAGCGAAGGACTCTCTCTCTGTTTCTTTGCAAGAGGGCGCTGACGATTGCTCCAATCTCGGTTCCTCTTCTCCGGCCTCCGGCGACCCTATCTTGACCAGTGAATTGACCGTTCCGGTAACGGATAGTATCTTTATTTTATTTATCGAAATAACTATTTTTGAAATTTCCTTAAGATTTTATTTTTTGTGAAGCTTTTTATTGTCAGATTTTGTTTTTGAATTTATGCTATGTCGATTGGAAAAATTGCATTCCCGCGCTCGTTAATCATGGTCATGTGAGAACCTCGTGAGATAAATTAAGGTGGTATTTTTTAAATTAGAAAAAAGAGAATGATTTTCGTCAATTTTTATGCGGTTCGTGAAGGTTAATTTTTTTGTTTTTGGTAATTGCATATCAATGATTTTATTAGATTTTCTTTTTAGCTACAATTGATTATTTATTTTTAATAACCTGAATATCATATGCTGTTCTGCAGGATGTTGTTATAGCAGAGCTTGAATGGCTGTCTCGATTTGTGGAAGATAATTCCCCTCCCGAATTCCCGACTTGTTACCTCGCCGGAAATTGGAAACAAGAAAGCAGTGCCGAAAACCGGTCCGAGCCGGAACCTAGACCGGTTTTCATGAGACCGCCCTGTTTTACTTCGCCTGTTCCGGTCAAGACCCGGACCAAACGGACCCGGCCCGCGAAGAAGGACCGACCACCATCCTCCTCCGAGTCGTCTTCGTGCTCGTCGGAGAACTCGTCGAGCTCGTGCCTTTCTTTCACGAGCGTGCTCACGCACATGGAATTCGACCACGGCCGAAGCGAACCGGAGAAGAAGCAGAAGGTGAAAAAGATGAGGGGGCAGCCGGATCAGGCCGGTCAGCTTCAGTTCCAGAGGCGCTGCAGCCATTGCCAGGTGCAGAAGACCCCGCAGTGGCGGGCCGGCCCGCTGGGCCTGAAGACGCTCTGCAACGCATGCGGGGTCCGGTACAAGTCAGGCCGGCTATTCCCCGAGTATAGACCAGCTTGTAGCCCGACGTTCTCGATCGAAGCTCACTCGAACAGCCACCGGAAAGTGTTGGAGATGAGGAAGAGGAAGGAGGTGGCCGGGAACGGAATTGAAGGAGGCGAGTTGAAGTTGAACCGGATGGTCACCAGTTTTTGAAGGGTCTGTTGGGTTAGGAGAAGAGGTCATTCGAACTGGACCGGTTCAGTGGGTTTTTTTTTTTACTTTAGTATTATACATTCTTTTTTTCTAGAAGTAGCTACTAGCTATTATTTGCTTTTAGCGTAGGTTAGATTAGACGGAGTGCATGTAGTTTAAACTAATAGTTTCTCGTTTACCTGGGAGACCAGAATGATTACGAGATATGGATCTGGTTCGTCGTCTTTTAAAAGATTATTATTGTAATGTTAGAACTTAACATGTATGGTATATTTAGAAAAAGACAATTATTAGGTGGATTTGTGTGGGAATTGTGGCCCAAAACAAAATTTGTTAGTGATCGGAGCCCAAGAAAGTCAAGTCTAATTCAAATTATTAGGTAAATTCATCTCGAAATTTTGGTCCAAATTATTACTTGTCGATGGAATTTTCTATACGGTAGAAGTTTCGTTTGACGTTGGATGTGTGTATCGGTTTAGCGATTGGCGCCTGATAAAGTCAAAGTCTAATTCAAATTACAGTTTGAATCGCTGTCACAAGCTGTTGAAATGTTCAAATGGATTTGGCGGTTTCTCATGGTCGTCGAAAACCCAATTCTAATAACAATAATAATAAATGGGGTGGTGTGCGATCTTGCCATTTGATGGGGTCAAGCTAGCGGAACAAAATATCTAAATAATTTTATCAACGTGGTTCATGACTGATTCGCATGCTTGTCAGTGTCACGCCATTTTGTGCTGCGATTATATATATGCATATGAAGCAATGATGATAAAAAAAAAGAATTTTTGAATTTTCGATCCTTAATATAGAAAGATAAAACTGTATTTACAAGACTAATATTTTTTTTTTTTTTGGTAAAGGTAAATGTACAAGACTAATATTACCTTGTGCTATAATTTATAACCCTAGAGAATATATCTCAAAATCCTAATATTATCGGTCTTAACATAGATAATTACTAAAGCCACAAATAATAGGGAAGCGGACACTAATAGTCTCTTTATTTTTTAAAATTATGCAATTACATCTCTAAATAATTTTTTTTTACCAATTGAGCCCGTGAGTCATATAATTTTTTTTTCTACCAGTTGTTTCATAGAGAATGGAAAAACTGACGTAACTGTTAGGCTATCGTTAGACGTTGCATCAGTTATGTGACATCCTAAGCAGCATCTAATGCGATAAAAACTCATAGAAAACATAAAATGTGATTGATCTCGACGATTATCTCTCTTATCAAACATATATATGTGTGTGTATATATATATACACCTAAAAAAATGAAAAGTCAAACGTCAATGCCCCACTATCAGCCATATCACTTTCAATGGCCTAAATGAAATCGTCGTTATCAAGACTCCGTCAACTTGGCAATTGGCATGATAAAGAGGGGGGCAAATTGAGTCGCGTTCTCCATCGAGTTGGGCCGATTGTACTTTACTTTATTGTATGCGATGTTCTATAATTAGAATTCAAATTTTAACTTATTCGACAAATTACAAGTGTACACGGCAGATCACATTGATGTTTATCTCGAATTCATTGTTTGAGAAATTAGTCTAGAAGAATGGGGAAATTATTAATTTGCCCCCTTTAGTGGACAAGAGAGTAACAATTCACCTCTTGAACTAAATTCTTTGTCAAATTTACCCTCATATGTTGAGGTGTGATTCATACTCCTCAGCGATTGGATAGCATGGGGTTCTCGCTCTTTGATGAGCGGGTAGAAGTCTGGGGGGGCCGCCCTAAGGGAGTTGCGGGGACAGCGCCCTTGAGTAGCTAGAGGGTTTTAATAGTTTGAATCCGAAAAATGAAAGTTCCTTATTGAATGGTTTTCTAATTGAAGTAGATTTCCTAAAAAGAGTTCCTATTTTGAATCAAACTATTATATATATATATATATATATATATATATATATATATATATATTCTCTTTCTCTTATAATTGAGAGATATAAAAGAGAGATGTGAGGTGATAATTATAGTGAAATTTTCTTATGGACGTAATCCTAGTTTAAAGATGAATCAAGATAAAAACCTTGTATCTCAATTTTCTTTTTCATTTTTTATTTTCTATTTTTTTGTGATTACGTGGCGAATCCTGTCACCATCCACTAAAGCCGATTGACCTAAAGCACTTGCTACGTCATCCACCAGACATTGGCACTTGGGGTAATACGTATCTTCTATCCAATGTGGACCATGTCTTGGTCATTAACGAAGTATGTATTTTTCAAAAGATGTGAAGTGATTGAAGGGTGGATTTGACGAATTTAAGTTCGAGTACAGAGTAAATTGACATTTTCTATCCACTCCAAGAGACAAATAGACGATTTTCCTATGTTCTTCTACATCTTCAATATGATTTCTAGACTTGTCAAAATTGATCATAAACCCATTTCTTAACCCATATTTAATGGTTTGGGTTGTTATATTGGTTAATTATATTAAATAAATGAGTCATAAAATCCAAAATAATATAGATGTTAAATGAATTCACAACTTACTTAGACCCAACTCACCTATATGGCTCTCTTTTCACTCGATCTCGCGCTTGCTCACTCCGTGCTCTCACTCCAATTTGGGTATCCGTGCTTCTATATTCAATTAAATATGAAAGTATCTTAACAATATAGGTCGGATATCGATCATTAGATTTATATTCTATGGACATGGGTCAATTACAATCGGACCATTTTCGATCGGACCCACTCGTTTAACGGGTCTAATGATTCAAGTCTAACTTTTATCAGAAGTAAGAACAGAATACTTTCTTGATTATGTCGATGTAATGCATGCTGATACGATGCATAAACCTATTAATTACTTAGCATGCATAGTTTTTCAATTGTTAACAACAACAACATTATGATACATGATGTAGAAGACATGAAACTTTTTCAATGTTAATGTTCATTTTAGTTAGAAAAAAATATCATAATCTAAGGAGGCTTAAGATTAATATGAGGCAAAAAAGATATTGCACTGTTATTCTTCCTTGGCATGTAATACGTAAATAGAAAAAGGAAGTGATATTTTTAGCATACAATTTGGAAGTTGTATTTGGAGTAGGTTCATTTACAAAGAAAAAGTGAAAAAAAACAATGCGCTATGTTTTCAATAAGATGCAATATCAATTCTTTTTTCTTACTAAGACTCTATCGCAAATATAAATTAAGAAATCATTTTATTTATAATATTGAAAGTAACAGGAGTTATTTCCTCTCTTTAATTTCATCATAACGAAAAGAATCATATTTAATAATTTCTGTATCAATTCTCGATAATTTAATAAGATATTCTATACTTCTCAAACTGAGTGAATTTATCTAGTTTATAATTCTTTTAATGCACTAAACAAAATTACTTGAATAAAATAAGTTATGCTTTTACTGGCAATAGTTTAATTATTAACTTATATCCGTAGAGTGGAATTTATTCAGTTAATGGTATAAGCTATACTCGAAATTGTTGATAAATTTTTTGGAGATAAGATATAATTTTACTTTTAAATTTTTTTAATCTTAATTTTCTTAAATATTTATATGGATAGTTTGATTGCAACATTTTGGAATTAAGTAAATTCTTTTCATGTATTAGAATAAGCTATACTGCACCTTATTTATAGTAACAACTAACAAGTAAACAAAATGAAGTTTTTAATTAAGTGAGATTTATATATGTAATGAAATAGGCTGTAGTTGAAAACCCAGATTTTATTTTCGATCAGTAAAAGATAAAAATTTAAGGAAAAAACCCTAATTGCAGAATTATTAATGAGTCATCCGTTAGCTTTTAAGTGATATTCGTAATGACATGAGTTATATTTTCAAAATATAAGTACATAAATGGGGCATAATAATGTAAATGAAATGAAGTTCCTTAAATTATTGTCAAAATATTTTCAAAATAGATATATTATTTAGAAAAATTATTTGATATACTTTTCTTTTTGTGTTTTCCAAGTTTAACCTTGAATATTGGAGGTGTATATAAAAAAAGACAAACTTATATTACAAAACTCAATATTCAGGAGTTTTGTCCTTATACATATTTCTAAATATCAATTTAAATGCATTTCCTTGTTGATTATGATTCTATTTTGTAAGTGATTCAAATATTCAAATGTCAAGGACATCAATACAGATACAAATATAGATATCCGGTTATGTCTGTGCAAAGAGTGAACAGAGTAATTAGGAAAAATTTCAAATAAGAATCCAAAATGAAATCGTTTTTTTAAAACAGGATTTAAAGTGGATATTGGAAGTACCTAAATTAATTAAAGTAGAAGCATTGTATGTATACGACATGAGTTTCTAGAGAGAGGTCCTTCACGTCGACACAAGTCAAACCAAAGATCGTATCGTCATAATCTCTTGATGTGACTGTTCTTGATGTCCTTTTGAACGTTTAGCCTTACAGACATCGGCCTATGACCGTGACTCCCGGAATCGGTTTTTATTCATTACCATAGCAAGTATCTAAACCTTTTCCCCGAAGCACTCAGGAAAAAAAGACTTGTAACCTAAAATTGAAGTCTTGTTAAAAGTACTCAAGATGTAAAAACAAAAAAAAAAAATTGATGTGGGGGATGCACTCAAAAGATCATTCGAAAAGATGAACTAACTAAATTGTTCGAAAACTGATGCCAAACCGTTCCATTTATAGGTCCACAAAACCACAGCCACTGCCTCTAAAATTACATGTTAGTTGGGATCGGCATGTGTCCATGATTGGTGACACAATTTGATAAATTTTTCAATGACCTCCTAATTTAAAAAAAAAAACACCAACTTTACTTTGAATGACAATTCTAGCATAAACTTTTTTTTTGTCTTGTAATAAATCACTAATTTTCACTTAAATCCCAAATGCGACCTGGACAATTTGAAAATTTCACATTACGAGGGTCAGATTTGGGACTCGAGTAAAAGTTGATGCTTTTTATTTAGACAAAAAAATGTTCAGGTTAAAATTGCCACTCAAAATAAAGTTGGTGTTTTTTTTTTTTGAATTACCCGGAATTTTTATGAGGTTCGTGCTGGAAGCGGGGGAACTCAAGATGAATGTTTATTCACTTCGTAACATTTCAGAGTGTTTAGAAGATGTCGAGTGTGCTTGAAAGCGGGAGTTAGTGTAATCATTTAGCACATTAATTTTTTTTTTTGGGTAAAGATCATTTAGCACATTAATTTATTCATTAAAAAAAATTGAAAAATTGAAAATTATGTATGTAGTTGCCAGATATATCGTAAACTTGCGATTCATCTCAAACAATGGGGATAAAGAAAGATAGTTTTGATTTTTAACTTGTCCATTGAAGAAGGTTTGAATGAGAATTACATTTAAGCAATGTGGCCTCGGATAGATAAGTATAATCACATACGCAAGAACACAAATAGAATTAAACTTGCTTACATGCCTTCTTTTGTAACTTTTCCATTTTATATCCATTTAAATTGGTTATAAAATTCAAAATTCCATGCCATCTTTTTATGTTTACGTGGTTAAAGAGTCCCAGACTCTCTATTGATACAAAAGAAAAAGTTTAGAAATGTTTTCTTGTTTTGGTATTTATGCACAAACATAGGTCAGAAAAATCGCACCATAAGTCCTTAACCTTATGTACAGAATGCAATCTAGTCATATTTTTGAATTGGCTCAATCGAGTCTTAAAATGTTATCAAAAAGTATAATCGGGTCCTAAAACTTTCAATTGGCTATATTAAGTCCTAAACCTTTATTTATTTATTTTTGTCAAAGTCCTAAACCTTTATTGAAAATGTAATTAAGTTCACTTTTTGGATAAGGTTGAGGAAATAATTGAACCAATCGAAAGGTTTAAGACTTAACTGCACTCCATACACAAGATTTAGGACTCTAGTGCCCTTTTCTCAATATAGGTCTAACACAGATCTCATAGAATAACATATTCAACAACATCCTTGTGATCATAAGTGACAATGGATTCATGTGCGACACAAAAAAAATAACATCTAAGAATATCAATACATGCCCAACACAAATAGAAATGCAGATGTCCGTGTAAAGTGTAACGTCCTGAAATTCGCCCATTTCCGGGATTAATGAAATAGACGATTATTTCTTATTTCGTTTTATTGAGTCTCGCTCGGAACTGATCACTCTCGGGATACTGACCATTAGGGAATGGCTAACTAGAAAAACGGTACGTGGACCTAGGAACTCAACCGTGAATCGAGTCCGATTCCGAGAAGCGACGAGGGAATATTTTGTGCCGACGTGGGCCGGCCCGAGAATGGTGACGGATTTGGTTCGACCGACGACGTATGATCGAATAGCGGGTGATTCCGCACAACCAAGAGTACGCGCGGCGAACGATCCCGAACTTATTCCGGACAACCGCGACCCTTGGGACTAGCGATAAATCCTTGCATTCTCTGAGAAATCAGGACCGTCATGACTCGAGTAGCCCTAGGTTGATACGCGTAACCCCTAAATAGCCATCTATTAGTGAGAGACGCTAAAATCGCAAATTAAGCGGAATCGATTGTGAAATTGAGTCCGGACTTCGGTGTCGAATCTCGGGGGCGTGCGCGACTATTTTTGCAAGGACGACGTCATTTCTATGTGGCCAAACATATTTGGGTCCGGTAAAGTCAAAATTGGAAAATTTGACCCGGGACCGGAAAATTACCGTTTTGCCCTAGTACCCCTAAGTTGGAATTTCGAATTTTGGACTTAATTGGGCAATATTTTGGGGTTTAAATTAAGGTCCTATCAGCCCCAATAATTCAAAATATTGAGGACAAGATTGCCCCTCTACTATTTGAACTAGATTGGATCGCAACCCTTGGATTAGGGGTAAAATGCCCATTTTGAAAAGTGGTTCACCAACTCCCACTCACCCATTGTCTATAAACTCTTTATTCTCTCTCTCCTCTCATTTTTCTCCCCTCACTAGCCAGCACACCCCCTCTCGCTCTCACTCTCTCCCGATTTCTCCCTCTCTTGGCCTCCGGTGTGCCACCGCCGCCGCCTCTCGCAGGGGACCGCCGGCCGCATGCCGCCGCCACCGCCAACACCCCGTCCTACCATCACCATCACCATTCCATCCCTCTCTTCCTCCCCCTCTCAGGCGTGATTCTCTCTCTCCCTCTCGGCCTCACGTCGCACCGCCGCCGATGCCGCCGCCGGGAAGGCCGCCCGTTGCCGCCGCTGCCCCGCCGTTGTCCAGCCACCCTTGTTGCTGGTCCCGCCTCATTTCAAGCTTAGGATCTCAAGTGAGTATTACCCTAAACCCTAATTAGGCTAATTTACATTTTTAGATGGGTTTTATGGGTTAATTAGGGTAATTTAGGGGTTAAATGGTGGAGGCTGTTAGGGGCTAATTTTGTGGCGCTTTCGGTGACCGAGGATGATGATTGGATCGAGGTTTAGCGGCTCGTATAGTGCTGTGATGTGGCGAGGCATGGGTGCCGTGAATTGGACGAAATTGTGGACTTCGCGAGCGAAATTGGTAGACCGAGTGGTGGCTATTTTTGTGGCTATTTTACGGGTTTAGTGTGATAAATTAATGGAGGTTTAGTGGCCCGAGATGCACTGTTCAATGGCTGGACAGATTGGTTCGGAATGGCCCAAGTTGGAGTAAGTTCGGGCCTTGAATATGGATTTTAGTGCGCGTCTCATTGGGTTTTTGTGGTGGCTGTTTAGAATGATGTTTTGGGGAGTTTAATGGAGCATATGAAGATATTTATTGGTCTAGAATGACCAATGCGGGGGCTGCCCACAACGGGATTTGAATTGGGCGAGGCGCAATTAATTTGGAGTTTAATCGTGCAATTACCAGGAATTATCGCTTTGATCAATTAACTAGCTAAATGGTCCTTGTTTGTGATTGATTTTATGATGCCATGTCGCATGTCTAGCGGGACTAAGAATGGAATAGCTTGGCGGGCCTCGAATGTGCGAATTCTTGTTGACCCGATTGTGTGATTATGTGCATGGATTGTGTGTCAAGTGGTGCCATGGCTGTTTGAATTGATTGTCTAATTGGACATGTGGATTCACGAGATTGAATATGCGTGGTGCAAGTGAATGCTCAAATATGAACGTTATAGCCATGAGTATGCATCTCCAGCATTGGCACGACATGTGCATATACAAGTGTGCCCGAGTGACATGTGCATTGTGATCACCTAAAATGCCTTGATGCGTCTTACGCGGGGTTCAGATAAAAATTAGTGCCTGTGAATGTGTGATCACAATAAACCCTGACGCGTTTTACGTGGGGTAATGAACCCGTCCTGAGGCGTGTTACGTGGGACGATGCTCGGTTTACCGAAAGATGACCAATCTGATGCGTTTTACGCGGGTTATGTGTCATAAGCCTGATGCGTTTTACGCGGGCCAGAGATCGATCTCGAAGTGATAGACCTGATGCGTTTTACGCGGGTTGGACCTGATGCGTTTTACGCGGGTCGGAGGAGAAATTGATAAATGGCAAGAATGCTAGCATGCAAGTGTGCGATAATGCATCGATGAGGCATGAGCATGAGTGCGAGCACAAGCATATGCATGACATGCGTCGTGAGGTAGTGATGCACGTTTATGTGCCGTAAATGAATTCTGTGGCGTGATTGCGATTATTTATTAATTGCCTAACCTGCAGGGTCAAGTAAGGTTCGGATTTGGGCCCGAGGGCCTGAATCATTTATGTTTCGATTTGTGTGGTTGTTTAGTGCTCGTCAGGAGGTGCATGTTAGCCTAGTTTAGGTTTAGGGAACCTACTCACTGAGATTATTCTCATTGTTGTTTAAACCACATTTTCAGACCCCCAGCGTTGAGATGTCCGAAGTTCCGATTCGTTTTGGGATTCCGCTCCGGATAGAGCGGACGAGGACGATACACCCTGTAGGGAATGTGGAGTCATATATTAGATACTACACTATAGTATGGGTGAACGTGGGGGCGACACATTACCAGACCCACGAGTATGTAGCGTGGTGCTTCAGGGATGGTCTCGGAGAGTATGGTCCTCTCCGAACTTTTGATGTCCCGTTTACCGGGCAGGGCACGAGGTACCCCCGGTGTCCCGATGGGGAAGTGACTGATCCTGGTACCTCAGCTGAGGAGAGCTCGAGTTCCGATGGCGTACCCGTAGAGTACGAGGTGGATGAGGCCGATCTAGTGGATATGGAGCTGGATGACGGAAAGCCGGAGCCGATCGAGGAGGATTCCGTACTGGAGGCTGAGCTTGAGGATATGGTCTAGGAGGAGGAGGCTGCAAAGGTCGAGCTTGAGACGGACTCATCAGTTCCTGAGGAGGAGATGCCTTATAGCTCTTCATCCTCAGAGTCTTCTGATTCCGACCCAGACTGGGCACCTAGAAGCTAGCATTCGCCTCAGATTGGTAGGGCCAGTACCTTTTTGACCAGTGCCCAACCTTTAGTAGTAGACTGACCCCCGAGCCACTTATCCCTTTTTGTCAGTAGTGGCCTTTGATCCGTTTTTGGTTTTTGATGATCGGGTTGTACATGGATATTGCATATGGTTCCCAATAGTAATGCAAGTGTTTATTTTGTAACCTTGTTATTTTTTTGTGGCTATCCTTGGTTTGGTGTTATATTGTTGTTCGGGTGTTTAAAATACTTCCGCATGTGCTTTATATCTCTGTATTGGGCGTTGGGTCGACGACGCATCCTGGGATGTCGTACATCAAATCGACCACGGCAGGAATGCTCACGTGCCGTAGGGTTCGGGGCGTGACATAAAGTGCAATCAACGCAACTAATATGAAGCGTATAACATAGAGATAGTTGAAAGAAAATAAATAATAGAATAATGTAGAAGGCAATGGCTTTTTTTGTTATATGAAAAAGGGCTAAAGCTTAATACAAAAATTTAACACCGTAAATCTACTATCCCTATTTTATTACCTAATAAAACGTGAAGTAACTCTGTAGGAAGTAATAAAAACAAACGGGAAAATGATACAAATGGTTCCCGAACTTTTGCTCAATCTGTAATATGGTTCCGGAACTTTCAATTTATTTGATTTGATCCATGAACTTTTAGTACATATTCAATATAGTCCATGGACTATATTGAACATTTTAATATAGTTCATTATTGATAATGTAAAATGTTCATTGTTGTCCCTGATTTTAAATTAATAGAATGATAATATTGAATATTTCAATATAGTTCCGGAACTACATTATAGATGCACCAAAAGTCCAAGAATCACATTGAACAAATTAAAAGTTTATGAACCACATTACACATTTGATTAAAGTTGAGAGATCATATTGAACAAATTAAAAGTTCAAGTAATACTAGCATATTGAACCAAAGTTCAAGGAATATCCGTGTTATTATTTTTAAACAAAACTAGTATCCATGAGCTTGTTGATTCCAAGATTAGCAAGCAATTTAGCTGAGCGATTTTCTTCTAAAAAATTATATTGCACTTTAAACTCAAAGTGAGCACAGTAGTCTCATGATATCTTTACGTAAAGCATGACCAGCATTATCAATCATAAGCTTTTAACTAACAAGATCGATGATGGTTTTAGAGCCAATCTCAATGATGATCTTTATGAAAACCAAGTTGTTTTGCAAAGTTGATTCCCAATCACAAAACCCAAAGTTCTTCTTGTGTCGAAGAACATATTCCTACGATTATGCCAAAACCACCAAGCCGGTCACCCCTTAATCTCTAAATAAATTGCCTACCCTAGCAAGTCCTAGGTTACCTTTAAAGGCGCCTTCAACATTCAGTTTAATCGGAAAATTGTCCAAAAATTTTAAAACCTATTGCACTTTTGCCAATTCAATCCTAAATTTTATAATTGTGCCAATTGAGTCATAATTTCACGTTTTAAAAATTATCCACATTAGTGCCAATTGTACCACGTAAGACAGCCGTCGTCTGCGTAAGATATTTCCTGCCAAAATTAGCTTGATGGACTCGATTGGAAAAACATGAAAAGGTTTATAACTTAATTATTACAATTAAAAAGTTTAAGACTGAATTGGCAAAAGTGCAATAGGTTTATGACTTTTTAGAAAATTTTCCCAGTTTAATCCACCTGGAAGATGGAGGATCGCATTTGACCAAAATCGAAGAAGTGTATGATTCACTTAACATTGAGTTGTTCACATACGAACAATGTTAAAACATGCATGGTAATTTCATGATTTCTCCCTAATTGACTTGTACTTTATATTAAACAAAATTTGAAAACAATAACCTCAGAAAGCATAATTAGTCTAAAGCTTGATCATATCATAATAATGCCTATATAATGTCCTAAGTGCGTTTATACTATGTCTTGGTTTTCCAACATTTTGCTGCTTTTAGCAATTAAAGACCTAATTTCAATAGGATTTGATAGGATAATCTGTTATGATTATTTGTATTTGGATAATTATATGTAATCTAATAATGATTATAGAGTTATCAGTCATTATGTTTTGGATGTGTTTGTTTGAGTAAAAAAATTTTCCGAGAATTAGTTTTTTGATCTTTCGCACATTTGATTTGCTAAAAATGATCGGTCAAAGGAAAAACAATTATGATCAAAGAAAATACGTAAGCTTAAAGTTAAGAAAATGAATTTCCTATCCAGAAAAAGGAGAAAATATCTTCCTGAAAAAGGATTTCCCGAATTATCATGTAATTTTCCCTCGAACAAACACACCTAATGATTTAGAAAACATTTTCTTAAAAGTTATCGTTTGAAATAGTTAGTCAATTAAAAATATTTTTCATTATCGACAATAATTTATATTTAAATATTTTCATTGACAATAAAAATATTTTTCATTCATTCATTTTTATAAGTGATATAAATGATCATTTAAAAAAATATTTTAAATTATATATTTTTCGCGAAATAAACTCACATAATAATTAATTTCTCTTATCACCTTCTCTGGCCCATGTCTGACCTCCCTGTGGTTGTGCTCCCGTGTGACATCTCTCTCCTTCTCAGGGCACGCGAGAGCATGGTGGAACGTTACCCGCTGGCCCATTTGGTCAAGAAAAAGTAAACGTACCAGAATTTCCCCCGAGCGTGCACCTACAAATTGAATTTTCACCACCTTCATTGGACCTTTTATTCGATGGCATCGATCCTTTCCATCACAAATTTTTGCATATTCTTAGAGCAAAAATTCTCCGTTCATCCAAATCGATCATTGCAGGTTGAGCATGACGAAATATCCATTTTTATTTTTTAAAATACTAATATATTCAACAATTTGGATAGACAGAAAGTCGAACTATCGAAGCGCTCACATATCTCATTTGTTTGTGTTGGAACTCTGAGAAGGAGTTCTTATTAAAATATAAAATGGCCTCGTATTGATATGGGGTGGATCGGTGGTTAATAGTTCGAACCATTTCGTTTGAAGTTTTCGATAAAAAAAAATGAATAGATCCATTGGAAAAGGAGATGGATCCCCCACCTTTGATATATTTTTAATCACTCTTTGGCTTTTAAAAGGATATTGTCCATCGAAATTTTATTAAAATCACCAAACTTTCCCGGAAAAGAAATCACTAATTCTATAACTTTGTCTTCTCTAGAGCACACATGACACGTGTTGTACGTACAATGAATTAAGATAAATTTTCTGAAGAAATTGGAGTGTGTTTCTTTTTTGGTCAGTCACATGTATACAACAAGCAAGCTAACATCATTGGCTTTCCCATTTTCATTTGGATGAACTGAACATAATGATTTGATGGGAATCCAAGCTTAAGTGGGCAAATCTGTCCTTGTTTTCCCACTTGATTTTGCTTTCCTTCACAATGGTTGCGACCGAGGCTTTTCAAAATAGAGTTAACTCTCACCGGATGTGATACCTCCCCCATTCTCTAACACACTATTCTATTTATCGAAAGATATGATTCTAAAGTGATATATTTCTAGAAATAACCTTAAGCATAAACGGGGGCATAGGTGTTAGTACCCTTGATTGATTGAGTGAAGCAGACAAGCATGCTTCCTACTCAGATCAAATCCTTTTAGTATTGCTTGCCCGCTTGAAGTTAGCATGTGTTGACAAATTAGAGTTAGTAACTAAACTTTATGGAAGGTTCCCATTGTATCTTTCGGTTGGTTGTGTTGGGTGGCAATTCACCTACCAAGTACCTAAGATTTGTTGACATCGGAAATTTCGCAGCCACACAACTTTCTGGCACTAAACTACAGAGTTAGAAGATCAAATAATTGGTTTAGAGATTGCAATGTCAAAAGGTATAGAGACAGCACCACTGTTAGGAATGATTTGCCTATCTTTTGTCCTTGATGTGGGGAAGATGATAATTGTACTAGAAAAACTGGTGTGGTGAATCATGAAGTGATACAGATTAGGTTAGGTTACCCTAGAGGATTAATAATTCTCCAACTTGAACTCACCAACTTTAGGTAATTGGAAGAGCGTAGTTGAGTGGTAAATTGGTTGAATATGGTGAGGATGCTACTATTCGAAAGTCGACACATGAATTGTTCCATCTATTTCGGTCATGATAGAGAGTTCCCCTCTAATTCTAGGGCTAGGGGTATGGGTTTGATCGGACTCTCTCAAATCCGACCTCTGCAATCATCTTCTGGAAATACCTTCTAAGAAAAAACCTTCCTTTCAAAAATTCATTTGCAGGAAACACTTCTTAGAAATTTGAAGTCACCACTAGCCATCAAGGTCATCTAGAAAGTAAGTAAGGACTAAGAGGGAGAACACTAAAACTAAATCGAGACAACTAGTCTCTGTGAACTAGGAATTTCGGGATCAAGGATTTTGGTAGCTAGGCCACCTTAGTGCTCAAGGATTGGTACCATGATACTTGGTTAGGCTTTATGGGACATATAAATTTTATATGTGAAGGCTCAATGATTGGTATTGAAAGCTCGAGCTCATGACCATGGCTATTGGAGCATGGAGGTTGAGGTCATGGGCGCCAAACATGGAGAATTACCAAAAAAGTGTTAAATCTATTGCACTTGTGTTAATTCAGTTTTAAACCTTTTAATTGGGCCAATTAAGTCATAAACTTATTCACGTTTTATCAATTGAATCCATACAGTTAATTTTGGCCTAAAATCATTAATATGGATGCTGACCATTCGACATGGAAATTTTTTTAATAATATTTTGAACTTTTTAAAATTTTTTCTTTTTTTCTTTTCTTTTCTTTTTTACTTTTTTTCCTGGACCTAGGGCCAGCGAGGATCACCTGCCAACCCTTGCCGGCCATAGGCGAGGGCCGCAATGGCCTCGCCTAGACCTAGTGAGGGCGTCCCTAAGTCCAAGAAAAAAAGAAAAAGTAAAGAAAATAAAATAAAATAAAAAAGAAAAAATATTAAAAATTCAAGAAATTATTAAAATATTATTAAAAATTTCTACGTCTACACCTATCATATCACATAAGATAGCAAGCATCCATGTCAGTGGTTTCCGACCAAATTGGCTAAATTAACTCAATTGGCAAAATGTGAAAAGGTTCATGACTCAATTGGTACAATTAAAAAGTTTAGACTGAATTGACATAAGTGTAATAGGTTTAGGATTTTTTTGGTAATTTTCCCCCAAACATGGTGTTTCACGGTGAAGGAGGGGTCAAAGTCAGCAATGGAGAGGGAGTGACTTTGGCAACGGCGCTAGGTGGACGGGAGGTCAACGACAGAATCGGATAGTAGTGGTGTGTAGTAGAAGGGGAGATGGAGGGGTTTGTGGGTTATGTAGGCTAAAGCTTTATGGCAGAGTTTGGACGTTTTGTAGAGCGATAATTTGATCTTTTCAAAATGGGGATTTTTTCTAGAGTTATCGAACTCGTATTTTAAAATACGTAAGTTATATTTTTGGTACTTTCCCCAAAAAAATGACGATCCTATACTTACTAGGACAACTAGCAAAATCATAGCAAACTATATATTATGAAGATCCGAAATATCTGGTGAAAATTAGAAAACTGTAGAAGGAAGAATATCAAGGCAAGGCCTATCTGAGATACCAATTTCGAGACAATATTCTTGTCCTCTAAGAGTTCTAAGCAGTGAAGCCTTTGTCGAAGAGAAGGCGCAAGCGAAATTGGCTGGACATAGAGTTTTTGGCCAATGCATGATTTTGAAGGCGATGGCAGCTGCGATGTTCGGACTTATCAAGGTATTCTATGATTGCAAGGGGAATACATAGAAAATTTTCTCCTGCTGAAAGCTCAATGATCCGTGAAGATGGTTTGCATGAGGAGCATGATCTTGATTTTCATGGAGGAATCAAAGGACTGGTATGGTCGATTCTCCAGTACCATTTTAGGAGAACATGATGGAGTCCAGGCATGTTTATGGCTTGTGATCTTCGACCCTTTCTATTGACGTACCGGGGACCCCATTTGGAGGAGAGTTTTCAGGTGTTGGTCAAGCACAGTCCAGGGTGATCCGTCCATTCACAAAGGCGTTGAGTGGATGTGTCAAAAGAGATGCTTCCATCGACTCTGATGAATGTTAAAGTGTCGCTTTGATTAGTGGGTGGGTGGAGTGCTTCTAAAAGAATCTTTTTCTGAATTGGTTTATAGCTTGGTGGGATTCATGCCCTAGACTGTATGGGGGTCAAATTAGCCGATAAAGAAAATGTGATGTGAAGTAAATGGAGAAAATCAGCTCAGTTGGGGTCAACTAACCCTAAGAACAAGGGAGAACTTCCATTCAGTCTTTGTTACAGTATCTCTGAATTTACTAAATTATAGATTACTTTTAGAATTTAAATGGAAATATTGAAATTATACTTTATTGAAAACTAAAAATATGATTTTAGATATCATAAAATATATATACAATCAAGTTCGTGAGTCACGAGTCTTCCAGACTGTCTGAAACGACAATGATACAGTGAAACGGCTGAGAAGAAACAAACGGGAGAACACTCTTCAAACAGATATGATCATGGGCTTGAGGGGCCTGGCAGCTTACAGCTGAGGCCCGTCAACAACTTTTCTTGGACAATTAACCTATCGAGGCTTCTTGTAGTTGAGTTGGTCATGGCAAAAAGTAACAAAAAAACGAAAGATAAAAGCTTCATGTGAAAGTACACCTGCTGTCATGATAAAGTATCGCACGCACTCGGGGTGAATCTCGAGCCCTGTTGTGTTGAACATAAGATGATAATACATCAGGAGGTAGGAATTGTGAAGTGCGGCCATTGAAGATGGGAAACGAAAATTGTGCAAAACTGAAACCTTAGGGATTTTCGAAACTTAGTAGAATCATAAGTATATTCGTCAAAATTCATTTATTACAACAATGGAGCTTGGCCCTTCTCGGCAAAGGATGTACTACTATCAATAACTCTGTATCAGAGAAACTGGGATCCTGTTAAAAATTGGTGACCGGGAAGTTGCCCCATTCTTCAAATACGCCATCAGGATCTGCTAACTTCACTTCGGTCGCCTCCGGTAAGGCTGGAAAATATCATCCATGCTCTCTTTTATGTAGTTTCCTACTCTATTCACATTCCTGGCAACACCGGATGCGACCAGACCCGCATTTCTCTTAAACCTGAAAATCAATGGAATTTGTCATCTGGACTTGCAAGTAATCTTGAAACACGATGGGGGATAATACAAATGTTAGAGTAGAGGACTCGCCTGCTCAAGTAATCATCGCCAGAAGAAATTGCTGGCTTGTAACTCCGCCGTTGAGGAAAAGCATGACCATCTGGAGATAAATACACAGGGATTTGCCATAATGAGAAGAAAGAACCAGATTGTCACTAAGCAACTAATGTGGAAAACAGCATGAGAAGAGCACATCTAGGGCCTTAGGCCAACGACAGAATGGCAAGGGAACAATTATGGCTAAGGCCATGGTAGAACAAAGACAATGATAAGCGTGTGCCGGCAATATAACCAAGTAACAAGGCAAGCATTGCAAAAGAGAACCAAGCTCCTCACCTTCCTTTTTATGAAGGTTCGCAGGAACATTCTCAGCAGGTGTTGTTCTTTTATCTAACAGAACCTGGCACAAATTTAGCTGTCAGATAAAAATAAAGTAGGGGACAAATCATACAACATGACCACTTTATCAATGACCAACTCGAGAAGAACTAAACAGGTTCACTACACAACACAAAGATATTATCACGAGAAAATCCAAAGATAAATGCAGTCTTAAGATCTTACTTTTCGATAACCAAGCCTAATCCATAGTTGAAGAGACAATTGATAGTTTCCTTTCTTTTTACATTTTATACCAATGACAGAAGAGACAATAAATAATTTTTTTTTGCCAATGAGATGGTTGATAATCGAAGGCTCTTTTAAAGTTGACTACTTGAAACAGAAACTTCCAAAGTAGTAACACCATCTAAGAAAACGTAAAACTACATCAGCCAGTAAAAAAGAAGGACAAACAATGGCTCAAAAGATGTCTTGTCCAGCCATTGCAAAAAATTCTTGGTCGGTGGTAACCTAGCTGGACATTTTCAAGACCAAACTTAAGCGTAAGCACATGCAGGATTAATTTGAGGTCACACTTGGTTCAGAAATTAGAATCACCACAAATGTGCAGTGTCTTCCTCCCAATGAATTACTTCAAAACCTTGAATGGGCAAAATATGTAGCACCTTGGTCTCTTGTGTCCTTTCCGGACTTTTTCTAACAAAAGACACTGAATCAAATGGCAATCTGTACAAGTACCCGCAAAACACTATTAAACATTGTTGAGCCACCAAGAAATTTATATGTACTGATGAAAAGAACACTATGGCCCTACTGACACATCATGCTCAAAAGTAGGATCTCAAAAAACGTCATTCTGATAACATTCAACTGAGTCAACCAAAATAAATCACACTTCAATAATCTTTTAACTGCATTTGCAAGCAACTTAAATCAGTAACAGAAACACATCAAAAGACTCAAAATTCAACATTAAGCTACAATAGGTGCTTACAGTTTTCAAGTTTTGTGTTGAAGAAAAACACCACCACAATGTAATTAGGAAGAAGATGGTTCATAAAGAGAGGTAATCCCATTGAGGTGAAGACGGAGAGGAGTCATTACCTCAAGACCGACACAGAATGGAAGCTCTGCTTGTTTATCCTTCAGATCTGAAGATTGATTATTTTTCTCCAAGAAGACAGAGTAGCCAACACAGGCATAGCTGAAGTCTTTCAGATTCCGGCCCTCTTTGGTAGCTTCCAACTCAGTTTCTCCCACAATATAGCTAGGCACTGATCAACAATCCTAAGGGTCAGCATATAGAAATAACAGCTTACAGTAGGACTAACGGATTCACGCTTTGCTAAAGATGGAGCTGGAACATTTTGTCTGTAGGTCAACCAACTTAAGACAAGCACCTTTAAGTAAGAATTGCAAATTGTCAAACCAGTGTTTTCAAACCTGGACACGACTGGCAGATTCAACCAGGAACCAAGCATGGTATAGTCCGGTTTCATGAAAGAATTGGAGTGATCAAAAACTGATCAAACTTAGCGTGGACGGTTCAACCGGGACAATTTCTGACTGTTTCCTTGGCCTTATGAAAAAAAATTGACCTTGCACGAGCAAGGTTCAAACCTTTGTTCACTTGGAAAAGCATTTAGAGCACTTTCTACTGTACCATTAACACTTTTCTGACATATAACTAGAAACTATTTTACTTAATCAAATGTAAGTTTGATCAACTTTGCATACGTGACTATCCCTTAATGTCAGTTAGTTACGACTAGAAAACCAACATATCTAATGAACCGCGTTTTTTCCCTTTTTATCCGACAATCCACGTCAAATGCAAGACCGGTCCTGTAAAAACACTTATGGGACGATAAAAATTCCCCTAGATTATGTCCAACATCATACTCAAAAAGTGCTAGTCCAGAGGTCAGTACAAAAGTCACGGCTTGTCTCAGTACAGCTTACATTAAGGCCTTGTTACCAGAGTGTCTTTCCGGTTGCCCAACCATCGAACCATACCATTCACCCTAGAAGCAACAGTATATTCGAAGGCAAAGCACGAGAATAAGATCCCCACCAAACTCTACAATCCCAAAGAGACTGCCAAACAATTAGAAGGGGGAACCAGCAGCAGCAGCAGCAGCAGATGTGCTCGCAAGAAGCCCAATAAGCAAGGAAAACCCATCAACGACAATGTGCAAAATAAGCTAAAAACATTGACAAGACATCGATGAATCGGGCCCGAAAAGAAGAAAAAACAATCGTAATTTCGGTCCCCCAATTCAACCGGTTAATCTCGTCGAACACAAGCCTCGCATCGCAAAACCCTCCGACCCCAATTCCAAGCAATTCGACCAAATGCGACGCCAATCACTAAAGCCATAGAATAAAGATCGAACTGCATCAAATTTACCAAATCCTCTCCGCTATCGAGAACGAAAAGGGAGGCGGGAAATGAGTCCGATGGCGAGGGAAGACGGACCTTCGTCGAGAGTTCTGGAGAGGCCGACGCAGGTCGGGGGCCGAGATTTGGACTTCAGAACGGAGGAGTAGTACAAGCACCCCTTGCACGACTTCCCTCTCGATGCTGCGCCCCCGCTAGGGTTCGGGCCGGGGCTAGGGTTTTCGCGGCGGACCTGAGGGCGGCCGCCGGCGTCTTCCCCTCCGTTCGTTTCCATCGGGTTCCTTCTCTCGGCCGATTCGATCGAATCTGCAACTGCGACTACGACAATCTCGGCGCGTGTGCGAGCTTAGAGAGAGAGACGAGTCGGCTCGTGCTCGGAGAGGAGATGGGAATGGCGAGGAAATCGGGGGGTGGAGTTCGGCGTTGTGGTCGTTCGCTGATCGTTCGGCTTAAATCGCCAAGAGGAGATTTTCCACCCGTGCGAGGCTCTGCAACCATCGACCGGTGACGGGTGAAATGCATTTCCTTTCTTTTCGAGCAACATAGGCATGATAAATTAATTTACTAAAACACCTATAATGGATTTAAGGAAAAATTCCAAATAAATGCATGAAGTGGATTTTAGATCAAATAAGAACATGAAGTGGCATGTCATTCTTAAATAGAGATCTGAAGTGATATGTCATTATCAAATAAGAGCTTGAAGTGGCTATGTAAGTTTCAAATGAAGGCCTGATCTCATCAGTAGCCGGCTAGACAAATATTTTGGTGATTAAAGGGCATTTTTGTCCAAAGACAATTTTAATTTTTCTATTTTCCTTTTTCTGGCTTTCTCTTTGTTATTCGCTGGTGGCCAGTAGGGTAATTTCATCCAAAAATAATTTTAATTTTAATTTATTTTTCTTTGTTTTCTTTTCTTTTTTCCTTTTTCTGGTTTTCTCTTTGTTTTTTGCCAGTGGCCTGTTGAAAGGACTGGGCGAGATTGGCCCTCGCCAAATCTTGGCGGGACCTTACTAGCTACCGACGAGGGACGACCTCGCCTAGTCTCGAACCTCATCTAGATCTTGCGAGGGTGGCGCCACCCAACCCTTTACGGGAAAACAAAGAAAAAACTAGAAAATGAAAAAAAGAAAAAAAAGGAAAATTTTTTTTAAAAAATAGTTAAAAGACGAAAATGCCATTACCATCTGAAAAGTCAAGCCCTTCTTTGAAACAAACGTATCCACTTCAAGTCGTTATTTGAAATAAAATCAACTTCAAACCCTTATTTGAGAAAATAGAAACACTTCATGCTCTTATTTGACACAAAGTCTACTTCATACCTTTATTTGATTAAATGAGGATACTTCAAGTCCTTATTTGAAATTTTTCCTCGATTTAATCAAGTGATGAAGCCATGTCCTTCTATCTAAGGGTGAGCATGGTAGAATCTGATATTTGAGAACCTGACAAGTGGGAACTTGTAGGTTCCACGTTTCAAGGTGCAGAGTAGGTTCCGGGTTTCAAAAATTAGAAAATCTGTTTTGACAAGTAGGTTTCAGGTTCTAGGTAAGTGGAACTTAGAACCTGGAATCTAAAACCTAAACAAGTTTTTTGTATTTTTTCTTGGTCTATGTTTTCGCATGATCATGTGGTATTTCATGGCGTTAGATGACAAGTGTAATTTGAAAACACTAGTCTAAGTTTTCATTTTATGACTTGTTAATATTTCATATTCTTTGTATGTCTAAATATAAGTTGTGATAGTGAATCATAGCAATAAGTGGAGGTTGTTAAAAGTGATGATTCATTATATTTGCTCAATTAATAATACATATGGAACCTAGATAGGCTTTAGAACCGACCCTCGAACCTGTGGTAGGATAGGTTCCAAGTTCTAAAAAATTAGAAACTTATTATCATGAGTGGAACCTATATGGAATATGGAACTGCTTACCTCTAATATCGATTCACGCAATGACTTCTTATTTTAATTATATTTATTTGAACCATAATGACTGGAAAATTAGTCTTTTGTATTTTCTTTGGTGAATGACACGCTTGTTCAGTATTATTGCATTCATTTTCATTTTGTTTAACTAAAATTGAAATAAATAAAAAAATAACCTGTTAAACCCTAGAACCTGTGATAGGGTAGATTCTAAATTTTGACGGATACGTTCCAAGTTTCAAAAAATAAGGAATCTGTACCCGATGGTAGGTTCTTTGTTCCATGTGGAACTTGTAAGGAACCTGGAACCGCTTACCCCTACTTCTATCAATTCTAAGGAGTCGAGAATCGATCTTGTGACCCTTGATTCCAAAAGATTGAAATTGAGAATCGAAATGATCGGTTCTAGAACCGCCCACTCTTGGTCTCGGAGAATCGGTGGTTCCAATCTGATTCCCAATTCTACTAGGAAGCTGGCCCATTTTATGTTTTAAATGAAAAGTCAAATTGTTGCGATGGAAACATAAAAATTGAACCATTTTACTACAAAAATATTTGTTGGTCAAGTGGTAATGTTGTTGTTCTTTGTGTTAAAGACCATAGTACGTTTCTCGATCGGTGAAATCTATAAAAGAGACTCAAAACAGGTTTAGAGTCGGTTCTCTTCAGGAACCAAACTCTTGGATAGAACTAATGGTTCTAGCCTTGGAATCGAGGGACCTAATTGATTTGTTCAGTCTTAGATATGCGGAATCGAGAGTCGAACTGTTTCTCCCTTGAATTAGTCAGTCCAAGCTGATTCGATTCAATTTTCGAGTTGAACAGGGCCGGTGCTCAACCCTAATCTCAATGTGGTCAGGCAAAATTGGAGGACATACAAGACAGAAAAGAGAAATAAGGTTTTATAGTATTCTACAGATCAAAATGACTTTGCATTCATATTGAAGGCACAGTTGTGAGTTTTCTAATTGTTTATAAGGTTGTAGCAAGTTTCCAATTAAAGTTTGTTCGTTCTTAGAGAGAGTGGTTGACACATTTTATAATTTGAGTTGGTGGTCTAGTAGCTAGTAGAAGGGAGAGCTTGTGTCTTCGTATTTTCTTGGTATTGTTGAACCCCTTGTGCCCTTCTTGATCGAAGTTGATTAACGGATTTCGATGCCCCATGGCCCGTAGAATGGGTTTCCACTTAAATCTCAGTATTGTGACTTGACTTGACGCGGGCGTGCGTCCCCTTGATGTGTCGCTTTCTGGACTCGTAATTTCTCCATCCGCTGTCCAATTCCCGTGAATTTTACGACGCTGGACCACTCGTGTCGAGAGCTCTCTTATGAACCCGAGATAAAATCGCACAATCAAGTATCCAAAGGTTTTGACCCAGTGACCAAACTGGCGAAATTCAAGAAAACAAAAGTAAAGCAATGACTCTTTATTTTTGAAAATTGAAATATGGGCGGGGAGCACTTCCAGGCGGTTGCGCATGACAACCATTCTATGCCCGGGAACAGATTCTGATAAGAAATGATTCTTTTTTATTTTGTGTCCAGAAACTGATTCTGAGTATTTGAAGGCGTTTGGTAACGGCTCAAAATTTCTATTCCTAAAATAGTAAAAGAATAGAAATGCATTTGATGACGGTATAAAATTTCTTTTTATTAATAATATTTTAAATATTTTAATATTTCTTTCTTTTGTTTTTTTCTTCTCCTCCTTCTTGGCCATGGCCGGTAAAGTATTTTTTTTAATTTTTTTGGGGCATGGCCGGTAAAAAATTTTCTTATAGAAAAATTTTTTATTAATAATTTTTTTAAAAATATTTTACTTTTCTTTTTTTTTCTCCATGGCCTGATCACTGGCCATGGCCGGTAAAATTTTTTTATAAATATTTTTTTATTAATAATATTTTAATAAAAAAATTTTATATTGAAATTATTTTTTTTGCCATGGCCTAGTCGCTGGGCATGGTCGGTAAAATATTTTTTTATAAATAATTTTTTTATTAATAATATTTTTATTGAAAATATATTTTTTTATTTTTTCACCATGGCTTGGTCGCTGGCCATGGCTGGCAAAATTTTTTTTATTAATATTATTTTTTATATTTTTTTTACCATGGCCGATAAAATTTTTTTATTAATAATATTTTTTTATTTTTTTCGCCATGGCCGGTAACATTTTTTATTAATAATATTTTTTTATAAAAATTTTTTAATCTCGCCAGATACGGCGAGGGTGGCCTTCGTGTCAGACATTAAAAGTTATATTAAAAATCAAGAAAAAGAAGAAGAAAAAAAAACTAATTCTCATTTTTGTTCCTAGAATCAAGAAGCTTTTTTTTTTTTTTTCTATTCTTGATTTTGTTCCAAAATTGATTCTGAGCACAAATTTTGTGCTCAAAATAAAAAAATTAAATAAACGTATTTCTATTCCCAAACTAATTTTGGAAATAAAAGAACAGAATCAAACACTATTTGACAAGTTGTCATGCACAGCCTTATAGGCCGGGACGAGCATGGCAACTAAGTCGTGCCAATTCTTGGGCCCATAGACTTCTCCATCTAGTGTCCGATTTGCGCGATTCTTCGCAGTGTTAGGACTCCAACAAACCCAATATTGGTAAGTAAAATATTGGAATTACGAACCCTAGATTTTGAACAATACCGAGGCCTAAGGCTCAGGTTTATGAACGAAACGTGGTTTCTGCAAAATGACGTTTTTTTTCAAATGATTATTTCTCATAAGTTATAGGTCTCGAAAGTATAATTCGATTCGGAGACCTAAAAGTATGGTTTTGGGCTTTAAGACCTTTTTCAAGTATCGAAAGGTTTGATCGAAATTTTCCCGTTGATTACTTCCTCATCCTGATATCCAAATGATCTGATTTTGTTGCATTGGAACATTTGCGATCCATCGTTTCATGTTGTGCATTTGAAATCTGGAAATGGCAAATTCACTAACAGTGCGAAAAACAATTTTAAGACTTGTTGACATTTGATTTTCAACTCATTTTTCAAATTTATCTAAAAATCACAAAATTAGGATTGGAACCTTCGCCATGCTTAGGAACCTATTTCTAAACAAAAAAAAAAATTTTGGAAATTTTGTGAATTTTTCCTTAATTTCTTTTGGCCAAAATGAGAGAAAAAATCAAGAAAAATACCAAATGGAATTAAAAAATTCCAAAAAAATAGCCATTAGTCTTCTTTTAATTTCGATTTCAGTACTGCAGTCACAATTTTAGAAAATTTCAGTTGGGGATATGTTTTTCCCAAAATTGGGTAATTTCATGCCTCAATTGAGCTAAAAACCCAATTAAACCATTTTTAGTCATTTTTAGGTTATAGTGTCTTCACAACAATTGATTTTGGGACCTTGAATTTCATATTGGTCAGTCCAATTTCACGATTTGACAAAGGAATTGAAAAATCCCAAAATTAATTGAGAATTAGGGATTTTAATACCTAAATTGGGGATTGCATTCAATCCGAAATTATCAATCAAGACCCAAACCTTCCCTATGGTTAATTAGTCATGGGTAATTCAATTTTGGTTGCTCTGATACCATAAAGGAGGGCTAAGATGCAAATCAGGGAAAAAGAAGAAAAGGCATGTGACAGGTATGTTATTCCACATACAAACGGTTTTCCAGGCCTTTATAAAATGGACTGCCTTTTAGACACTATGCCCCTCTTCGAATTTTGATTCGTACCTTTGAATTGCTTTTATGGTAGCAGAATTCTGATGCACGGGTTTCATATCATGGCAAGTGTAGAGCATACTATCAAGACTAATCAGCGTACATACGTTTGTAGAATCATATCAAGCAGAAAGGTAGAAGTGAAGATTCAGGGACTCATAATGCGCACAAGTTTTATTTCTTGAGGAGCATAGCATGTCCCCAAGCTTTGCAAGCATTGCCTTATAAATAGGTACAAAAGTAGACAAACAGCTTAATTATTGGTGAAGTTCAAGAAATCACCAATAATTCAACATTCTCCGATCGGCCATAAAGGCTTTTACAATTGATAAACGATAAGCAAAACTCTAACAAGCGACAATAAAGACTGACAAGTGATACTTAAAGACTTTTACAACTGACAGACGACTGAAAACCTCTTTAGACGACAGTTTTTCTTCGTTTCTGCACATTTTTCTTCTTGCTACAGTGCTGCCACAGTGCATGAACAGTATTTTTTTGAAAATTGAGCTGGTTTTTCAAACATGACAAGCTGATTTTTTCAACATTCTTGGAAAGGCTTTAGAGATCATATTTATGGATGAGTTCCTCAGTATTGTCATTATCAGAGCTCTCTGAACTACCTTTGTCCTTTTATTTCCTATAATCCCTGAGGATTTGTTCAATTTTTGCAAACTCTAGGCCCACATCTTCATAAAGTTATGAAAACTTTTGTCTTTTTTGTGAAGACTCATAGGAAGTACTTGGAACGTCTGTAGAACTTGAGGCAATATAAATAGAACTTGATGGAATATGGAGCTGAGGAAAATTCTCTAATTATAATGACGGAATGTCATTGTCATTGCCTAAACTAAGTGCTAGTTGTAGCTCATTGTAATTATATGGGTCTTGCAATAATGGTTCCCCCCACGGATCATGTGATTGTGGATCTTGAGAAGATCACGAGACCTCTTGAGATGAGGATGAGGCAGTAGAGTCCAAGGCAGCGGCAGCAGCATCCATATCAGCTTGCATATCTATGCCATAATATTGTCTCATGCTATATCAATTATTGCCTGATACCTGTGGTCGGTTGGATGATCTCAAGACATATCGCTAAAACTGGTTGGCCATACTTCTGGTGGTATCACTTGGTTGTATTGACATAGAAATCTCTAGAGTTCTCTATATTCTTAGCAAAATGCTAAGGTTTTGCATGAAAGGATTTTGAAAAGCTTTTTTGGAACTGGCTGAGGTTTGTAGGTAGTTATTCCCACATCACATGGAATTTTGCTCATGTATCCATTTGGGCGAATAAAAACCCATGGCCTGTGAAACAGGAGTGTTGTATGCAATTTTGGATTGGGTCTACAGGCTCTAAGTTGTTCCTGAAACATGCATTTCGAAGCTCTCAATGGTTTGAATCAATTAAACATATCACTCAAATGCTTAAATTTCTTTTCTCCTAAGAGAATTCTACCAATACTGAAAATAATTTTTGTTGTTGGAAATTCGATGGTTATGGTATAAAGATTAAACAAATACCAACAAAACCACTTCAATTCCTCTGGGAGTTTGTCTTCAAGATTGAGGGAGATATGATGGATGAAAGGATATTTGGACAAATTTAGCCAATGCCCAAGTTTATCCTCCAAACTTGTTGAAAATCAGCAGTTGATATTTCCTTGTTAATGGCGGCAGATTTTCAAAAAGGGCGTTGTTCTTGATGTATTCAGGAACTTCTGGCAAGTATTGCTTGCTTGGCCAAGAAGGCTTCATCTTGATGGGTTTGTATCCATCGAACGGATTTCGGAATACATACATATTTATAGATGAAACTGGTGTGGCACATTCTTTTGGCATGGATAAGAAATCTGCAACCACATTCTTTTTTCCTGCTATATGCTTGGTTTCAAAAGAATATTTTGAAAACCATTATGCCCATCTGATGAGTTGGTGGTGAGGAATTTGCTTTTGTTTGAACTTCAGCATTTGGGAGAATGAGGACATATCTAGTTCTACTAGAAAATGATATCCTAGGAGATGAAATTCAAACTTCTTGATGCCATATCTTACCATCAAGATTTCCTTAAAGGTCGAGTGATAATGCATTTCACTTGGCATAAATCTTCCACTTTTATGTCCACCGATCTTGCATTTGCCATCAATTTCTTCGAATAGAACGGCAGCCCAGTAATCATCGTTGGCATCTATTTGCAAGACTCTTTTCCTAGTAAAAGGGATTTGCGGAGGAGGAAGATGTTGCAAAACTTCTTTGAGACGTTTGACTGATTTAGTCTGCTGAGATCCCTATGGAGGGGCATCCTTTTTTAGCATCTGCTGCAGTGGACTCAGGTTGGTGATTTTTGGAACGAAGTCTTTGAGATAATTTACTATCTCAAGAAACTGTCGAACCCTTTTGAGAGAAAGATTCTTATTGGGAAATTTCTACAATTCTTTAGTAATATGAGGACCAGGATAATATGTTCCGTCCTTAAGACGTATTCTGAGAAATTCGATTTTTCATTGGACAATAATCATCTTTTTTTGGGACAGTATGATGTCATATTTCTGAACCAATTTTGCAAATTGGCTTAGCAACTTACAATGAAAATCTTCATTAAGGCTGTAGAGGAGGATATCATCAATGTAAATTTGGGCATTGGCCAAAATAGGCTGGAAGATTATGCAGATAGCTTTCTGGAACAATGAATGAGCCATTTTAAGACCAAAAGGAAGTACCGTCCACTGGAAGTATTGATTGGGGAAGCAAAATCCAATTTTGTGTCTATCATTTGGATGACTTTCTAATTGTCAGAATCCAATTTTGAGGTCAAATTTGAAATAGACCTTAGCTTGAGTAAGACTGGAGAATAACGAATTCCGATGGAGTAATAGGAACTTATCATTTTGGAGGAATTGATTGAGTGGCTGATAATTGATGACCAGCCTCATTTTTTCTCTGTTATGCTCATAACGCTTATTCACGTAGAATGCTTCACAAGACCACTGAGAATTAGATGACTCGATCAATCTCTGGTGTAGTAAGTTCGAGCACTCCTTTTATGCCAAGATCAAATTATCTGGATTCATTCCTAAATAAGTTACTTTGGTAGGATTGATATATTCATTTTTTTAAAGGCAGATGGATGAAAAAGTTAGGATTTTTCCACAAAGGGTTTGAACATTTAAGGACAAATTCTGAATGAGATTCTGCATATGCTCCAAGAAGGGTTTGAATAAAAGGATCTAGCATACAATATCAGAGCCAGTGCTCTATTCAGTCTACTTGTTTATTTTTAGATGAAATACCAAGTGGAAAAGGTAGCTTTGTTCTATCATGAGTGATTCTACTGATTCTAGTCCACCGGTCACTATAAATGCTTCTTTAGATCTTCGCACTTCAAATGTTTCTAAAATTGATTATCTTTATGAGGTTTCATACTTTAAGGCAAAAGTACACCACAAGTGCCATAACTTGTGTACGGCGATCACTTTGGTGCCATAACTTTTTTTCGGATCACTTTGGTGCCAACTTTTTTAAAAAACGATCATTTTAGTGCCAATGCTGACGTGGCTCGCCGGAAATCCGATGTGGCGCTGACACGGCTCGCCGGAGAGATCCACGGCTTGCCGGAGAGGTCCAGTCAGCATTAAAAACCAAAAACGACGCCGTTTTAGCCTGCTGACGTGTATTTTTTAAAAATATTATATTATATTATATTAAAATTTTTTTAAAAAAAAAAAAAACCTTCAGCAGCGGCGAGGGAGCCCTCGCCGCTGCTGCCTGGGTCGCCACCACCACCGGGAAGGGCCGGCGGTGGTGGGCGCAGTGGCCGGCGAGGGTCGCCGGCCCCTGGCCGGGGCCTGGCGACCCTGGCCTCGCCCGGATCCGGCGAGGCGAGACCTCGCCGTCGCGACCCAGGCGACGGCGAGGTCGGCCTCGCCGTCGCGACCCAGGCGACGGCGAGGTCGGCCTCGCCTTCGCTGGGCGAGGCGGGACCTCGCCGTCGCGACCCAGGCGACGGCGAGGTCGGCCTCGCCTGGATCCGGCGAGGCGAGACCTCGCCGTCGCCTGGGTCGCGACGGCGAGGTCCCGCCTCGCCCAGCGAAGGCGAGGCCGACCTCGCCGTCGCCTGGGTCGCGACGGCGAGGCGCGGCCTCGCCTTCGCTGGGCGAGGCCGAGCCTCGCCGGGCCCCGGCCAGGGGCCGGCGACCCTCGCCGGCCACTGCGCCCACCACCGCCGGCCCTTCCCGGCGGTGGTGGCTACCCAGGCAGCAGCGGCGAGGGAGCCCTCGTTGCTGCTGCAGGGTTTTTTTTTTTTCTAAAAATTAAAAATTCGAAAAAAATCACGTAATTTCCACGTGTACAAGTCATATTATTTTTTTTAATATAAATGCCAAGTCAGCATTTTGGCCGGAATTTTGGCCGGAGTCACTAAAGTGATCTATTTTCCTCCGACTTGACACTAAAGTGATCCAAAAAAAAGTTATGGCACCAAAGTGATCGCCGTACACAAGTTATGGCACTTGTAGTGTACTTTTGTCCATACTTTAATGAAGATAGTAAGATTTCAGAAACTCATCTCCCCCTTATTAATCCATACTTTGCTTTCGCCAAGCCACTTTCTTTCTCTCCTCTCTATTCCATAAAACAACTCATCAAACATACACCTCGAGAAGTTAATAATATGTTAATCATCCCGGTTCGATCAGCATCCTATTCCTGCTACTTAGCAAAAATATTTCGTTACCCTCTAGATACCTTTTGATTTTCTACGTCAATGGATACAACAAGGGTATACTCATCTCCACTTTGGTGCTATCCGCCTTGCTCTCTCTTTCCATGGCTAAAAATGATTACTTGTTGTTACTCGCATGGCCCTTTTAGACAC
The DNA here is from genome assembly GCA_031216235.1 of Syzygium jambos. Taxonomy (NCBI): domain Eukaryota; kingdom Viridiplantae; phylum Streptophyta; class Magnoliopsida; order Myrtales; family Myrtaceae; genus Syzygium; species Syzygium jambos. Next base: position 20,692,994 of record CM062226.1, read on the forward strand.
CCGTTTCTTGGACTACCAATATGCCTGTATTGGTATAGTCCAAATCACTCTAAATGCCGAAACAGTGTTTGTTACACTGTTTCCAAATTTTAACATGATCCTTTCGGATTCGAGACTCCTTTCTGCTCTTAAAGTTTAGCTATAGCTCACTAGAAGTACTCAAACTCTTGATTCTATAGCTGCAACTTTATACTACCAAATGGTATATCAGGTCTAGAACCATGCTATTAATCTCAACTTTCCAGGCACAGAGGACGCTCTTTTTATCTCAATGGATAATGATCAAACTTCTTATGTCTATGTACCCAAACAAATCCTCAAGATCAACTAGTTAAGTTACTCCCTGACACTTGGGTAACTAATTATGAAAAACTCCATCAGAATTCGAAGCCTATTTAGTCCATGGAGTCTCAGTTCACAAAAAAGAAAGATGGTACAGTTGTCATTAAATTTAGTAAGGAAAAAGAAAAAGCCTCTTCTTCTATTTTTCCTACTATTTTTATGATGCAACCCTATTATGCTGATGTTCCTATTGCGGAGGGTGACTCAAATCCAAAAACTATGATTGAGTCTTTTGACCAAGAGGGATGACCCATCCATTATTATGAGGATCCTCGGACATGACACTGTTTTTGGGATCTTGATTATCAATGTTTCCTTTGTATAAGCACTCCTAATGACAACGAAGATGACAAACCATCCAAAAGGAAAAAGAAGCAGCCTAAAGATAGTCTCTATCAGAGATATCTTGATGGAGATCCTACTATAGTACCACTCGGTGATGATGGAGGAAGATACCAATTCATGATTTCATGTGATATTCTGAAATTCGACCCATTTTTGGGATTTATGAAATGATTATATCATCGATGTACTTTAGTTAAATCTCACTCAGAATTGATTACTCTTGAGAAGACTAATCAGGGAGTGACTAGCTAGGAATTAAGTACGTGGACCTAAGAACTTGACCGTGAATCGACACTTCGACCATAAAGATTGACGAGGAGATATTTTGGGCCTTTATAGACTGATCCAAGGATGGCTACGGAATGATTCGCAATGTTATACAAACAGATCACGAGTGATTCCGCTTGACAATTGTACGAATTTCGAACAATCCCAAACCTAATCTGAATGATCGCGTCAATTAGAACTAGTGATTGACCCTCGTAATTATATGATAACCAAGGTCGTCATGGCTCGAGTAAACTTAGATGTGGCTCGATATCGAATCTATCACGAGTCGATACGCATAACTCCTAAAAGCCGCCCGTTAGTTTGAGATACATTAAAGTCGCGATTGATTGGTTTTAGCCATGAATTAGAATCCGGAATAGGATGTCGAACTTTCAAGATTTCACGAAAATTTATTAGACGTCGTCTCATTAAGCGTGGCCAACCATTAGGTCACTCAGAATTGTCGGAAAAGTAAAATTTGGACTGGGTATGAAAAAAGACCATTTTACCTCTGGGGATACTTGAATTCATTTGAAAGATTGAAGGGAAATTTGGACATTTGGGCATTCCCTCCTTGGCCGAAATTTATGGACCCTTATGCCCCTCCCCATCTTATCTTTTTATTTTGATTGCCATTTATAATTTTTGGGAAATTGTTGAGAGAAAAATTAGGGGCTCTTAGTTCTTGGCTTGGGGAAGAGGATAGAATGTGGACCCTTGGATTTGTGAGTGAGGTAGGTGATGGGGTTTTGTTAATGGGGTTAGTAAAATCTGATCAGGTCCCTCTCACTCTCTCTCCCTCATCCTCTCTTGCTTACTCTATCTCCTCCCTTATCCTTCATTTTCGGCCGAGCTTCACTTCCCCTTCACCTGGCCCGACCAACAACTGTTCCAGCCATTGCCAGCCACCTTGATGCCGCTGGAACAACCATCGGTCCCCGGTCCTGCTATTCATGCCGCCACCTCTTCCATCTGCCTCTTTCCTTGCTGTTTTCCGGTCTCACCAGCCACCACTGAATCCAACATCAACCCTCACCGTGACCACCAGCTTATGTTTGCCTCAGCCGTGGACCGCCGTGACTAGAGTCGTCACCGTCCTTCCCGTCCAGCTGCCGGAACAGCAGCTGCTGGACTTGGTTTTGCTTGGTTGATCTTGCTTGTCTCAAGCTTAGGCTCCTAGTAAATACTCTTTAAGCTTTGATTAGGATAATGAGTTATCAATGGCATGTTTAGAGGCTGATTTGGGGTGGATTATAGTTGGTTTGTTGGCTGGTTGTGCTTGATTGATGATTTATGGTTGCTGAGATGCTTCTCGAATTTGATTCCTGAGGTGTCCTGTTGTTTTGTTATTTTTGTGAAGATCAATGTGGACCGAATTTGAGGAAGTGTCCCCCATGGAAGTTGACCCTAACATCTTTAAATATGTCATATATTAAATTTGGAATTTTTGGAGACCATTTTGGGGTATTCGGAAGTCAATTTTCGGACCGTCACCACTTTGCCAGATTTATTATTCACCCAACCGACATATCTTTCTGAATTTTTATAAAATTTTCCAGACCTCCTTTCAACAAAATTCCTTCATGAAAGTTGTTAAGGATATTTGTGTCTATAATATATAAAAATTTTAAGATTTTCCAAGTAGATTTGGGTACTAATTGAAATGGATTTCTAAGGCCGAATTGTTTGCCCTAGTGGGCAAATTTTTGATCTAAATTTGGGTGACAAAAATAACTATTTACAGTTGGAATTGGATTTTGTATCCTTTATAAAAAAATGTTTATTAAGATGTTTCCAATGACATATCCAAAATTCAAAATTTTTGGAGTTGAATTACTATTTATTTCGAAAGGGTTTCGGTTACTGCGCAATTGCCAAATTTTAGCCCGATTTTGTGCAAAATTGCTTTCTCTCTCTCGAGAGCTTTTTGATGTTGTTGTTGCACGTGAGGGCATGGCTAGTTGTGAGCTAAGTGTGAATTGAAAGGCAATTGGGTAATCGAAAGATGAGAAATTGGTGTGAGTGTTGAATGCCCGTATACTCACATAATACCCTGAGGCGTTTTATACGAGGTTGTAACCCGTCTTGATTAGTTTTACATGAGACAATGCCCAATTTATCAGATGCTCGGGAGGCCCGAATGCCAATCGCGGTGAAGGCCGAATTGATGCTCCTTATGGAATGCCATCTTGATGCGTGTGGCGCACGATGCCGTCGCCGACGTAGCGAGACGTTGCTCGGTTATGCCGGAAGCCCTATAACCTAATGCGTTTATGTGGATTCGGGGAGCCCGAGGGGCCGCTAATAATCTGGACCTCGTGATTGTGATATGTATTGTGGTATGCTATGTGAGATTATTATTGGGCATGTCTGGATTATTAAGTGCGCTCTGTATGTGCTTGCCCTGATTCGAGTTGTTGTGTGCGATGAATGGTTGCCATGTTGTGGCTGTATACTAATGTGTAGGGCTTGTGTGTGTCAAGCCGAGGTAAGGACACTTGTGATTGTTGTGGCATGTTGAGCGATAAGATTGCATGCTCTAAACTGTCTTGCGTTACGTATTAACCTAAGCGAGGCTTAGGTAGTGACTTATTGAGATTTATTCTCATTGTTGAATTATAAACATTTCAGACCATGGACCTCAACGACCCTCCACAACATTTTAGGGTGTAACAGCTTGAATTTCGATGTAATTCCGGGATCAATAAAATTGACATTATTTCGCATTTCATTTTAGAAAGTCTTGCCCAGAGCTGATCACTCTCGAGATACTAACCAATGGAGTATGGCTAACTGGGAAAACGGTACGTGAACTAGGGACTCGATCGTGAATCGGACACCGATCACAAGAAATGATGAGGGAATATTTTAGGCCAACGTGAGTCGATCCTAGGAAAAGTGATGGATTTGGTTTGGCTAAGGCCAACGACGTACAATCGGATCGTAGGTGATTCTGCACGATCGAAAGTGCACGTGGTCAACCAATCCTTAACTTAAAACGAACGATCGCGACCTCTGGGACTAGTGATAATTTCTCATCCTCTCAATGATCGGGACCATCATGACTCGAATAATCCTAGATCGATACGCGTAACCCCTAAACAGCCGCCCGTTAGTGAGAGACCCTGAAATTGAAAATTTAGCGAGTTTTGATCACGAGATTATACCCGTACTTCGATGTCGATTTTTGAGGGCTTGTATGACTATTTTCGCGATTCTGACGCTATATTATATTGGCCACACACATTTTGGGTTGGTACAGTCGAAAAATAAAATTTCGACCCGGGACCGGAAAAATGACCATTTTGCCCCTAGATCAAAATTGATTCTAAATTTTGGAGAAATTAAGGAATTAATTAATTTTGGATTTATCTCAATTATTGGACCCATTTACCATCTTACCCCTCAATTATTGGATAGGAATTATACGAGACCGTTAGATTAAGGGCAAAATAGTCATAGTGCTTGGATTGGCGACACATGGCGTCCACTAGCCCACCCTATTTGACTGGTTTGACCCTCTCTCTCTCTCCTTACTCCCTCCATTTCCTCTCTCCCTCGATCGGCCATCCTCCTCCTCCACGTTTTCCTCCTTCTCCGCCGGCTTCTTCCCCTTGGCCGTGAAGACCGTCGCCGAAGCACCATCGTCCGTTGCCGCTGCTGCCTTGTTCGACCGCCACTCACCCTCACCGACCCTCTCTCCCTCTCGCCACCTCAGCCACTGTACGAACGCCAAGGACCGTCGTCCGTACCGCCGAGCCGCCTCCGTACATCGACCGTTGCCGCTCGCCGGGAACGCCATCGTCGATTCCATCGTCCACCGGTGATTGGTCGTCGTTCCTCATCGTCGTGGTTTAGAATTTGGTGAGTATACTTCCTAAACCCGAACTAGGACTAGTGTGCGTTTGCTAGACGAGTTCGGTATTTTAGTGCGTATTAGGAGGATTTGGTGAACCAATTAGTGGAGGTTATTGATACGTGGATTGTGATAGACTTATAGGCTGAATTGAAGGTGGTTTTGAGGTCGAGGACATGCCAAATAGTGGCTGTCCACGTTGGATTATTGGCGGGACGAAATTGGCCAATTGAGGTCTATGTTGTTGTATTGCCGGGAATTGCCGGATTGATTGATTGATGGCTGATTTATGCTCAATTGTGTTATGACATGCCGTGTGTTCGTGTGACTGAACCGTGCGGAGTGTGATTGGCCAATTGATGGCTTGTACTGAGTATTGAATTATGAAGTGTGTATTGGGTCGCACGGTAATAGTTGGCCAAGTGAGCATGTTGTTTGTGATTTGGGTATCGTGTGGTGATATTAATTTGACTAAGTGCCTGAATTATGTTTGATGCTCATTGTAACATCCTGAATTTTGACCCGTTACTGGGACCAATAAAGTGTACATTAATTCTCGTTTGATCTTAGTAAGTTTCACCCGGAATTGATCAATCACGGGATACTAACCAAATGTGAAGGGCTAAATAGGAACAGGTACGTGGACCGAGGATCCGATCGCGGTTGAGTACCAATTTCAAGAAACGTCAAAGGAATGTTTTGGATCAATATGGGCTGATCTTAGAAAGATGACGGATTGGATATAGTCAGTAACGTATGATCGGATCGCGGGTGATTCCGCACGATCGAAAGTACACTTGACAAACGAATCCTGAATTTAATTCGAACGATCGCGACCTCCGGTACTAGTGATAATTCCTCACGTTCTCTCGGAAGTCGAAGCCATAACGACTCGAACAATCTTAGGTCGATAAGTGTAACACCTAAATAGCCGCCTGTTAGTGAGAGGCCCTAAAATTTCAAAACGAACAAATTTGATCACGATATTGGACCCGAACTTCGATATCAAAATTTCAAGGGTGATTACGAGTATTTTGCAAGACCGACGTCACTTTATAGTGGCCACACATGTTTGGGACTAGTACGATTGAAAACTGGAGTTTCGATAGAAATTGAAAAAAATTACAATTTTGCCCCTGGGGACCCCGATGCCCGTTTTCGAGGCCAAACGAAGTTATTTTTCGAAATTGATGCCATTTTGGGCTGGTCATGCATGTTTGGAGTGCGTACGGTCGAAAATTGGAATTTCGACCCCGAGATGAAAATTTGCGGTTATACCCCTCCAAACTTTCGGACTGATTTTCGAGGGTTTAAAGGATAATTTTTATGGATCCGACACCGTATTATGCTGACCATGCATATATAGGACCGGTATGGATAAAAATTGAAATTTCGGTCCGGAATCGAAAAATTACGAAAATGCCCCTGGCCTATTTTCCTTAATTCCGAATTTTAGTGATTTTGGGGGATTAACCAAGGTTAATTGGGCTAAACCAGGTCTGGTCAGCCTTTGAGGGGCAAATGACCATCCAACCCTTGCATTATTGGATAAGAGCCATTTATAGCCATTGGATCAAGGGCAAAGTTGTCCAAAGGCCTTAGATGATGACACTTGGATTCCACTCACTCAATTCTTGACCCATTTGACCAGCTTACTCTCTCTCTTTAGTCACTCTCTCAGCTCAGCTCTCTCTCTCTCTCTCTCTCTCTCTCTCTCTCTCTCTCTACCGATCAGCCTCCTTGCCGACCGCCGTTCCTCCTCCTCCGTCCTTGTCGTCGCAGCCGTGAAGCTAGCCACCGCTGGAGCTGCTGGCCGCCAGTCACCGACGACCCAACCGACCACCACCCTCATCCTCAGCCCCATACGACCACTTCCTCTTCTCCTTCTTCTTTGTTTCACCATCGGACGGTGCCTAGACCGCCGGACCACCAAGCGCCGCCGTGCCGTCCGCCGTCCACCGTGCACCACCAGCCGCCACCCTCAGCCCCGAACGACCAACCTCACCCCTTAGATCGCCGTCCTCAGCCGCCGTTCCAAGCTGAGCCGTGAGGACCAGCTGTGAGCCGTGCCGTCCGCCTTCGCCGCCATAGACCACCGTCTTACCCCCGGGATGCCGCCGCCGATTCTTACCGCGTGTCGATAATCGGCCGCCCGTTCTCGTCGACTCGAGTTAATTTAGGCGAGTATAAACCCCTAAACCCTTAATTAGTTTAATTGTGCACTTTAGAGGGTAATTTAGGGGTTAATTAGGCTTAATAATGGTCTAATTAGGTCTAATGTTGTGTGGGGTGATTAGGGGACCTAATTGGTGCCTAATGAAGTAATTTAGAGGTGGATTAGGGCCTAATGAGGGTGCTGCCCTGGTACTGTTCATCCAGTACCGAATTTGCCTAAGTTTTGCACTAATTGAATTCATTGATTAATGACTTGAATTTAGGCAATTGGGTGGCTATTTAGAGCTTGTATAAACCCTATTTGGCGACCCCATGATGGTGAGAATATTTACTGAGATCGAATTGTCCATGGCGGGCCTTAGGCGCGTGGAATTGCTTTGGAATAAATGCGCGGAGTAAATGTTGAACTGATTGGACTAGAATGGAAATAATTGGGAATGCCGAGAATGCGTGGAATATGTCTAATTTGAGAATAATTATGCTTGGTAATTTGGCATCGGCAATTGACTTTGAATTCCTGGACATGTGAATTGCAAAAGTACATTATGATATGACTGAATTTGGGTGCTTTGATGTACATGTTTGAGATTTATCAAATTATGACCTTCGGGTCGGGCCTACGAGTCGATTTATCAAATTGTGGCATTCGGGTCGGGCTTACAGGTCGATTTATCAAATTGTTGGCCTTTGGGTCGGGCCTACGGATCGCTTTATCAAACTGTTGGCCTTCGGGTCGTTATATTTATGGGCCTGCGGGTCGGAATACTTGCACGTGAGTATTATTGTTGTTAAATGCCTAACTAGCAGGACTTTGGGATAATATATTGGGCTGTGAGCCCGGGAGAATTTATAGTGATTTATTGGTTTATTAGTTATTGTGTTTGATTTACTTGTCTGGAGGTGCACGTTAGCCTAGTTTAGGATTAGGGGTTGTTACTTGCTGAGTTTTCTCACGGTTGTTGTAAAACCGATGTTTCAGACCCTCGACCATGAACTTGGGAGACGCACCAGTACGCTTCAGGATTCCCCACCATTTCAAACGTACGATGACTGTACATCCCCGTGGGGAACGAGGAGAGATACCTTAGGCATTACACTATAGTTTGGGTAGATGTAGGCTTGTCCCGTTACGAGGCCCACGAGTACTTGTCTTGGTGCTTTCGAGACCGTGATGGAGAGGTGTTTGGCCCCATCAGATCAGCAGATGTCCCGTTTAATGAGGAGGGTCAGATAGATCGGCAGTGCCCAGATGGCGACGTTGTAGATATTGATATGTATGATACCGATTCCGATGCCAGACATGAGGTTGCAGAGGATGATGAGGAACATGAAGAATTATGAGGTATAGATTTTGAGCCTGAGATTGTAGATCCCGTTCCGGAGCAGGCGGATGCTGAGGCCCTTGAGCTGATGGACATTGATGAGGACGAAGAGCAGGACCCTGAGCCAGAGATCAAGTCGGAGGCCATGAGTTCTGAGGAGGAGCCGGAGCAGTCAGAGAGTTCCTTTGAGTCGTCGGGCTCTGATCCAGACTGGGTGCCATAGGCTAGATCTCAGCTTTAGAAGTGAGGGCCGACCTTTTTTGACTGTAGCCCTCCTGTTGTTAGTTGAAACCCCTCGGCCATCGATCCTTTTTTTGTTTTCGTGGCCCTTTTGTTGTATCTTTTGTTTATAAATGGATATTGTACATAAGTCGTTTGTAATGAATGTATATGTTATTTTAATCGCCCAGTAAATATTGACCTGCGCTATTCGTGGTTGTCTGTTTATTATCCGGGTGTATATATATATATATACTATATATACGTCGTTTCCGCATGTGTCGTGTTTTCTCTGATTTGGGTTTTCGGGTTGGTGACGTAACCTAGGAGCGTCGCATCACCACTATGACCTTTACGCGGATGTTCATGCTTCGTAGGGTATGGGGCGTGACACTCATGGTGCATTGTGATGCATTGCATGGTCACGCATTGTGTATACCTAGTGTGAGGCATGTGACGAAATTATCCGAGAATGCGTGTCTGCCATGAGCATGTGATCACCTAATTATGCCTTGATGCGTTTTACACGGGATTCATATAATAATTGGCTGTGTGTATATGTGATCACATTTTGCCCTGATGCATGTTACGCGGGGTGTGCCATCTTCATGCACTTTGTAGCAAGACGATGCTCAGTACGTCCGGAAGTTAACCAACCTGATGCGTTTTACGTGGGCTCTGGTTCGTAAGGAGATCAGTGTTGCGCATCATGCACTTTGTAGCAAGCTAGAGACACTGGGCCTGGAGCGTTTTTACGCTGGCCACGGAGTGTAGTGTTTAAGAAAGGGACCTGATGTGTTTTTACGCGGGTCGTATTAAATGATAAATTGAGCATTTGCCAGTGTGCTAGTATGGGCTAGTGAGCCGAGACATGAATATGGCATGATGATAGCATATGCATGCATAAAAATGCATGGATCAGTGTGCGAGTGTGCAAGACTCGGTGAATGGCATGTGATACGAATACTAATGAGCGTGAGCATGCGCATGACGTACGTATGAATAACGTGTTCGTGTATGTGAATTGATTAGTATATTGAGATGCTTAATCTGTAGGGTCAACCAGGTAAGTGATCGGGGCCCGAGGGCCCAGGTCGGAGGATGATTGTGATTTGTATTGTTATGCTGGTTGTGATAGGCCTATAAGGAGAATGCATGTTAGCCTAGCCTAGGTTTAGGGGTTATACTCGCTGAGATTCGTCCCATTATTGTATAAACCCATTCTTTTCAGACCCCCGGCCGTAAGGATGTCGAGGCCGTCACCTCTTTTTGGGATACCGCACTTGATTCAACGGACTTCGAGTGTACACCCCTGCGGGGATGGGGCAGCCTATGTGAGATATTATTCAGTATTATTTGTGAATGTGGGAGAGTCATACTATCATACCGAGGAGTACGTGGCCTGGTGCTATAGAGGAGCCAATGGAGTGACTGAACCCCCTCTTAGGACTTATGATGTTCTTTTGGATGAGAACGACATGATGATTACGCATATGGCGGATGGTGAGATCTAGACCCTCCACCTACACCTGATTGGAGCACCCAGGACGAGACTGTGGACGGACCTGCTGCTATGGACGAGGAGGATGAGGAGCCCGAGGTGATGTATGCTGATCCGGAGCCCTTAGCCTATCAGGTCGAGGTTGAGCCGGAAGCCATGGAGTTAGACCTAGAGTAGGACGGAGTAGTAGCTGAACTAGAATCGGACGTGGAGATAGGTTCAGATGAGGAGATAGGATGGTATCTCGATCCAGAGTTAGAGGTAGATTCGGAGGATGAGCGAGCAGCAGCCCAGGCCATGAGGTCGGAGGAGTCAGGATCTAGTGAGGATGCTTCCGAGGAGCTGTCGGATGATCCTACAGAGTCCTTAGATCCAGACTGGGAGCCTTAGGATTTTCCTGAGCCATAGCTAGCAATGGGGGCTGGTGACTTTTTGACTGTAGCCGTCTTTCTGAGTTTAGTTTGACCTCCCTAGCCACTTTCCTTTTTGATCTAGTGGCTGTTGGCTGTCTTAGAGTCGGTTTGTATTTTCTTTGGTTGTAAATGAATATTGTAAAAAAAAAGGGGTTTTCAATAGTAATATAAAGTATGCATATATTTTTAGCCGTGTTGGTGGTATGTTTGGCTATCCTTGACTCGTATTTATATCGTCAGAGTTTGTTATTTATTGCTTTCGCTTGTGCTTTGCTCTCTGCTTGGGCATTGGGTCGGCGACGCTTCCTGGGACGTCGCGAACATATCGACTAAGGTAGGGATGTTACGTGCCATGGGATTCGGGGCGTGACATGGGGTCCCTATGGACTTGGACCACATGTTGACGGAATTTCTAGTAGGGGAAGATACGGTATATATTATATGTGCAAGTATAATATGGGTAGACGAGAGTGAGGTCATGCCTTTTTGGTGTGGTTTTATCGGGAGGGAGCTGCTTTATTTGGATCACTGCGAGGGTTCAATATTCCCCTGGGTGATGGAGTAGAGGGATTGGATCCCATAGAGATCATGCCACTAGACGGTGTTGTCACTAGCCCGGACATTAGCTCGGAGGATTCGAAGCCCGAGCTGGAGCCGATGGAGTCTAATGAGGAGTCGCCGCTTAGAGAGTTCGAGCTTGAGCCGCCCGACGACATGGCCGACCCTGGTTTACTGGAGTTCTTTGATTCTGATATGGAGACGCCACTTGCCCATGGGGGTGATTGATTAGCCTGTACTTCCGTCTGACATGTACCTTTTAAGTAGTGAAGTTAGACTAACCCGATCACCCGACCCTTTTTGAATGCGAACGGTCTGTAGTGATATATTTGATGTGAATTTGTAAGTAACGCTTTGTCTATAAAAGTGTTTTCTTGATGTGATTCCGTTGTCTCCTTACTATCCGTTTAACTGTATATTGTATGGAGAGTTCGATTTGCTTCTGCATGTGTTGCTCTTTTGTTTGTTCGTTTAGGTCGGCGAAAAATCCTGGCATGTCACATTCTTAACAATCGTGGCGAGATGACGCATGCCCGTGGGGATCGAGGCGTGACATTTTATATGGACCATCTCGGCTATAAGCTCCTGCTTCAATTCTTGAACCTTGTGAGCCTCCTTCACCATCACGATTGTGACATTCTAAATTTCGATCCATTTTCGAAATTTATGAAATGATTTTCTCATCAGTGCACTTTCAGTTAAATCTTGCTTTGAATTGATCGCTCATGATAAGACTAATCGTTAGGAAATGGCTAGTTAAGAATTAACTATGCACGACCTAAGAACTCGATCCTGGATTGACACTTTGACCATAAGAATTGACGAGGGAATATTTTGGGCCATCATAAACCGATCTAAGGATAGTTATGGAATAATTTGCCAATGTTATACAATTGGATCGCGAGTGATTCCGTTTGGTCATTATATGGATTACGAACGTTCCTAAACCAATTTTTAACGATCGTGTCCTTTAGAACTAGTGATTGACCCTCGCAATTACATGACAACCGAGGTTATCGCGGCTTAAGTAAACTTAAACATGGCTTGATATCAAATCAACCACGGATTGAATAAGCATAACTCCTAAAAGCCGCCAGTAAGTTTGAGATACTCTAAAGTCGCAATTAATTGATTTTGGCCTTAAAATGGAATCCGAACTTGGGTATTATATTGGAAATTGCCTCATTAAGCTCGCTTAGTTATCGGTTTGCTCGGAAATTCTTGGAAAAGTGAAATTCGGCTCAAAAATTGGAAAAGACCCTTTTATCCCCTTGTGTTCTAGGCTTCTTGGTCGAGTAAAAGGGCATGTTGATCTTTGTACCCCCTAATGTGACTAAAATTTTAATGGACAGATTTGCCCTTCTTGTTTTTGTTATTTTCTTAATTGCCCTTTCTAGAAACATTTTCAAGAAGCAACCCTAGCCTTTGGATCTTGACTTGGGGCCAAGGAGTGATCCTAACCCTTGGTTTGGATGATGCTGTTAAGCTCATTCTCTCTCTCCTCCATCATTTTCAGATCAACCACTTCCTTCACTCACTCACTCTTTCACTCACCCTCTTGTTCGGCCAAGCCACTGTCCACCACCATCACCGACAAGTTACCACCCTCATGCCACCACTAGCTCCACCACACGTGGACCATCACCCCTAGAAGCCGTTCACATCGTGATCGGTCGCCATCGCTACCATTCGCCGCTTGTGCCGCCATTGGTTGCTGCCCCTTGTTGGCTTAAGCTAGCTTAAATTAGTGGCAAGTAACTTCCTAAACCTTGACAAGGTTGATATGTGACTAATGGATTAGTTTAGGGGCTGATTAGTGGTTAATTATGGACTAATTAGTGGTTAATTATGGGTTGATCTATGGCTGATTAGTGATTAATCATGTGGTTTAGGAGGCTGATCGTGAGGCATAAAGAATTGATCATGTGGTTGTAGTTTAATCCTGTTTGTTTGATGTTAGTCATGCGGCTTAGAATGATTAATCATGGCTGATTATGTGTGATCATTAATCATGTGGCTTAAAATGATTGATCAAGTGTTTAAAGTTAATCATGTGGCTAATTAGTTCTATCAATGGTTGATCATGTTCAAATTGTTTGATCATATGGTTCAATTGCTAATAATGTGGCTGATTAAGTGGTTAATGTTGATCGTGTGATTGTGATTGATGATTATATGGCTAATTAGTTTAATCATTGTTGATTAAGTGATTAATGTTTGATCGTGTGGTTGCGATGACAATCATGTGGCCAAAGTTGATTGATCATGGCTGATCAAGTTGGTCTTAGAGTTTAAACATTGATCTTGTCACGCCCCGATCTCACGAGCTCACAACATCCCGCCTTGGTCGTTAAGAATGCAACATCCCAGGACTTGTCGCCAACCCAACGAACGAACTAAAGAGCAACACACGTGGAAGCAATTCGAACTCTCCATATAATATACATTCAAATGGCGTAATAAGGAGACAATTGAAACACATCAACAAAACACTTTTATAAACATAGTGTTATTTACAACAGCACAACATACAAGCCTTACTAGAGGCCTGAACTATAAACCGCACACATAAAAATGGGTTGGGTGGTTGGGTTAGCTTAACTTCTCTACCAAAAGATGTATACAACGGACGGGAGCATTATGCCTATTAGTCACCCCCATGATGGCCAGGCGGCATCTCCGGGTCGGGCTTAACGAACTATGGAAAACTCATATCAGTCATGTTGTTAGATGGCTCGGGTTCGGACTCTACAAGCTCTGGCTCGGGTTCGGACTCCATCGGCTTTGACTCGGGCTTCGAATCCTCAGGACTGGTGTCCGGGCTAGTGACAACCCCGTTTGGTGGCATGATCTCTATAGAGTCCCATCCTTCTACTCCATCATCCAAAGGACCATCAAACCTACGTAGTGGTCCAAACAAAGCATCTCCATCTTTATATAACCAAGCTAAAAAGGTATGGGGTTGCCAAGCAGTGTTGCCCTTATCTACCCACATAGTACTGACATGTCTAATGTACACAATATCCTCTTCTACCGGAAACTCCGTCAACATATGGTCCATATCTATTGGGACCCCAAAATGTTGCGGAGGACAGTTGAGGTTCATGGTCGGGGTTCTGAAAGGTTTGGGGAATATAACAATGAGAATAAATCTTAATAAGCAACTACTTAAGCTTCGCTTAGGCTAACGTGTATCGCAAGACAGTTCTAAGCATCTAATTCCATCAATCAACGTGCCACATCAATCACAGGTGCCCTTACCTCACCTTGACACATACATAAGCCCTACATATTAGTAAATTGCCACAACATAGCAACCACGCAACGAACATCACAACCTAAATCAGGGCAAGAACATGCATAGCACACTTAATAATCCAGACATGCCCAACATGATTCTCAACACGGCATACCATAATGCATATCGCACTTACTAAGTCCAGAGTATTAACGGCCCCTCCGGCTCCCCCAAATCCATGTAAAACGCATCAGGTTGTCGAGCTTCCAACATAACCGAGCATCGTCTCACTACGTCAGTGACGGCAACGTCTTGCGTCACACGCATCAAGACGGCATTCTATGAAGAGCATCAATTCAACCTCTACCGCGATTAGCATCTGGGCCCCTATCAGGCATCCAATAAATCGAGCATCGTGTAGCATAAAACGCATCAAGACGGATTATAACCCCGCGTAACACGCCTCAAGGCATTATGTGATCACACGAGCATTCAAGCACTCAATCAATTCTCGTCTTTTTGATTAGCCAATTGCCACTCAACCATATTCAACTAACAACCAGTCGTGCCCCTCACATGCAACAACAACACCAAATAGCCCCTGAGAGAGAGAGAAAACCGAATTGCACAGAATATGGCTAAAATGGGCAATGGCACAGTAACCGAACTCCTTTTGAAACAAATAGTAATTCAACTCCGAAAATTTTGAACTTTATATATGTCCTAGAGGACGTCTTGATAAAATTTTTTTATGAGAACATGAAACCTAGTTCCAACTATAAACACCTCATTTTGTCACTTGAAGTCAGACGGAAATCAGTCCATCGGGACAAACTGTTCTACCTTCAAAATCCCTTTCAATCGATATCCAAATCTCCTTAGAAATCCTTGAAATTTTAATGTCATAGAAATAAGTGTCCTTAACAATTTTCATGAAGGAAGTTTGTTGGAAAGAGGCCTGAAAAAATTTATAAAAATTTAGAAAGACAAGCCGGTAGGGTGAACAGTAAATCCGCCATAATTGAGAAGGTTCGATAATGGACTTCCGATTGCCCCACAATGGTCTCCAAAAATTCCAAATTTAAAATATGTTCTACTTCAAGATGTTAGGGACAACTTCCATGCAGAACACCACCTCAGATTCGGCCCACAAAAGTCTCCACAAAAATGACAAAACACAAAGCACAACAGCAACCAAATCCGAGAAGCAACCCAGCAATAACCAGTCATCAACCAAGCTCAACCAGCTACTAAATCATCCCTAATAAGCCCTTAAATATGTCATTGGTAACCCATTGTCCTAACAAAGGTTTAGGAAGTACTTACTAGGAGTCCTAAACTAAGACAAGCAAGCCAAGCCAAGCCAAGCCAAGCCAAATAGTTGCTGTTTCGGTGGTTGGACGGGAAGGTTGGCAGCTGCGCTGGTCACAGCGGTCCACGGCTGGGGCGAACATGGGCTGATGGTGACAGTGAGGGGTAGTGTTGGCTTCGATTGGGGTTGGTGATGTTCGAAAATGATGAAAAAAGACATAAAGAGAGGGTGGTGGTGTGAGCAGTAGGAGAGGCCGTTGGCAGCTGTTGCGGCAGGTATCTAGCGACATCACGGTGGCTAGAATGGCCGTTGGTCGAGCAAAATGAGGAGGGGAGGGGAGGCCAAAGATGAGAGGGCAAGGGAGGAGAGAGTGAGGAAGAGAGTGAAGGAGAGAGAGGGAGATACATGATCTTCTACTAACCTCACTCACACACAAACCCCATTACCGACCCCACTCACATCCAATGGCCCAAAATCCACCCACTTTCCCAAGCCAAGATCCAATGGATCACAAAATTCCTCTCACTAATTTCCCAAAAAACACTAAATGGCAAACAAAATAAATAAACAAGATGGGGAGAGGCAAAATAGTCTACAAGTTTCAGCCGTGGAGGGAAAATCCAAATGTCCAAGTTTCTGGCTTACAATGCACACTACCATAATTCTCAATTTTCAGTTAATACGACCCGCGTAAAACGCATCAGGTCTCTTTTTTAGTCGCCACACTTATTGGCCAGCGTAAAAAAATACCCTCGGCCCGGTATATATAGCCCGCTTCAAAGTGCATGAGGCGCAACACCAATTTTGGCCCAGTGTGTCTAGCCTGCTCCAAAGTGCATGAGGCGTAACACTGATCTCGACCCAGTGTCTCTAGCCTGCTTCAAAGTGCATAAGGCGCAACACTGATCTCCTTACGAACCAGAGCCTACTACAAAGTGCATGAGGATGATCGTCTTCCGGACGTACCAGGCATCGTCCTGCTAGAAAGTGCATGAGGACGGCACACCCCGCGTAACACGCATTAGGGCGAATTGTGATCACACATACACACAGTCGGTTATTATCTGAACCCCGCATAAGGGCGATTAAGTAATTACATACTCATGTCAGGCACGCATTCTCACACAATTCCTAGCTCATGCCTCATTCTTGGCATACACAATGCGTGTCCATGCAATGTCGCATAATGCACATGAGCATCATATAATACCAGTACTCAATCAAATCACAGTCCATACGCAATGCCCCATTCACAAACAATGTGCTCACTTGGCCAATTAATACCGTACGGCCCAATTCACAATATACAATTCAATAATCAATTCAAGCCGTCAATTGGCCAATCAAATTTCGCACGATTCGGTCATACGGGCACACAACATGGCAATATCAATTTAACCAACCTTGGGCACAATTAACCAATAATCCACTGATCTAGCAATTCTAGCGGTACCGATACATAACCTTCAATGTACCAATTCTAATCCCGATAATTAACATTATGGGCAACCACTAATTTTGCCAATATCAACCTTCAATCCACCAATTAAACCGCCACATTAATCCACCGATATATCAAAATCTAAACCTCGAGCTATTAGTATCAAATTCTCCTCAAATTGTATCGGTATAATTCAAACCGGGTTCGTCTAAAAAATGTACACTATCCTAGACTGGGTTTAGAAAATTATACTCACCTAATCCTAGGTCACGACGATGAGGAACGGTGGCCGATCACCGGTGAACGGTGGAACCGGCGGTGGTGTTCCGGCAACGACGTATGGACGGCGGTGTATGGACGGTGGCGTATGGACGCGTACGGATGGTCGTACGGACCACGACGTACGGGGCAGCTGAAGCGTCGCGGCGGCAGCAGCTCGATTGTTCGAGCTCCGGCGCAACGGCGGTGAAGCACCGGCATCCTTGGGCCGAGAGAGGAAATGGCGAGAAAGAGAGAGAGAGAGAAAGGAAGGGGAACGGACGGGATGGGGGTGAGGCGAGGTCAGGCGGAGCAGCGGCACCAGCGAACGGCGGTGGCACGGCGACGGTTCGGCGAGCTCTGGCGTATGTACAACGGTCGAGAAGAAGGAAGAGAGAGAGGGAGAGAGTGATCGGGAGAGGGAGGAGGAGGACCGAATGAGGGGGAGGAGAGAGAGAGCCATGGTCAGACCGGTCAAATATAATGGCCTAGTAGGCACCACATGTCGTCGATCTGGAGAATTTGACCAAAATACCCCTAATCCGACGGTCCTAATTCGATCTCATCCAATAATTGATGGGCAAAAAGGTAAGTGGGTCCAATAATTCAGCTGAAAATCCGTTATTAATTTATCCCAAATAATTCCCAAAATTCGGAATCCAAAAATAGCCCAAGGGTAAAATGATCATTTTTTTGGTCCCGAGTCGAAATTTCAATTTTTGGCTATACCAACCCCAAATGTGTGTGGCCAGCATAATATGGCGTCGGAATCGTGAAAATAGTCGCACAAGCCCTCGAAAATCGACTGCGAAGTCCTAAGGATTAAAATAATAATTTTTTTCCACTCCCGGACCAAATTTCCAATTTTTTTGACCGTAACAAATCCAAATGTGTGTGGCCACCCTGAAATGACACGGCCTCGAAATATAATCTCCTACGGGCACAAAATCAACGTCGGTGTCCATAGGGGCAAAATCATAATTTTTGACTTTCAGGTCGAAATTCCATTTTTCGACCGGACTAACTCCAAACGTGCATGGCCAGCATAATATGACGTCAGAATCGTGAAAATAACCTCTTAAGTCCTCGAAGATCGATACTGAAGTCCGGGTCCAATTTCATGTTCAAAACTCGCTAAATTTCAAATTTCAGGGTCTCTCACTAATGTGCGGCTGTTTAGAGGTTACGCGTATCGACCTAAGGTTATCCGAGTCATGATGGTCCCGATCATTGAGAGAATGAGAAATTATCACCAGTCTCAGAGGTTGCGATCGTTCTGTTCAGGTTCAGGATTGGTTGGCCACATGCACTTTCGGACGTGCAGAATCACCTGCGATCCGATTGTACATCGTTGGCCTTGGCCAAACTAAATCCATCACCTTTCGTAAGATCGGCCCACGTCGGCACAAAATATTCCCTCATCATTTCTCGTGATCGGTGTTTGATTCACAATCGGTCCCTGGTCCACGTACCATTTCTCTAGTTAGCCATACCTCTTTGGTTAGTATCCCGAGAGTGATCAGTTCTGGGCAAGACTTACTAAATTGAAATACAAAATATTGTCAATTTTATTGATCCCGGAATTACATCGAAGTTCGGGCTGTTACAACTCTTCCCCTTTTACAAAAATTTCGTCCTCGAAATTTGTAATCTACACTCACTCCTCGAACAAGTGGGGGTGTTGACGTCGCATGGTCTCTTCGCTTTCCCAAGTGGCACCTTCCGTCCCATGGTGCTCCCAGATGACCTTGACCATTGGGATCGTCTTGTTTCTCAGTATACGATCTTTTCTATCTTCGATCCTGACCAGCCTTTCCACGTACAACACTCTGTCGTCCACTTCTATCTCTTCATACTTCAGAATGTGGGTCGGGTCTGGTTCGTACTTCCTCAACATCGACACGTGGAAAACATTGTGTACTTGGGACAGATTAGGCGGCAAGGCAAGTCGGTAAGCTATATCACCAATCTTTTCCAGAATCTCAAATGGTCCGACATACTTTGGACTGAGCTTTCCTTTCTTGCCAAATCGGGATAATCCTTTCATAGGTGATACCTTGAGAAATACGTGATCTCCAACTTGAAATTCCAAAAGTTGTCGTCTCCGATCGGCATAACTCTTTTGGCGACTATGGATTGTCCTCAGTCTATCCCGGATAATCTCAACGGCTTCCACCGATTGCTGTACCAACTCTGGGCCGGTTATGCTTCGTTCACCAACTTCGTCCCAACACAAGGGTGTCCTACACGCTCTACCATACAAGGCTTCGAACGGTGCCACCTGAATACTTTGCTGATAGCTATTATTGTAGGCGAACTCTATTAAATGTAACCGTTCCTCCCATTTGCCTTGAAAGTCCAATACGTAAGCCCTCAGCATGTCTTCTAAGGTCTGAATTGTCCTTTTAAACTGGCCATCTATCTGCGGATGATAAGCTGTACTAAATTATAACTTTGTTCCCATGGCCATTTGCAGACTTTTCTAAAAACTCGCTGTAAACCTCATATCACGATCCGATGTGATTATCACTGGTACCCCATGAAGACGTACAATATACCGCACATATAACTCTGCATACCTTTCTAGCTCAAAATCCTTCCGAACTGCTAGGAAATGTGCTGACTTGGTCAGTCGATCTGCTATCACCCATATCGAATCACGACCTCTCTGACTTCGTGGTAATCTTGACACGAAATCCATTGTAACATGCTTCCATTTCCACTTGGAAATTTCCAACGGTCTCAGTAGTCCTCCAGGCTTACAGTGCTGTGCCTTCACTTGTTGGCAAGTTAAGCACTTGGCCACATGCTTGGCCACATTTTTCTTCAGTCCATTCCACTAATAATGTTGCCTCAAATTCTGGTACATCTTCGTACTACCTGGATGGATACTGTAATTACTACGATGTGCCTCACTTAAAATTTCCTCCTTAAGCTCAATCTCATCAGGCACACACAATCGTCCTTGGAACCTTAAAATTCCATCCTCACTCACTTGAAATTCCGATTTCCTTGATGCGGCATCCATTCCGACAATCTTTTGTATCTTTGGGTCCGTAGACTGAAGTGCCTTAATCCTTGCTTGAATTTCCGGTTCAATCCTCAAAGCAGCCATCAGGCTATCATCTTAAACTTAAACTCCGAGTCCCTGAACTTCTCCAGCAAAGTACATTCTCTGACCACCATATGCGCTATACTTGACTTCCGACTTAGCGCATCCACTACTTGATTTGCTTTCCCTGGGTGATACATAATATCGCAATCATAATCCTTTAGAAGTTCCATCCATTGACGTTGCCTCATATTCAACTCCTTTTGCGAAAACAAATACTTGAAACTTTGATGATCCGTATAAATTTGAAACTTTTCTCCGCACAAATAGTGCATCCAGATCTTAAGGGCAAAGACGATTGCTGCCAGCTCCAAATCATGCGTCGGATAATTAATCTCGTGCGGCCTCAACTGGCGCGATGCATAAGCAACTACCTTTCCATGCCGCATTAGCATACAACCAAATCCTTTTAATGAAGCATCACTATAAACCTAAAATCCTCCTAGTCCAGATGGAATGGTCAACACTGGGGCAGTTGTAAGCCTATGCTTCAACTCCTGAAAACTTTTCTCACATTTATCGTTCCACTCAAACTTAGATTCCTTCTTCAACAATCGTGTCAACGGCATGGCTATCGATGAGAATCCTTCTACAAAACGTCGATAATAGCCAGCTAATCCCAAGAAACTTCGAATCTCTGTCACTGTAGTCGGTCTTGGCCATTTCATCACTACCTCAATCTTCATCGGGTCCACAGAGATTCCATCTCCCGAAACTATGTGATCAAGGAACGCCACTCTACTTAACCAAAACTCACACTTACTGAACTTGGCAAAGAGCGCGTGTTCTCTTAATGTCTGTGATACCTCAGTCAAATGTACCTCATGCTCCTCCGGGCTTTTCGAATACACCAAAATGTCGTCAATGAACACTATGACAAATCTGTCCAGAAATTCCTTAAACACTATGTTCATTAAATCCATAAAGGCAGCCGGGGCATTGGTCAATCCGAAAGGCATCACTGTAAACTCGTAGTGCCCATACCGCGTCCTAAAAGCTGTCATAGGTATGTCCTCCTTTCGGATCCTTAACTGGTGGTATCCGATTTACAAATCAATCTTAGAAAATACTGACGCTCCTTGCAATTGATCGAACAGATCATCGATCCTCGGCAGTGGGTACTTATTCTTAATCGTCACCTGATTCAACTGCCGGTAATCAATACACAACCTCAAGGTCCCATCCTTTTTCCTTACAAACAATACGGGTGCTCCCCATGGAGACACACTAGGATGAATGAAGCCTTTATCCAACAACTCTTGTATCTGCACCTTCATTTCTTTCAATTCTGACAATGACATTCAATATGGTGCCTTAGAAATTGGTTCCGTTCCTGGTATCAACTCTATCACAAATTCCACTTCTTGCTCGGGCGGTAAACCAGGCAATTCCTCAGGAAAGACATCGGGGAAATTACTTACTATTAGTAACTCTTCCAACTTAGGTTTTGCCATTATTGGATCCATGACATTCACTAAATATCCTTCACATCCATCACTCAACAATTTCGTCACTTTGAGCGAAGAAATCCAAGGGATCGAGGTTCCTTCTCGATTTCCCTAAAATTCAAACCTTGGACGTCCAATCGGATTAAACAGGATCGTCCTACTACCACAATCCATTCCGGCCTTCTGGCTCACTAGCCAGTCTATTCCAATTATCGCATCGAAATCGAACATGGCCAATACTGCCAAGTCGATATTTTCTTCACTACCCCCAATCACAATCTTACAATTAGGACATCCAAAAAACACTAACATTTTATCATTCATAGGCATCGACACACTCAGCATAATTTCAAGCAACACTGGTTCCAAACCAACTAACTTAACAAACTGCTCCAAAATAAAAGAATGGATCGCCCCCGAATCAAACAACGCAGTAAGCAGCATGATCGCAAAGAGAAATGGTACCTGTGACCATGCCCGGCGCGTCCTTAGTTTCTCTGCGCGCCATGGCATAAACTCTTCTCTGTGCCGATGGTCGTCCTTGATTGGCCAGTGGGGGAGGTCCGGCTTGATTTCCAACTCGCGACGGTGGCAACCTGGACGGTCTTGAAGGTTGCATCTGAGGGCAAGTCCTTATCTGGTGCTCCATACTTCCACATTTAAAACATGCCCCAAATCTACTCGACTGGAGATTCAGCTTCCCTATAGTTCGTCTAGCAGGTGGAACAAACCGCCTGTTTCCTGTCATAGGCCTCTTCCCCATACGGCGGTTGTCTCTGTTCTGGGCAAACCGCGATCCAGAAGCGACTGCTCTTTCCTATTGATCCCGCTCGATAATCTGAGCCCGTCTAAACATCTCCCCATACTCCTTAATGTCATGTGACAGTATCTGACTCCGAAGATCTGGTTTCAAACCATCTCGGAACCTACGAGCCTTGTCCCTTGGGTTTTCCACCATTGTCGGGGCAAACTTCGCCAATCTCGTGAACTCTGCTTCATATTGGTCGACAGTTATCTGACCTTGGCGCAAACGTATAAACTCCATCAATTTCTTTTCCTGAGCAGTTTTCGAGAAATACTTTTCATAAAAGTTCTCAACAAATACCGTCCAAGTCGAGGCTGTTCCTTCTGGAAATACTCTGCCTTCCGTGGCATTCCATCAATCATTAGCATTATCCTGCAACTGGTATGCTGCCAGTGTTACCTTCTCTGCGTCGGTGCACCTCAAAACCTTAAAAGTTTTCTTCAATTCTTCCACCCATCTCGGCATAGTCTCAGGATCACCACGACCATGAAACTTAGGAGGCTTCAATTTAACAAATTGTTCTACTAACTGGGGCATCTGTCTGACTACAGCTGGCTGGGCCTGTCCTTAATGAGCCTGATTACCTTCATTACCAGTAATTGTTGCGGCCTCAGCAGCCTGCGCATAAGCTGCAGCCCTTTCTTGAGCTTGCATACCCATAACACGTCCTATTTCCCGCAGAGTATCCATCACCTCATCAAACCTCGAATCCCTAGCCTCATGGGCTCCCTCGCTAGGCTGACCTAGGGGCTCCTTACCTCTTCTCCTACTCATCCTTACAAGCTCGGCTACTCAACTACCTGCTATAATCCCACTCAGGAATTAAAGACTTAAATCAATCCATCCCAGTCTAAGTCCTAGATAGGTATCTAGCACCACAAGCTAGCACTCAGTATGCGTTCCAACACTACTAACACAAAATTTCACCCAAGGAGACTAGCATAGTTACCTCGGGTCCTGCCGCACCTGCATTATCACGGGTCACACAATCAATCACTCAAAGCACAAACTGTCAGGAGATGTACTTAGCACACGAGGTCACCCTATGGACTACCTGTGGTCTCATCGCTCCTTATCACTCCAGGTTTCGATCGAATCGGACCGAGCAGACCTTGCTCTGATACCAAATTAAACGCGGATGTCACGCCCCGTACCCCACGAAGCTTTAACATCCCAATCGGTCGATTGTGATGCAACGCTCCCAGGAAGCGTCGCCGACCCAACACCCAAACAGAGATAAGGCACATGCGGAAACAACGTATATAAATATATATACACACCCGTACAAAATAAACACGTGAGACCAAAGCAGAACAACCATTACACAAGAATATACACTTGTATTACTATAGGAAAGACCTTTTTACAATATTTATTTGTACAACAAAAAGAAAACAACATCAGCAGTCAACAGTCACTAGGTCAAAAAGTACTATGGCTGGGGAAGAGTTGGGTGATCTACAGGGAAGGTCACAGTAAAAAAGGTACTAGCTTCCCTATATTCAGTCAGGACCTAACCTAGGGTTCCCAGTCCGGATCAGACGACTCTGAGGACTCCGATGAATTACCCGATGGCTCCTCTGAAGACTCCTCCAAGGGCTCAGACTCCTCTGACTCCATGTCCTCGACTGCGATCCTCTCATCTTCCGAGTCTAGTTCTAACTCTGGGTCCAGATAAAGTCCCAACTCCTCATCCGAGCCTACTTCGGCGATCTCCCCATTTTCTTCCTTATCGTCTATGTCCATGTCTTCAAGTTCCTCTTCTTCGCCGTCGAGCTGATCAGGATCTTCGGCAATTACTTGAGGCTCCCCATTCATGGGCTCGTCAACGCCATCAATATCATAAACGTCCTGCAGGTTTATCACCTCACTATCCGCCACTATTGGTATCATCAAACCGGTTCCATCCAGAGGAGCGTCGAAAGTTCGAAGAGGTCGGCCTATGTTATCATTCACATCTCGCAAACACCAAGCCATATATTCCCGGGTCTGGTAAAAATATTCACCCACATCCACAAAAATTACTAATCTGTATCTCACGTACGCTTCTCCATTACCAGAAGAGAATACACTAGTTGACTTTTGTATCTGCATCGGGATCCCAAAAAGTGTAGGTGGATTCAGCATGATTAGGGACGAGGGTTTGAAATGTTTGGGGTCATAACAACTATGAGAACGCGTCTCAATGAGTACAACCCCCTAAACCTAGGCTAAGCTAACGTATAAAACACTCAAAAGCCAATTCACAATAATTATTACGTACATCAATGACCATGCAGGTTAGGTAATTCAATATATAATAATTACGGCACATACGTGGCACGCATAGTCACACGTACGCCAAACACATACTCAAGCTCAATCGTGTTCAATACACATGCCTTTCACTGGTTCTTGCACACTGACACGCTAGCCCATGTAGTCTTGTGCATGCAAATGTCATCAATATTCCATGCTCACTCTGGCTCACAATGCACACTACCACAATGCACAATTTTCAGTTAATACAACCCGCGTAAAACGCATCGGGTCTCTTTCTTAGTCAACACACTTATTAGCCAGCGTAAAAAAATGCTCCCGGCCCGGTGTATATAGCCCGCTTCAAAGTGCATGAGGCGCAACACCAATTTTGGCCCAGTGTGTCTAGCCTGCTCCAAAGTGCATGAGGCGCAACACTGATCTCGACCCAGTGTCTCTAGCCTGCTTTAAAGTGCATGAGGCGCAACACTGATCTCTTTACGAACCAAAGCCTACTACAAAGTGCATGAGGATGATCGTCTTCTGGACGTACCAGGCATCGTCCTGCTAAAAAGTGCATGAGGACGGCACACCCCGCGTAACACGCATTAGGGCGAATTGTGATCACATATACACACAGCTGGTTATTATCTGAACCCCGCATAAGGGCGATTAAGTGATTACATGCTCATGTCAGGCACGCATTCTCACACAATTCCCAGCTCATGTCTCATTCTTGGCATACACAATGCGTGTCCATGCAATGTCGCATAATGCACATGAGCATCGTATAATACCAGTACTCAATCAAATCACAGTCAATACGCAATGCCCCATTCACAAACAATGTGCTCACTTGGCCAATTAATACCGTACGGCCCAATTCACAATGTACAATTTAATAATCAATTCAAGCCGTCAATTGGCCAATCACATTTCGCACGATTCGGTCATACGGGCACACAACATGGCAATATCAATTTAACCAACCTTGGGCACAATTAACCAATAATCCACCGATCTGGCAATTCCGGCGGTACCGATACATAACCTTCGATGTACCAATTCTAATCCCGATAATCAACATTATGGGCAACCACTAATTTTGCCAATATCAACCTCCAATCCACCAATTAAACCGCCACATTAATCCACCGATAAATCAAAATCTGAACCTCGAGCTATCAGTATCAAATTCTCCTCAAATTGTATCGGTATAATTCAAACCGGGTTCGTCTAAAAAATGTACATTATCCTAGACTGGGTTTAGAAAATTATACTCACCTAATCCTAGGTCACGACGACAAGGAACGGCGGCCGATCACTGGTGAACGGTGGAACCGGCGGCAACGTACGGACGGTAGCATACGGACGCGTACGAACGGTTGTATGGACGGCGACGTACGGGGCGGCTGAAGCGTCGCGGCGGTAGCAGCTCGGCTGTTCGAGCTCCGACGCGATGACGGTGAAGCTCTGGCATCCTTGGGCCAAGAGAGGAAACGGCGGGAAAGAGAGAGAGAGAAAGGAAGGGGAACGGACGGGATGGGGGTGAGGCGAGGTCAGGCGGAGCAGCGGCACCAACGGACGACGGTGGCACGGCGGCGGTCCGGTGAGCTCCGGTGTACGGACGGCGGCCGAGAAGAAGGAAGAGGGAGAGGGAGAGAGTGATCGGGAGAGGGGGGAGGAGGACCGAATGAGGGGGAGAAGAGAGAGAGCCATGGTCAGATCGGTCAAATATAATGGCCTAGTGGGCGCCACATGTCGCCGATCCAGAGAATTTGACCAAAATATCCCTAATCCGACAGCCCTAATTCGATCTCATCCAATAATTGATGGGCAAAAGGGTAATTGGGTCCAATAATTCAGCTGAAAATCCATTATTAATTATCCCAAATAATTCCCAAAATTTGGAACCCAAAAATAGCCCAGGGGTAAAATGGTCATTTTTCCTGTCCCAAGTCGAAATTCCAATTTTTAGCTATACCAACCCAAAATGTGTGTGGCCAGCATAATATGGCGTTGGAATCGCAAAAATAGTCGCACAAGCCCTCGAAAATCGACTGCAAAGTCTTAAGGATTAAAATAATAATTTTTTTCCACTCCGGGGCCAAAATTCTAGTTTTTTTACTGTAACAAATCCAAATGTGTGTGGCCACCCTGAAATGACATCGGCCTCGAAATATAATCTCCTACGGGCACAAAATCAACATCGGTGTTCAGAGGGGCAAAATCGTAATTTTTGACTTTCGAGTTAAAATTCCATTTTTCAACCGGACTAACTCCAAACGTGTGTGGCCAGCATAATATGACGTCAGAATCGTGAAAATAACCTCTTAAGTCCTCGAAGATCGACACCGAAGTCAGGGTCCAATTTCATGTCCAAAACTCGCTAAATTTCAAATTTCAAGGTCTCTCACTAACGGGTAGCTGTTTAGAGGTTACGCGTATCGACCTAGGGTTATTCGAGTCATGATGGTCCCGATCATTGAGAGAATGAGAAATTATCACCAGTCCCAGATGTCGCGATCGTTCAGTTCAAATTCAGGACTGATTGGCCACGTGCACTTTCAAACGTGCAGAATCACTTGCGATCCGATTATACATCGTTGGCCTTGGCCAAACTAAATCCATCACCTTTCCTAAGATCGGCTCACGTCGGCACAAAATATTCTCTCATCATTTCTCGTGATCGGTGTCCGATTCACAATTGGTCCATGGTCCACGTACCGTTTCTCTAGTTAGCCATACCCCATTAGTTAGTATCCCGAGAGCGATCAGCTCTGGGCGTGACTTACTAAATTGAAATGCGAAATATTATCAATTTTATTGATTCCGGAATTACATCGAAGTTCGGGCTTTTACAGAAAATCCAGAACCCCCCACAATCTAAGACCTTTATGCATACACTCCTTCCACTCTTCTATATTTTCTCATCAAAATCTATCTTTCCAAATATGCTAAACATGTCCCTCTTATAGCCCTTATCCAGTATCTTCGATCCTTGACACAAAAATTCTTCCAGAAGAATACTGAGCTTCATATACCCAATATTTTAATTCTACTTATGGAGACACTTTCGCCACAAGAGTTCGAAGCAAACCCATTACCCTTCAGTTCTTCCCACAATGTTCTCTCAGCACTAAAACCCTTAGCTCTAGTTCACCAGAAAAAGATATCATCATTGGATAGGACATTCTGACCCATATTCCCAAACTTAGAATTTTGTCTAATAGACTTCGATTCAAATTAGGTCATTTAGACACTTAATTGAACAAAAACCCAAGTAAATCGAATTTTGATTTGGGGATTTTTTGACCTAATTAAAGTGAAAATTCAAATTGAACCCATATTCTAGAGTAAAATGTGTCGAGGATTCAAAATTTAGGGTTAGAATTGAGAAATAGGATCAAAATCGGGTCGAATTTGCAAATTTGGACCAACTCGGGCCTATCGGGTCGATCATCCCCTTCACCCAACCAAGCACTGCGTGGGGAAGGTTAAAAAATCTGATCCACTCCACGTCTTCACCGACTTATTCCCCCTATTCTAGCATGCGATAAACGGAATGGACAGTTAGAGAATTTCCAACTGTCCATCTGTATCGTTTCTAATTAACTCGGAAGTCAGTTAGAGCTAAGAACCGACTCAGGGGAGGGGGAATAAAAACTATAAAAACTTGTTATCAAGGCATAGAACCTACTCAACAATTTCCACAGAGAGAGAGAGAGAGAGAGAGAGAGAGAGAACGAGCGAAATCAAAGAGAGAAAGTGAGAGAGAGGGTCAGAGGTCCCCAATCGAGCAACCGGCGCCGCCCTAACTGATAGAGCACTGGCAAATCAGGCCTTGGCTGTGACCTTCCCTCCTCATTCAGTCAAACCAGCTGACCGTGAGGGTATGAATCTAAGCTTACTTCGGCCAATCGGTGACCTTCCCAATGAAGTGGAAGGTACAAGATCGAAGATGGATTGTTGGTGGGCCGTGCCATAGCTTCCATCCGGATCGAAAATTCATTTTTGCCTCCTGACAACAAAGGTAAAAACCCTTCGTGGACACATGTTAGTTGTTCGATAAAATGCCAAAATGATTTACTGAGTTGATTCGTGCATGATTCTTGGATTCTTTCACTTCAATGATGCTTATTGGTTTCCCCTTCATGTTTATAAACCATTTTTGGTTCGATTTGTGCATTTTGAATCGACGGTTTGACGTTTGCATTGAGACGAACCATAAAAACCTCCTCTCCGGAACAACCAACCCTTGTTGGAGTGTGTTTCCATGGCCGTTGGCCATTCCGAGCTGGTCGTTGTTTTGATTGATGTTTGATCGCTAGAAATGGTTAGGACGCATTGTTTGCTGATTTGAATGTTAGTTTAGTTTAGTCCTAGAATCTGATTTCCATGGCTAAATAGGCAAGTTTGAGTTTGAATATCAATGGCCCAGGGAGTCTCAATGATGATCAAATGGGCATGATTGTGTAAAGGGTCATTCAGTAAAGGTTTTGAATCGAATAGAATGGTTGGAATATGGCTGGAAGGTCATCGGAGATTGGGTTAAAATAGTCACCCTAGTAAGGTAAAACTGAGAAAAAAAAAAGAAAAAAAAACCAGAAATCCATGTCAAGTAAGGAAACTTGAACTCAAAAATCAATGGCTTAGGGATGTTCAATGGCAATAAAATTGGTATGGATGTGTAGACATTCATTCGGTGAAGGATTAATTATGCTGGTGGGAATGTGGCAAAAAAACCACCGGAACGATGGCCAAAGTGGCGGCCTCAAAATGGCAAAAACCAAATATCCTACCCACCATGTGTTTGAAAAAATGCTCAAATAAAGAACTAAAACAGTGTTGTTTCAGCACCGTGCTCGTTGGAGCGCCGGCCAACGCTGTCCAGGCTGGTCCAACTTGGTCGGATCGATCCAAATTAGTTCAGTTTGGTTCATTTTTGGTAGGAAAATTTAAAAATAATAATAATTTTAGAAAACAATAAAAAAAATAGAAAATTCAAAAAAAAATTCAAAAAATTCACATAATAGCTTAAAAACCCTGTGGCCACCCACTTTGAGTAAAATTTAAAACTTTTGAGTTGCCCAAATGGAATTTTTGAAAACTCCTCGGTTTATGGATTAAAAAGGGGTCCTAAAAAACCCTAAAAGGGGTTTAACCCCCAAAAGGGGTCTCTACCCCTAAAAAACCCTAAAACCATACAATTCATTGAATAAACAAGCCTTTAGGGCTTTACTAGGGTTTTGGTACTTTGATTAATTTTCATTTTAGAGACCATTTTAGGATTGTTATGTTTGATTAAAATTGATTGCGCATTTCCTTATTGATTGATTGATTTCTCCCTATTAGAACGGTTGAAATTAGTAAATAGGCATTGCTAACTCGCATGACACGTTTAGACACTTCAAATCATTTTAGATACCAAAAGGACATTAGAGATCTCGATTTGGGATCATTAACGTAACCAAATCCCCTACCTCATGTAATCTCTGGTTCGGAGAAATCATGATATTTCTCCCATACCTCAATTAGATTTCTAGTCAACTAATAAGGACTAGTGGCGAATCCAAAACAAAACTTAAGTTAAATAGAAAGATTAAAAAACACATACCCGCTGTCATGTGAGGTATGATCTGAGAGAGACCCTCGTTCGTCTATTGATGAGATTTTTATGAGACGTTTGGGCGAAATATCCATTTTGAATCTTAGTAGCTCATTCGGGGACAATTTCCTCATTCGTGGTAAACAAAAGTACCTCTAAAGGCGTGCAAAAGGATGGCACAATAGGACTGTCGTTGGTCTTCTCCAATTGCAGAGAAAATTTTCGATTTTAGGACAAACAACATTAGCAAATCAGTCAGTCTACAAATTTTCTATAAAACATTTTCAGTCTGCCACAGCGTACGCCCTTGCACTCTCAACGACCGTAAAATTCACACTACAATGATCAGACGACGTAAGAGTTGGCATAAACGAACTGCTCATAGACTCTTTCAATCGAGGCCATGTTAAGGTCGATAAGATTCGTACTCAGTAACAATCTGGAGCAGAGGGCTGATTGAACATAAGGTGAGAAGATCAGGAAGCAGGAGGCATTTCGATTAAACATCAGGGACATTTTACTGCAAAATAGGAAGACAGCATTTTGCTACACTAGATAGAAATTTTAGTATAATCATCGGTAGTTGCTCACTAAGATGATAGATAATAGAACTTGCGCCTTGGCGCAGGTAATGATAGCCATCAGCTCCATCAGAGAAATTAGGATCTGACTAACAAACCAGGCGGGCTCTAGTTTGTAAGATATGCAATCAGTTTACTTCAGTTTGGTTGCCTCCGGTAAGGACAGAGACCATCATCTAGACTCTGTTTAATGTAGTTAGTTTTCCACTCTGGTCACGCTGATTGCAACACCAGATGCGACCGGACCTCCTTTTGGAATTTGTCATCTAAACTTCCAAGTAAATCTAAACCACAATGACAGACTACACGAATGTCGTAACAGGGGACTTACCTTCTCAAAAGAATCATCTCCGGTAGAATTTGCCATCTTGAAACTCCGCGTCAAGGATGAAGATGGATGATCTGGAGCTGAAGAAAGTGATTAGACACGATGAGCAAAAAGATTCCAAATTAATGATGAACAACTAATCTTGCATAGCAGGAGGAGATAACAATCATGGCTTAGGCCAAGGGCAGAACGAGGCAGAGCAATTCATATGTGGCTCCTAATAAGCGAGGCATGCATTGAAAGAGAAACAAGTTTCTCATTTCCGTTTTATGAACTCGAGCAGGAACATGCTACACAGGTGCTGTTCCTTTATGTAATATAATGAAATCTCAATGTCTTGTCAGATGGAACTAATAGAAGAGGGTGAATAACTATACAGCTACAGCATGCCCACAATATCAACCGAAACGGGCTTCTCAAAGGAAAAAAGGGTTTATAACTTCATTCCTTTAGATATAATGAAATCTCAATGTCTTTATATGTCAGCACTAATATTTTAAAGCTGTTAGATGGTCCATATGAAGTAAAAAGTCAAATTCCAAACAATCAGAAGACTAGAGAAAAATCTAAATCACTCGAATACGAACATAACTTAGTCAAACGGAATAACTTGTCCCAATAAATTTGTTACATTGGAAAGTGCTCCAATTAAGTTGTTTGGATGACAAATGGCATATCACAAAAACTTAACCACTGTCTACCTTCTTGTCCATAACATACTATGTTGAAACATCAATAGACGGTTGTAAGGCTATCGTACCAGATTCCTTGCTATCAAGCAAGGGTTGAAGTTGCAAACAAACAATATCAAGAGAAGGGAAACAGAGGCAGACAGAAAGAGAGAGGCATCAGTTTTGACAATCCTCATCTTCCAACCATCATTGCCATGTTTTAATCACGATCAGGAGAACATGAGTAATTTATTTCACAAAGCGACATCTGAACTCACCAATTACTACAGTTGCATACTATTGGACTATATGGTGATTATCAGCTAATTATTGAATTAAACCTGGAATGGTCAGAGGCCTTTCAAACATTACATAGGATGCAGAAAAAGAGTCGGACCTACCTGCATTCACTGTAACGTTCCATATTGTGGATTGTAAATGTTATTCCGGGTGCGCAGATGTCAAAAGATTTGTATCAGCTCAAACTGAATGTCTGTCCATACTCCTCTTAGCAATATGGACTAGAAGAGAAAAGTACCCATGCGCAACAATACTCTGTATATCCATATACGGAGAAATCTATAATCAAAGTCCAATTCAACCATGTCGAATGTCTGAGAAAGTACCTTAAAGATATTGGTACATATCCAGTACAGCTGTGGAGCCAAGCAATTGTTTTCCACTCAGGGACAAGAATAATATCAGGTTGTCCATCACCAGCTGTGATTCAGATATCTTGCTGAAGATATATACTGTATTGAAACAATCCGAATCCAAATATCTCTGCTGGATATGGAAAGGAAAAATAGGTACTGGCTCAACTAACCAACTCCTTTATAGCTGAAGCTGGTTAAAGGGTAAATACGAAAGTCAGGATATAACTCCTGCAATGCTCCATTCTCAAAGACGATCAAAGGACATGCTTATGTCCAGCTCGTTCATACAAATGTTAACATCATAGTAAACCAAGCACAAATCAAACAAAAGCAACCTGCATGACAAGTCAGATCAAGAAAAATAACAGCAAACATGTCCCTCTATGACCACCGCGGTAAACTGAGCGACCCAAGTGCAGGTATCACACAAAGCAAAAAAAGCAGATGAATAAAGAGCTGCTAAACTTCATTCTACAATAATCAAAATTCAACAGATTATACAACGACAAAGATCTTCAGATTAAAATTACTGTATATAAGCTACTCTGTCCTGCTAGAGTCAGTGCCTATAGTTGCAAGAAGCTCCCTTCTTGCAATGACCACTCTCATGATACCACCTACACACCCCTTGCTCCCCTCTAAAGAAAGGCCTGCTCGAACCTCCTCCACCGCCGCCTCCACTTCCACTACCAAATGAAGACTGCCTATTCCAACTCCTACCTCCACTGTGACCCGAATCTCGACCTCCTGGACCCCTGTCCCTTTTACCTGAGAACCGATCCCCATGTTGATTCTGTTCATTTCCCCACGTGCCCTGATTACCTGCTGCAACCCAACCTGTATTTGCATTTTGAGGTGGTGCCCCTCTTCCCAATGTCACCGCTGGTCCAGGATTAGAATTTCCTTGCACAAATCCTTGGCCCGTTGGGACCCACCCCGAGTTCGGAACTCCAGGTGCTTGCATTTGACCAGGAACAGACCAACCAGGATTCACGTTTCCAGGAGCCACCCAATTGACATTAGTATTTCCAGATACCTGACCTCCCCATCCAGCAGACGGATTTCCAGGCATTTGGACCCAACCAGCATTTTGGTTCTCTGGTCCCACAGTGGGAACAGTAGCATAAGCACTTGTATTGGCACCCCAATTCATATTGGGTGGACCGACGGACTGGAGATTCGATTGATCACCTGAACCGGCAGGTCTCCACGGATTTGCAAAAGCACCACTGGGGTTACCCATGGCAAAGGAAGCAGAGTTTTGGACAGAAGAGGCAGCTTCACCCCACTGACCATGTACAGAAGGCTGTGATTGTACAGAAGGCTGTGTAGACATACCACTTTGTTCTGACTTCTGAGACAGCGAATTTCCCCAGACTTGAGCATCACTATGGGACCTGGGTGATGACCCAACGATATCTGTTTTTAAGACGGAAGCAGACCCCCATCCATGTGGATTGACCGGCAGGTTATGGCTTCTCATAACCTGGACTAAGTTTTGGATAGTCGCAACATTACTTATCATATCAGTACCTGCGCTCCCAGAAGAATTAGTGAAATCAGCTGGTAGTTGAAGATGAGCTGATTCTGTTGACTGAGGATGCACATGAGAGGTACTTGCAGAGCTCAAAAGCATGTCCGTCTCTGGCCTAGGTGCAGTAGCCACATCATGAGAACCATCTGGACCATTCATACTGCCTGATCTCGCAAAAGATGAAGCAGATGACTGCATAACTTGGCTACTACTTGGGACACCATTTGTTGAAGGTTGCGTAACTCCACTTCCAGGGATGATATTGGCACCAAGAATAGAACCAGCAGGTGACCATTTGCTTTCATCTGCCTGCCCCTTTGTTGCAGGAGTGGCATTTTGGCCCGGAGTAGGGGATGGAAGGTTCATACCAGAACCCCATTCAGTGGCAGAAAGCTTGGGTATCTCGACTGAAGATGGAGTAGCTCTACCAATACTTAAACCCCCTTCTGATCCCCGAGTTCCACGATTCTGGTCCAAGTTCGACTGCTTCCCAACCAGAAGTTCCGTTACTTGTTGTGAGGGTGCACCCTGCCCTTTGTTGGAGTACAGGGGTGACGTATGTGGACTTTGCACCATCTGAGCCTTCAGAAAGCCACCTTCTGGGGGGTCTTTCAGAAACTTCCCGTTCAATGCATCAGTTAAAAGAATGGAGTCATCCTGCTTCTCAGTAGCTCTCCAAATTCTCAAATTGGCAGGAAAATACCCAGTGTTATTCCATTTACGCAGTTGTACTATGGAAAATGGCCCCTGAACTTTTCCAGATGGATCCTGATAATGCCACATCTTCTCTGTTTCATTGACTTGGGGGGCAGCTTGTGGTGTATTCACTACATGAGAGACCCCTGGATTTTCATGAACAATCCTCTGAAGTGACTCAGGCATTGCCACAGAATTAGAAATTCCTGCATTGATTTCAGAGGTCGGAGAAAATTTCGACTTCTCCCAACTGCTGAATTGCTGTGTTTCCTTCTCTCTGGGTTGAATCCATGCGCTTTGGTTCACTGTCTCACCCACTTCAGTAGCATCATCCCCTCTAATTAAAGTGCTTTTATTAGACAAATTTCTGGTCAATTCTCTGCTAGTGTTTGTATAAGCCCTTGTTCCACTCCAGGAATCAGTTGGTGTAGAACCTCCTTTCTGGGGAGATATTGGATCCCTCCCCCTCCCACTCAAACCAGTACCTCTTGCTCCTACATAACTCTCTGCATGGACAAGAAGTACGATAAGAACAGAGAACGTATGCGGAAATGAGGTATTCATTTTTTTTTTGGTAAGGTGGAAATGAGGTATTCATTTTTACACTGCCTACCAAAAAATAAAATGTACCTCGTCTTCTCTGATCTGCTTCACCTTCATCATCTTCAGACTCGTAGCTTGGATCCATTTTTGGATCTGAATGTATTTCCGGAACCTCCTCAAGTCTTCGTTGGCGCTCCTCAGGTGCTTTTAGAACCTGCAATTTTTCTACACATTCTCTGAGCGTAAAAGAAAGTCAAGGATAACATCAAATCCGCCGTACAAGTGATGTTATATAATACCATTAACAGGTTTAAAATGGTCGATTATATTTCAGGCCTTTTTCCTGAATGATGAGGTGGTCGGGAGAAAACAATGCGGTCACATGACAATAATTAGTTTTGATTGTAGTGGAGCTTCAGAGTCTGAGCTTACGCTAAAAACATTATCCTATGGGTCAGTGAAATAACCAATGTCTGAAGAACGAAGCCAATGTCAAAATCACCACTATTGCAAAATGTTTCATCACCCAAAACTGCAAACAACCAACACGTATCAACACAACAGCGAGAATGGATGCAATATTAAATGCAGGTACCTAAGGGCATGTCCGGATTAACAATTACCTTTTACTTTTTACTTAATCTCAATATTGCAATGCATGCACTTTGACTTATTTTTTAACAAGACACTTGAAACTTTCACAAAATAAATGTTGACAAGTAGAGTCGCATATCACTTTATCATAATTTTTTGAAAATTGGATAATATTAGCTGGAAAGCAAAACCTAAACTTAACTCCTGAAACTGGAATTACGTTTGTCCAGCCAGTCAAATACACAACCTATTAATGTTTGTTCAAAGTTGACAAAAAATTCATACATTTATATGATTTTGCCAGCCAAAAATCACTGAATGATTCCACACATACAAAAGATCAGAAATTTGAAGGACTATCAGTGCTTGACAGGATCATAAAATCACTTGGAATAGTTTAATGTACTAGCTTTTCCAATCGATTCCTGATTCACCTCTTCAAAAAATTCAATCGTCACATCTATGATTCATCTCACAGCTAATATATCCTAACCCCTTGAAACATAATGGGAATTTCCTATACTTATACGATCAAAGGACTTCTTCAACATTCTTCCCATTCATCTTCCTCTGTTTGTTACTCTTTAACAAAATGCAGGAGGCAATATTAACTTGTAATTCTTCCCAATCATTACTTATACAATCTGCCATATGATATTGACATATGAACCAATATTCCTTTTTTATAAGGGAGGGGATGGGGATGAGTTGGGAGAGTCTAGTTCTACAAAAGGCATGAGTCATAATTTGACAGTTCTTGCTTTATTTGAGCTAAAAACAGAGTTCTTCGTTCAAAAATCATGATAGAGACGTGAAGACCTGCAGCCCACTACAGATTTGCTTCAAAGGTATATTAGCAAAGTAAAAGCTACAGAAGACATGCCAACAAAAAGAAGGGAGAAAGAGGAGAGGGGAGGGGGACGGAAATGAGAAGGGAGAGGGAGATGATCAATCAAAAACTAATTTAGCCCCGCTTTTTCATACATGCAACTTATGAACAAAAAAACAGATAAAACTGTTAGATTAATGTGTACAAACATGCGGCAGAACAGTCCAACAAGAGCATCATTATAGCCTTAGTCCAGTGTGCAGAATTTACCCAAGAGAGTGACTGTAAAAATTAATTAAAAGGCATTGTTGCACTTAAGAAAAGCCTAAAATGCATAAGAAGGATATTCTTTTCGGTGACCTTTTTCACTTGCTCGATCACGAAGGTGACTGAGTCGCAAAACTTCTGCCTCCAGCCACTGCATCAGGAGAAAGCAAACCATTCCTATCATTACCAGTAATATATAGCAATTTATTTCTATCAACTGGGCTCTAATCGCAAAATAAGGGGGAACATATGCTACTGTTCTATCTAGAAAAGCTGAAACCTATTTTTGACGTGCAACAAATTTATTACGCTGGGCTATAATAAATACCTGTCTGAGTATGCCCAAACACTAATAATATATACACGTACTGCAAAGTCAATCAAACAAAAATAAGTTATGTTCATTCTGACCCTATATTCAGAAAAGATCTTCAAGAAATTGACCTATTTGCCTCTTAAAATGCGTAAGTTGCAAACTTGAAGCCAATGTCACTACAGCTCATATCGCATGCCGATTTACATTATTTTGCCTGGCTTTCTTCAAAACAATCATGAGCAGGATTCTAATCCATTATGCAATTCTCATTCTTGAAACCATAAAGAAGCCTTAGAGGCTTAGAGTATGTTCTTATTGCTGTGAGAAACTTTGGTGCTTTGTTGAGCTGCAATGTGCTGAACTATGTTTAATATAACCATTTGACAAGCAAATTCAATATGATCCAGCAATTAATGAAAATTGACCTTTCTATATGATTTAAAGGTAAATTCGTCTCTCAAACACAAAGCAGCTTTCCTTAAAACATTTTTGATTTCCAAAGGCACTAAAATTTGAAAAAAACAAAAAGATATATAATCACCCTTTAGTTGTTGCTTGAAAATTGTCTTTTGACTGCTTTAGCTTTCATCTGCTTCTACCTTCAAAGATTTGCCACATGCTATACAAAAATGCCGCAACTATCTGAAAGCAGAAGCAGCTGCCAAAGTATTGCAGCAGGTACTTTATCTTTTCATTAATGCCATCCTAAGTGACATGCCATCAATGAATACATATTTCAAGAAGAAACCTTAGTGGAAAGCTTGGGTAATCTGGCTAAAATCCAAACGAGGGCAGAATGACCAGGTCAGTTGGCAGGAACCCAACCAAATATGAATGTTTATGCAGCTGATTTTGACCCAGGTTTAGTTCCATTTACTTCTCCGACATGTGCCCTTAATCTGCATTTCTATGATTGATTTGGATGGGACAAGACAGGCACAATTTCAATATAACATGAGCTAACTTGAATCCTAGCGGTCAGACATGGAGATACACCCCCCCATCACCTCCCATGGTGCACTAATTCCACCTGCCAAGTCTTTGAAAAACACAAACGCAGCTTTTCGGAAAGACATTATTACCCAGCCTGACAAGTTGAACATAACTGATTGTCTGCAAGTAGAAATTGTCTATAGAAGTAGCAAATGTAATAAATTTCAATAGTTCAAGTAGGTCTGAGCAAGAAAATTACATCTTTAACTCTTACTGCCTGGAGCGCTATGGCCTTTTCCTGAATATCACCCTACAGGAAATCATAGAAAAATTTTCAGGTTGTAAAAGTTATGAAGAAAAGAGATAAAAAGAAAAACATAGACAAGAAATATTACCACAGTCAGACGGGTGATAAGTCCACATTTTATACTCTGCCGCAGGCGCTTGCATTCGTCCTGGAACAGCAGGAGCAGATGCATTGTTTAACAAACAGAATACCCTATACTGTCAAAGCAGGAAGTGCAATTTATCTACAAAGTTTCACTTATAAAATTTTATTACGTGACTGGATTTAATCATTGGTTCTCCTAATAGCAACTTCTGACAGCAAGCTATTGACATCAATAGCTCAAAAGTAAGATCAAGAAAATCCTTCAAATTCATCAATCACTCGATTGAGTCATTGCATCAACTGAGAAGAAACTCATCAACAACTAGAACTATGCTGGTAAGCAAACTCAAGAAGCCACATCTCATCCATATTGAACTGCAAAGGACTTCAAAGAAAAGCTCACCCAAAATCAATATCATGCAAATGCAAAATAGGAAAACAAAAATAAACCAATTGAATATCTAAATGCATTACCTCGGTAAAATCTTGGTTGGAGATTATATCAACTGATATAACCTCAGACTTGTTCAGATTATATATTTCCAGAAGATAATCTGTCATCTTTTTACCAACTTTGTATGGCTCCGGAGCTTTGGTAGTACCTGGAGGTACAATGGTATATATACTTGAAAATCTTGTTACTCGTTTGGAAAAACTTCACTGTTTATAGAGAATTGATGGGAAGCAAGACACATACCTATTATCGGGACTAATCTATACAGATCTTGCTTCTGATTGCTACCAGAAATTCTTATCCTGACAAAAGAGCCAACAACTTTTTCATGAAATGTCCCACCATCATCAATCAACTCCTCCACCAGATTACGACGCAAGTAAATCAGATTGACATTGTGTGTATCAATAGCTGCATAGTCATCAAGGTTAGACTGAATTCCTCTCTCATCATTCTTTTTTCGCGTTTTGCGTCTCTTCTCTTTAACCGCCTTTACTGAAGCATCAGAGTTCCCATTAACATCAATTTGATTGGCATCAGTATCAACAACACTCCCTTGAAGATCATCTGTATCTTCCTTCACAAGAAAGTGAGATTCAAGAAGCCTCAGCATTTCAAAATGCCCCACACGTGGCTTGCCAAAGAGATTTTGAAGCCTTGAGTCACAAATTATTTGACTTTTCCGCCGAGGATCTCTGAGTTTGTTGCTCTTTATATATTCTAACAAGAGAGCCTGTACATCAAACTGAGAAAGAACAGATCTATCACCATTTCTCATGTGCATCACAAACTCCAAAAGCTCCTTTGATGCCCACTCAACACCATCATATGCAGAAGGATCTTCCCTACTAACTCGAGTTGATCTGGTCAGTGAGTACTTTTCCTTGCTGCGTGATTTTGACTGTTTCTTTGCCTTCCTCCTTTTAGAGACAGTTACTACCGCATTTCCAGAAGAATTGTCTGAACCCGATCCTCCATCATCATTAGCATCATAAAGTTCATCAGGAGATTCTAGTTTCCCTGAAGTTACATCAGATCCTTTCCATGGGTTCTTAGCCCGTGCAAGCTCCTCCAAAGTCAGCAAAAGCCTCTCTTTTAAGCCAATATAGTAATCCTTGAACAGGTATTCCCAGCTGCTTTTGTCATCAAAATCTACTTGACCCTGCAAAGACATTAAATACCTAGCATAAGTGCTAATAAGATGACATGATGGGATTAAGAGGATACATAGTAAATTTTGAAAAAGGAAGCACATATAACAGCTCCAAATAAGAAAATGTATACACCACACAACTGAGAATAAGAGTATTTCCAGTGATTTGACATCAAATATGCCAATTGACAAACAGTCTGCTTAGCCCAAAAGAAAAGCATGTATTCTGGCATCACATGTCATTGCACAACTTTTCAAGAGACGTTACGGATTTGAGCTCTTTTTGTGAATGGGTTGGGAAACCCTTGGTCCCTCGTAGCGAACTTCTCTTCATTTTAAAAAAAATAACATTTCAGGAGACATCATACCTCATGGTTACGAAGATGTTTTTAATGCCAATTAAAACAGATGGAGGAAAACAGAAGAGAGTTGAAGAGATTGCACAGTTCAATCAAATAAAAAGAAAAAAATTAAGAACTTCATTTTCGGGAATGTGATGCAAGACAGGACCTGCCAGTCTCTAAATGAAAGTGCAAATTCATTCCCATAGTGTTAGGGGTTGGTCAAACGACAACCGCGGTAATATTTGATTAAATTTTTTAGAGCTTGAAGTGGAGTTTGTCTGTTCACGTGAAATACAATACAGTACTTGGCACGACTTGTTGGTTACTAGAAGTCTAGAACAGAATCTCTTCTATATGGAAAGCAAACCCAATCACACATTTCAAACTCAAACTCTTACTACAAAATTCCATAAAAAAACCATCCATTTTGTTAAAGTGACCTATCATAACATGTTACAACTAAATGGACAAGATCGTAATGTTAATAGTCAAGGCAATTGTCATATTTCACTGTTCAAAAATTAAATTCAAATCTCTCCAATCTTGCAATAACTTAAAAGTTTTCCCTAAACCAAAATTAAACCTTTTATTCGTCTTCACATATTGACAACTTTTTTCTTTTACCCACACGTATAAGTATGCTTTTTGCTATAAAGAGAGTCACTGAATGATAGCCAAAACATAGAACAAAAGATGAATAGCTATTATGAACTTTGGTTCACAAAAGAGCATAGCTATCAAAAGACTATATTAAATTGGTCAATGGAATTTCCCAAAGTATAATCTATGGTGAATTGTGATTTGAATTGTTTGAGTGCAGTCCCAATTTGTCCCAAATTCGATAAATTTTGTGGTGGTTGTAAGTGAAGGAGTTAGTGAATAGAGTTGAGATGGTGGTGGTTGTATTGGTCTAGAAGTTGCAGCACAGGTGACGTGAGGATGGTAGAGGAAGGACATCCTGGTATTCCATCTGGGCACTCTACTACTTCTACATCTTTTGAGTCAATAAATGCTGAGAACCAGAGACATCTGTATGTGACAGGAAAAAGGCTCAATATTCTTTTATTGCTACCATTTTCATGCTTCCGACTTCAACTGCAACTAATGAAAAAAATAATGAAAATTAAAACATTAAAAGACCACATCAAAATGAATAGCCTTTTTCTCAATATTAGTCAGCAAGTTAGTTAGAAATGATACATCTAGGTTCACTCAAACATAATGGTGTTGAAGAACTTTTAATATTATTGTTATGGCACTCCACTTGCCACTCATGTGAATTAAATGGATTAGTGGATGCAGAATGAACCAAACTTCCCACTTGTAGCCCCACTTTGCCTTTTTCACATCAGTGAGTCAAACACCCCATGAGAGTTTAAATCCTTCAAGCATTGAAACCTTTTTTAAAAGATCTAAACTAAACAGAATGAACCGAGCTGCTGATACTCGGCCTCGTACAATTCATACAAATAGACAACTAATGGAATTTCTAAAAGTAATGAATCCATGCACAGGATTCTCTTTTGCCCACCAGCAACCCCCACCACCACAACAGCTTCAATGTGATGTGAATATTTCAGCTGTGGAGTTCATCTAAATCACATAAAAAGGGGAACGACATAAGACAAGAATGGCAAATCACTGGACTTGCAAGTATCTGTCCAAAAAAGCTGCATTAGAGTCTTCGAGTTACACATAACAATCAGAAGAGCACATACCACGTCCCTGCTCCCCTGCTCATTACTCTCGATCATCATGACTGTTCTCATGCATGTTTCACAGAATCCTTTGTTTCCTCTCACACATAGGATAACAGCATCTCTGATGCAACTCTTGCATAGGGAAAATGTACAAGTATAACACATATAGTATGCATTCTTCTCACAGTTGCTACAGAGGTGCCAACCTGTATAATAACAAACAATTTATATCATATGACAATTGAGAAGAGCATCGATGGAAAAGGTCAGGAAACTGGAGCAAACAAAAAGTATTAGCATGAGGCCGCAAAGAATTAGCGGATACACAATGAGACAGAGACATTTTCATATTCAAACTGCCTTAAGATTACCAAACCTTACATGCTGTGAATTATAGCCCTAAAATTATTCCAATGTCTCAGCAAATTACAGCAATCATGACTGCAAAGAGAAACTATCTAATAAAATTAGTGTTCACCGCGTGTAATAGATGACGTGACAAAGCATCTCTCGAATAATGGATGAGTTGGTTCTTTGCTTCCATTATTAAAATGGATTTAGCAACACTTGATTGGCTGTTACAGCACGCACCAGAATCACCAAAATACATAGTGTAACACTGTAACTAACA
This sequence comes from Syzygium jambos, assembly GCA_031216235.1. NCBI lineage: Eukaryota > Viridiplantae > Streptophyta > Magnoliopsida > Myrtales > Myrtaceae > Syzygium > Syzygium jambos. Next base: position 20,736,076 of record CM062226.1, read on the forward strand.
AGGTAGTGAAAAGCGCTTTCTTTACCTATAATCTGTAAGGTCCCCATCCAATCAGATAGTAAGACGATAAGATAGTAAACTTTGTGAAATAACATGGAAAGCATTATTGAATTTCATACAGATTGATTGCAAACTGCATACAACGATACTAAACAATAGAAGCAAGTTAAAAGTGTCATTATCACAATTCGTAAGTGCAAAAGGAGCATATTAAGTTCTTAAGTAATATATGTGCACACAACTAGTCAGAGACATAGTTTAAATTTGTTTCATTATATTATTTCACATAATCTTGAAAAGAAATTCAAATTTGAAATCATCAGACTTCCCATCTAGACTCATGATATAAGAAAGAATCATCATAGAATCTAGAAAAAAACAGGAGGAATTTACTGATGAAAGAATAAAATTTCGAAGGAATACATAGAACAATGGACTCATGAAGTTGAATAAGGAACTTTGAGATCACTCTGCAGTCATCGCTAAAGCCCCAAAGCCAACCATCACATAAAGCCTATTAACTATGGCATTGCAAACGAGCGATGAGAGTAACAGCTCAGTTCTGAAGTTCTTTCAAGTTTCAACTTTGCAAGTTCTCGTTGCCCTAATCTGCTCATAGCTCGGGGTTTGCTGCATTAAAGGAACAATAGGTTTCACTAAACCCAAATGGGATTTTTTCACCTTAAAATGTCTTGGATATTTAAGATCCCCAACAAAGAGCGCCTATGAATTAAACGAACCAATATATGATCCAACAGGCAATCTTGTCCATATTCACAACTTGCAAAGCCAACGCTTTTAACCGAGCTAACACCATTCTTCACTTCTGGCTTATTAGATCGCACAAATTAACATGCCAAATTGCTATATTAAATATGATGTAAATTACTTGTAAGCTACTTCCCAACTGCAATGACTTCTAAAATTTCATTGAACTTAGCTGTCATCCAACTTTTAGCATCCTCAATTTGAAGTACAGTACCCCCTTTGGTAGGCAACAAGCTAATCCGTATTTCACCGTCTCAAAGAGTACTTTGGCAAGGTTTTATAGTGTACAAGTACAAGCACCAAAAAGAAGTAATACGTGAACTTGAGTCCAGTCTGAATCTGAAGTTTGCAAAAACTTAGGGTCTGTTTTTTTAGCTTGAGAAGAGTTTTTTTTTCATTTTTTTTTTTGCTTTCCTTCCAGATTTTGCAACCACTGAAAAGTATTTTAATGTCTAAACAAATCTTAAAAAATTCTAAATAACCCTATATATCGATCATTATATGCCTACAAATGTTTCAGGTGTTCACCATTAAATTGAGGTCAAATTTTAAAAGCTACAAGAATAGGAAAAAATAAAAAGTTAGAAGTTAAAACATTCCAAAAGCACCCTCAGTTACGAAGTATCAGTAGGTCCATCCCATAATAAAATTAATCAGAGTGTCCCTCTTCATATAAAGCAAGCCTATCGGAAGGAAGAAGACATCAACAAGCTTTCAGAAGGAATAAAAGACAAAGCAGATCGCAACACCAACTTCCATGCCAAATTCACACAAGTTAAAATGCAAATCTAGTAGAACCATTATTCACAAAGAGAAGTTTGATTTTATCAGTCAACCTGTTCGCAACTACAAGAATCTGCAGTTCCCTTATCTCGAAGACACTTACAATTTCAAAGGAATAAACAAGAACTATTGCAACTATGAGACCTCACGCTACAAATTTAACAAAATGGAAATGCCCGGATCAACATTTCAAGCCGACAGAGGTTCAATGGATGGCTATAACAAAACTAAAGTTGCGAAAAGAAAGGCCTACCACAGTTCCAGCGCCCCTTAGTTCGAAAAAAAGCCTCATCACGATTCACGCACGAAGGATGATATACCTTAGGGCATCCCCTAAATATAAGAAACAAAAACATCAGTCTCATTTAACAATGCAAATAGTTTTGCTTTCAAAACTGGTTCCTAATCATATCAAAGTAAGCAAAGGCAGATGAAGCTGGGCACACCACCTTCTATCACATAGCACAAGTTCGCCCCCATCAAAACAGATGAAGCATACATCCTCTTCCATCTTCTTCCTTGTAGGAGCCTTAACTCCCTTAGAAATCCTTCCTCGCTTCCTCTTTTGACCACCAATTCTATTTGCTTCCTCAGCCTTCTCCATCTCATCCAACACATCTGTCTCATCGGCAACATCAGTGTCCTCAGGCACCTCCATTTCATCAACTGCTTCTGTATCCCCTACCACATCATCCATCTCTTGATCCTCCATGTCGACATGCTCCACTACATCAGAAAACTCCACGTCTTCAAGTGCATTCCCACCTAACACAATACCCTCTGCAACATCGGTAACCTCCAAAGTTTCCCTCTCCTCAGTCTCCACCGGACCTACACCTTCTGTGCCAACAAATGCATCGTCAACCACGAAATTCCTTTCCACAACGGCAACGCCATCCATATCATCCACCGGTGCAATGACTTCCATGGCACGAGCCATGCCCGTGTCCTCCTCAATGTCCTTCAGCGCCTGAGTTTCTTCCCCATGAGCAACCTCTTTATCCGTTGCTTCCACAATGCCATCTCTTCCTGTATCCTCCTCTGGCACCCTAGCCACATCAGCACCCTGCTCTGCCTCAATCTCCTCATGCTCTTCTGTGCCAATTTCTGCATCCTCCATTGGTTTCTCATTCCCTAAAGCATCACCCTCCTGCTTATCCTCTGCCACCTTCCCATCCTCCACTTCAACGGCCCCAGTATCATGCTCAGCTACTTTATTGAAAGCCACAACAGCATCAACCCCTTCAATCTCTTTTTCGTCCTCGGCTCCTTGAACCTGCTGTGCACCTACCAACACATCATCGCCCTGCACACGGCACATCTCCTCAACCTCCGTGGCCAGTCCCTCATGCTTATGCCCTGCCACCTTCCCCTCCTCCGCTTCAAAAACCCCAGCATCATCCTCTGCCACTTTATTGAAAGCCATAACACCGCTGACCTCTCCTTTAACGTGCTGTGCAGCTTCTAATACATCATCACCCCGCACACTGCACATTTCCTCCACCTCTGCGGCAGGTACTCCTTGTCCATCGCTCGCCTCCCTATTCTCCACCTCCACATCATCATCGGCTATCACCTTCTCCTCCTCGACATCAGACATTCCCGCCTCCCCAGCAGCTGCTCTATTGTCACCTGCATCCGCCAAGACCTCGTCCGTCTCGTTTTCATCCTCAGCCCCTTCCTGTACCACATCATCCGCTGCAACTGCAGCCCCCAAACCTTCTGACTCCTCAGCACCTCTCTCCAGCTGGGAAAACTCTGCCTCCGTGACCTTAGCTCCTGTTTCTTCTCCGCCGACTACATCTCCACCATCATTTGGGCTTTGAGGAGGTGGAGACTCCACAGTACCTTCCTCCAGCTGGGAAATCTCTGCGTTCGCAACCTTTACTCCCGTTTCTTCTCCGCCGACTGCATCTCCACCATCATTTGGGCTTTGAGGAGGTGGAGACTCCACAGCACCTTTCTCCAGCCGGGAAATCTCTGCGTTCGCAACCTTAGCTCCCGTTTCTTCTCCGCCGACTGCATCTCCACCATCACTTGCGCTTTGCGGAGGCGGCGACGCCGGCAGCGACGGGTCCAATTCCGTGGCCACTGGCATCTCCGCCAAGGAGACAGACTGATTATCGCCCGCAGCAGCACAATCCCCGCCTCCCGTCCCAGAAACCGGCTCTCCATCATCTCCCGCCACGACCGGCAATGCAGACTCGGGCTCCATTTCCGATTGCCGCCGAGGCGACGCCCCCTCCGCCGCTTCCCCAACACGAACGCCATCCCCGCCGATTCCCTCGTCGCTCCTCGGCGACTCGCGCCGCTCCGGCCCCGACCTCGACCTCGACGCGCTCTCTCCGCCGCCGCCGCCGCTCCCCGGAGGGATACTCCCCTCCGCCGCGCCGAAGCCATGCAGCGAGGCGGCATCTTCTTCCTCGGCCTCCATGGAAGAGCAGCTCCTCGCGAAATCGAGAAACCCTAGGGGGAGGGGGGGGGTCGCTCTTTCGCTGCCCGACGGAAAAAATCGGCGACGCGAGGAACGAATCGCGCAGATAAGGAGGACACGAGCCTCGCAGGGGGGGACGGCCGAGAGAGGAGAGAGAAAAACCTTTTCGATCGTGTGACAACTTCGCTTATATAGAGATAGAGAGAGACAGAGAAGGAGTGTTCTTGTTCGCCTGCATGACACCGAGGAGGAGGCAATGTCACAAGAACAACAAAATATCAAATATTTTAAATAAAAAAATTTTAAAAAATGGAGTGAAAATGGGGCCATGCTCCTGGGACGAAGCGGTGACGTCACTGGAGATATTTTAGCGGTTAATTTTTGTTTCGTTAATATCGGCGTATCGTCGCGTCCCTCCGGACTCCGGAGGTTCACTTCACCGTCATCCCCCCCACGCTGTAGCCGGAGTGCCGGCGTAGCATCGGTCCTAGCGGATCGATCGGCGCACGTGGAAGAAGGAAAAGGGAAAAAAAGCAAAAGAAAGAAATGAAAAGAAAAAAATAAAATATTAAAAAAATTCAAGAGGAGCCATTCCAAAAAGTGTTTTCACCTTCTTAAATTTAGGAATTCACTTTTCCCCCCATTTAGCCGGAGTGTCGTAGTGATAGTGGATCGATCTCCTTTTCTTCGTGGAAAATTAAAATGAGTTTTATTTGTATGGGTTACAGGCTTAATTCCCTAGAAAAAATTTAATTTTCTATTGCCGAGATTCGAGGAGTTCAACCTCGCTCGAGGCCGACTGTCGCTGACACCCGACAACCGGCAGAGGAGGAAGAAGGAAAAGAAAAAATGCAAAAATTCAAAAGAAGCAATTTCGAAAAGTGTTTTCATTTTTTTTTAATTTAGGAATTCACTTTCCTAATTTTATGCGTGAATATTCTGATAGGAAAATGTGTTCGGTTGAGTAATCATTTATGGCGAACCTAACGGGTAAAAGTTTGAAAAACTAATTCTGGAAAAACACTTTCCCTTGAACAAAAGCACACTTAGAACCAATCTCAATTTTGTTCCAAATTTTTTTATCGGTCTCGGAAAAAACTCACAAGTTATCACTGTAGTTCTAAATCTACCTCAATTAACCTGCCGTTCAAGTACCATCCAATGGTTTCTTTAAAATTATCAACATCATGGCCACTTATGTTCTTATCCATGCCCTCACCTCATATGAAACAACAATAGCCTCATGATATTGATGATTCTAAAGATATCAATGGCAATTTTTCAATGGAAAGTTAACAAGGGTGGATTTGAAATTACAGAAAAAGTTAATTATTTTTTATTGTAAAATTGGGATTGGATATAAAATTCAGTATTTTTTTAGAGAATTAGGCAATATAGTCACGCTAATACCACCATCTATGCACGTGCCAACAAAAAAAGTTCACAAATCTTGTATATGGGTTTTTTTCATGAAATTCCTTAGTTATCCTTTGACCACTACCCGAGGTTCAGCAACGTCCACTAGCCCCTGGGCGAGGGCCACAGAGCCCTTGTCGGCCACCGATGAGGGGTTGTTATGACATATGATTTTTTCGTTATAACATTTATGTGACATTGGAAATTTTTCATGTTCAATAACGATACTTAGATTATAAAGTTAAGTAATATTTAGCTTAGAAATTGGGTGGATACGTAGAAATTTTGGTTGGATCGTAAATTTTGCGAGGTTTGAGAAGCGCAAAGGATGATTTTCTACTAACTTAATCATTCCGAGTCTGACGCATTGAAATTAAATTGATAATGTTGACATATACGTTAATGGCTAGAATAATATTACTTAGTTTAATGCAATCTCTGTTGTCAATGGGGAAGGACGTATTTTTTCTGAAATATATTATTATCGAGTTTTGAATTACAAAATCGACATTCCTAACATCGCTATTATCTATCAATATTAGAACAGACACTAGTTCTTTAAATTTTCTAGATTTTTTGGTGACTTGACAAATGTCTATATTAAAATGGATTATTTAGTTTTAGTCAATTAATCGTAAGTATGACTTATGGAATGGTTGGTCAAAAGAGAAGATGGATGACCTCCCACTCTATTATCATCTTCAAAACCAACCACACTAAGCCGCAAAATGCCACTCGCTCTTTTAATAATGCGTGTAAGGCCATTTGTTCTTTCATATTGAGATCTTAATGTTAATTTTGACATATAATGCTCATATGCCCTTCTCAAGATACATGCAAAGCCATGTGTCTCTTCCAAAGTGAGACCTCATGCTAACTTGACAATTAAAGACTAAGTGTCGTCACCATAAGATATTAGTCACCAATTCATTTCCCACTTGGCCATAAGCAAAGTGAAACCATGTCACATACAGCCACTTGTCTCCTTAAGAAAGAGAAATTTGCATGAGAGGCCACATGCTCTCTACTACTCTTGCATGAATGGTTAGTTGTTTTCTTAAGGTGAAGACATTTATACGGCTAGGCATCACTACATCCACTATTAGCCAAACCACTATTATGTTCTATTTGTACAGCACATGGTAAAGAAAAATGAAAGTTTTGTGAGCTTATCACATGTAGCCTTCCTTCTACACGCAAACTTACACTTATTTTCTCTCAATTAAGAATTAGCATGTTAAGGGCATGAATGACAACATTTTTCTTTCTCAGCCCTATTTTTGGCTAGAAATTAAAAATTCTATTTCTCTTTCTCAGACGAGTTTCTATGCAAAAAGTAGTATTTGATAACGACACAAAATTTTTATTTTCGGAATAGAAATTCGTTTGATAACGACAAAAAAATTCCATTCCCGCAAAGAGGGGGCTCACCAAGCGGCAGCGGTGGGCAATGGGGGGGTTGTAGCCGACGAGCGGCGGCGACAGGTGGCGGCAGACGGCCAACAATCGGCGACGAGTGGGCGGCAAGGGTGAACAACAAAAGAGAGTTGTTATTTCTATTTTCATTCCAGAATTAAAAAAGTAAAAAAAAAATTCAACTTTTCATTTCTGTTCCAAATCTATTTCTTGGCCAAAATTTATCCCAAAAATAAAAAAAATAAAATTATTTTACCAAATGGATTTTTGTTTCAAACTTGTTCTCTAAAACAAAAAAAAATAGAAAAATAAGGAAACAGAATGGTTATTATTCGTGCCCTAATTCTAAGGAGAGGAGAGGTATAATCCTTATCATAATGACCTTTTTATTGAAAAAGACTTCAAGGGCAGTGCTTCGCTACTTTTGAAATTCTAAGGATGAAAGGAACGACTTCATTTTTCAAGAGGAAATTCAAGGTGGGATTAAGCTTTGGCTTATTCAAGTTCTATTGAATGTAAGTGAAAACTATAGATGTTAAATTAGTCCAATCTACTTAACACTTTTAACTTGGTAACGGACAGCCGATGAAAGGCGGCGGCGGTAGGTGGCGGCAGACAGCCGAAGGCCGGCGGCGAGTGGGTGACAAGGGTGAACAATAAAAAAGAATTGTTATACTATTTCTGTTCTAAAAACAAAAAAGTAAAAAATTTTAACTTCTCATTTATGTTTCAAATCTATTTCTTGACCAAAATTTTTCCAAGAAATAAATTAATAAAATTATTTCACCAAATAGATTTTTGTTCCAAACTTGTTCTCGGGAACAAAAAAATAAAAAAATAAGGAAAAAGAATGGTTATCGTTCTTGCCATAATTCTAAAGAGAGGAGAAGTATAATCCTTATCATAATAACCTTTTTTATCGAAAAAGACTTCATGGGAAATGCTTCGCTACATTTGAAATTCTAAAGATGAAAGGAACGACTTCATTTTTCAAGAGGAAATTCAAGGTGGGATTAAGCTTTGGGTTATTCAAGTTCTGTTGAAGGTAAGTGAAAACCATAGATGTTAAGTTAATTCAATCTACTTAACACTTTTAACTTGATTAGTTGTGATATGTTTTTTTTTTATTTCTATAATATTGTGAATATGGTGATTGTTGGATTTGTTTTATTGGTTTTGTACATGTTCAAGAGGTGTGTGATTGGTTTTTTAAAGTGCGGTAAAATTAGCAAAGTGAAAATGATGAATCTGAACCTGAGTAGATTTATTTCTAAAATTGAGTAGATTTACTTTTTGAACTTGAGCATGTTTACTTTCTCAACCTGAGTTTATTTACTTCTAAATCCGAGTTGATTTCATATAATGAATATGAATTTATATATATTTGAACTCGAATAAATTTTACTTTCTAAATATGAATATATTTACTTATGAACCTAAGTAAATTTACTTTCTGAATCTAAATATATTTACTTTCGAATCCGAGTAGATTTTACTTTCTTAATCTGAAAATATTCATTTGTCTTCTGAGTATATTCATTTATTGAGTACGACCACATGTTGTTTCTTTATTTGATTGAGTAACCAATGTACTTCAGTATGTTGATAAATGTGTAACCAAATAATAATGAAAGAAGAGTATGTATTGAAGTGCATGTAAATGATTGCATGAAAAATGGCAGGTTATTGCGATGAACATGGCGATTGTTATGAATTGCATGCAAATGATATGATTAAAACCGGCAAAAGGACACTATAAGTGCCATAACTTGTGTACGGCGCTCACTTTGGTGCTATAACTTTTTTTCGGATCACTTTGGTGCCAAGTCGGAGGAAAAACGATCACTTAAGTGTCATAACTTTTTTTTGGATCACTTTAATGCTAAAATTTTTGAAAAACGATCACTTAAGTGCTAAAATTTTTTAAAAACAATCATTTAAGTGCTAAAATTTTTGAAAAACGATCACTTAAGTGCCAATCTCCGGTGAAACTCCGGCGAGCCACATCAGATTTCCGACGAAAAATTGTGTACGGCATTGGAATTAGCACTTAAGTGATCGTTTTTAAAAAATTTTAGCACTTAAGTGATCGTTTTTCAAAAATTTTAGCACTAAAGTGATCCAAAAAAAGTTATGGCACTAAAGTGAGCGCCGTACACAAGTTATGGCACTTGTAGTATACTTTTGCCGATTAAAACCTTTGCCACGACTTATTTGCCATCAAGTGAATTCCCTTGTATGAGTATGCCAATAAGACTCTAGAGTTAGCAAGATGTTCTACCGTTTTATGACGGTTCTTTATATGGTTGAGATGACATGATATCCTATGATGACATGATTCGTATAATCATGGCATGACATGACTTTTATAGTCATAGTATGACATGTTTTATAACCATGGTATGACATGACTTTTATAGTCATGGTATGAGCTATCATCCTGCGGATGTACAGTTGTGTATTTATAATCGTTAATGTAAAGAACACTCGTGATGAATGGGCTACGTCATAATAAAGGGTATGACTGATTCCGTCCCTCATGAGTTGGCGGTGACGATACCTTGTTAATTGAGATGTCTCGTGAATCAAGATGATCTTGGCTCGAGACAAGTATGATTTCATTTGTGTATATTGATGATCTATTATGTGGAATCTAAGCATCATGAGAAAATATGTCATTTCTTTGCATTTGAGTGAATAGTTTTATGAAATATTATTGGTTTTCGTTGGCATATTATGATAAGATAATGTATATACTGATGTACTCATTGTTTGTGATACTAGGTGAAAACTAGAGATTTCATTTTCTAGGCTTTGGCTCATTCTTTTATTTTTTAGGTTATAGGATGGTATCCTGTATATGACGATGGAGGGGATAAGATGATGCATGAGGCCATCAACTCTTGAGTTGGATGGTGGCTCGCTTTTGGACTGATATGAGAGTAGTGGCGCTAGTAGACCCGTCCTTCTTCCTCGGACTTTTGTATTTTATATTTTGCTTGAATGATGTGTTGAATTTGTAAAACTAATATTTAATATAAATAAAGATAATATCCATGTTTAACTCGTGCAATTTTTTGCATGAGATTTAATTTAAAGAATTTTATTGAGCTTTCGCATGCTATTACTGAATAAAGGATTTAATTAGAAATAACACATGGCGCAAGTGACATTCAGGGGCGTCACAGTTGTGGCCCTTCGCTAAGGCTGCTGAGGATGTCGTGAGCCTTGCTGTGGTTGGTAGTGCTACCCGTCTCTCTCAAATCCTCGAAGCTCAACATCATCAACAATGAAGCCCTCGTATCACATATTTCACACTTCGTGTTCTTGTAATAGTTAAGGTGTAAGCTTTGCACGAACATTTCGGGGTTGTCAATGCCTACAATGATGACGACGACGACAATGCTGATGGGGATGGCAAAGATGGTGATAAGCAACTTTGGAAGGATCTCATGAGCCCTCAATATTGGAGGTGTGCAAAAGAATCGGAAAACTGCGCAGATCACCCGGAATCGAATCGGACTGGTCCAAAACTAGTGGTTCCTAAGGAAATCGGACTAGTTTGTGGCTTCAGGAGTAGAACTGTGTCACGTTCCAACTCAGAATCACGATCGATACTTAGTGACTGAACATGACCCGAATGGACCCGTGACTCGCAGAAATATATTAGTTCGTCCCGTTTATTTTAAATAATCATATGCGCACGCGAAAACAAATAAACGATAAACGAGACAAACAAGAGTGATACCAGCAAACAATGCACGTTGTATTTACATGCCAGGTGCTTATTTATGTCGAGCCTTTCTTTACGGGCCCTTACAAGCCACGTACATATTTTACATGCCCATTCCAAGGGCGTTTCCGACACAAGCCACTATCAAACAAACAAAATTTGGCTTGGGTTCCTAGCTTCGCTATAGCTTCTTATCCTCTCGCTCCTCGTCCGGCTGACTATCTCACGCTCCACCCTTGATTTGCCCTGAAATCGACTCGTCCGATCCTTCAAATGGCCTGTTGAACCCACGAAGGGGTCCAACCCATTCTCCGTTCGCTAGGCGGTACCATGCTTCGTACGGGTGAGCGACCAACTCATCGCGGTCTTCGTTGACCATCACATAGGTTGTGATTCGACAGTAAGCGCGGTTCTCCCGGGCATCGATCACGGTAAGGAGTTCGGCTCGCATCTCGACAGGGTTTCCAAAGCAAGTTGGAGGAGATGCCATATCATGGACCTGAAAAGAGGAAAAAAAATAACGGGAGTGAGTCGGGGAAACTCAGTAAGTAAAAATTCTAATATCAAGAGAGGACGAGACAATCGTCGTTCACACAAGTCGACTCTTACCGTACCGGCATCGATGGCAATTCAAATAGTAAAGTCATGCTACAAAACCAACAAAAACAAACATCAAACGTAAGTGTCACATGTGAACATCGTTAGTCGAGAAAGAACAAACAACTATGAAACCAAGAATACGATCTAAGTAAATCAACCACGAAACCAAGAAACGGGCCAAGCAACCCATGTTACAACGTATCGCAACTTCCTTTCCCGATGTTAGGGAATTTACTTACTTAACAGCTAACAAACTAGAGACGGGCTAGAAACAGGTGAACTCGGGAAATTTCGGGCCTTCTCATTGCTTCCTTCTTGCTTGGTCGAGCAAATCTAGACCTACAAAGGCCAAACCGTGGTCTCTTGGGTAGGAACGAGAAAAGACACGGGCCAGTTCGAGGTTGGTTTGGGCATGAGCTTCTTGGCCAAAGGATGAGAAAACAAGAAACAAAAAGGGAGAAGAAGAAGATGGTGAGGTTGGCGTGAGAGGAGAAGGAAGAGGGGAATGTCTTGCTACTTATAGAGGGCTTGGAAGACACTAGAAATCATAAAATTGAACCAATAATGAAGGGCCTTTTAGTTAAATTTCATGATGGCTTTCATTTAATGTCATTAATGGACTTAAGCCAAAAGAAATGATGAAGAGGACAATGCTTATCGTCTTCTCATTGGCCCTCTCTCTCTTTCCCTTTCTCCCTCTCAGTTTCTCTCTCTCTCTCTTTCCCTTGGCTGAATGGCCCTCTTGTTCGACTCCCTGGCTTGACCAATTATTGGCCTTGTCTTGGGCTCTATTATTGGTGACTAATGAGTCATCAAAAACCTTCAATGAGCCATTGTCAGGGGGGCACAACTTAGCTTGGTGACAATAATGGAGGGGGACACCTCATGAGGTGTCCAATAATGATGGTCTAAGGCCAATAATGGAGACCTTTGACCAAATCAACTCTTTTTATCTCTTTTCTTTAGCCAAAACCTAAACCATGGGAGGCCTACAAGCTAATTGATTCCACTCAAAAACCTCTCGGGCAAATCGGTTTACCCAAAATCAACTAAACGGCGCTAAAATCGTAACCCCGCATTATGTTAATCCTCATAATTTTCCAAGAGTTTTCTCGCGTTAAATAATTCTAATAATTCCATTTAAAATGAGGTTTAGCGCGAAAAAAGCCCTCACAAGTGACTAAACTTGGCCCTACAAAAATCTAAGCCAAACTAAGCCAAATTGGGCTTCTCGGGTGGTCTGGACGTGTGGCCAGGTCACCGGGTAAATGGCCGGGCCTAACCGTGCAAATGGCTGGGTACGTCACCGGGCCACACGGGCACATGGCCGGGCTCGAGATCGGGCCACACGGGCACCATGCCGGGCCACACGGGCAACGTGCCGAGCGGCTTGCCTGGTCGCACGGGCGACGTGCCTAGTGCCTTGCCGGCCGCATGGGCATCACGTCGAGCACTACGCTGGGTCATACGGGCGAGGGGTCTATTCTCGGCCAAACACGCGCAATGGCCCGTGAATGACACGTTGCATGACTCATGGCCATATTTCTTGGGCACGGAACGAGATCGGAATCGGATCTTATGGGCACAACACGTGGCACAAGAGTCAGGCATAATGGCCGGCACACGACCAGGCACGTAGCCGGTCCGTAGCCTGGCTAACGGGCACGATAGCCGATCATGATCGGGCACATGGCCTTGGCTATTGCAACTAGCAATTTTGCCTGGGCCGCGACTAAGCCACTAGGCACATGGCTTGGCACATGTCTCGTCCATGGCCTACTCGACTCAACGCAACGAAAAATGATCGATTCGTGATCGAGTCACGTTCGAGTATTAACGACCCATGATCGACCCTCGGTTGTCATGTAACCTCATGGAATCCAGTACCCCGAAATTAACTCATGGTCACCCGGGACTAATGCATAACCGTGTAGTATCACCCCCGACCGACACATACCAATACCGGACTAATCTACAATTATCCTAAATCGTTCCACTAACGACCCTTATGGTCGAAGGATCACTCCAAGGTCATATTGCTTTAATCATTTGCGTAGTCAGGGGGTCATTCCACTATCGATCCCTAGGCCAATTTATGGATAATCTTTCGATCGAACCACGACCAACGCTCAATATACTCGTTCCGATCATACTGTTCATTCCATTATCGACCCTCGACTCAACTTACCCGCTCATTCATTTTTTACCAGCCATCGGCTTCCTAGGCCCGAAATCGAGGATGTCGCAATTCTCCCCCTCTAATAAAATTTCGCCCTCAAAATTTAAACACATACCTGGTTCCTCAAACAAATGCGGATACTGCTGCTTCATGATTTCCTCACCTTCCCAGGTAGCTTCCTCTAAGCCATGGTGTCGCCATAGGACATTTACTACGGGAACAGTTTTGTTTCTCAACACTTGCTCTTTTCGATCCACGATCCGCACTGGCTCCTCAACATAGGACACTCTGCTGTCCAATTCGACCTCGTCGAAATTTAATACATGTACTGGATTGGGTTCATACTTTCTCAACATCGATATATAAAACACGTCATGCACTTGAGCAAGTTTCGGTGGCAGCGCCAACCGATAAGCCAAATTCACTATTCTTTCTAGAATTTCAAAAGGTCCTACGTACCTGGGGCTTAACTTACTTTTCTTCCCAAAACGCGACACACCCCTCATGGGTGACACTTTGAGAAACACGTGGTCGCCTACCTGAAACTCTAGAGGCTTCCTACGTATGTTAGCATAACTTTTCTATCGGCTTTGGGCAATTCTCAACTTATCTCTAACCACTTGGACAATCTCATTGGTGAGTTGTACTAGCTCTGGACCCGTGACCTTCTTTTCCCTGACCTCATCCCAACATACTGGAGTTCTGCAAGCTCGACCGTATAATACCTTGAATGGTGCCATCCCGATACTTTGCTGGTAATTGTTGTTATATGCAAATTCAATAAGATGCAAATATTCATCCCGAACTCCCCTTGAAATCCACGACGCATGCTTGTAACATATCCTCAAGGGTTTGGATAGTTCTTTCTGTCTGGCCATCTGTCTGCAAATGATAAGCTGTACTGTATTGCAACTTTATTCCCATAGCAATTTGGAGACTCTGCTAGAAAGTTGCAGTAAATTTTGGATCTCGATCAGATGTGATCGTTACTGGGATTCCGTGTAGTCGTACAATATGACGGACATATAACTCGGAATAATTTTCCAACGGAAGGTCCTTTCTCACCGGAAGAAAATGGGCTGATTTTGTCAATTGATCGACAATCACCCATATCGAATCATTTCCTCGCTGACTTATCAGTAATCCCATTACGAAGTCCATTATAATATGTTTCCACTTCCATTCAGGAATTTCCAACGGTTGTAATAATCTGCCAGGCTTGCAATATTGAGCCTTGATTTGTTGACATGTCAAGCATTTAGCCACATGTTTGGCTATGTCCATCTTCATGCCATTCTACCAGAAATATTGTCGTAAATTCTGGTATATTTTAGTACTGTCTGGATGAATACTATAATTGCTCTTGTGAGCTTCCGTCAAGATTTCTTCCTTGAGTTGTTCATCCTTCGGCACGTATAGGCGTCCATTAAACTTCAAAATTCCGTCATCATTCATATGAAAATTGGATTTCTTCTTTTCTGCTAACTCCTTCCGGACTTTTTGAATCTCTAGATCTATTTATTGTAATGCCTTGATTTTCAAGATGATGTCTAGCTCGATTCTGAGAGCAGCTAATAAATTCTGATGATGTCCAACTTCCAGCTTAAAGTCCAAGTCCCCGAGTTTCCTCAAGTAAGGTCCATTCCTTAACCATCAAATGGGCGATGGCCAATTTTCGACTAAGAGTATCGGCAACTTTATTTGCTTTGCTAGGATGGTACAATATCTCGCAATCGTAGTCTTTGAGAAGTTCCATCCAACGTCGTTGTCTCATATTCAGCTCCTTCTGGAAAGATTAATATTTCAAACTCTGATGGTCCATATAGATGACAAATTGCTCCCCATATAAGTAGTGTCGCCAAATTTTCGAAGCAAACACGATTGTAGCAAGCTCCAAATCATGGATTGGATAATTCAATTCGTATGTTCTCAATTGTCTTGAGGCATAAGCCACCACTTTACCGTCCTGTAGGGAGCTTTGGAAATAGGCTTCGTTCCAGGAACTACTTTAATAGTAAATTCTATTTTCCGTTCTGGAGGTAGACCTGGTAATTCCTTTTGAAAAATATCCGGAAATTCTTGTATCACTAGGATATCTTTCAATTTTGGTTCGTCTTCCTTTGCTGTAAAGATATATTCTGTCGTCATTATGGATAGTCCCTAACCATGTGACCTTATTGGCTACAACCGAAGCACGCTCCCGTACGAATTGGGCACGGGATATCGCCATGCTGTCATCCGTAAATAGAACAAGTATTGCCAGAAATATTGGTTGGCTGTTGGAAATTCCGCTTCTTGTTGGAAACAAAGGGACGTTTTCCTCTTGTCACTAGCCTCTTGCCCGAACATTGATCCATTCGGGGAGTAGAATAATAAGGTCTTGTCGAAGGGACCCTCTCCAGCAAATCTTTCTCGATCAGTTGAGCTCGTTCATATAACTTATTATAATCTTGTAGGTTCAGAGGTACTAACTGACTCTGGATGTCAGGTTTGAGACAATCACGGAATTATTTTGTCTTATCGACTAGATTTTCAATAAGTCTAGGGGCATACCTTGATAACTGAGCGAACCTTGCTTCATACTGGTCCACCGTCAAGTTGTGCTGCTGGAGTTGCAGAAAGTCTTTCATCTTCTAATCACGAGCACACTCGAAGAAATACTTTCCGTTGAATGCCTCAACAAAAGCATTCTAATTCACAGCAGCATTTCCTGGGAACACAGTTTCTTTAGTTGCCTTCCACCAATAGCTGGCGTTTCCCTGCAGTTGATAGGCTACTAAGGTGACTTTGTCTTCCTCAAAATATCGCAGAAGTTCAAATGCTTTCTGTAATTCATCGATCCAGGATTCCACCTCTTCAGAATCTCCAGTTCCAGCAAATTTCGAGGATCGTAGCTTCAGGAACTGCTCGACCAATCCATGCATCGTACGGTCACCATTCCCATTTTCAATTGCCGCCGCTGCATTCTCAACATTAGGTAGTCGTTGCTATACTTGTTGCTGCACTTGTTGTCCCAGCAAGTCTCCTACGGTCGCAAGAGCCTGCAAAATTTCGTTTATTCGGGAATCTTGCTTTGACTTTCCTTTCGAGGTCAAGGCCGGGTCATAAGAATTCATACTACCGTTGGTAATCTACTAAGGCTTTCTACAATGCAAGAATATGTCAGCGATAAAAAGTTTAGCAATCAAAGCCTACTTACCGATCAATCAGATACACAAACACACAATCGTATGCACGGGATGTTTCCTGGCTAACTACCCCAACTTCAATACCCCTTTATCACTCAGGCCTTTATTTTCGCTTGGTTTCAAAACCATTTTCAAGATTTTGATGCACAGTTAGACAATTCTCGTCGTTTAGCCGTCCTAGAAGCTTGCTAGGAGCCGCTCAATGATCAAGCCCTTCACCCCGGCACCACTTCCTCTCATAAATCGCTCAATAATTGGGTGGTATATATATATATATATATATATATATCTCGGCGCCTCTTCTTCCCGGAGGCCGCACAATGATCAGGCTACCCGTCCCGGCACCACCTCGGTCAGAAGCCACACAATGATCAGGCATTATTGCGCCGGCGCCACCTCCGTAGAGGCTACACAATGATCAAGCATTCATGACCCCGGCGCCACCTCCTAAAAGGCCGCTCAATGTTTAGGCCGTATGGCCCTGGCGCCACTCCCCACCCTCGTCGGATCGTCCAGTCACAAGTTGCCATGAATTGCATCTACTGGAGGAAAAACCTGCTCTGATACCAAAACAAACTATACCCCACACTATCATGTCCCGACTCGGAATCACAATTGATACTTAGTGACCGAACATGACCCAAACGGACCAGTGACTTGCGGAAATATATTAGTTCGTCCTGTTTATTTTAAACAATCATATGCGCACGCGGAAGCAAATAAATGATAAACGAGACAAACAAGAGTGATACCAACAAATAACGCACGTTGTATTTACATGCCAAGTGCTTATTTATGTCGAGCCCTTCTTTACGGGCCTTACAAGCCACACACATATTTTATATGCCCATTCCAAGGGCGTTTCCGACACAAGCCACTATCAAACAAATAAAATTTAGCTTGGGTTTCTAGCTTCGCTATAGCTTCTCGTCCTTTCGCTCTTCCCGCTCGTCATCCAACTGGCCATCTCACGCTCCACCCCCGGTTTGACCCAGAATCGACCCACCCGATCCTCCAAATGGCCTGTTGAACCCACGAAGGGGTCCAACCCATTCTCCATTCGCTAGGCGGTACCACGCCTCGTACGAGTGAGCGACCAACTCATCGCGACCTTCATCGACCATCACATAGGTTGTGATTCGATGGTAAGCGCGGTTCTTCCAGGCGTCCATCACGGTGAGGAGTTCGGCTCGCATCTCGACAGGGTTTCCAAAGTGAGTTGGAGGAGATGCCATATCACGGACCTGAAAAGAGGAAAAAAAACAACGAGAGTGAGTTGGGAAAACTCAGTAAGTAAAAACTCTAATATTAAGCGAGGACGAGATAATCGTCGTTTACACAAGTCGACTTTTACCGTACCGGCATTGATGGCAATTCA
Organism: Syzygium jambos; assembly: GCA_031216235.1. NCBI lineage: Eukaryota > Viridiplantae > Streptophyta > Magnoliopsida > Myrtales > Myrtaceae > Syzygium > Syzygium jambos. Next base: position 20,753,971 of record CM062226.1, read on the forward strand.
AATAGCAAAGTCATGCTACAAAACCAACAAAAACAAACATCAAACGTGAGTGTCACACGTGAACATCGTTAGTCGAGAAAGAACAAACAACCATTAAACCAAGAAAACGGGTCAAGTAAATCAACCACGAAACCAAGAAATGGGCCAAGCAACCCATGTTACAACGTATCGCAACTTCCTTTCCCGATGTTAAGGAATTTACTTACTCAACAACTAATAAACTAGAGAACGGGCTAGAAACGGGTGAGCTCAAGAAATTTCGAGCCGTCTCCTTGCTTCCTTCTTGCTTGGTCGAGCAAACCTAGGCCTATAAAGGCCAAACCGTGGTCTCTTGGGTAGGAACGAGAAAAGACACGAGCCGGTTCGGGGTTGGTTTAGGCATGAGCTTCTTGGCCAAAAGATAAGAAAACAAGAAACAAAAAGGGAGAAGAAGAAGATGGTGAGGTTGGCTTGAGAGGAGAAGGAAGGGGGGAATGTCTTGCTATTTATAGAGGGTTTGGAAGACTCTAGAAATCCTAAAATTGAACCAATAATAGAAGTCCTCTTAATCAAATTTCATGATGGCTTTCATTTAATGCCATTAATGGACTTAAGCCAAAAGAAATGATGAAGAGGCCAATGCTTATCCTCTTCTCATTGGTCCTCTCTCTCTCTCCCTTTCTCCCTCTCGGTTTCTTTCTCTCTCTCTCTTTCTCTCTTTCCCTTGGCCGAATGGCCCTCTTGTTCGGTTCCTTGGTTTGGCCAATTATTGGCCTTGTCTTAGGCTCTATTATTGGTGACCAATGAGTCATCAAAAAGCCTTAAATGAGCCATTATTAGGGGAGCATAACTTAGCTTGGTGACAATAATAGAGGGAGACACCTCATGGGGAGTCCAATAATGATGGTCTATGGGCAATAATGGAGACCTTTGACCAACTCAACTCTTTTTGTCTCTTTTCTTCAGCCAAAAACTGAACTATGGGAGGCCTACAAGCTAGTTGGTTCCACTCAAAAATCTCTCGGGCCAATCGATTTACCCGAAATCGACTAAACGGCGCTAAAATCACAACCCCACATCATGTTAATACTCATAATTTTCCGAGGATTTTCTCACGCTAAATAATTCTAATAATTCCATTTAAAATGAGGTTTAATGTGAAAAAAGCCCTCACAAGTAACTAAACTTGGCCTTATAAAAATCTAAGCCAAACTAGGCTAAATTGGGCTTCTCGGGTGGCCTGGGCGCGTGGCTAGGTCACTGGATAAATGGCCGGGCCTGACCGGGCAAATGATTAGGTATGTCGTCGGGCCACACGGGAATATGGCCAGGCACGAGACCAGGCCGCACGGGCGTTGCATCGAGTCGCACGGGCAACATTCCGAGCGGCTTGCCTAGCCACATGGGCGACGTGCCTAGTGCCTTGGCGGCCACATGGGCATCATGCCGAGCACTACGTCGGGTCATACGGGCGAGGGGTTGGGTCGCAGCCAAACACGTGCAACGGCCCGTGAATGGCACGTTGCACGACTCATGGCCATATTTCTTAGGCACGGGACGATATCGGAACTGAATCTTATGGGCATAACACGTGGCACAAGAGTCGGGCATAATGGCTGGCACACGATTGGGCACGTAGCCGGTCCGTGGCCTGGTTAACAGACACGATGGCTGGTCATGACCGGGCACATAGCCTTGGCTATCGCGACTGACAATTTTGCTCGGACCGCGACTAAGCCACTAGGCACATGGCCTGGCACATGTCTCGTCCATAGCCTATTCGACTCAATGCAACGATCCGTGGCCAATTCGTGATCGAGCCACGTTCGAGTATCAACGATCCATGGTCACCCCTCGGTTGTCATGTAACCTCGTGGAATCCAGTGCCCCAGAATTAATTCATGGTCACTCGGGACTAATGCATGGCCGTGCGGTATCACCCACGATCGACACATGCCAATACCGGACTGATCTACAGTTATTCCGGACCATTTCACTAACGACCCTTATGATCAAACGGTCACTCTACGGTCATATTACTTTAATCATTTATGTAGTCAGGAGTCATTCCACTGTCGATTCCTAGGCTAATTTATGGATAATCTTTCGATCGAACCACGATCAACCTTCAGTACACTCGTTCCGATCATGTTGTCCATTCCATTACCGACCCTTGACTTGACTTACCCGTTCATTCATTTATTACCAGTCATCGGCTTCCTATGCCGGAAATCGGGGATGTCACAAACCGTCCACTCGCCCACCCAGATCGGACTAGTAATATAATATATATTATTTTATTTTTTTAAAAAAAATGAAAAATCCTAAATCTCTAATGTGAAGCTCATCTCATTCGGAAACTCTCATTCTCTCACTTTCATCTCAGTCTCTACTCTCTCTTGCCATCTGTGTGCCCTAATGGGCCTAATCTCCTACTTCAAAACCTTATTGGATTGATTGGTGGGTGTTTTTTTAATAATTTTGGAGGTTTCTTTTGGTTTGCGCTTGTTGCTGCCTCTTGTGCAGAATATTGGTCCTTTGGCTGTAGTCATTTGCTCTCCATTTTGTATTGTTTCCGCCTCTTTGCTAGTTCAAAATAGGGGACAATAGTATTATGGACTTGCAACTTACCCCGTTACAATGTCGACACATGAAGTTTGGCGGGACTGGTTTTATGGACCCACCCGAAAATCGAACAAGACCGTCGGTCCGATTTTCGAGTGGACCCATGCAACCAACGGGCGGTTTCTAGGTCTAGGAAAGGAATTGTCCACTTGAACCATGCTCACCCCTACTCGCTATAGCCAATGAGGGCATCGCGAGCCCTCTCTAGCCATAGCGAGGGCGGTCAAGGCCCTGACGCCCTCACTAGCCTTGGAGAGGGACTGCAACCCCTTACCCATGGCCGGCGAAGGCTTCATGGCCCTCACCCAAGGGCCGACATCGTTTGTGACATTCTGAAATTCGATCCACTTGGGATTTATGACATGAATGATTTTATTAATGCACTTGTAGTTAGATCTCGCTCAGAACTAATCACTCTTAGGATACTAACCATTAGGGAATGGCTAATTAGGGATTTAAGTTCACACGACCAAAGAAACTCTATCATAGGCTGACTTTCGACCATAAGAATTGTCGAAGTGATATTTTGGGCTAGTGTAGGCCGATCCAAGGATGGTCACGGATCGATTCGCCAATGTCATACGAGTGGATCGCAGGTGATTCCGCTTGACCATGAGATGAATTTGCGAACGACCTTAAACCTATTTCAAACAATCATGCCCTTCGGAACTAGTAATTGATCCTCGCAATTACATGACAACCGAGGTTACCATGGTTCAAGTGAACTTAAACATGGCTCGACTTAGTATCGATCACAGGTCAAATTTGTGTAACGCCCAAGAGCCGTCCGTTAGTCAAAGATACACTTAAGTCGCGTTGATTCGATTTAGCCATAATTAGAATCCAAGTTTGGGTTTCGGATTCCTTGAACGTCATGACAAATAATTAGACAATGTCGTCATTAGTGTAATTAATCTTAGAATTTGTTGGATTTGTCGAGAAAGATTGAAGTTGGACAGGGAGTGAAAAATTACCATTTTGCCCCTGAGATTGTGTAAAGGCTCTTAAGAAAAGTGGAAGGGCAGTTTGGTATTTTGGCTACCCCCTTGATAGATGAATTTCATGGACAAAAATGCCCCCATCCTCCTTGCTCATTTCCTTCTTTGCCCCTAGATATTTTGTGGATGGTTTAATCTTAGCAGTTGGATGAGACGAATGTAATGTTTGTTTGAATATGGGCTTTTAGATTTGGTGAGATAGTGGAAGGGGTAAGATGGTCTTTCCTTAATGAGTTGACTCACCTAGCCTTTTTAGGCTATGATGACTCTTTCTAGGTAATGATGAGCTTTTTTAGACCATGATAGGCCTTTTTAGCCATCATAACCTACCTAACCTGCCCCCTAGCCTATTCCTTCCTTTTCTTTTCTTTCCTTTCTCCCTCACTCTCTCCCTCACACCATTTCCCCTCCCCCTTTGATCGACCTTCTTCTTCTCCTCTTCCTTCTCTTGCGCGCTTGGCCATCATGCCACGTCGATGCCAGAAACCACCGCCCGTCACCACCCGTCCAATCGTCCTCGCCACCGCAGCCTCGTCACCACCACCACCCCATCTCTCTCTCTCTCTCTCTCTCTCTCTCTCTCTCTCTCTCTCTCTCTCTCTCTCTCTCTCTCTCTCGGCTAGCCCTCCTCCTCTCTTCCTTGCCGTTCGCACGCTCGGCCGGCAAGCCACGCTGCCACCACCGTCCACCCAAGGCCGTCATGCGTCCGCCGGCATTCCAAGCCGCTCGACAACGATGTTGCAGCTACTGTCCATCACCTTGCCACCCTTTTTTCTCGGCTTGTCTTAGCTCAAACCTTGAGTAAGTGACATTCTAAACCTTGCTTAGGATGGCAGGTATTAACGGACTAGTTTAGGTGCGATTTTGTGGAGATTAGGGGTTGTTTTGAGTGCTAATTTGTTAGATGGATTATGGATGGACTTATGGATGACTTGGTGGTTATTTAGAGACCAAATAGGGTTTGAGTATGGTGGATTTATATGCTGGAAAATGTGGTTGAATATGGCGAGTATATGGTTTGATTTGTGAACTACACGTGTTGGAATGTTGTGCCGGTGTCGTGGTTGATTTGTGCTACCTTCATGGCTAACTTTATTACTTGAAAAATGAGTGTAATACATTGAGTTGTGGGCTGTGATCGTTGGTTGGTTGTAGACTAATATGCTTGGTAAAATGTGACATAAATAGTCGAAATTCGAAATTTATTTGTATGACTATGGAGTGATTTGATTTGGTTGGAGATTGAGCACATTTGTATGATGTTTGAGCATGCGGATGTGTGAAAATTTATGAGAAGTGATATGCGTGTGATGACTAAAAAGTCCTGAGGCATTTTACGCAGGGTCAAAATAAAATATGGTGTGCTAGTGTGCTCGTGCGATCACTTAATCTTTGAGGTGTTTTACGCGAGGAATTGAACCCGTCCTAAGGCATGTTATGCGGGACGATGCCCGGTTATATCGAAAGACCGCCAACCTGATGCGTTTTACGCAGGTTGTGCCGTAGGAGGAGATGTTAAGCCTAAGGCGTTTTATGCGGGCAAGAGACATAAAGCCTGAGGCATATTACGCAGGCTGTTATAGTGTTGTTGAGCTTGAGGTGTTTTGACGCAAGCTGTGGAATGAAAGTTGGACCTAAGGCGTGTTTACATGGGTCGTGAATAATCTGGACACATGTGCTTGAGTGCATTGATAAATACGAGGTGTTGAGCTTGAGATTGAAAATATCTGGATTATCATAAGTGCATGAACATATATTGACTGTGTCTTGGGATTGATTGTACGCTTGTGAAGATTTGGATATTGTTATGATTGGACTAACGTGCAGGATTTGTTCGTGAGCCGAGGCAAGGTAAGTATGTCATCGTTGTTATAGCTTGTTGATTGAATGATTTTAGTGCTTGAATTAGTCTGGAGGTACGCGATAGCCTAGGTGGGGTTTAGGGTATTCGTTTATCGAGAAGTATTCTCATAGTTATTTAACCAAACCATTTCAGACCCCCGACCTATACCATGAACACTCCCCCACAACGTTTTGGGATACCGATGCACTCTGAGCACTCGGCAGTCGAGCACCCGGTAGGTGAGAACCAGGCTTGGATTAAGTATACTACGGTGGTTTAGATAGATGTAGGTGAACCCCAGTTGCAACCCAATAAGGTCACAGCATGGTGTTTCCAAGATGGTTTTGAAGAGTCTGAAGACCCCGAAGGAGAGTACGAGGAGCCTGAAGAAGAAGAACCCGAGGAAAAACCACCGATTAAGGTCCCATCAAAGTCGGGATCCGAGAATAACCCGATTGAGATTGAAGCTGACTCTGAGTTAGTTGATGAATGGGTGGATCAGGGGGAGCCTGACACAGATTATAGGGGGACTGACCCCAAGTGAACACCTTTTAGGTTTCGTAGGGATTAGTAAGGGCTAGTTGTTAAAACCATTTTTGAGAATGCTCCCTTTTTGGTATAGGAGTTAATCCACCCAAACTACTTACCCCTTTTTTATGATAGTGGTTGCTAACCTTGTGAGCCTGATCTGTTTTGTAAGAATGAATATTGTATGTATGTCTCGTGGTATTGAAAGTTGTTCGTTTGGTTATATGGTTGTTCTCCTTGTTAGCCCTCTTCTAATTCTTGTCTGGGTGTTATACTTGTTTCGGCTTGTGTTTGATCTCTGATGATTTGGGGTTGGGTCGGCAACGAGCCTAGGACGTCGCATTCAATTTGACCAACTTAGGAGTGTCGCGCGCTCGTTGAGGTTCGGGTCGTGACAGCGTTCGCTGACCCTTGGGTAATGGTTGACGAAGGTCGTCGGCCCTCAGCCAATGTTGGCCCTTTGAATCAAAAAAGAAAAGAAAGAAAAGAAGAGAAAAATTAATAAAATATTCAAAAAATTAAATATTATTAAAAATTATCCACACCAACGTTGGTCATGTTATGTAAGACAACTAACGTTCAGATAAACGATTTTCGACCAAAATTAACTAGATAGACTCAATTGATAAAACTTGAAAAGATTTAGGACTCAATTGGCAAAATTAAAAGATTTATAACTGAATTGGTAAAAGTGCAATATGTTTAGGACTTTGTGAATAATTTTTCCATAAAAATGAATGATTTGAAAAATATTTTTCTAAAGATATTTACTTGTATTGTTTGAAATAATTATTCAATAAATATTTTTTCATTATCGATAATAATTTATAATTAAACATTTTCGTAGATGGTGAAAATATTTTTTCTTTATTTATTTTTATAAGCGGTATAAGTAATCGTTTTTAGAAAGATATTTTCTAAATCATTCATTTTCCGCGAAAACAAACACACCCCTCTATAAATTCCAAGGTATCATTCACTTCACAATTATGAATGGAGACATATGTGGAGAAGGTAACTTGCTTTCCTCATTGTGGCACCTAATTTTTTGCCTAAAATTTTCAAAAAAAATTGACTAGCATTTACCCGAAATAAAGCTTTATTAGATGGTATGATTGGGTTTGAATGCTCCGATTCTCAAGATATCTCAAGTTTTAATCACGGTCTTATGATCTTGAGGTGTCCAAAAAATTTGTGATGTGACCCAATCAATTAATTTCATCTTCATAAGCAAGTCACAAGCTTACCAATGTCGCTTGAATCATGCCGATCAGATCTTTAGCCAAGAAATCATTATAACTCTTCACCACGACCATCAATTCGACTCATTTCCAAAAATCATGATCCTAAAGCTTTTCCAAAGATCAGATTGCATTCTTTTGAAAGTTCTTGGGAGAGAATTCTATGCATCCAAAAATCAAGTCAATCGGATATAGGACGAAAAATTTATACTCAGTCAAAGTTTGGTCGATAAAAAAAATCTTACAAAACAAGAACAACCTTGGCCTTCGCGGACCCAGAGCCCCGACTGGCCCCAATCTGCTGACCAATGCGTTTGGGTCTACATAGTTGTAGGCACAAGCCTAGCGCTGTTCAATGGCCCAAATATGTAGGACAAGAGTTCCTCAACTTATTTCAGCAGCCCATTTGATGAAGAGAAATGATTAAGAAATGGTCCTTAATCTACTATGAAATTAACAGTATTCTCAACCATATAAAAATAATTATAAATTGTCGTGGGGTTAATCCTTCAAGAATTTATTACTTATATCATGCTGATATTCTCACAGCAGCCAAAAAACTGTTTTGCTACCAAAGCCCTGCATAAAATCATCAACTGAAATTTCTATGGGCAATTCTTTTGAGTGAATGGGCAGACCGAGCATCTTGAAGACTCTTTTGTTTGAAAAAAAAGGTTATTATCACAAAAAATCCTAAACTGATAAACTTGTGATAATTTTAGCCCAAACTAATTTTTTACCACAAACTAATTTTTTTTATCGCTAAAAACTCTAAACTAGTACATTTGTGATAAATTTACCTTTCGTTAATTTCCGTTAAATTGGATTAATACCACAAAAAATCACAAATCAGTACACTTGTGACAAACAGAGGGTAAAACATAAAATTAGTACATAAGTCAGTTGTCGCATGTCATTTAACAAAGTAATTTGACAATAAAATTTAATTTAACGGAAACAAAATTAGGGTAAATTTATCACAGGTGTACCGGTTTGAATTTTTTGGTGGTAAAAAAATTATTTTTTGATAAATTTGTCACAAGTGTACTAATTTGAGGTTTTTTGTGGCATTAAAAAAAAACTCTATTGGGCCTCTAAAAGCAATTGCGATTGTGCATATCACACCGAGGCAGCAAGGAAAGGCAGAAAGCAAAAGGTTCCCCTGGTTCTTATTTCGCCCTCTTTAGTTTCAATTCTTTTGGCTTGCCCTCTTAAATTCTCATTTGTCGTGCATGTCTTAATCCTTTACTAAGGGAAAACCTTAATGTAATTTTCGCGGCGATTACGACAATATCAGTCTGAAACCTGAACAACCCATCGATAAGTTTTGAGACATGGGAGTCTGCTACCATCCTTCCAATACATCGAGTGTCAAAAAAACTGAAAACGCGGTGTGCTCAATGATCGCGGTTTGCATGCAAAACATAACGATGCATGAACTTAGAAAACTAGATAATCTCGGCATCACAGGAAGTTTATAGAGTGGCTGAAAAGTACATTCGATGTGCAAAAATAGTCTCCGTGGCTATAATCATAACACACTGAGAGAGATTAATTCTTTAAGTCTCCCAACTCTGGTCGTCCTCTTCCACCTATGGCGAACGGCTTAATACACGTAGCCCTTGACAAACATTCCTTTCTTGGCCTCCTCAGACTCGCCCTCGCCGGTGTACTTGCCGAGCTGAGCGAGAGAATTGGCCTTGGCGCGAACAAGCAGGGTGTCCTGGGCCGCCTTCACGTTCTCTGGTCTTCCTCCCCATGTCTTCAAGCAGGTGTTCTGGAGGGCTCGGGCGTATGAGAAAGATACGTGCCATGGGTTTGGCGATTGGTTCATGGCATTCAAGTTCAGGGTGGCTTCGACTTCAGATTGTCCACCAGACAAGAACTGCTCATGCGAGGAAGATTGCTACCATTAAAACAAGCGAAGGAAAAATAGAAGACAACCGAAAACCATACGAACCAGAGCCAACAGAATCAAGTCATAGTTCACAGTTAAAAGCACGGGATTGGTAATGAGACTTGCCATGATTCCAGGGACTGCTGGGGGGATTCTGCGGTGGAGAAGCTTGAGGGTGTAGTCAGCGACTTGTTGAGGAGTGGCCTTCTCCTTGCACTCGGCACCGGGAGTGACCATGCTGGGCTTGAGGAGGATACCCTCAAACATGACATTGTTCTCGGCCAGGTAGAAGAAAACCTCGGCCCAAACCTTCTGAGCAACTTCAAATGTCCTGTCAATTCCATGCTCACCATCAAGCAAGATCTCCGGCTCCACAATTGGTACCAAGCCGTTGTCCTGCCAAAAGGTTAAGTAGACGTGTCACAAACAAGAACGGCTACAACCAATAGACAAAAACTCAGTTTCAGCTGATCTTACCTGAGAAATGGCAGCATAGCGGGCGAGACCCCAGGCAGCTTCCTTCACTGCCAGGGCAGATGGGCCATTCGGGATGCTCACGACGGTACGCCTGATTCAATGACAAATATTTCAATAAATTCTGGACAAAATCAAAGATGGGGACATGGCCAATGTGTGATTAGGTCAAAAATAGTGAATTAAGATGTTTAAGCTAATGATTTGACACTAATGCAGAGCATTTGAAAGTAAAGGTCAGAGGAATGTGGTTTGTCGTACCATTTGGCGAAACGAGCACCCTGCTGGTAGTAAGCAGCTGAGCGGGAAGCAAGGCCATCAAGACCTTGGCACCAGGACTCATTGTTCGAACCAGCCAAAGGCACCAAACCCTGTCATTTCCATGAATAATTCCTAAGAATTCAGTCAACTTGCATTCCTCTTCCAAAAATGTCATATCTCGAGGACTTCATTTGGATATAATTATACAAATAGGAGAGCTGATTTACCTTGTCGACTTTGATACCGGGGACGATGTTCTGCTCAACGAGCACGTCGACCATCTTGCGTCCATCGACTGTGGACTGGTAGAGAGTCTCCTCAAAGAGGATGGCACCGGAGATGTACTGGCCGAGTCCCGGAGCACTCACCAGCAGAGTTCTGTAGGCTTGGCGGTTGGCTTCGGTGTTCTCTTGCCCAATCGAGGCAAGACGCTTCCCGCAAGTGGCATTTGATTCATCCATGGCCAAAATTCCACGCCCTGGCGATGCGACGGTTTTCTGTTTCCAGAAAGTAATATGAAATATGATACAGAAGCAGTTGTCTGCTTGAAAACGATGAATATGTGAAACTAAGGTTAGATGCAGATGCCATTTTTGCACCATAACGTTTGAAGCATGCTTAGGGTGGAAATCCTGCCACCGCACTGATGTATCTTGCCCTACTAAAGCTGGTGATACATAAGTACTCCGTGCGTGGAGATTGGCAAATGTGCATGAACATTGGTAGCACCTTTGTAAAACAAAGATGTGCCTCGATACATGTTCTAGCTGTGCCTGTCTCCTAATATTTCTTAACACAATTGGGCAGGATGTCGGAACTCAGAAGGCAGGAGAAGAACTAAGTCATGAGCAATAATTAGCTTAAGTAACCAATTAAAGCTTAACAAAACTCTAATTAGGTACTAATTTCTTGTGAAGTATCGGATGGAAAATCCTAATCAAATTTCTGATTCAAGAATTTTCAGTACCAAACCTGTTTTACAGTGGACACAACACAAGTCAAGAACTCATGCCTCACACTTAGTGTCAAACTCACTCTATGTGCTGACACTGATTTCTGAACTTCTTATTTGACTTGCGGAGGATATTTCTTAAAGTTGGTGAACAAACTGGAGAAACATATGCCATGGTCTGGTTCACTTGTGGCAAGATTATATTGTAGCTGAAGAACACACATCACCCATCATCTAACTTGTGTTCAAGTGAAAGAGGACAGCAACCAACGTACCGCAGTCTTGATGAGTTCATCGGCGTAACTGGCTTTGACAGTGAGGGCGGAGGCAGCGGCAGGGTGGCAGCGCACAGTGGTGGCCGAGGCGTGGCGGAGAGACTGACCCTTCACCCACTCGGACTTGTCAAGAACTGGGGATGACTTGAGCAGCGTTGCAGAAGCAGAGGCCATTGTTTTTGGCTTTGCTCCTTTCGCTTCTCAAAAGTCCAAATGCAAAAATATGCAAAAAGCGTGTGTACTATGTATTTATCTTCTTATCTCCTCTTTGGGAACTCTCTTTGCCTCTCTTTACCACACAAACTCTCACTCCTCGCTCCCCAAGGATTTATAGTGAACTTGTGAAAGATGTGCAACTAGAGGCTGCTGTGCACTGCCCAATCGGGCCCTGCCATGTGGATGATAACCTGCTCACCTGGCATTGTGCCATCCGTGGTTGGAATACAAAGATTTATGCCCACCTCGAGATTTTAAAGAAATTACAATATAATTAGTTATTGACCCAAAAAGGTATCATGTGCACCAGACAGTGAGTGCTGTTGGGCTCAGATTCATGTGGAGAGTGAGTTTGAGGCTCCAAATGACTTCTCTTTGCTCTGTCTTTTATGGTGACGGTTCCTAGTTGCAGAATCTGCGGTCATTATGAAAGATCTCTCGTGTCAAGAGTAGACCAGTCGCCAAATTTTAGATTTTTAAGGAGGCCCAATTTGTTTGATGGCCTGAAAATGAGACAATTGTGGCAGTTTTTGCTGTGAAAGAGTGAACATGGCTAGCATGGCTCAACTTACAGAGATGTCGTTAGGTATAATAACCAAACCAGTAATGATACAGAGTCGCGTGGAGTTCAAAATTTTCCCTAAGAGGAAGTTCAGGATGCAACTAATTTCTGAACAGGGCATTAAAGGACGTCATATTTTCGCTGCACATAGGTCTCATGTCGATACTCTCAAGTAAAATTGATAAAATCCTCTGACACGTGAGAGGGTGACTTTGAGGCTTGCCTCAGATTCCGGCAACCTGATTTCTGTAGGAAAGAAGGTTAACCAACAATCTTCATGATCACGAAGAATTCTGTAGAAATGACATGGAAAATTGCAATCAATGATTTGTCTTTCTAACGAGCAGGACGAGATTTCCTAATTGATTCCTGACAAGGAGCTGGCAAGAGCAACAAAGGTCGCAAACATTTCAAATAAAACTCCACCCATCTCACCTTAAAAATGTGCAGTTAAAAGAACACGCGGTTCCGTGAAGCATGTCTTCCTTTCCAACGTCCCTCGGGCAAGAAAGTCTCCATCGGACATATCATTTAATGTATTTCTTTTACCCACTAACGAATATCAGTTTGACCTTGGTGAAAGTTTTCAGTCCCTCGATCCAGGTTGGGTTGAGATTACCAGAAAATTTTCAGTACTTGGTGACACCAATCTTGAGTTCTTAAATACCTCGTAAGAATGCCTAACGGCCTCCAAGGACCATGCCATAGTGCTCAAAACAGAAAAATGTAAGAAGAAGAGAGGACACCATTTGAATGAATGAAAAGTGCTACTGTATTGGTCGATGTTCTCATGAAGCTAATCTAAATACTTGTACCCACATTAGACCCACCCAAACTAAACTCCCCATCCAAAACCCAAAAAGCTCAATGTCCTCCTCTGTTTGCAAATAACTGAGACAATAATTTCAAGCCAACCTATCAACAAATATGCAACAAAATACTGACCTAGACAAAACTACGCCGGTGATTCTTGCTTTAAAGACAGGTCAGCAATCCCGGCAACTAGGTTTTCAAGTATGTCATCCTTTGAGTCGTTCCATGCAATTGAAGATTCTAATTGTGATGGAGAAGGTTGAATGGAACTTTCTGCAAGTGCCTTATTCAACTCTTTTGCGAAATTGTCTTCCTCATCTGGTACATCTAGATCCCAAACCTTGAAAATTTCCGCACTTAATAACTCTGTCTCATGGGCTTCCACATTCAATCCTGTACCATCATTTGTCCTCTCCTCAGGGAACTCTTGGAAATTAGGTTGAAAAGCGTTTCTTAGCGAAACTTGTAAGGAAGGGCTGTCACCAAATGGAGTACTTTCACCGTCTGTTTCTTCCTTATCCATAGAGATGAGATCCTCAACCATTCTTCCAGGACATTCGATGCGTTTGTATACTGAGATTTTTGATGGAGTAAGTATCTCAACGTCATCTTCAACGAGGGAGTCATCAGTTTCCATTGAAGAATGATTGATAAAATCAGGTTGGAAGTCAAGGACTTCGAGCAAGGCATCTTTTAGAGAATCCCAGCTATTTTCCAGAATCTCAGGATCTTTAGTCAGGCAGGAGTCGATCCATGCTACGTCCTCAGCAGAAAGCAGATCTTCATTCTGCTTAGAATCCATCAATGCAAGAAAAGCTGAAGATATCGAGCCTTCAACATTATCATCCTCAACAGCCATGACTATATCTATGGCGGAAACACACAACATTAGACACAAAAAGCAACTTATCATGTTGGAGAGAGAACAATACCCTTAAGCACAACCAGAAACATCAAAACCAGAACTAATTTGTTAATAAGATTTCACCAAATCTTTCTAATCAGCAAAGCAATCATGAGAAATTACCGAAAAAGACCTGCCAAGAGCATCACTAGTTTAGGTTTCGAACTATTTTAACTTTAAATGCAGTGGAACACTAACAGAAAAAAAAAACAAGAAGGGCATGAAGCGATCCATACAACAAAAGAACCCCTTTTGTATGAAATAGTACATCAGCGATGAACTATGTAGATTTCCTAAGCGCAGCTGCTCAAGGCCTCCCGAGTTGAGCATGCACATACAAGGTAAACTTTTGACATTTCTCAGAACATAACTCAAAGATGGCAGCTTTCCTAATGGCGCTATAACTACTGAAAAATGCCACAATGAATCAGTGCGAAAAGCACGATCTTTGAATTCCAAGACATGGTTTAAATTCGACAAACGAGGCACAACATGGTAACATAAGCAAAGTTCCCAATCGGCAAGATTAAAAAGATGTTTTCCTCCGTGTAAAATCCGTAATGCGATTCTGCCTTTCTCGCCTCCCTCGTGAAGTTCACGAAAAAGCCACCCAAGTCCAGCAAGCGTAACCAAAATCCAAGTCAAAAGTCGTTTCTATTGGAAAAATTTGCGCAAAAGGAGGCCATCAAACCGCGAGACACATCAAAAATTCAATTTCAGGATGCTCTCAAAAGAAAAAAGCAAAATTTGCCACGGGGACCCAACAACGAAACAATTTGAAAAAATCATTCTTTCACCGCAATATCAACAATAAGCAATCGCCCAGAAACAGCATACCAAATTCCACAACAGAACCTCCTAGCCCTCGGTCAAGCATCAATCACCCACTACACTACACCATAGCTGAATCGACAACGAGCCACCGTCATCAACCATCGATCAACTACTCGATGAAACGAGCATTCAGACACACACCCACCCCACAAACAACACAACACGCGCATCGCGTCGAGACAGTAAGTGGGTTACCTCCGGCGAACGAGAAAACCAAAACCCTAAATTCTTCTGCAGTCGTACGTGCTGCGCGCGAGGGGGGGCAAGGAGAGAGTTACGAGGGAAGGCTGGTGAGGCTTGAATCGGAATCCTTCAAAGCACGAAAGTCCGAAAGAGGAAAGAGAGAGAGAGAGAGAGAAGAGAAGTGACGTCGATATTATGAAAATAAGAAAATTCAAAAAATATATAAATAAATGAAAATAAAAACGTGGAAAAAGGAATTCCGTTGCCGGGACTCGAACCCGGGTCTCTCGGGTGAGAGCCGAGTATCCTAACCAACTAGACTACAACGGATCTTGAAGACAATTGCATATCCTGTTTATAGAACTTCCTTCTAGATCCATGAGCTGTAAAAGGTGGAATCACATTGCTTTCCCTACGTCTATTTGTTTTACGGAAAATAAATAATTTAAAATATATTTTTCTAAAAATAATCACTTATAAAAATTATAAAAATATTTTCCTTTGGCAAATTATTTCAAACAATAAAACAATCATTTTTAAGATAATATATTTCGAATTATTTATGTTTTTGTGAAACAAACAAAACCCCCGTCTCTCTCCTTGACGAGGTAACAAGCAAAAGAATGTGGGAACATGTCACGAAAAAGAAACATTTAAGGACGAGATTACCATTGCTTTATTGCATCAATAATTTTCATTGGTAAACATATCAAAATGGGTTAATTCAATTTTTAAGAGTCAACCTTAGATGGATTGAGTTTAACACTAAAATAAACGGGTCTAAATGTATTAAGTTTATAATCCATTTCCAACTCACTAAGCCGACACACACTCTTTCTCCTAGGGGTGAGCATGGTTTGGGTGAACGATTCCATCATGGAATCAGAAACTGCCTGTTAATTTCATGAATCCACCCGAGAACTGGACTGACGGTCTGATTCAGTTCCCTGATGGGTCCATGGAACTGATCCGATCAAGTTTCACGCAAATAGAGTCTATCGAAAGCGAGAGGAGGCAATGAACGGTCGGAGGCGCAATCATAAGTTGATGAGAGTTGAAAGTCGAGACCATGAGTTGATAAGCAATGAGCTTAAAAAGTCAAGACATGAATGAGATAAAGAGAGACGACTCAAATAAAGTGAGAGTGAGATATGACGAGTAGGAGTGTCAATGGATCGGGTCAGGCCAGGTCTTCATGATACCCGACCCGACCAAAACCCCATAGTGACACGCTTGACCCAACCCAACCCGGCCCAAGACCCGTTCAGCATATAACCACCACAAGAAGTTTGGTCGGGTCAGTTCGGGTTGGGATTCGTGTTCTTCTCTTTTTTTCTTTTTTTCTTTTTGCAAATAAATTGAAAATGTGTGTGAGCCCAAATAGCGAATAGTTATGGAATCAGCACCCTCACCTTCACATTTCCCCATTTATTCTCAATATAAATAAATTGGAAATGAGTACTTAAATTCATTTCCTTATGTGATGAACTGTAAACACCAGCTAATCAACTAAACTCGCAAAGTTGAATGCATCATGCATGGTGTGAATTAGGTGATGTTAAGTACTTGCAGAGCATACTATTGCAACAATACAATGATAAAGAAAATATTTAGGGTACCTAACCCGACCCGCAAACTTGTAGCTAGTGACTAGCATCGATGGCCGGTAACTTGGATAGGTGGATGTACACTTGACCTATGTGCTAATGATGGAAAAGATTGGAGTTGAATGTTAGCAGGGTAATCTTCCTAATAGTATTTTGAACAATTCCTCCACTAAAATGGACAATTACAAAGAAAAAGATACATTGTTGAAGTGCCACCAAGTTCTCTGCAGCACTTCACCCTAATATGTTCAGCAACCCATTTGACAAAGATCTTGTCCCGTGGCTATCCATCCTCATAGCTCATAGTCTAAACTAGATCCGTATCTCCAAGCCTCTAAATGCCGCTTCCACTTGTACTGCATCTTAGCAGGAAAAGTGTTGATTAAGGGCCTTCACAATCGCACAACTAGTTAATTCAAAATGTAAAATATGAAATCAAATGCAACTTCAGCTATTTCTAGGCTTCTAGCTAATAGACATACAAGGCAAGAGATATTTTTTTGCCAAGTAACCAATTCTAGTTTTGGGTTCATTTCGAAGATGGAACTTAACCATGGTCTGGATAGAAGAGACCTACCTAATTACATGGTCAACGAATGTAGCTGAGGCGGCTAGTCAACCAATTTGACCTCGGTGCTGTCACGACAACCACGTCCTGCAAGTCTTGATAGTTGACATTTCTTTTGCATTTGACCACGAAATATTAAGGAAGCTTCTTAAATTGCTCCCACAAATTGCAATAGGGATAATGTTTTTGAGTAAACTAAGAGAATTCCAAGATTTTCATTTTACCAAGAGCAGCAGATTAGGGTCAAGTCCTTTTCTAACAAACACCCTGCAAGCCTATTTCTTCTTCTCCTTTGCCCGCATTTTGGTAATGATGGGCCTGTATATGATAATGGTCCTACCAATCTAAGCAACAACAACTGATCCAGTGAGTCGGTGACCAACTCCAGTTGCTTCACAACCTCATCTAGGTCACCGGGACAAGTCCTATGTAATTTGATCTAGGAAGCAAAACAAGTAATCTAAAGCACATAACACAACTAATCTTTGCAAACACAAGCAGTGTCGCATCGCACAACTCGTCCTGCAGTTGTCTTCACATTGAAAGACTATCATGTTTAGTTCGCAGCCATTAGTAGCATGAAGTAAGGCAAACCAGTGACTAGGAAGAAATGAGTTTAACCTCACTCAACATCCAATGAAGCTCGTCCCTAGCTTCTGATATCCTCTCTCTGTCATTGCTATTGACCACAAAGATAAGTCCTTGGGTGTTCTGAAAGTAGTGTCTCCACAGGGGTCGAATCTCCACTTAAGCCGATCAATATGAGGCAACCAAATCTTGCATGAGGCATTAAACACTTAGCAAAGAACATCACGCTTTAAGACCAAGTAACCATGGAGATGCATGAAATCACACTTCGACAATGCTTCCACTCTCAGACATAGAAATAAATCGCAATCGATAACACAGATTAAACTAAACTAGCTAAAACAACTGTCTAATTTTTGCAGATGAAACCCTTCCCTAGAACTAAAAAAACCAAAACCCATCAACTATTGAAGATCTTACCCAATAATTAGCCCTCAAAAACCCACGATGCAAGCTCTTTCTTCTCCATCACACTCAGATAGTCACTTTCCTGGCCGTCCTTGGCTGTCGATAGGCCGGTTCTGGCACTTCTTCTTCTAGAAGCTCGTTGCCCGCGTCTCCGTCGTGGCTGTTGTCTTCGCCAAAGATCTCCCCCTGAGGAACCACATCGGTCGAGGGCTCGGGATGCAGAGATGGTATTTGAGTGAATCTACAATGGATGAGGAAGTGGAGAGAGGATGACAGCAAGCGAGGCGAGAAGGAACGGAAGAGGAGGGTGGAATGGAAATTAGGGCTCGGAATGGGACAGCGGTGTGTTTTGGGTAGTGGTGTCAAAAGATCCGTGCTAGCCCAACCCTAACAATACCCACTCCTAAAAGGCCCTACCCGAAGAAAACTAAGGCCCAACCCTAAAATACCCCAAATTTTTGGATAGGGTCATGCCGGGCCAGGTCGGGTCGGGTAGGGTCGGGTCGGCGTGGGTTTTTTTGACACCCCTATGAACACTTAGTTGATGGGTGTTAAGCTTTAGATTGGGGATTTAAGGGTTTTCATTTTTCTTAAAAATTATTACCGGGCCGGTCTGGGTGGATGGATGGGTTGTTTCACGCCTAGAACCGGAAATTGAAAATCGAACCGGTACTCACCGATTATAGTAAATTGGAATTGGGAACCATCAGTTCCGGTTTGGTCTAGTCTAGTTCGGTCTAGTTTCCGATTCCTTTACACACACCTACTCTCTCCCTCTTCAGCCTTATAAAAAAAATATTTTTCTAAAAAAATCGAAATTATAATTACAATTTTTTTTTCTTCATTTTCAGCCAATGACCAACGACTAGCCACAGGCGAGGAACGAGCTCTTCGAAGGCCGGCGAAGCTCGAGCTCATCGAAGGCCAGCGAAGCTTGAGCTCGCTAGTCTAGCGAGGCTTGAGCCTCACCAATCGATCAAGGCTCGAGCTCGCTGGATCTAGCAAGGGGGAACCTCACTCGAGGCTCAACTCGCCATAATCGAGCGAGCTCATTCCTCACCTGTGGCCAATCGCCAACCATCGGCCGAAAATGAAGGAAAAAGAAAAAGGAAAAAATAAAATAAAATAATTAATTTTTTGAAAAATTAAATAAAATTAAAATTATTATAAGGAGTGCACAGAGGAAAATCAAATCATATTTTCTATACCATACAGTGGAAAATATTATTTAGTTCATTTTTAGGTTTTAGCCAAACTCCGGAAAATTTTGTCATTTTTTTGGAAAATAATTTCATGAAAAATATTATTTAGAAATGTCACATTTTCTACGAAATAAATGGAGTCTCAATTTTTAAAAAAATTATAAAAATTTTCCACTAGATTTGTATTTCATGAAAATGTTTTAACAATATAATTTTTTTAAAATATCTTAAGAAATTAGTTTTCCTAGATTTAGTTAAATATGAAAGTGTTTAAATAATATAAGTCAGGTCAGGTATGGATCGAGAAATTTATATTATAAATGAATGGATAATAAATGAATTAATCGATCAATTTGGATCGAATCATGTATGACTCTACGTCGAAAAATTATTAGTAATAAGGTCAAATCAAGCGGTACCTTCCCTTTGAATAACTAGAGTGCGGCTATTCTTTCATTGGTTTCGCTAGAATCGAAGTGATGGGCGGCACGGTCACATTGCTTTTGTCTCGACATCGGAGAAAGATTGGCCCACGCAATCGAAGATGCTCGCTCATATTATTTGGCGAGTTGATTAGCCCTCGCTCAAAACGGGATTAACGTAGGAACTTAATGAGAAGAAGCAAAGCTCTTAACGCGGTGGAATACGTGTAAGCTTTTCTGGCGCAAATGTGTTTTAGTTTCTTACCTCCAGTAGCAAAATGGACATCGTGCTGTCTTAATAGTCCGACATTTTGTTTTAGTAATTGTCTAAATGCTATATGCAATCTGAACCAAGTTGTCCGGCTGGTCAATATAATTCTCGATCGATTTTTCAATAAGATTGTTGGATATTTTGGTGGTTGTGAAAATATTTAAAGCAATTATTTTGTAACTACTTCAATGGAAAGATGACTGCAATCAATTTATAACGGTTTTGTAACATTTGATTTTATTTATTTCTTTATTAACTATGTTCATTATTTGCCTATAAAGAGAATTTTCATATCACAATTAAAACATAGCAAAATAAATATATTCCCTCTTTTCTTTCCATTTATTAGCTAGGTTTTACATATAATGTTGTTGTTTATGTTCCCTCTATTTATTTAGTGCAGAGTAAAAATGAAGATCTGTTATATCTTAGAAGATAGTCTCTAGAGCCTTACGCACCGAGTTTCGTACTATAAAGGACGGAATTATCATTAAGGATAGTGTCTGCACGCCTCAAACATTTGATCCTATTTTCTTATCCTTTCAATAGATTTCCAACAATTTTTATTTTACAATATTATCTAACATATTTTTCCAACACAAGAATGTCGTCAAAGTCGATCTTAAAGGCCATGGTTAAGCTGTTTGACCGAACTGAGAGTCGAAATAACGATTTCCCTTATTAAAAGGTGAATGTAAGGGAAGACACTCTAGCTTTTCGAGAGTCAACAATTTAGGTTTAAGTCAAATTGAGTATATTATGTTTGAGTCTAGTGAGAAACTAAAAAAAAAGGACAAAAGAAGGGAAGGACAAATTCCAAAATTTAAGAGGAAAAGAATAGGGTTAATACCACGAAAAATTTCATATTGGAACACATGTGATAAATTTACCCCAAGCTAATTTTTTGACAACAAAAAACCCCAAACTGGTACGTTGTGACAAATTTACCCTAAACTAATTTCTTGATTACCAAAAACCCGAAACTTTTGTGACAAATTTACCAAAAATTAATTTTTTGACCACTAAAAATTCGAAACTTGAACTTGTGACAAATTTACTCATTGTTTAATTAGATTAATACCAAGAAAAATCACAAATCGGTAAACCTGTAACAAATAGAGGTGTAAAACCCTAAACTAGAACACCCATCAGTTGCAAAGTGTTATCCAACTTAACAATTTGATGATAAAATTTAACGGAAAGTAACTGAGGGTAAATTTGTCACAGGTGTACCATTTTGAGTTTTTTTATGGTATTAACCCAATCAAGAAAAAGGAAAGAAGAAGGGAGGGAAAAATTCCAAAATTTAAGGCGAAAAAATAGCATTTATACCACGAAAAACTCCAAACTGGTACACATGTAACATTTTTACTCCAAACTAATTTTTTAACTACAAAAAATCCCAAATTGGTATACTTATGACAAATTTACCCCAAACTAATATTTTGATCACTAAAAATCCCAAACTATTACATCTATGATAAACGGAGGGTAAAACATAGAATTGACACATGTGTTATTTAACAAAGTAATTTAATAGTAAAATTTAACGGAAATAAAATGAGGGTAAATTTGTCACATGTGTACCAATTTATTATTTTTCGTGGTCAAAAAATTAATTTTGGGTAAAGTTATCATATATGTACTAGTTTTGGATTTTTGGTGCTATGAACCCAAAAAATATAACGCAATAGAAAAGTTGGAAACTCAGGCCTTAAAATCTTAGAAGCCCTATATGAAAAGTTGGGCCAACAATGCCACAAGACTAAAAGCCATAGCAAAAGCGTATGTATGTAGGTTTTCTGATCTGCCCAAACCTAAAGCAAAAGAAAAATTAACTCTACAAATACATGTAATGTTATTAGAAAATACCGAAAGATATCTGACGTATCACAAATTTACCGCTGTTGACACCAGGCAAAAATCTGGGTCTAAACATGAAAATGCTAGTGGCACGCACCGACCCAGAACAAAACGCCTAAACCATAAGACTCACTCGGAAGAATTCCTTGACGAATTCGTTCACGATAAAAGGTCACAACAATACATTTAGCCCACGAAACCCATCAATGGAGTGGCTGAAGAGCTCATAGAAGTTGCCAATATAGAGAGTTTAAGTGAAAATCATTTCTGACTCGAAACATGAAAAGAATTTAAAATCTGAATCAAGAAAGATGCATTGACCAAGAGATAATGGTAGAGCGGCTACAAGTCAACATTGAAGTAGAGCGCTGGTCAAGAGGCAGTTAGAGATTTTTGCGAAGAAAGATCACGATGCACAACGGAATGGTCCATTAAAGATGCACGGCGAATCATACGCATAAACATCTACACGCAACTATCTCCGAAGACATTCAACATAGACGCAACTATGAAGAAGAATCACGCAGCATCAATTAAAGATGCCATTAGATTTTGAAGATCAATTGGATTAAGTTTTATTTAACCTTTGAATTTCAAATTCGAATTAGTTTAGGTTTCCTAATTTTTAGTATTTGTCTTCAATTAGAAAAGCTCTCCAGCCATGTTTTGTAAGCTTTTTACCTTCCCTCGCAGTTTATTATTTTCCATTGCGAAGTTTGTGTTCAAATTCAGTCATGGAGCAAGCATGGTATCCAAAATGTAAGCCATCTAAGCTGATTCAATAAAAATCCCATATAATTTCCTTATTTGTTTTCAATAATGTCCATGCCTTGTCCAAGTGATTCGAATTTTACAAAGCCTTTGAGGCGTCAAGGCATATTAGAATCTATTAGCTTTTGATTTGAAGTCAAATTTGATACTTTAATTGAGGGAAAATGTACCAGAAGTGACATGACTTTTGTACAACGCTCATTTTAATATCAAAACTTTTCGAACAGTCACTTCAATGTCACTTTGATAAAAAAAAATGATTACTATAGCGCCATTGCTGATTTAGGATGATGGAAATCCGATGTGGCTTTATTTCAATATTTCTCCATCCAACAGAGTTTGTTGGCAAAGTGAGTCGGTTTTAATTGCCCTAAACAACGTAGTGTAGCACATTTTGCCCCAAATCAAAGAATCGGACTCGGGTTCGCTTCTTCTCCAAACCCTACATTAAAAAACAATGTATTTTGAGGCAAAATTAGCAGCTCAAACTTGCAATGGAGAGCAGATCACCCTTATAGTACATCTCGCCCGCACCATAATACAATCTCTCTCTCACTCTCTCTCTCTCTGAAAACAAAGTCAGAAAAGAGAAAAAGAAAGGAAGTTGGAGCGACGATAGTGGTGGATTATGTGCAAAAATTTATTCATCTATTCTTGATTCCCTCATGTCTCGATTACAAAAACATTGAAGATTCTACTGTCCTAACTGCATCGTCATCGCCACGAACTTCTTGTAGAACGCATCGAGATCTTCCTCCCTGGATAGAGAGACCCCATCGAGATTCAAGTCGTGGTACCCAAACTCCATGCGGACGCAGAGGGTCTGCTTGTCCTAGTCAATTTGCAAGGCAGAAGAGGGTTTGTCCTTGCGATCCAAGTAGTTGCGGATTCAGCTGATGACTTCGATCGGGTGCTCTCTGC
This sequence comes from Syzygium jambos, assembly GCA_031216235.1. Taxonomy (NCBI): domain Eukaryota; kingdom Viridiplantae; phylum Streptophyta; class Magnoliopsida; order Myrtales; family Myrtaceae; genus Syzygium; species Syzygium jambos. Next base: position 20,777,177 of record CM062226.1, read on the forward strand.
TCGGGGTTTCTTTGAGGGTTGAATTAGGGTTCGAAGATGGGTGTGAAAATTTGGGTCGATTGAAGTAGAGGCAATGCTTGGATTATGGGTTTTGAAGTTTGTGTGTGATTGATCCGACTTGGGGGAGGGTCAGGATGCCGTTTAAGAGAACAACGCAGGAACAAAAAGATCGTGGGTGGTCTTTGATTTGAATGAATTGCTGTGCGTATGATCAAAGTAGAGAGAGTGAGGAAGAGAGCTGAGCAAGTCAGAAGAGAGAATTACAGAGAGAGAAAATGATTTTTAACATGAAACGGCGTCCTTTTGTTATGAAAGATCACCTCATTGGCCACACTGGCTTTCCTTGTTCTTTTTTATGATAAAGCCATGTAAAAATAAACATTTTTTTTTAAAATGTTACGTAAGACTTCCTGCTGGAAATTTTCGACAGAGTTATCAGGTAATTATTTTTTCTTCGATGTGACACCGAAATGATCGTTTCAAAAGTTTTAGTACTACAATGAGTTCTATACAAAAATTATGGTGCTTTTAGTATCATTTTCTCCTTTAGTCAACCATGGATCGATTTCGATTGAACTTTAACAATAGAAACCATTGGATTTCTAGCGACCATAACCTGACAAAAATAGGCGCGCTCTGCCTCCTTATAACTTTGCATCTTCAATCTCAATCTGTAAAACTGAAATGATTAAATTATCCTTTCTTTTTCTTTTTCTTTTTCTATTGAAAGAAAATAACCTGAAATTACTCGTACCACAAAAATCACAATCCACGTCTGCCACCATCTTGTGCTGCCATGAAAGACCAAGATTGGCAATTTGTGTAGTGTTAATCTTTTCGTGTCAAAATAGAGATATAATAAGGTTATGGCCGACCCGAACAAGATATCTTTAATAAACATATCGAACTACCTTAACACGAAGCCGACACGCCTAATAAAACAGATCACATAACACAACTAACACAATTAAAAGAATGTGTTATCGTATCACATGTCGATGCCACATGAGTCGTTAACTTGTTTATATACATTAATTTGTGTACAGGATAAACTCATAGAAATACGTTTTTATTTCACCCTTTATTCATTTTGACATGGACCTCATTGTTATAAACATTAAGAATAAATAGTTCTTTAAAGATGAGTATTAAACATATTAAAATCTGTCTATATATGTTGTGTTAAGAAATGACACATTAACTTTAACATGCCGGATCATGTCTAAACCAGTTAAGCGGGTTAATCCATTAAGGCAAAAAAAATTTCCACGCTAACCATTAAAGACACAAGCCCATTTGTGTCCAATCCAAACCTATTTGGCTGCGTTTGCTCAACCGGGTAAAAGCCATGATATGATATATTTTATCCTATTCTGTGTTTGGTGGTGGTCCAGGATAGGATAAGGTCGGATATATACCGGATATAGCCCGGATAGGATTTCTAATGCCTAATTTTCTAGAAATCCTACGCTCCACTCGCTGTCATTTTCATCCTCACACCTTGTGCGCTTTCACCCAAAAAATTTCTCGGCTTTTTTTCCTTTACTGACTCCTCCGGACCCGTGAATAGAAAAAAAAAATTACCCTATCCGACTTTAAATCCGTAATCCACCAAACAGTGGAGAGGATATGAAGAAATCCCAGGATCTCTTATCCTATCCTATCCAGTTCTATCTTGTTTAATTACATGTGGTTTGTGTCGTGTTGTGCAAACGGGTCATAGTGAGAATTGCTAGTGCAACCGGCGACCATTATATGAAGTCATGATGCCATTGACAGAAAAAACAACCTCACGGAGTCATTCATGGTGTCCACGACTTCGGTAAGTTGCAATGCCTAGGGAAAACTCTCTTCAAGGTCGCCCGGCTCAGCATGTTGGGCGCGCTCAACCATCAAGTCTCTAGCCTGGCCATCAAGTTTTGAGTGCCGGGTTCCTGTCGTACCAAAAGATAAAATCATTTTCTCGAAAAGATTTTTTATTAACTTGTTATTCTAAAAAATCAGAATGCCGGAAAATGAGAAAAATACTTTTCCATAATAATTTTTTTTCGTCAGGAAAGCGACCTTAAACTAAAAATGATAAATAAACAAAATATATTGCCAACGATGTTTTTCGATATTAAAATTTTAGCGAAATAAACGGCCCTGAATTAAACATAATAAATAAACAAAACATATTGGCAATGGCAAATGTTACCGATTCCACCGTACCTACCACCCTCCTCAATTATGAGCAATCCCAACCTCTTCAAGACTCGTTATGTGTCGAATCTTGTTCTCTTGTCGTTCGGAACTTTAGCAAACGAACGAGTATATTTCGTTTCGACAAAAAACAAAAAAAAAGAATTCCAGAAAGCGAGCCGAATCACAAGCGTGGCGTGATGCCTTACGGTCCGAGCTACGGATGCTGCAGTGCCGGCGGAGCCCCACATGAAACCAATTAATTTAGCGGTTAGGCGTTCGCACTTTCCAATTTTGGTGGGTGAGCTTCAATTAAAAAGAAAACGAGCGACAGAAAAATAGAGATTTGATAAATAAATAAATAAATAATATATAAATATTTATTGTCGTGGGGGGAAGACAGGAAATTGAATTGGCCAGCCAACTAACTAGAGGAAAATGTTTTGGTCCCATATAAAAAGGTTCACAAGCCTTCACGGGGACAATGACTCGCCTGCCCTTTTTCCTTTTCCTTTTGCCTCTTGTACGAAGGCACTTCGAGCTCGACCCATTTTTATATTTATAAGTTCGCACGAGGTTGCGTCGCGGAGCATGCTAACGTTGTGACGAGCTTTATCTAGTAATTTATTTTTTGCGATCGCTTTGGCGAACCGGGAATCGCGGTAAAATTCTAACTCTACATCTCGAATTACTATATGTATGGTAATAAATTTCTAATTGATGCACTAGAAATACTAGGATTATGCATAAAAGAACATATATGACACAATTGTCTGTATTTAGTAGAGTTATTACCACGGAAAAGTCCAAACTAGTACACCTATGATAAATTTACCCTCCGTTAATTTCCGTTAAATTTTACTGTCAAATTGCTTAGTTAAAAAACACATGACAGTTGATGAATGTACCAATTTGAGATTTTATTCTCCATTTGTCCCAAGTGTATTAGTTTGTGATTTTTTTTATTAATTCAATAAATTGAGGGTAAATTTGTTATATATGTACCAGTTTGAGATTTTTAGCTGTCAAAAAATTAGTTTCGGGTAAATTTGCCACAGGTGTTCCAGTTTGAAATTTTTGATAGTCAAAAGATTAATTTTAGTAAATTTATCATATATATATCAATTTAGAGTTTTTCTTGATATTAACCCTATTGTCTAAGCAAGTGATATTTGTTCCGTTGCCTTGACAAATTTTGTTATAATTTGTACCTAGAGATGACCGCCGGTATTCTGTCCCCTTTAGTCACCGAAGGCCACAAATTCTTTAGGAATGAAATGCCTTAGGTCACAATTTTGGACTTCCCCCTGATGATCTCTCTGGATGAAGGGATTGGATTTTTGGTACGCACTCCGACGCTTGATGGGGCACCAAAATCATCGGGAGTCGGGACCAGCTACGTCCTTGGATCTTCTCCCTTTGCTTTTGTCTCTCGACAATATGTCGCAAAGCTACGAATCTTTAGACACATAGTGCCAAGAACTTTGCCTTAAAGAATTGCATGAGGAATGATTCAATCATTGCACGGGACAAAAGCCCGTGATCGAAGTCTAGGACGATACACTTTGCAATTGCATGACTAGACAATTGAAATGGTTACATGTTTTGTCTCCTTGTCCTGCTAATGATTCTCTACTTTGGCTTCGCTACTATGTCCTTTCAATCGCAAGCTTACGATGTGCATTTGGACCTTATATGCTGAGGGAAATGAGACATCTAATAGAATACTAGAACGTGTATTGATACGTTAGTAGTAGTATGCATTTTTTAGGAAAAATAATGGTTGGTATATTCTGAAGTTGTAGAATATTTGGTTACCGAATTATGCGGCGGATGTCTGTTTCATCCGGAAAGGGAGCTCAACCGTGTTATGACTCGAGCCCGCTTCCGAAACAACTATTTCAACTGTGACTCATCATTTGGTAAACCAAATTTGCTATACCATTTAGAACACCTAAGTAAACATGATAGCGTAACAAAAATGAGTTGATTACTGTCCGAGGGAACAAAAATTGACAGGCCGAAAACTTGGGAAACTTATACTTCCGACATATGGAAAAGATATTGAATGGACCTGGGTCAAATAAAATGCAATCATGGCCGTTGATCAAGTGGAACCAGTTGAATATATCTCATAAGTCAAGGTCCACTTGCCACGAATCAAAGTAACTCGCGTGTTCGTGCGTTTTACAATCGAAGGCATCAGAAAAGAGGAATTTGTGCTGCATTCTCTGAAGCTCACTCTTGTACAACTATGATTAGAGGGAAGTTCATTCCATTTCATATTTACAAATGATTGATATTTTGCTCACGAAACCTATATGTGAGGCCCACATGATCAATGACTATGATGTATCCAGTTTATATGAGCTCAGCACCATGCAAGAATTTGCACGGCAATGAGGCAGTGAATCATTTGAAACCATAGTAAAAGTATTTCCATTATATGGCAGAGTTCAGACTATGTACGTTATTCTTGTGAACCAAGATTCAACCAAAAGACAGCATGAATAGGAGAGAAGCAAGTTCTTGATGTTTCCAATTGAACAGCTGATTATGAACTCGTGAGCCACCCTTTATTTCAAGCTTTGAAATGGATCGTTTGGGTCACACCCACAATTATTAATGAGCGATGCGTGTGTGTTTCTACATTTATATTCTTCTTCCTGTTTGTCTGGGGTTGCGATACGTGCTTGCTTCATCGTTCTTTCCTCTGAGTTAAAGCTCGGAAAGACATGGTGATAACCATCAGAATTTGCACGTCGGTCGTCTTTGGTGGCCCTTTATATGCGGACAATCTAGTCCCACATAAGCTAAAATCACTGAGATTGTAAGAGCCGAATGGGGAGCGAAGCTCAACCATTGTTTCGTACAAGTAATTGAATTTTCTGAAGTATGTCATTGTGAGGAATTGCGTACAATTAATCGTTCAAAAGATCTATTCGAGGCACGACTCATGAAAAGAATGGTGTCTTCACCTCAAATTACAAGGAGATATGCTTCTCGTGTCTCAACAGTCCTCTGAGATTTGACAAGTAACGACTCTACTGACGGAACATTAGGCAAAGATAAAAGCTAAAAAGCCTCTTCCCTCTTGGCTAAGTTTTGCCCAAGACGAGAGACAACCTTTTGATCCCTAATCTCTTCCAATGACAGTAAGATCTCCTGCGACACTCCTTTTTTGTACTCACATAAGCTGCTCCAGCTTATCCATCCATCAGCTAGCATTGGGATTTGCGTTCAAATAGGCGAGAACCCCAACAAACGGGGCATTTATATATGTTGTCGGCTCGGACTTCCGGAAGTCCACCCTATTGTCCTCGTACTCGTCATCCTCCCCAGGCCCACCGACCAGTGCTCCGACAAGCACATTTGCGTTTGGATCCGAGGAATTGAAGTAAATGGACCCTTCCTTGCAAGCAATAAACTGGGGATGATCCTTGATCGACGGTAGCGACGAGCCACGGTGGTGGATGCGGAGCGGGTAGTAGGCGCTGTACCCGACCATGTACGAGATGCCCTTGGGGTTCTCCCCGAGGATGTAGTCAGCCTGCCTCTTGGCCAGCTGGCGGAGGGTGGCGGCACCAACACTGACGGAGCCACAGTTCATGGACTGGGAGGTGGCGGAGAGGTAGTTGGCATAGACAAGGAGGAGGAACGCAATGGACGTGGCATGCTGAAGGTTGCTGCCACCAGGCTTGTAGATGAGGCCGCCGGGAGTGTACTGGATGTGGGTGGAGGAGGAGGAGTCCGGGATGAGGGTGCACATGAAGGAGTCGGCCGAGGATTTGTAGGACTGGAGCGAGTAGACATTGCCTTCTAGGAATTCCTGAAAAAAGGGGATGAATCAAAAGTGAGGAACTGATACAGAAAAATTTAAATTGACTAAAATGTGAGCATCTCCTCTGTTCTTTCTTGTTTTTTCCCACTGACTGCCATATGTTTGGGTCCAAATGGAAGATAAGAATAAGGATATAATATCCAATTTAAATTCGACAGTTCTACTTGGTTATTATAGGAGCAATTAAAAGTTGCAATAAATTGACCTTGGAAACAAGGACGTTGAGACCGGCATGCTTGTTGTCCCAGCCGAACTCGTTGATGTTCTCATCAGCGCCAAGCGTTTTGCCATTGTTTTGGATGTAATTCAGATAAGATTCGTCTTGTGTCGCCCTCCTCAGCCACGCCGCTCCCCACAGCAACTCATCCTGTCAGGGACCCACACAAGACAGGGTTCATACATTAAGCTTGTATCCTCCACGGAAGAACCTTTGGGAACTCCAGAAAAAGATAGAACTAGATTCAATTTCATTGCTTTCGTTTAACCATATCATGCTCTTTTTCTAATAATATGTCAGGAGGAACCAAATCTATGTTAAAAATTTAAGTGCCTCCCTGTTGCCAGTCAGGTCAAAGGCCCAACCACCATACTGAGACTATTTAATAGTTCAAGTAGATATATGGACTGACAGTAACAGTTAAAAATCAGTTCAAAACATGGTTTGATTTTTTTTTTTTTTGAGTTTAACACAGGACAAACTTGATCTACTACTTTTAATTGCCAAACCAAACTTGATCTACCTGGTGAGGATTAATATGTTAAAGGGTATAGATTTTCCTTTTTAGAAATTCATCCCTCTGAAAATCACAAAAAGCATTAACAACCAACCTTTCCACTTGGTGATTCACGTACCTGGTATCCATCAAAATCACAGTAAAACGGGCAAACGTGGTCCCTGATGTCCGAATTGTCGCTATAAGCTCCTCTGTAGCTGTCTGCAAATTCGAATGCCTTGACGGCATTCTTCAGGAGGGTGTCGGAGTACCCAGGGTCCGACGACCGAAACGCCATGGATGATGCTGCAAAAGCCGCTGCGGTCTCGCCAGCAACATCGGACGCTGGGTTTGGCGCATCAACAGCAAAAACTGTCCTGGCCGTGTCCATGTCCTCCGGCCTCTCCCAGCAATTATGGTCTGTGCTTGGATCACCCACCTTTGACGAAGACAAATCATGTTTAACTACCCAGGTCGAATTCACCAAACTTATATACTTACCACACACTAATATTGTTAAAAAAATGGATTAGGAAAGTGGGTTCCTTTGAGGGAGATGTGAGGTAATATAGTCAAGACATAGCCGACTCTAGTGAGAGACGAGGCAAGACTGGTGGGCCAAACATGCGCATTGATGCGGATGTATAGTGTGGTCCATGCAAGTTACAGCCACTAAAATCACCCTGCATATGCAGACATGCAACAAAACGTTGATGCGTCTGCATGATTAGCATAAGAGGGGAACACTAACACTATTAAGCACGTGACCTACCAAATCTCCCACCAATCTCAAAAGGCAAGAAAAAACCGAGTCAAAACATGCACCCAAAACATAGAATTGTCGACACTCCATGTAGGGAATCGAACATGCATGCATCGCGTGTTCCAATTCAGAATCGCGTGTCCTCTTCTCGCTCACTAAGCCAAAGTCATGGAATCACATCTCATCCCTCGTCGCCCTCGCCAGATTTCAACACAATAAGCTCGCCACAGGAGGAGGCAATGGAAATGTCCTCTTGGGTCGGGCAAAAACATTAACCTAGGAGTCCACTAGGGAAGACAAAACCGAAGCAACAGCATCATGCGTGGCGTGATTGCCCACTTAAGGACAAGAGTCAAGATGTCAGTCCGACCGAGACGAGAGTCAGGACGTGCTCAGCCGAAACAAAGTGTTCATTTTCAACGCCCATTCAACAATCTGGCCACAAAGAAACGCCCCCCAATAAATTACACAAGACATCATTGTCCACCTAAAAGGGTTTCTTGGACAGCTTTATTATACGGAGGCTCAAACTCCCCGAAGGGAGGGGGCTCTAAAACCCAGAGCTCGATCGGGCTAATGGAAAGAAGGCACGCAATGCCATGCAAGTTTTAAAAAGAAGAGCTTCGAGGACTTCAAGAAGGACTCAACACACTTTTCTTTACAAAAGCACCTTGGCTAAGCTTGACCATAAAACTAACTTTTAACATAAAAAAAGAGTTATTAGCCTAAGTGTTGCAATATTTTTTAGTATAATTACCTGATAAGAGACTTGCGAAGAAAAAAACAAGACATTTTTACTAAGCAAATTTTTGTGAAAAACGAGTGAAATCACGTACACCATTGTATCGCGTATCGATGAAGAAGGATGTTACAGTATTGTAGCTCGGAAATTGTGTAAAAGCTACTCAAAAAGTACGTGGAAGTGGGTCCAAAATGGTCAGGATAAAGACAAAGACACCCCTGTGGACTAACATCTGTCCAGTCAAGACTAAAAGCCTCGGCGCTTCTCTCGTTCGTTCATGGCTTTTGGTGGAACCAACCTTGTCCATGAATCTTGCCTCCCCAATCCCCACCCATCACTTTCCCTCGCTCCCTCTCCCTCTCTGCCTCACTCCTCTCTGTAATAAACCCTCAATCCGCCATGCCCACTTGCCCAGAATCATGCTATTTCGCTTATGAACAGATCCTGCGGAAGTGAAATTGGGACGTGAACCGTTACTGTGTAGCATAATGCCCGGTCGTCGTCAATCGCGTAGACCCAAATGAATGTAAATATGGCGTCAATGTGCAATTTGATGGGAAATGAAACTGAAAATTGATGAGGAAATCGACTTTAAGGTGAAACTGGGGTGTGGGGTCACTGATCAAAGGAGGGGCGACGATCGCGACGGCGTGACCATCGGGATTCCGTCGCGAGCGTTTTGCGGACTCACCTGGACGAAAATGCGGTTCGGCTGCGACACCGTCTTGAGGAGATAGTCCGTAGCCCAGCGGATGGCGACCAGGGCGTTCCTCCGCTCTGTCGGGGGCATGAGGTCGCCGAACTCGACGACGCTCCAGGCGAGCAGCGTGGCCGTGAAGGCCATCGGGAACCCGAACTTGACGTTGTCGCCGGCGTCGTAGTAGCCGCCGGTGAGGTCGGCGTCGTAGGTCCAGCCGTCGCCGAGGCCGGAGTTGCCGCGCCAGGTGAGGCGCTGGTCCTGGGGGAGGTAGCCGGACCGCTGGCCCTCGAAGAAGAGGATGGACTTGGACAATGCGTCCCCGTAGTCGAGGTAGCTCGCCTCGGCGGCGGCAGCGGCGGCGGCAAGGAGGAGGAGGGCGGCGGCAGCGGCCAGCATCCTCGGCGGTGGCGGGCGGGGGAGGGGGAGTGTTGCGGAGTGCGTTGGTTTTGGAGGGGAGTCTCGTGAGTGGAGTGGCGGTTTTGGTGGGGTTTTCGAGTTTGGAATTAAATAGAGAAGACGACGACGACGACGACGACATGGAGAGATTTCCTCGGGAGGAGGCAGTTGAGGAGTCTTCTTGGCTCGACGATAGAGTAATGGGGTTGGGATTTCTTTCTGACTATTTTTGTCTCGATTTTTAGGGAAATTATTTATATTTGTCTCGATTTTTTTTTGGGGTAAAAGAAATTAATTTGTCTCGATTTAAGCAATTGAAATAGCGAGACTAGTGACGGTATATCTCTTTTTTTGGGTTATTACTACAAAAAAATCATTAACTAGTATGTTTGTGATAAATTTACATAAAATTAATTTTTTGACCACAAAAAAACTCTAAATGATACACATGTAACAGATTTACCTTCCGTTAGTTTGCGTTGAATTTTACTGTCGTATTACTTAGTTAAATGACATATGGCAGTTGTGCTAATTTTAGGGTTTTACCCTTCGTTTGTCTTAGGTGTATTAGTTTGTGATTTTTTTTGTATTAATTCAATTTAATGGATGGTAAATTTGTCACAAATGTACCAGTTTGGAGTTTTTTGGTAGTCAAAAACTTAATTTGAGGGTTAATACCACGAAAAATCTCAAATTGGTACACATGCGATAAATTTATCCAAAACTAATTTTTTTACTACCAAAAATTCTAAACTGGTATATATGTGGCAATTTTACCCCAAACTATTTTTTTTACCACAAAAAACCTAAAACTAGTACATTTATGACGAATTTACATTATATTAGATTGGATTAGAATTGGGAAAAGTGCCAAAAAAGTCCTAAACCTTTTGCATTAGTGCCAATTTAATCCTAAACCTTTTTTTGGTGCCAATTCAGTCCTAAACCTTTTGCATTGGTGCCAATTTAGTCCTAAACCTTTTTTTGGTGCCAATTTAGTCCTAAACCTTTTAAATTGGTGCCAATTCAGTCCTAAACCTTTTATTTTTGTGCCAATTTAGTCCTTCCGGTCAATTTTGACCGGAATTTGCTGACGTGGACGCCTGCCGGCCGGTCACCGGCGCTGACGTGGCGTTGACGTGGACATATTAAATAATATTTTAATAAATTTTGAATTTTTCTGTTTTTTTTTCCACTTTTTTTTGTTTTTTTTTCTTTCTCCTCCTCTGGCCGGTCGCCGGTTCGGCGACCGGCCAGAGGCCAGTGGCCGGCGAGGTCGAGCTCGCCGGCCACTGGCGAGGGGAGGCTCGCCCTCGCCGGCCACCGGCGAGGGCGGCCTCGCCCGGCGAGGGCGAGCCTCGCCGTGGTCGGGCGAGGCTCGACCTCGCCAGATCCGGCGAGGTCGGGCCTCGCCCGACCATGGCGAGGCTCGCCCTCGCCGCGGCCTCAGGCGAGGGTTGGTCGGGCGAGGGTCGAACCCTCGCCTGAGGCCGCGGCGAGGGCGAGCCTCGCCATGGTCGGGCGAGGCCCGACCTCGCCGGATCCGGCGAGGGTCGAACCCTCGCCTGAGGCCGCGGCGAGGGCGAGCCTCGCCATGGTCGGGCGAGGCCCGACCTCGCCGGATCCGGCGAGGGTCGAACCCTCGCCTGAGGCCGCGGCGAGGGCGAGCCTCGCCATGGTCGGGCGAGGCCCGACCTCGCCGGATCCGGCGAGGGTCGAACCCTCGCCTGAGGCCGCGGCGAGGGCGAGCCTCGCCATGGTCGGGCGAGGCCGGACCTCGCCGGATCTGGCGAGGTCGAGCCTCGCCCGACCACGGCGAGGCTCGCCCTCGCCGGGCGAGGCCGCCCTCGCTGGTGGCCGGCGAGGCTCGCCCTCGCCGGGCGAGGCCGCCCTCGCCGGTGGCCGGCGAGGGCGAGCCTCCCCTCGCCAGTGGCCGGCGAGCTCGACCTCGCCGGCCAGAGGAGGAGAAAGAAAAAAAAACAAAAAAAAGTGGAAAAAAAAAGAAAAAAAGGAAAAAAAAACAGAAAAATTCAAAATTTATTAAAATATTATTTAATATATCCACGTCAGCGCCGGTGACCGGCCGCAGGCCGGCAGGCGTCCACGTCAGCAAATTCCGGTCAAAATTGGCCGGAAGGACTAAATTGGCACAAAAACAAAAGGTTTAGGACTGAATTGGCACCAATTTAAAAGGTTTAGGACTAAATTGGCACCAAAAAAAGGTTTAGGACTAAATTGGCACAAATGCAAAAGGTTTAGGACTGAATTGGCACCAAAAAAAGGTTTAGGACTAAATTGGCACTAATGCAAAAGGTTTAGGACTTTTTTGGCACTTTTCCCGATTAGAATTAATACCACAAAAACCTCAAACTAAGTGACAAATTTACTCCAAACTAATTTTTTGATCACAAAAAACTCCAAACTTATACATTTATGACAGATTTACTCTCCATTAATTTTTGTTAAATTTTACTGTCAAATTGCTTAGTTAAATGACATATGACAGTTGACAAATGTACCGATTTTGGGGTTTTATCCTCCATTTGTCCCAGATGTACTAGTTTGTGATTTTTTTTGTATTAATTTATTTAATGGAGGGTAAATTTGTCACAAATGTACCACTTTGGGGTTTTGGTAGTGAAAAAATCAGTTTGGAAAATTTATCACAAGTGTATCAATTTGGGGTTTTTCATGATATTAATCCCTTTTTTCAGTTTATAGTAAGGTGGCTATGCAATTCAATACGGTCGAATTTTGTTAGGTTTGATGGCGTCGAAACCATATAAAAAAGTATCTGATTCGAGCTTACCACATTTAACATGGACACAGAATTTGCTATCACGATATATCCTCACACCCCGAATCTCCTTACACGTGTATTCGGTATCATTTTCCCTTGCTTCTCATGAGCTTTCGTATGAACCAGCCTTGTTTTTTTAATAAAAAATCAGTTCCATTTGTTTCGCGAATAATAAATGAATTTTAAAAAAAATTTCCTAAAGATGAAATCGCTTATATCACTTGAAAAATTAAATGAACAAAAAATATTTTCAAAGTTCACGAAAATGTTTAGCTATTAATTGTTGTTGATAATAAAAATATTTTTTATTGACTAATTATTTCAAAAGATACAAGCAATCATGTTTAGGAAAATATTTTGAAAATCATTTATTTTTCGCGAAATAAACATAGCCTTATTGTTTTCGGACTATTCGAGCATTTGATTTGGTCCTTGGGAGTGTCATTGTTCATGCATAACATGAAAACTCGAAAATTGCCATGTGTATAATAAGAATTGGGAATTGCGAATATCCTAGCGGACTTATTTATTTGGCAAATATCCTAGCGGACACATTTTTGAAAATGTGTGTTGTGTAGTAAAATTAAAGGGAAAATGATATAAATGGTCTCCAAATTTTGGTTAAATGTGCATTTTCATCTATGAAATTTTAATTTGTTTGATGTGGCTCTTGAACTATTGATAAAAGTTAAATATAGTCATTGTGTTTGCTCAAACAACAAACCGAACGTTATTTGATGATGTGGATTATTATATGCTCAGATTAAATTTTTAAAAATATGAGTCAACTTCTTTTTTTTTTTTTGGGTGTAAAATGTAAGTATTATAAAATAGATGAAAAACAACAGCTTAGAGGCATTCCCCAGCTTTACAATAGAGCTAATAGTTCAAAAAGATGGAGATAGGGAGCCTCCATATAGTAGCCAAAAATACATTGGTCTTGGAAGGTCTAATTTTTCTGAAGAGCAAAGCTCTACCTCTTATATTTTTACGCACGTTAGCCAGAATAATATAGATGTCAGATGACTTATTTTGAAATCGTCTATGGTTGCACTCCATCGAAATGCCATACATGGTTGCTCGAAAGGATACTTTGAGGAGTTTTGCCGCTAAGTCCTTACTTTTTGTTACCCTAATCATTCATTGAAGTTCTTTATTCCATCCTCCTAGCGGACACCTAATCCCATATTGTGCAAAGATATGACGCCAAATGATGCATGTCCACTCACATTGGAAGAATAGATGTGTTCTATCTTCTATATTGGCCTTACAGAAGTTACATTGGATATCAACTAAAGTCATCCAATTGCTGATAATATCTGTTGTCGGTAGTCTGTTTCTGCAAACAAGAAAGCTAATAAAATTGTGTTTGTTAATTCCACTAGTCCAAATCAGGCTATATCACTCCACAGCTGGTCCCGCATGTCTAAGCTCATCGTAATTTCTCGACAATAGTACCCTGAGCTATGGATAATTGAAGTTAGAATAGGTCACAATTTTAGGAGACATTGCCAACTCCAACTCATACTGCCCCTAATGTTGATATGCATAATTGGAATGCCTCCGTATTTGGTACTGTGAATCCATATACTCCAAAGGGAAGAGGATGGCCGATTGATGAGGTTCTAAAACATACGGCCTAATAATACTTTGTTCCATAAGTTCATATCGAGCAACCCTAATCCTTCTTTTCTTGTAGGTGAGCAAACTACTTGCCATGCCATCTTATGTGATCCATGATTTACTGTATTACATGCCCACAAAAATTGACGGATCCTTTTCTCAACCTCGCATATGGTTTGCTTTAGAAGTAAGAACATTGCATCCAATAGGTACACATGGAGATGAGGACTGCTTTTGCTAATTATAGACGCCTTGCATAACTCATATGCTTCATGCCCCAACTTTCAATTTTCTTAAGAATCTTGTCAGTAAGACTCTTACAGTCTGTGTGAGTGAGTCTCCTAGTAACAAAAGGAATACCCAGGCATCTGACTGGGAGGGAACCCATGGAAAAAAGGCATGTGGTCTAGTATAAGAAGCTTCTCATCTTCATTTAACCCAGAGAAAATTTTTTGGCATTTGTCAGGGTTAAACCGTAGTCCCGTGAGAACTGCAAATTTGTCAAGGGCATCAACAAGGCAAAGAGCAGAGTCTGCATCTCCACGAGCAAATAAGAATAGATTGTCGGCAAAGCATAAGTGGGTATCCATTGCGTTTTGCAGCGCCAGTGATACTTGAAAGCATAAGCAACAACTTTCGCACTAACAATTCTATTAAGAAGTTCCAAAACCAGGACGAAGAGGTATAGAGAAAGAGGATCACCTTGTCGGAGCCAATTAGTACTATTAAAATAACCGACCTATTCACCATTGAAGTTCACTGAAAACCTTGGTGTAGTTATGCATTCGGACATTAGATCAACCAAGTGCTGAGGTGTGTTTATAGCCTTGAGAACCCCGAGAACCGCATCCCATTTTACCATGTCATAAGCTTTCATGAGATTAATCTTTATTGCCACTTGTTTACCTGTCTCCCCTATAGTAGTTATGCAATAGATCTTGGCACAATAGGATATTTTCTAAGATTTGTCGCCCAGTGATAAAAGCTATTTGGTTGAGGTCGATGATCAATGGAAGCATGCAACTTATTTGCTCTGCAAGTAGCTTAGATATAATCTTGTAGAAGACATTGCAACATGAGATAAGTTTGAACTCCTTGAGGTAGGACAGGTTTGGGACCTTTGGTACAAGGAAAATCAAAATGAAATTTATAGATTTCAACATTCTTTTTTATGAGAAGAAGTCCATGACGGTTTTCTCAATGTCCTGGCCTATGATAGGCCAAGCGCATTTGTAAAATAGACTGTTAAAACTGTATGGACCGAAGCTTTGTAATTATTGAAACCCTTAAAACTCTGAGGTTATCTGATCTCTAAAGTGCAGGAAAGGTAACAAGAGCATTGACATCTTCATGGAATAAAAAAGTAGACCTCTCATATGGAATACTTGTATGCTTGGAGTTACCAAGAATGAGCTGATAATATGATAATTGAATTTTTAAGAGTACCCCCTCGGCAATAATAGAGTCATTCTCAAATTTGAGATGAATGATCTTGTTCTAGGCACTCCTCCACATCATGGAGGAAAAGAAAATCTTATGGGATAAATATATTAGGAGTGCTATAACTTTCGTACAGCGCTCACTTGAGTGCCACAACTTTTTTTTAACTGACTTAAGTGCCATATTGAAGTAAAATGGATCATTTGAGTGCCATTTTTCGACAAATCATCCTATGTGGATTTTTTAAAATTAATTTTACATCCAACGTGAATTTTTTTAATGTTATTTTATTTTATATTATTGATTTTTTTGAAATTTTTTTTCTTTTTCTTTTTCTTTATCTTTCTTATTTTTCCTTTTTTTTCAACGTTGGCGAGGGTTGCCGATGACCCTAGCTGAAGGCCTCACCCTTGGCCAAACTGGGCGAGGGCCTCCTTGACATTGGCCGGTATGGCTGCGAAGGCCCTTGGTGAGGCCATCGCGGCCTTGCCGGCTGCGAGCAAGGCGGTGAAGGCTCTCGCCAAATATGGTGAGGCTGCCTCACCCACAGCCACAAAAGCCCTCGGCGAGGCCATTACAGCGTCGTTAGTCGTAGGTGAGGTGATGAAAGCTCTCACTAAATCTAGCGAGGCCGCCTCGCTTGCGGTTGCCTAGATCCGGTGACGGCCTTTGTGGCCTCACTCAGGGCCTTCACAACCAGGGGTAAGGCGGCCCTCGCCCAATTTAGGCGAGGCCTTCACAGCCGACGAGGGTCGCCAGTGACCTTTGCCGGCATTGAAAAAAACATTTGCAAAAAAAAAAGAAAAATAAAAAGAACAAAAAATTAAAAAAAAAACTAAAAAATTATCCATGTCAGCTCTGGTGAAGTCACACAAGATGACCAGCGCTCACGTCAAATTTTCCGACGTGGCAAATTGCCGATGGCACTTAAGTAATCAATTTTTTAAATTTGTGGTACGCAAGTGAGCGAAAAGAAATTATGGTCTCAAGTGAGCGCCATACGAAAATTATGTCACTCCTAGTGTTTTTATCCCAAAATCTTACTATTATTGTCACCCTCCTTGAGCCATAAATTTTTAGATTTCTATTTAAGCAAAACTTTTTTATGTTTACTAAGAGCAAGTAACTCCTCTAGTTGTGCTTTTTCAGCATCCCGAGTAATGAAATTATAAGGATCAAGCACAAGCTCCTGTTGAAGTAAATGTAAGCTCTCCTTAGCCTGCTTTACTTTTAAGTGTAAATCACCAAATTAAGATCTATTTAAGCTCTTGAGTTTTTGTTTTAATGTTTTAAGTTTCTCCACCACAATGAACATTCTTGATCCTCGAACTTCCTATTGCCAGCAAGTGTAGACCATAGGCAAGAAATTAGGGCTAGCAGTCCAGAAATTAAAGAATTTGAAAGAAGATTTCCTCCTCCTATATTTGGTGTCAAGTCGCACCAAACACGGGGAATGATCAGAAACCCTTGAAAGCAAGAATTGAACTGAATAGTGATTATACTTATATTGTCATTCTGTATTAATCAAGACTCTATCAAGTCTGCTTGCTGTAAAATTATCCCCTAGGCTTTTGTTTGTGCATGTGAAGAAAGGACATGTAGACGGAGGTTCAATTAGTACAAGTTCCACAATCATGGTGTTTAGTTCCTCCATACCTGAAGTCCAACGCATGGTGGAGCCGATCCTTTCATTTGTGTCCCTTATTTTATTAAAATCCCCTATTAATAGCTAGGGCCGGTTTCTGGTATGTCTAGTAGAAAAAGTTGAATTGTTGTGCCATAGAAACCCTCGTTCAACTTCAGTGTTGTACCTGTAGATGGTAGATAGGAAAAAAGGGTCCACTCTCGGTTTTTCAATGCGACAATGTATGACTTGAGCAGAAACCTCCAACACGGTTAGATTAAGAATGTACGGCTTCCATAAGATCCATATTCTTCCCAAACTGCTGCACATGTAGTTATGTGTATAATTCCATCCACAGAAACTACTATCAACAACAAAATCAACATTCTCTTCTTTTATTTTGTGCTAAATCAAAACGAGAATTTGGCGATCACAAGACAAAGAAAATTTCACCGATTCCCTTCTTTTGGGGCTGCGATTAAGGCCCATCACATTCCAAGAGACAATATTCATAAATCAGGAGGCTCCGTTGCATCCCCAAAACCCCCAGCGTGTCCAAGGGACAATCCGAAGCATCCACCACTTCCAAAAGAGAAAAGCTATTAACAAGACACTAATTTGGAGGCACCTTTGTGTTTGTTGTTTGACCCTATTTCCTTGCTACCAAATGGTGTAAATTGTGAGGAATACAGATTGGACAGGATAGAAGTAGAGGCAATTGACCGGGTAATTGAGGAGTTGAAAGTGCTCTTTAGAATGGGAGGAGGCCTAGATAGGCCAAAAGTTACTTGTACAGCATCTTCATTTACTATTGGCTCCCGATGGCTTAAGACCGAGTTAGGAGGGCCATCAGTTTTTTGGTTTTTAGGAGCCCTTATTTCTTTGCTTTTACCAGCATAGTCTTTGTGGCCAAAGCAATTAAATTTCTTGCATCTCAAAGGCACCCAACTGTATTGCACCAAGGCCTAAAAATTTCACCATTACCTATGTCAATATTGAATTTTTCAGGGAATGTGCTATCTATATCCATGAGGATACATGCCTTTACATACAATAGTCGCCTTTTTTGTTCAGTGGCCGAGTCCAAATATATAGGTCTTCCAAGAACGCTATAGATGTAACTTAAACCTGTTTTGTTCCATAGAACATGAGGTACATTATAAAGATGTACCCAAATAGGTACATAAATGATCTTTGCTCTCTCTAATCTAATAAGAGGATGCTATTTTTGTAGGAACATAGGTTTTCGTGCAATGTCCCACACCCCATCTCCATAACTTCTACCAATTTCTTTACGTTTGAGAAGCGAAAGAAAAAAGAAACCATCTTTCGTGGCAGAAATATCTAAAAGGTTCTCTTTGCCCCACAGTTTTTCAATAACTTATTTGACTAAGTAAAATGATGCATTTGTGGCAAGAAAGTAACCAACAAGGCAGTTTTGGAAATGCGACATGCCCTCGGCTAACACCTTGGGTGGAGGAATTGCTATAAGCTTTTTTTCATTCTTGACAAGGGATGGAATCCTAGCTTAGCAGATTGGGCAAGATTGCCCATGGTAATGTTTTTCCAAGACACACCTAACGAGGCAACAAAATAATCTTTTTGATAAGGAGCAAGGGCAAGGTCTCTCGCTGTTTTAGGTTTGCTAGCCCCCACGCCAACATTAGCACTTTTCTCATCCCCAAATCTAGCATCGACATCACAAATATGTTCAGCCATAGCTTCATCCTCATAGTTAGGGAGATCGACAAAAACTGGTAAGTCAATATCAATGACTATTTAAGGTCCTACTATGTTTTCCTCCTTTTTCGAACAAAAGAGGCTATTCTTTAGGAATGTTTGGTTCAGCTTTAGAAAAGAGCTTTCGAAGCCAAAAGCCCCTTGGAAAAATGCTGAACCGTTTGACAAGCATTCCCAATGGGCTTTTGGCTGAAAGCTAGCATTGGGAATACTCATCAAAGCCTAAAGCTAGTCCGTACTAGCTTTCAGCTTTCAGCATTTGGCAAATACTAAAACCAACTTTTTTGCCCCCAAACTACCCTCACTTATTCTGACTTATTCCGGTTTTGCCCATCTTATTACTGTTATCTTTTACGCGAGGGTGGCTGACATCGGATCGAGCCGGTGAGAGGCTGGCAAGGTCGCGTGACCCTTGCCAAGGGTCACCTGGCCTCGGGCGATGGTCGGCGACGGTAGATGTAGTTCGCCGGGGGCCGCCCGACGTTGGGTGACAGCTGCTGACACTAGATCTAGCTTACTAATGGCTGTAGGCCTTCGCCGGCTTTAGGGAAGGTTAGGGTAAGTTTTTTTTTAATAAAAAAGAAAATTTCCAAAGCCCTTTGCAAAAAAAAATTTGCCAAACACTATTTGGGCCAAAGTAGTTTTACAAAGGATTTTTTTACCAAATGCCATTTGCATTTCCCCAAGAGTTTTAACCTGAAGGTCCCCTAAGTCTCATTTGCAAAGTTAAACCAAACGTGCCATTTATTGAGTTAATACTAAAAAAAACCCCAAACTGATACACTTGTAACAAATTTACCCTAAGCTATTTTTTTACCACAAAAAACTCAAAACTGGTACACTTATGACAATTTTACTCCGAACTATTTTTTTTACAACCAAAAACCCCACACTGGTATACCTCTGAAAATTTTACCCCGAACTAATATTTTGGCCAACAAAAACCCCAAACCGGTACTCCTGTGACAAATTTACTCTCTTTTATTTTTCATTAAATTTTACCATCAAATTGCTAAGTTTAATGACACGTGGTAATTGACAAGTATATCGATTTGGGGTTTTATCTCTATGTTTGTCACAAGTTTATCAATTTATGATTTTTCGTGATATTAATCTAATTTAACAGACACTAACGTAGGGTAAATTTGTCACAAATGTACCAATTTGATGTTTTTAGTGGTCAAAAAATTAGTTCGATGTGAAATTGTCACTAGTGTACTAGTTTGGAGTTTTTTGTGGTAAAAAAATTAGTCCAAAGTAAAATTATCACAAGTACCAGTTTGAGGTTTTTGGTGATCAAAAAATAGTTCTAAGTAAATTTGTCACAGATGTACCGGTTTGGGGTTTTTGTGCTAAAAAAAATAGTTCAGGGTAAAATTGTCACAAGTGTACTAATTTATGATTTTTCGTGATATTAACTCTTCTTTATTTTCGTTAAATACGAGTCAACTTGCCCTTCATTTTATCTATCTACTTTAGACTATGAAAAAAAATTAGGGTTTTAACATGTCCATTGTTATTTAATGATTTGAATTATTGTATCCTAATTTGATATAAATATCTTACTTGGATAATCAATTTTTTTTTATTATCCACGCTGGCAGGTTTCGTTAACCTAATTTAACGGAATGATGGCATTAAACATCGTCATATAGCCTAAGGATTAGATCAAATATTTACTATTAGTTTATTAATCATATTGAGTAAATCAAAAGTTCGGCGATGATATTGTACATTGTACTAAAATTTATGAATTTTTTATGTCATTTTCCTTAAATTAAAGCAATACAATAAGAAAGAAAATAAAGAAAAAAAAAAGGAGGGAAATCGGGAGGGGACTGTGCGCTCACGAGAGGGTGGAGGAGGAGGCTGCGATTGGCGAGCAATGCTTGCAAGATATCGATACACAGGGACCCGGTCGATCCCGGCCGTTGGATCATATGGGATTTACATAGGGCCCACGCAATCGACCGATTCAGATCAACTGGACCTACGCGGATGGGATTAAGGCCTCGGAGAGGAGCGGTCGAGGGAAACCGCCGACGCTTGCCGATGCCGTCAGTTTGTTCACATGCAATGCAAGACAAAAGAAGAAAGAGCGCAGCATTAGCACACGTCTAAATGTGTTTATGGACCATAATCAACGTGCCTTTTTTTGGGTCCACTATGATCAACACAATTTGGGTGTTTGATGCATTTAGTGCTCAAGACACCTTTTGATGTCCTCGCGGTAGATTATATCCAAGCATGACAGGATCATGAGCAACACGTACTTCATGTTGCGAGCAACGTCCGCGTGTTGGACTTAGAAAAAGGAAATTAAGATGCGTAGGCCGGGATACTGGTGCACCCAATGAGATGTGTCCCTAAAAGGTCTCCAATGTCCTATGGATGTTTAAAAAGAAAGAAGGAAACAGTGTCGGATCAAGGGTGGAGGGGGTTTGCGACGGAATCGTTTGACATTTGGTCGGGGTAAATTGTCCATCCTATGTGGCATGCCGTCACATCCGCGATTTCCAGCGAAACTTGATTGGAAAGACTACATTGAAATTCTGCGTAAATATTTGGGATTAAATAGGTAAAATTGAATTGTCTGTGCAATAGATTTAGAAGTGGTTGGATAATTTTTCTTAATGTATCCTTTGTTTTATCAAATTGAAAATAAAATCTGTGAAATCTAGTGTAAATCTTGCATCTTGCCCCATAAATTTTTTGTCCCGCCCTTCCCCAAGCTAGATTTTTACATACTCGACCACTAGAAGAAAGTATGTAGACCGTTTAAACTCAAAATGTACATGGTAATGTATACTCTAGAGAACTCGTACTAGAATTGAAATGTCACATTTTGTAGGCGGGACAAATTGAGTCAACTTGATAAATCAATACTTACCAATATACTTGCTCGAATGAGTAGGCCGAACAAGGTAAGGATTCAAGGTCGGGCCAATTTGCTGTCCAATTTGTACACTGGGCCTAGTGGGCCGTTATGTCCATGAACATGTTTACTCTGCCCGGTTAGTAGTGTAGCCATGCGGGCATTGCTTATTTTATCATTGTAAACTGAAATACGTATTTTCACAATAAATTATTCGTCAATTTGTAATATGTTTCATATTGAATTATTTATTTAGAAAGAAATAAAAGCAGAATTCTTAGTCCGTGTTACGTATTAATGTCAAATATGAGAATTTTCGACACTGGTTAGGAAATTCTCGATTCCCCTTTTTTGCGACATTGGTAAATTTTCTATGGAATCAACATTATCATTGTAATATCGAGAGAAAAGAGTAGAAATCTTAGAGGAAATACTTAATAGGGAGAGTTACAAAAAAATGTGAAAATTCTCAATGGTTACTAATTTTCAACATTAAAACTAAATTATGTGAGTGATTCAGCTCTCATAATATTTCCAACAAACTATGAGAGTGATTCAGCTCAATCCCGATAAGAGCGCTTGATCAACCAAATACATAAATTTCCTAGTCCATCTTTGAGTTCTTGATACTCATAGGGTGTTTGAACTCTCATGGCACTTAGTTCTTTGAAATGAGTGAAGTTTTTGATACAGATATTCAGTTAATTTTCCTGCATGCTTTTCAATTATAGTGAAGTCTCATATATATACTGATCTTTGTTAATCCATAACGCTTATTTGGAGCTATACAAAAGGTAAATATAGTGCGTGTCGTATTTTATTCCAAGTTTAATCTGTGTTGATTCTTCTTATATCTTCTGGTCTTAATCTGGACATCTAGATCACCTTATAGATTTTGTGGATGTTGTTATTGTTACTTTCTATAGTCAAAATTTTTTTTTGGGTCATGTTCTATAGTCATTTGGACTCGTTAATTTGTCTATGGCTACCAGGCACTTGATTAATCTAAAATAAGAAGACTTGGTTGTGTTTCAATAGATGACTGGTTTGCTGGTATTTTGTGATGGCTTGGGAATTGCAGGATACTCTCCAAGCTTCAGGTTTGCAATGCGTGCTCCCAAAAAAACTGAATGCCCAGTGACTCATGTTTGACATCGTTTGCTTTGCTTTCATGTAATGTCTCTTCGGGGAATTGAATGGTCTAAAGTTGCTGTAATTGGTGTGTTATTCGCGTTCCTCTGCTGTTGAATTTAGAGTAATGTCAGTTTCTTATTATTTTTATCAATTTTGAGTAGGTAAGATGTGCAAAGCGAGGGACTGTTGGAAACAATGTTAGAGCAACTGAAGCTAGAAAGCTTTTCTTGATTTGAGGAAGCATTTTTCGAAGAGGGGACTGGCGAATTGGAGTTCTAGTACTCTTAGTCTCTCATTAGGTCTTGCACTTTCTCTTGTTGGGCTTGTGAATGATAGAAAAATTCTAATAAATTTGCCATCTTCAGCTGTTGAGACTTTACAAATGCTTGGATCTGCCATCTGCTGCTTAAAAGTACCATAAATCTGTTTATTTTGCACATGCGAATCTCAAGTTTATCATTACCTTTCTTTTTCCCTTAATTATTTGCTGAAGTTTTAGAGAATCGTCTGAGTTCAATTACCAACTCAACTTAGTTAATCTTCCCTCTGTTGACTATTCTTGGAGAATTTAGTAGAAAGGAAATGCGAGCAGAAGCAAAAAATTTCCCACACAAAGCCCTTGTAGCGTCTAAAGTAACAGGAAAATGAGATAATAGGAATCACATAATCTAAGCCCTTACCATATAACTGTATTTTCCTTCTCTGATCTATCTAATCGAGTTTTATCTTCTCCATATACGAAGTTTATTATCCCGGCATTGCAATCTAGGATGGCAATAGCATACCTGCTGGAGATCATGTGCGAAAGGCTTAAAATACTTCATAAGATTTAGTGATTATCCGTTCACAACTTAACTTTCAATTGCTGTTTCTTACATTAGATTTCAAGAACACAAGGAACCAAATTCAACAAACCCTGCCAAGGCATGTTTCTTAGAAACAAAGTGATATGCCTCCAAGATGTATTTAGACTCGACATTAAATATAGACATTTGTGAAGCTGAGAAGACAAATCTTCACAAATGTAGATAGCTACTTAAGCCAGTTAACATGGGGCTATCATTTTTGGGAAAAAGGACTTTCTCCACAAGAAAATTTCCTCTGGTTTTATCATACAGGTTTCTCTTCCAGAAATTAATTTTTGGAGCAGAATTAGTCATATTTTACCAAACAGATTTCTTCTCCAGAAATCAATTTCTGGCAAGAATTTGATTTCTGGAGCAGAATGGTTACCATTCGCACCCTAAGTTAGGGTTGCTGTGATTGATTTGCCATTAAATTTGCAGTTGATTTTTGAATACTTAATTGATTATCCATGGTTAGATTAGTAAATTGACCTTAGGGATCCGTGTGATACGCTAGACATGCCATATCGTTTTAGGTACCGAAAGAGCGTTAATAGTCTCAATTTGGGATCGTTAACGTAACCAAGTCCCTTATCCAGAATCTTTGGTTCGTAGGATTGCGGTACTTCTTCCGTACCACAATTAGGTTTCTAGTCGACCTACCGTAAATGACTAGTGGCGACTCCAAGTTTAAATTTAGATCAAACAAACACCGCTGTCACGTGAGGTATGGCCTGGGAGAGGCCCATATAGAAAAATACCTCCATCCTAAGCATGCGAGAGCGTGGCGTGACATCGGCGAGGTTTTAACCATTCTTTTTGGTTTAATGTTGAATCCATGTTTCCCTCTATCAACCTAATTCACTAATTCGCTGCCGGACCACCACCGCCCAACAAAAAACCAATCTAAAAACCCTAACTTGAAAACTAATCAATTCAGCTTCTCAATTGTTCAGATCACTATACTAATCACCCTAGCTGTCTATATCGATAATTTTAGAAACTACTAACTTAAGTGGCCTATGGCCACGGGAGGCACTCTAGCAAGGTTCGGGAGCTTCGGCGTGGGTTTCCATGGACGGCCAACTCGGTTTAATGCAATTCTAATGGTTTAAAATGCAATTAAACAATAAAAACGTGATTAGAAGCTCATCTTAGACATCAACAAGCTCGGAATTGCAAAGGAAATCACATGATCAATAGGATTAAACTCAAACACTTATTTTGGAATCTTGTGAAAACCGTGATTAAAAGCCAACTTTACCTGCTTTAATGGAGATTAAAATGGAGTTTTCGAGCCAAATAAAGCCTTGAAGATGAAAGTAGGGAATTTGTACTTCAACTTCACGATCACTATTTCACCGAGCAAGTCCTAAATTGCCTGGACGAGACTCGTTTTCAGACCTCAGAGATTAGCTTCATTGTAGGTTCTCCGGTGAGGAAACTCACCTTCGGGACCGATTTGCCAGTACTTTTCTGATCGGAAAAGCATCGATCCCTCGGTCTCAGGGAGTTTCAACTCAACCTCTCGCTCAATCTCTCTCTTTCTCGCTCTCAATTCTTCTCTCTCTCTCTCTCTCTAGTATTTTCTCGAACAAGTGGTCTGCTTGGATAATGACTTTCCCGCCCTTTTCTATTCCTACCTAAGGCGGTTTATCACCCATAACCAACTCAAAATCGGTTCGAGATGATAATGATGGACAGCTAGAGATTCTTCAGCTGTCCATTCCGTTTAACACATGCCGGAATAGCTTCAAAAGGTTGGTTAAAAGAGCGGGGCCGAACCTGTATTTTTTCTTTTTCAGGCATGCAGGTTTGGGTGGGTAGAGAAGAAGACCATTCCGGGTGAGGTTGGGTTGATCCGACCGACTCGACAGACCCAGTCTGGTTTAATTTCGTAAATTTGACCCGATTTTGATTCAATTTTTCAAATTTAATCCCAAAATTGGATTCCTTAGCACATTTTGTACCCATATATGAGATTTGTACAAATTTTTTTATCACAATTAGGCCCCAAAATTCCCAAAATTGAATTTGGATCAATAGGGTTTTTGTTCTATTCAATATCTAGATGACATGATTGGGAAAAATTGATGCCAAAATTGAATTACCCATGGCTTATTAACCCCAGGAAAAGTGTTGTCCTTGTTCGACAATTTCAAATTGTACAAGATTCCTAATTTGGGTCTTAAAATCCCTAATTTTCAATTGATTTTTGGGGATTTTTAATTATTTTGTTAAATTGAGAAATTGGACTGACCAATATGCAATTCAAGATCCTAGCATCAATTGTTGTGAAGACACTATGGCCTAAAAATGACTAAAAATGACTCGATTGGATTTTTGGCTCAATTTGGGTATGAATTTACCCAATTTTGGGAAAAACATATCCCCAACTGAAATTTTCCAAAATTGAAGTTGTAGTGATGAAATTGGTTTAAAAGAAGACTAATGGCTATTTTTTTGGAATTTTTTTTAACTCCATTTGATATTTTTCTTGATTTTATATCTTATTTTGGTCCAAAGAAATTAAGGAAAAATTCAGAAAAATTCCAAAAAATTTATTTTTGATTTAGAAATAGGTTCCTAAGATTAGCCAATGTTCCTAATCCTTTTATGATTTTTAAGAAAATTTGAAGAATAGGTCAAAAATCAGGTATCAATAGTGGCACATCTTTGACATTAAATTCGCCATAGGTTGATCTCAAAGACAATGTGACATCTAAGTTTTTAATCAACTCTACTGATAAAAAAAATGAAAATTTCACAACATCTGACTAGGGATCCTTCTTTAAAGTTCTTGATCCAAGCCAATTTTTCACCTTTGGTGTATTTGAGAAATTTTTAGTGATTGAGGGAACGAGAAACTTACCTATTTGCGAGAGCTTCTTTGTTGATTATCTCAAAGTGTAAATTGATGATGGTAATGATTGTGATGAATTAAATTTTGATCTCGTGGTTTAAGGATATGCTACAAATCATGTGGTTTTATGGATCCACTAACCCTGTGGTTTAATGATATACCCACAAACCATATGAAATAGTCTTTTGAGGCTACGGACTGCGATCACTTGCGAGAATCCTGAGGCTACTAATCCATGATCACTTGTAGAAGGACTATGAAAAATGCCACTAACTTGATGGGCCGAAAAGTCATCCAAGGCTACAGGTTGTGATCACTTGCGGAGGGTGATAGCTTTAAGACTACAAACCTCCGTACACTTGAAAAGACTATTAAAATCACCATATTCAAAGCTACAAGCCGCGATCACCTGCAGAGAGTTATAACTCTGAGGATACGACTTGTAATTTACTTTGGAATACCTATTTGAAAGTGTGGTTTAAGGATAATCCCACAAAACCTTTGTAAATCAGGGTTTAAGGAAAGACTCAGAACCGTTTTAAAAAGTCAAGGTTTAAGAAAAAACCAAAAACTGTGATTACCTAGGGTCCTTGCCCGAGGATTTAGTAATTTTCCCAGTGGGTCATTGCCAGTAGGTCTTGAAAAAACTTAAACAATGATTACCTAGGGGTCCTTGCCCGAGAATTTGATAATTTGCCTGGTGGGTCCTCACCAGCAAGTCTTGAAAAGACTCAAACAATGAGTACCTGGGGGTCCTCGTCCGAGGATTTGATGATTTACTTGATGGGTCCTTGCCAGCAGGTCTTGGAGAGACTCAAATAATGAGCACCTAGGGGTCCTCACTCGAGGATTTAATAGTTTGCCTAGTGAGTGTGACATTCTGAATTTCGACCTATTTTCAGGATTTATGAAATGATTATCACATTGATGCACTTTTAGTTAAATCTTACTCTGAATTGATTACCCATGAGAAGACTAACTGTTAGGGAATGACTAGTTAGGAATTAAGTACGCACAATCTAAGAACTTGATCCTAGATTGACACTTCGACTATAAGGATTGACGAAGGGATAATTTGGGCCATTATAGAATGATCCAAGGATGGTTATGGAATAATTTGCCAATGTTATATAATTGGATCGCGGGTGATTCCATTTGGCTATTGTTTGAATTACGAACATTCCTAAATCAATTTCTAACAATTATGTCCTTCGGAGCTAATGATTGACTATCGTAATTACATGACAACCGAGATCACCATAGTTTGAGTAAACTTAAACGTGACTTGATATCGAATTAACCACGAGTTGAATACGCGTAACACCTAAAAGTTACCCGTTAGTTTGAGATACACTAAAGTCGTAATTGATCGATTTTGGTCATGAATTGGAATCCAAACTTGAGTATCGAACTTTCAAGGATAGCAAAACTATTATATTGGACGTTACCTTATTAAGCTCGCTTAGTTATTGGTTTGCTTGGAAATTCTTGAAAAAGTGAATTTTGGCTCAGGAATTGGAAAAGACCCTTTCACCCCTTAGTATTCTAGGACTTCTTGGTTGAGTGGAAGGGTATATTGGTCTTTGTACCCCTTTAATGATTCCGAATTTCATTGGACAGAATTGCCCTTCTTGCTTTGGTTATTTTCCTAATTGCCCTTTCTAGAAACCTTTTTAAGAATTAAACCTAGCCTTTGGATCTTGACTTGGGGACCAAGGAGCGATCTCAACCCTTCATTTGGATGATGTTGTTTAGTAATTCTCTCTCTCCCCATCATTTTTTTAGATCAGCCCTCTCTTCACTTACTTTCACTCTCACTCTCACTCATACCCCACCACACCGACCAGCCACCACCGTCCACCACTAGCACCATCACGCCACCACTACCTGAGCCACCATGGACCACCGTGAGCCACCACTGCCACTGTCGTCCACCATCACCTTTCTCTCTTCTTTGTTCGACCGGCAACCACCTCACCACCATCCTCACTGACCAGCCACCATCACGCCACCATCTAGCCCTCACCCTGCAGTGAACCACCACCCCTAGCCACCGTTCAAGCCATGACCAGCCGCTGTCACCACTATTCACCGTTTGTCGTCTGCCGTGGCCGAGGTAGCTGCTGCACGTCGGACTATTGGTTGCTGGTTTAGTGACACTTTGAGCTTAGGATTAGTGGTAAGTAACTTCCTAAACCTTGATTAGGTTAATGGGTGACTAATGGACTAGTTTAGGGGTTGATTAGTGGTTAATTATGGGCTAATTAATGGTTGATTGTGGGCTGACTTAGGGCTGATTAGTGCATGGATAATTAGTGGTTAATCATGTGGTTTAATGTTAATCATATGGCTTATGTGGCTGATCATGTGTTTAGGATAATTGTATAGCCTAGATTGATTGATCTTGTGCTAATAAATAATCATGTTGCTAGAATTGTTTGATCATGCGTTGGATTGTTAATCATGTGGCTAGAATTGTTTGATCATGGCTGATCATGTGTTGGATTATTAATCATGTGGTTCAATAGTTGATTATATGGTTTGGATTGATTGATCATTTGATCATAGTTAATCGTATGGCTTAGAATGATTGATCATGTCCTAATTGATGATCATGTGGTTAATTAGTTTAATCATGGCTGATTAAGTGATTAATATTGATTGTGTGGTTGTGATGACAATTATGTGGTCGAAATGGATGATCAATGGTGGATCTTATACTTAAACATTGATTTTGTGGCTTGATAATGGATTGTGTGGTTAATCATGGCTAATCTTGGTGTATCATGGCAAATTGTGACTAGATAATGATGTTTGATATGGTTATGAGTGCAATTCATGACATGTTCGTTCATAGAAAAATGCACGTCATAAACACTATGCATTGGCTAATTAAGAAAGATAAAAATTGGCAATGAGTGATTGTTTGCATACATGGCCATGACAAGTTCCGTCTAGGCGGGAGTTCTAGACGATGTCCGACGGGGGTTCGGATACCGTCTAGGCCGGGGTTCTAGACATTGTCGATTACGGTGGAGGCCGGATCGATGCTCCTTATTTGAATGCCATTGGGTACCCGGCTTGCTGGGGGGTTTGATCCCCAATGTTGTCGTGTCCGAAGTAGTGGGGCAATGCCCGGATAGATCGGAAGACCGACGGGGGTTCGGTGTGGCCTAAGGGGTCGTTAATAATTTGGATAACAACGAGTGTTATTTGTATTATGGAATGCTTTGTGTTCAAGAGTGATATTTGAGCATATCTGGATTATTAACCATCGATATGTATGTTTATGCAATGCCATGATTTATTTGTGTTTAGTGAGTACGTGTGATATGGTGATACCGTTGGGTGTTCTTTAGAATATTTTTTATGAATCGCAAGTTAGTTGTACCAAGGAAAGGTTTTTGCTATTGAGTTGCTATGTTAGTAGGATTGCATGATTAGGGTGATTAGGAGGTACGCATTACCCTAAGTGAGGCTTAAGAAGTTTACTTATTGAGATTTATTCTCATTGTTGTAATTCAAACCTTTTAAACCCTCGACCATGAACATGAACGACCCTTCGCAACGTTTTGGGATACTAGTGGATATGGAGCATATGTTGGCAGAGTTTTCGGTAGGTAAAGATAGGGATCATGTCTTTTGTTTGCCCTCTTTTGAGTAGAGAAGTTAAGTAGATCAACCACTCGATCCTTTTTGAGTATGTGTGTGGTTTGTAGTGGAGGCCTCTAGTAAGGATTATTTGGTGTGCCGTTGTAAGTAACGTTATGTTTATAAAGTCGCTTGTTGTTCTGTTCATTTGTCTCTTTACTATCCCGTTTAATTGAATGTTGAATGGAGTGTTCATGTTGCTTCCGCAGGTGTTACTCTTAGTTCGTTTGTATCGGGTTGGTGACTAGTCCTGAGAAGTCACATACTTAATGACCAAGCAGGATGTTGCGAGCTTGTAGGTTGCAGAGTGTGACAGTGGGTCATCGCCAGCAGGTCTTGAAGAGACTCAAATGTTGACATCTGATTTTTAGCTCATTTTTTTATATTTTCAAAAATCTCAAAATTAGCACTAGGAATCTTGGCCAAGCCTAGAAACCTACTTCTAAACCAAAAATATTTTTTTAACATTTTCCTGCATTTTCCTTTAATTTATTTTAGTCAAAATAAGTGAGAAAATCAAGAAAAATAGCAAATGGAATTAGAAAATTCCATAAAAATAGTCATTAGTCTTATTTTAAATCCAATTTCATTAATACATCATCAATTTTGAAAAATTTTAATCGGGTATGTGTTTTTCCCAAAATTGGGCAAAATCAAACCCGAATTGAACCAAAAATGCAATTAAATCTTTTCTAGTCATTTTTAGGTCATAGTGTCTTCACAACAAATCATTCTGGGACCTTGAATTACATAATGGTTGGTCCAAGCATAATTTGTTAAATAAATCAGAAAATCCCAAAATTCAATTGAAAATTAAGAATTTTGAGCTCAAATTGGGAATCGTGCCCAATTTGAAATTGTCAAAGCACGAGACTATCATTTCTAGGGTTAATATGATGTGAGTAATTCAATTTTGGCAATAATTTTTCCTAATCAGGTTACTAGGACATAGAATTGAACAAAATCCTATTAACCTGATTACAAAAATTTTAAAATTTAGGACATGGTTTTGACAAAAATCGGGGAAAATCACATATTTGGGTTCTGAATGTTATGAGGAATTCAATTTTGGGATTTAATTCCAAAAATTTGATCAAAATCGAGTTTAATTTGAATTTTTGGTCAAAATCGGGCCTGTCGGGTTGACCGGGTCAACCTGACCTGACCCGGGAACCTGTCTTCTTCACCTAGTTTGCCCAGAACTCAATAAAAACCAGAAAAAATCTTCTTCATCCCGTGACTTTGCCTATCTTTTCCAGCCAATTTAGCTCGTGTAAAATCACACTAACAGCCGGAGAATCTGCAGCTGGCGTAGCTAATCGGTTATAACTGATCGGAAGGCGATGGAAACAAACTTTGGACGGGAATTTTAATCAACAAAAACAAGAAAAAACTGAAGTTGATGGGGGAAAGGTGTTCGAGAAAATTCCCGAGAGAGAGGAGAGAGAGAGTACGTGCGAAAGAGAGATTGAGCGTGAGGTGAGTAGAGACTCCCTAAGACCGCGCGATCAGCGCTTTTTCGATCAAAAAGTGCCGACAAATCAATCTAGACAGTGAGTTTCCTCACCGACGAACCAGAGCAGAAGTTGGCCGTGAACGCCCGAAAATCGATCTTGGCCGGCGTGCCCAGAGGCCTTCTGGTAAAGCTAAGACCACCAGTTGGAAGTCTGAGTGTCGGAGAACAACTCCACGGGCACCACCTAGTCCAAGAATTCTGATTTGATTACATTCGAAGAAGGTAAAATCCTTTCCTAGTCACATTTTTCCAGATTTGAGAAATAGTGAATTTGAGCTCAATTTCCTAAACATATGTTCTCTTTTGCAAATTTGAGTTCTTAGATGCCTAAAACGTGTTCTTATCTCATTTTCATCGTTTGTTTGCACTTTGAATGAATGAAAACGGATTAAAACCGAGTTGGCCATTTCTGGAAAATTTCGCCGGAGATCCCATAACTCGCCAGAGGGTCGTCAAGGCCCTAGGCCATTCAAGTGGGCTTTTCTTTACCTTGTATGATGATTTAGACGGTTAGGGCGATGCAAAATGATGACTTGAATTCTAGAAATGCAAGTTTAGTTAGAAATGGTTTAGGCTTTTTCGGACTTGAATTTCGTCGGTCGGTGAACGTCCGATGGTGTTCCGATTAGTTTAGATTGACACTAGATGATATAGACTTGAGAATGGATCAACTGAGATGGTTAAAATCACACCGGAAGGTCGTCGGAATTTGGCTTGAAGTGACTGCCTTGAAAATGTTCAATATAAAATGTTGCATATCACATGTTCGACAAAATGCCTCAATGAAAAGGGACAAAAACGGCATCGTTTTGGCGTTGAGCTCTCCGGAAAGGGCAACCGGCGACTGGCGTTGGTGAGGCCCGATTCGGTCAAATCAAATCGGGTTGAATCGGGCTGGGCCGATTCATTTTCTCGACGGGAAATTTTAAAAAAATAATAAATAAATAAAAAACCTAAAAAATTGAAAAATTTTTAAAAATAAAAAAATAAAAATTCATAAAAAATAAAAATTCATAAAAAATTTATAAAAAATAAAAAATTCAAAAATTCTGGAAAACATAAAAATTTTTTAAGAAAACATAAAAATTCAAAAATTTTCAAAAAATTCATAAAAATTCAGAAAATTCAGAAAAAATCTAAAAAAAAATGGAAAATTGGAAAATTCATAAAAATTTTCAGAATATCATAAAAATCAATTCTCGGTGAATGAAATTCTTAGAAATTCAATTTTTGAAAACGAAAATAAAAAATTTTAAAAATTCACAGTATGGTTTAAAAACACTATGGCCAACTTTAGAAAGTGAAATTGGAATTTTTGGAAGTGCCCAAGTGGCATTTTTGGAAAATCTCAAATTCAAAGGTTATAACCCCTAAAAAATCCTAAAACCATAAAAAGACACAAATCATGAAATGAACAAGCCTTTAGGGCTTCATTAGGGTTTGGATATTTTGATTGATTTTCATTTTCAGAGACAATTTAGGATTGATTGATTTGATTGACATTGATTGTGCATTTAATTCTTGATTGATTTTTCCCGCAATTAGAAAGGATAGAATTAGTGGGTAAGCCTCAGAAACTTGCATGACACGTTAGGCATTGTATCGTTCTTAGGTATCGAAAGGGCGTTAGGGATCTCAATTTGGGATAATTAGCGTAATCAAGTCCCCGTACTTAGAATCTCTGATTTGTAGAAACGTGGTATTTCTCCCGTACCCCTATTAGGTTTCTAGTCAACCTACCAATAATGACTAGTGGCGACTCCAAAATAAAAAACTTAGACCAAATAGGAAATTACCATTCGCTGTCATGTGAGGTATAATCTAGGAGAAACCCTTACATAAAAATACCTCCTTAGCACGCAAATCCTAAAATTCCCAAAAAAAAGGGCGCGACGCGACAGGCTTGGCGACTTCGCTGAGGAGTTTATCTTTTCTAAGTGGACTTAGGCTTAGATAGAACGATACGCTTGTGTTTTGTGCTTGCAAAGATCCCAGGTATGTCCCGCTAACGATAGTGTTAAATGGTTTTGCAGGCGGGTGGTATAAAGGGTGTAGTCTTTGCTAACCCTTGTTTTGCAGGATGGTGTTGTGATTGAATGTGATTTGAATGAATTTTAGAAGTGATGTTTAGTCATTAATTGCTATGCATGTCTTTAAATTACTTTAGCACTACACCATTAGCACATACCACCTGTGGCCCAATCTCGGCTACATTTAGGATTACCCTTAAAAAGTATGTTTAGGCGAAACTATGAGCCGATTGGTCATGGGATCGTTTAAATGTAATATCGATCACTGAGATGGAATAATATTCTATTACTTTAGGCCGATTACCTATTGGAATGGAATCTCTTGTCCATTAAGGTGGTAACCTTGAGCCTTTAGCATATTCTACATTTTTAGGCGTCAAAATTTCACTAGTTGTATTCGCATATCTTTGTGGTTAGTATACTTAAAACCAAACAAAAATGTCCTGGTGTCGCTACCTGCCCCTCAAGGGCCGAACTCGGATGAGCGGGTTTAGAGATAAGTGTTCATGAGATGATTCATATAGCACCTTAAAAAATGATTTTACTGAAGTGTAAATATTTTGTTTAGCCATATGACTCATTGATCATGAACGTGGATTTTTCCTAAATCCATATCTCGCGTGACAGCGGATTGATTTTATTATTATTTTTTTAGGAGTCGCCACTAGCCTAGGTCGGGGGTCGGCTAGAATACCCAACTGAAACGCGGGAATTTCGTTTCGGTTTCTACAAAAACCAGAGATCAAAGGTTCGGGGACTAGCTTACGTTAATATTTCTATTAACGCTCTTTCGGTACCGCTAAACTTAACATGGTTGTTATCTAAGTCGTCATGCATTTGTTTTTTTACCATTTTCATGCCAAAGTCTTAGTCCACTAGGTGATCATGCATCTTATTTTTGCGTTTTCATTTAAGATTCTAAACTAATCCTATCTTAGTCTAGAAAAAGAAAGAAACAATCAATTGTATTTGAAGGACATTTCGTAAAGTAAACACTCGAAGTATTGAAAAGACGAGCTAATTCTAAATGCAATGAAGTAAAAAGTAAAACCCGCAACTCGTCGGGTGTTTATTACAACACGAATTGAAAGCCCGAGACATGATCGGGGATGAATGAATTAAGTACAAATTGATACCGGATTGGACATCGGTTTGGCACCATCATCAAATGAGTACAAATTGAGACCGGATTGGACATCGGTCAATCACCTTGGTCTTCTACTATTTCGGATTATTCTTCCTTGGACCGCCTCTCGGGTGTCGATGTTTACATCCATAACATTCATTCATAACAAATGACATATGAAAGAACAATGTTGCAATCAATCACTAATTAAGCACGGGCCTCGGGATCGGCCTTTGTTTTTCATGCGATTCGATTCATCACCCATCTAATCACCTAACATTGTTTGATTAATGGTTAATGATAATGGGCTACCATTTGTATTCACAAAACGGTAACTCATATCAATTAACCCATAAAGTCGGGTTCTAATGACCATGAATGGGCTACCCGCCGAACATGCACCGGGCCTAACATTCATCTAACAAACACATACATAATCATAAAATAAACATGCATTCAAGCCCATGGGCCTTATTTCGAAGCCAAACAAACCATGAGAAGTGGGCTTTATAAAAAAGACCACTTATTCAATTAATACCTAATTCGGATTGAATTTGTTCAAGTATGATTAACTATCCTAATGACGTTCAAATGAAGTGGTTCAGGTGTCATTAGAAAGCTTATGACATGAGGATCAAAAGTCAAGAAGACCATTTTTTCTAAATCCTAGCCAAATTGCCCGAAAATATCGAATTAATCTCAGTGACAGGCTGGACTCGGTTCAGTTATGAATTTCAAAATAATGGCGGGAAAAATAACAAACCTTATCAAAACAGCGCGAAAATTTTTGTACGGTTAGGATTTCCCATGTGCAACAACTTTCATGTTTTGAGTTTTTGCTAAAAAGCCCTCCAAATTTTTATAAAATTCGATTTTCGCGAAGGACTCAACTGCAAAAGGAATTTTAACCCGGGAAGACCTTTCATGAAATTTTAAGCAGATTGACCCTCCAAAAATTGCTATTAGGTCCTCAAAATTTTCAGTTGTCATAATGAGACCCCAATGAGAAACTTTGTAGTTTTGATTTTTTGCAAAAAAGGACTCTAACTTTATCAAATTCGGAGAAACATCTTTTGAACTCCAAAGGAATGAAAATCAGATCTGGACACAGATTCTGATCAAATCGTGAGAATTCTTTTTGAAAATTCAAATGATCTTCGATTTTGATGAAATTAGTATCAATAGAAAGATCTCAATCTCAGTAAGAACCTTCGTGAAGAAACTTTTTTCATATCTCGAACACACGAATTTATGAAAATCGAAGAACACACGAAGGTCGACTGAAACCAGCATATCACCGGATTTACATGCATATGACGTTGCACATCGTACTAGGCTAACATGCTCAAAATTTTATGAAACTTTTATGGTGAACAGATCAGGATGTGCTCTACAATTCGCATGAAGGAAGTGTTTCCAGAAAATGATCGTAAAAAATCATAAAAATCATCAAACAGCACAACATCAATAAGGAAGACATCAGAACAGACTTAAGCAACATATTCCAGGTTCTGATCCTAACTTCTAAAAATGTTTTGACATAGCAAATCAAGTCCGATCGAGGCATATGATATATCAAATCGAAGCTTAAGACGAGCTCTACAATTCTCTAGTTTATCACTTCATCAGATTTCGACATTAACAAGCTCAAATCAGCATCTCAAGCCAACAGGTTTCACTGGACACGAATTTACAGAATTGTGTTCAAGTGTTCTTACCTTGTCTCACAATGCTCCAACGCTCAAGCGAGCGATCCGGCCTCCGTATTCAGACCAAAAATGTCACGGAGAAGCCTTGGAAAGCTCAGCCAACTTATGACAATAGAGGGTACGAAATATTATGAGAATCGACTCGTTTTCACACAAATAGATTAATCAGTAAAAGTTGAGGCTAAGGATGTGATCCGGTGGCTGTTCGATGCGAGGCCGGCCACCACAGCGACATGAGGACACCGAGGAATGTAGTCAGAGGGTCTGGATCGCCGGAGGAGGTCGCCAATCAGCCGGTTCAGCCGCTTGAACCGGCTGATCACATCACCGGCAGCAGCGCCGGTGATGATGCCGAGAGGAAAATCAGGCCGGAACAGCAAGCTCCGGCCACTTGCGAAGGTAGCTGGTCTTGCGACCAGCCTTGTGCCGCCGTGGGGGATGACGACGGAGCGGCGGCTCACCGGAAAACAGCTGGCGATGAGATGAACGGCCGGCGGCCGAGAGAGAACACGAGAGAGAGAGAGACGTGGATGAGAGAGAGAGAGAGAGAGAGAGAGAGAGAGAGAGAGAGAGAGAGAGAGAGAGAGGAGAGGAGAGAGAATTCAGATCTGAAAAATGATTATCCCCCTCAATTTTTGGAGGGAAAAATACTATATACCTCTCCCAACTTTGAATTTTAGCCCTTAGATTGATCCAATGGTCCAAAATGAATCCTTAATGATTAAGAATATTCCTTAATGGCTAAGGATTGGTGACATGGCATCATGGATGGACATGATCAATTCTAAATGAATGGACACGATTGATTTGCTTATCCCCTAATTAATTTGTTTAATCCTTGAAGAAGGGCATTTTTGTCATTTCTCTTAGGGGCATTTTTTGTAATTCTCAATTAAGGTCAATTTTGTCATTTTCGCGCTCAAGAGGATGTGACCGGCCCTGGCTGGTCTGAACGGATTGTCGATCATAAAAATTTTCGATCGGAAAATGGCCGGTCCGATCGGATTAGTTCAATTTGAATCAAACCGATTTGAGTCAATTAGCTCTGAATTTGGGTAATTGCATGACCGAGCTAGACTAACAAGTTTAATCGAAGTCTAATTATCCAAATTGAGTCCCAATTCATCAAATTGAATATTAGTCTAGAGTGGGTCAAGTTGAATTGCACTAATTAGACCAATTACTCTTAGACTTCCTAATCATTGGATCACTAAATTGATCAAATTGACTTAAATTCATGTGAATCTCTCACAATTGATTTTGAATTTGGATTTCATATAAGAAATTAGGCTCATTCGTGCCTCAATTGCGCACATCATGAAGAATCGATCAAAATCACTGATTAGGGCCTAAATTGGGGGTTTTTGGGTTTGGCTTGGAATCACAAAATTGGTTCAAAAATTGGATATAAAATGACCTCTAGATCAAATGTCGTGAAGAAAACTAACCTAAAAAATGACTAGAAATGAAGTAATTTCATTTTTGGCCGATTTGAATCAACTTCCGCAATTTGGGAAAAAGTTGATTCTAAATCGATTTTTGCAAAATTTCTAATGCCAAAGGTAAATTGAATGTAAAATAGGATGATTTTTGGATTTTTGTATTTTTCAATTTTTTTGGTAAAAGGTTTGACCAAAAGTCAAACCCTAGTTGACTTTTCACTAGAAGTTTGATTTTATGATCAAATCTTTGAATTTTTCTGAAATTTCCACTTCTAAAGTGAAATTGGACTTGAAAGGAATCTTTTAATGCAAAAAGCCCCAATTTGACCTGGGGTTAATTTTTGGTCAAAGGGTTGACCAAAAAGTCAACGCCAAAGTCAACCATTTGACTTTTCGGGTTTTTGCATGAAATGAATAGAAAATCGCTTACAAAAGCTAGGCCAACAGACAGAATTAAAAAATGACACTTTTTGCTCAAGAAACAGGCTCCGTCGCGATCGAAAACCATAATCTCGAATTTTTTATTTTTTAATGATGCATCGACTAAAAATTAGGTGTCAACAGCTGCCCCTCTTTGAGTGGGAGTTCGAAGAGGTTTCGCTCAAAGACCAATTGGCACCTGCAAATTTTTAGTTGATTCCAATTGGGAAAAAGAAAATAAAGACAAAGACATTTGATCAGAGTCTTACCTGAAGTACTTACCGTTGGATTGTCAGATTAATCATGTGTTCTTCTCTCTCTCATGAGATGGAATGATGGAAGAAAAGACAAAGAGATGATTTTGTGGGAAATCTATGGTTTAAGGAAAACCAAGAACCAAAGGACAAGGTTTAAGGATAACCTAGAACCTAAGGACAAGGTTTAAGGATGACCCGGAACCTAAGACAAGGTTTAAGGATGACCTAGAACCTAAGGTAAGGTTTAAGGATGACCAGGAACCTAAGACAAGGTTTAAGGATGACCTAGAACCTAAGGTAAGGTTTAAGGATGACCAGGAACCTAAGACAAGGTTTAAGGATGACCTAGAACCTAAGGACAAGGTTTAAGGATGACCCAGAACCTAAGGACAAGGTTTAAGGATGACCCAGAACCTAAGGTAAAGTTTAAGGATGACCAGGAACCTAAGACAAGGTTTAAGGATGACCCAGAACCTAAGGACAAGGTTTAAGGATGACCCAGAACCTAAGACAAGGTTTAAGGATGACCAGGAACCTAAGGTAAGGTTTAAGGATGACCAGGAACCTAAGACAAGGTTTAAGGATGACCTAGAACCTAAGGACAAAGTTTAAGGATGACCCAGAACCTAAGACAAGGTTTAAGGATGACCTAGAACCTAAGGTAAGGTTTAAGGATGACCAAAAACCGAAAATGAAAGTTATGGTTTAGGCTGACCAAAAACCGAAGATGAAAGTTATGGTTTAGGCTAACCAAAAACCGATCCACTGGGGAAAGATATTTTGAAAAAAGTTCCGAGATTGTTTAACAACAAACGGAATTTTTCAACTTTTGGTGAAAGGCAGAGATTATCAAAATCCTTAAGAGGAAATTTTAACAAAATAATCTTTGAATAACCACTTAAAGAGGTTAGATAAAAATGCCAAATTGGAAATAACCTAATCAAAAAGGTCTTTCACACTGGCTCTCATAAAAACTTTGATTCCCATTCATCGATGTGGGAAAGTTATTCAATTCTCACTGGTGATGTCTCACGAACCTATGTCGAAGGTTTTCGGAAACATTCACATTGAATACAAATTGGTTGATCAGAAAGGTCTTTCGAAAGGACCGTAATGTAGGTTTGGTCATGGGCTTACACAAAGGGTATTTGCTTTGAGGCCAAGAAAAGAAACATACCATCAATATCTTCAGCGGGTTTACAAGTCAAGAACCTTGAAGATAAGACAAGATAGAATTACTTCCACTCCTTCTAGCGGTAGTTTCTTTATGAAAACTTTACATCAACTCAAACCATCCCAATCGGAAGAGACTTTGGAGAGGGTTGTAATGTCGGTTCGGGTTAGGCTCAAAAGGCTTGAAATTTGATAGAAGGGGTTTGAAAGAAGAATGATGATTATCTTGGCATCATTACCAAATCATTCAAGTCTGACATCATTTGATTCTTGAAAACCAAATTGTCTCGAGAGTCCATTTTTCTTGCAACATAAGAGCTTTGCTCTTTCTAAGCATCTTTTGCAAATAGAATTTTGTTTTCATCATAAGCAATTGCTTTTTTCTTGCTTTTGCTTTTGCTTTTGACATTGATACATTTTTTCATGGGCATCGGCCTTGCTTTTACCAGGCACACTGCTTTTTCATGCCCCATAATATTTATCTTTTGAGCTCTTTGGACTCTCGAGATACTTTATACGTATTCACCAATTTCTCTAGATTTCCTTGGTAAATCATATGCATTGCCCCGATGTGGGGAGATAATCAACACTTTGGGTTTTGAAATGAACATGCTTAAGGCTCAATTTGGCTAAGCAAAGGATAATTGTGTTTGGGTAGAGGAAAAGAATGCTCTTCTTCACTTTGGGATGTTTCGAGCTTCTATAAAGATCCATCTGAAACTATCACAAGAAGGTTGATGCAAGTGAAAGCAATAAAATCTTTCTTAATCTTTTTGCTCCAAAAATGATCAACCATAACTTCTTATTTTGCCCCAATGTGGGATGGTTCTTGACAGGGGTATTTTGAGAATTCTCCTTATTTGGCTCAAAGTGGCTAGCAAAGGATAACATGAGTGTTTAGGATAGAGAAATGAAATGTCTTTTATCATCTCAATCCATGTATTCAATGTGAACGAACCCTACGTCCTACGACATGGTTTTTTCGCTCAATTCTCTCAAAATGAGTATAGGGACGTGTTTAATCAAAGGTTTGCCTTTTATCATCCTAGGCATTTTCATTTGGCATTTTTAAGAAATCCTTCTTCTTGTTTTTCCAAATGATCATTTGGTTAAATTTCCCATCTGTGAGGAATTTTGATAAATCAAGACATTTGATTTTTTTTCGACTCCTCCGGGGATTTTTATTTCAAACTTGAAAAACCCTTTTGAACAGAAAAGGTTTTCACACATAGGATCTACTTCTTAAATTCTAGGGAGAAGATTGATTTGATGTAGTTACTTCCTCGGGCTTGACTCCTTAAGGTTAGGAATAGCTTCCCTGGGGAACAATTGAGTACCTACAAAATGAACAAATATGCAAAAATGCCATGTATGCATGAAATGCATGATGCAAATGTTCTAAAGAAACTTGGATTCAGTCCAAAGCAACTCGAAACTTTTTATTCAGGGAAAATATTTCTTGATAGCATCAGCGTTCACAGGTTTTGGCAACTCTCGGCCATCCATTTCTACAAGAATT
The DNA here is from genome assembly GCA_031216235.1 of Syzygium jambos. Taxonomy (NCBI): domain Eukaryota; kingdom Viridiplantae; phylum Streptophyta; class Magnoliopsida; order Myrtales; family Myrtaceae; genus Syzygium; species Syzygium jambos. Next base: position 20,818,300 of record CM062226.1, read on the forward strand.
AATGCTCCACCAGGCAACACTTTCTTGATGACATACAGCCCTTCATAATTGGGGGTAAACTTCCCACGATCTGGAATAATAGGTAAGACTTTCCTCAAAACCAGGTCATTGATCTCAAAATGCCTAGGTCGAACCTTACGGTTGAATGACTTAGCTACTCGCTTTTGGTAGCTTTGTCCATGGCACAGGGCTTTTACCCTTTTTTCATCAATCATATTAAGCTGTTCAAGTCTTTGTTGAATCCATTCTGCTTCGGAAAGCTTTATTTGCGAAAGTACCCTTAATGAAGGAATTTCCACTTCAACAGGTAAAACTGCTTCCATCCCATATACCAATAAGAATGGTGTTGCCCCAATCGAAGTACGAATAGAAGTTCGATAAGCCATTAACGCATACGGCAACCGATCATGCCAATCTCGGTAATTCTCTGCTGTCTTGGACAGAATCTTCTTTATATTCTTGTTTGCCGCCTCGACAGCTCCATTCATTTGTGGGCGGTAAGGAGAAGAATTCAAGTGGCGAATGTGAAACTTACTGAGTAACTCATCCACTACTTTGTTATTCAGGTTTGACCCATTATCCGTGATAATTGCTTCGGGAACCCTGTATCGAGCAATAATGTCTCGACGAATAAATTTTGCCACACTTCTCGCAGTGACGTGAGCATAAGAATTGGCTTCGATCCATTTGGTGAAGTAATCAATAGCCACTAGAATGAAGCGGTGCCCATTCGATGCCTTAGGATTAATTGGTCCGATAATGTCAATCCCTCACATTGAGAAAGGCTATGCCTCGGACATTTGATGTAATTCATTTGGGGTTCATTTGAGGGAGCATTAATTTTGTTCCCATAAATTTGACATTGATAACAACATCTGACATGTTGAATGCAATCGGCTTCTATGGTTAACCAATAATAACCTAGCCTCATGATCTTCCTTGCTAGAAGATGGCCATTCATATGAGGACCACATTCTCCTTCATGTATTTCCTTCATTAATAAATTGGCCTCTTTGGTGTCTACGCACTTCAGCAGGACTGAATCGAAAGATCTCTTGTATAAAGCACCTCCACTAAGAAAGAATTTGGAAGCTAATTTAGTCAAGTATTTTCGATCCGTAGCTTGACTTCCTTGGGGAAATCTTCCTTCTCGAATGTAATTCATGATGTCATAATACCATGGTTGACCATCAAGTTCTTCTTCTATAACCATGCAATATGCAGGCTCTTTTAAAACGTTGATTTGCAAAGGATCAATGTTCAATCCATCAGTTACTTGTAACATTGAGGATAATGTTGCCAAAGCATCAGCAAATTGATTTTGAGATCTTGGCAAATAATCGAATGAGATCTCTTCGAATTCTTCCACCAAGTCTTTAAGATACTCATGATAAGGAATCAGTTTCGAATCACGAGTTTGTCATTCACCTCATGTTTGGAGGATGATAAGTGCGGAATCACCATAAACTTGTAATCTCTTAATCTTCATATCGATGGCTAATTGAAGACCGAGGATGCAAGCTTCATATTCTGAAATGTTATTGGTACAAGGAAATATCAACTTTGCGGCTACTGGATAATGCTGACCCGATGGGGATATTAAGACTGCTCCAGTACCTGAACCGGATAGGTTAACGGCTCCATCAAAATACATGACCCACTTGTCTTGTGACACCAGATGGATTCTTTCATCAATTTCATCCCAGTCATTTGACTTTAAGGGATTTTCAGCCAACATATCAGCTATGGCTCGCCCTTTGACGGACTTCTGAGATATGCTCTGGATATCAAACTCAGAGAGTAATATTTGCTATTTGGCAAGCCTTCCAACCAGTGCAGGCTTTTCCAAAAGATACTTGATAGGATCGTTTTCATTCACAAGCAGGATACGATGGTGAAGAGTGTATTGCCGTAACCTGTGTAATACCCAAATTAAGGCTACACATATTTTCTCAACTTTTGGGTATTGAGCTTCACCAGAAGTAAACTTTTTGCTGAGGTAGTAAATAGCACGTTCTATTCCATCCTCTGATCTCTTCTGCGCTAACATAGCTCCCAAAGACTCATCGTGAATGGTGAGATACAAAATCAAAGGTATACCTGAAACAGGCGGTACCAAAACTAGTGCCTGTGAAAGATATTGCTTTAATTGTTGAAAGGATTTTTGACAATCTTCGTTCCATTCAACCTTGGCATTCTTTTTCAATAGCTTGAAGAATGGTTTGGCTGTTTCTGATAACTGGGAAATGAATCTTGCAACATAATTCAATCTTCCCAACAAGCTTCGAACTTCCTTAACAGTAAAAGGAGGTTTCAAATCACAAATGGCCTTCACCTTCGAGGGATCAATCTCGATGCCCTTGTTACTAACCATAAATCCAAGGAGCTTTCCAGACTTTGCCCCAAAAATACACTTGGCGGGATTAAGTCTTAGCTTGAATTTTCTAAGTCGATCAAAAAGTTTCTTCAAAACTTCAATGTGGTCTTCACCTTGTCGCGATTTAGCGATCATGTCATCGACGTAAACTTCAATCTCCTTATGCATCATGTCATGGAATAATGTCACCATGGCTCTTTGGTAAGTTGCCCCTGCGTTCTTCAAGCCAAAGGGCATAACCTTGTAACAGAATGTTCCCCATGGGGTGATGAAAGATGTTTTAGTCTTATCTTCTTCCTTCATTCGGATTTGGTTATAACCAGAGAAACCATCCATGAAGGAAAATAACTCGAATCCTGCGGTGCTGTCGACCAGGACGTCAATATGTGGTAATGGGAAATCGTCTTTGGGACTTGCTTTATTCAAGTCGCGGTAATCAACACATACCCGAACTCGCCCATCTTTCTTCATGACTGGGACAACATTAGCAATCCAATCGGCATAATGAGTAACTTCAATGAAATCAACTTTTAACAGTTTCATGACTTCTTCCTCAATCTTCTTGGATAATTCTGGCTTCGTCCTCCTAAGCTTCTGTTTCTTAGGTGGAATGGCAGGATCAAGAGGCAATGTGTGTTCTACAATGTTGGGGTCCAGACCTGGCATGTCAGCATAAGACCAAGCAAAGACATCCCGATACTCCTTCAATAGTTCGATCAGTCGATCAGCATCTGCTTGAGAGAGACTTGCTCCAATTTTTGTTTCTTTGGGATTTTCAGAATCGCCCAAATTTATAACAACAGTTCGTTCTTCTGTAGGAGGTGCGGATTCTTCATGTCGGATCCATTCTCTTTTAATAACCTGGGAATCTTCTTCATTTTCGGGATCAGAATAATCAGATTCGTATGAGTTTTTCGGACATGAATCCAAGCCATGCATATGACTATTATGGTTATGCAAAGTGTCATGCCTGAGATGTAACAACAAAAATGGTCAGTATATGAAAATAAGAAATGCAATGCATGAAGATGTGATGAAAACAAATTTTCGAATTCCAAATTTTCGAAAATTTCAAGGGGAACTCATCCTCATATCATTGGACATCCTTGTTCCAAAAAACATATTTTGAAAACTATAGATCGTGCAAAAGTCCAGGCCTCAAAGCATCATCATAGGGCTGGTTTGGTATACTTTCGCACGTCTATTAACAAAACATGCATATGCTTTTATTGAATTGAAAGTGAATGTCATATAATGTTTTGGATCCGAAGCTCGTGATCCGAATTATTACAACATATGAAATGAACGAAACAAATGAAATGAACAAATAGAATTCCCTCGCAGGGGAGAATTAAATGGATTACAACTGAAAACAAAGTAGAACATGGAAACATCCCTTACACAGCGGGATTAGTAAGTGGATCATCCTCGAAGCTCTCGGAAATGGCACCCACTGAACTCTCTTCAAATAAGTCGATGATATCATAAATGTCTATTTCTTCATCTTGGAGGAACTTCGGCGGTCCAGGGAAGAAATCTTTCAACGGAGGAGGGAGTAAACGTCGGTAACTCTTTTCTTTGATACTCGGACTTTTCTGATTACCTTGATCTTGTTGATCGCCTTGGTAACCTAAGCCTTCTCGTTTCTTTCTCTTAGTCACCTCAATGGGTGTGAGAATACCTTGGGACAGCTTTCCCAATCCTTTGCCAATGGTGAATCCATACTCGATCAACACTTTGCTAGACATAAGGGCCGCCTTTGAATAGTGAGGCTTTCTCATAACAGTGCCCGTGGGCACGTGAGATACTGACACTAACTCGAATGAGTAGTAACTTGATTCTTCTTTTACTTCTGGCTCCACATAAGGAATTGCAGTATTGTTGAAAGTTTCGGTATCTTTCTCGCAATGGACAGTTATAATCTTGCCACAGACGACAAAACGGATCATCTGATGTAAGCTTGAGGGTATAACTCCCGCAACGTGAATCCAAGGTCGTCCCAACAACAAACTGAAGTTACTTGGGATATCGAGCACTTGAAATTTCTGAGTGAACATAACTGGACCAATCATCAGTTGTAAGTCAATTTCACCAAGAGCTTCCTTTTTCATGCCATCAAAGGCTCTGACTGGAGTCTTAGAAGGACGAACATTATCCATACCCACACCTAGACGACGCAAAGTTGATAACGGACAGATATTGAGAGCTGAACCATTATCAATAAGTACTCTTGATATCCTTGTATCAAAATGCTGAACAGAGATGTATAATGCTTTAGAGTGTGCTCGCCCTTCCGGCGGCAAATCCTTTTCGAAAAAAGAAATTTGATCCTTAAGAAGGATAGCACCTACAAACTCTTCTAACTGTACCTCTCCAATTGTCTCGGGTACATGTACTTCATTAAGAACTTTTAAAAGAGCATTTCTATGCTTCTCAGAAGACTTGAATAGTTCGAGTAACGAGATTTGAGCCAGCATTTTCCTTAACTGCTCGATCACTTCTGATTCACTCGTTTTGAGAGTTTTGAGGAGTTGTTCCGCCTCTTCTTCGGTTATAGCCTTTTTCTCGACACCTTCACGAGATGAAAAACATCGGCCTGACCGAGTAACAACGTCTATCTCATTAGACTCATAATTCCATGGAATTGCCTTGGAATCATAAACAGGAGGAATTCTTGCTTTTAAATTCTCATCTTTCTTCGGTGGCAACTCGATCACAACATGCCCAATATCTTCATTAGAGATCTCTATATTTCCGAAGCCATCAGCCATTAGATTTATAACCACAGGTTCCACAACATGCGCTTGGATTTCACAAGTTGCATTCAATTCAATCACAACAGGATCAATCATGGCTACCATGCCATCGTCCTCAAATTCGGACCCCCATCCACTCGGGACGATAGTCTTAGGGTCGATAAAAGCACTTGGAGGAGGAGAGTATTTTACCATAAAATCATATTTACCACTTGGCTGCCCGAGAGTGTCAACAATTTCGCCCTTTTCAATGGCTTTCCTAACAAACTCCCGATCCCAATGGGAGGTATGGTATTCAAATTCCGAATCAGCATCGGAAAGAACTTCTCCATTATCTTCATTATCATTCCATCCAGTCGGAACAATGTCTTTCAAATCAGTAAAGAAACTTGGCGGAGGCGAACATTTGACAAAAGTGTCATACTTCCTACTTGGTTGTCTTAGAGTATCAACCACTTCATCACGCTCACGAGCGGTCATTACAAATTCGCGATCCCAATGAGTCCTCCTAACACCAAAATCAGAATCTGTGTCAGAAACATACTCCTTGTCTTCATTAGCGGGTATAGATTCGCAGACTTTAGATGTGTGATCCATGCTTTCATCATCCATGCCTCCCCATCCATCGGGAATGATATCCCTTGAGTCGACGAAGAAACTTGGAGGTGGCGTGTATTTGACTATGAAGTCATATTTACCACTCGGCTGTCCGAGGGTATCAACAATTTCACCTTTCTCGATAGCCTTCTTCATAAATTCACGATCTCGACAGGCATTCTTACTCTCACATTCCGAATCACTATCGGAATATGTGCCAATCCAAGGTTCATCAACATCTGGCTCGTATCCATCATCTTTTGGCTTAGAGCATGAGGCTTCACTTGTGAACTTGAATGAGAATTTCTCGGACGACAAATCAATTACAGCGGTCTCGATGGACCCTTCGGGCTTCCTTCCTTGAAGAGGCTGAATTATGCCTAAAGCAACCATCTTGGCTAAACAATACATTTTCTCCTCCTGGGATACATTTCCTTCTTTCGGTTGATCTCTAGCTATAGTCAATAGCTCTTCCAATTTCGCCACATCGAACAAGAAAGGTTTCTCATTCTCGTCTCCAAATATTACGTTAACGGCTTCGGTATGATAAGGGAGCGGATTTTGTTGAACATTTGGCGTGGCATCTTTAAACGACAAGATCTTCTTATCCAACAGGTTCTGAATCTTGACCTTGAGAGTGTAACAGTTGTTCACATCATGGCCCTTCTCACCCATGTGATATACACAAGATTTTGCCAAATCAAACCCAGCAAACTTTGGTGGGTTATCTCTCGGGATTTCTTTTGCTACGAGTCTTTGTTCAATCAACATCGGCAGCAACTGAGACATAGGTCTTGGTAACAGAGTGAATTGTCTTTGCGGAGCTTTTCCTTTTCGGTCAAAATTCCTGGAAGAACACCCTGTTTCCACAACGGACCTTTGAACTGGTATGCTTAATGGCTTTTGAGCATTAGGATTTTGAATATAGGCAACTTCCACCATTGGCTCCTTATCCTTCTTTAAGGTAAATCTGCGAGTCGTCGTCTCGGACAATCGACCCTCTCGCATGATTCCTTCGATACGTTCTCCCAATTCTACCATTGCGGGAAAATTAATGCAAATATTATTAAACATCTTATCAAAGTATTCTCGAGGTAAAGCTCGAAGAAACAACTGCATAATTTCTTTCTCGGACAACGGAGGTTTGACTTGAGACGCCATAGTTCTCCACCTTTGGGCATATGCTCTAAAAGTTTCATTCCTCCTTTTGTCAACCCGGACCAGCTCTTCATGGGTTGGAGCAATTTCGGTATTAAACTTGTATTGTTGAAGGAATTCATCTGCAAGATCTTCCCAGGTGCAAATTTTCTCCAAATCCAATTCGATGAACCACGTTAAGGCGGAATCAGCCAAGCTATCTTGAAAATTGTTGATCAACAGAGGGGTGTTATCGGAATAACGAGCCATCTTGCTCAAATAATACTTCAAGTGGGTTTTAGGACACCTAGTTCCATCGTACTTCCTTGAAAATTCGGGCTCCTTGTAAAAATCAGGGACTTTCACCTTTGTAAAAGGCGACAACTTATCAAAGCCTTGGAGTTGATAACCTTGCAACATGCACAGGTGTTCCTCCAATTTTGCAAGACGTCTCGCGCTCTCTTCATCCATATGAGCGACAAGCGACTCCTTAGGTGGAGCTTCCAAATCGATGACGGTAGGAATGGCATTAACGGGGACCTCTTCAACAGGTCCTTTGTCAACAGGATCTATCACCGGCGCATTAGTGGGCGCATTAGGAGTAGAAGCTGCAGCAGCAGGAGTCACAGGCGTGAAGTTCTTTACTTGATTCGCAAGATCAGTTAAGAGCGCCATCATTTGTGCCATTTGATTCTCGATGGTAATAACGCGGGTACGAGTGTCTTCGTTCTCCATCCTTGTTTGGCGACGGGTACGTATAATAAAACGCGATTCAGCCGTATTTTAATATCTTCTCTGTAAAAAACAGAAATCAAATTAATATACGGAAAATGAATTTAAACGAAAATATAAAACCCTTCAATTTTATATTTTCTTTAGATGAAATAGAAATAAGAAATATTCTCATGATCCCAATATCATGTGAATAATCTCTTATCATAATTTCTTCACAAGAAATTATACAATTAAAGGGGTAACACGCGATGATTAATTAAGATGCCCCATCTATATTCCATTGGAATCTCGGAAAAGAAAGTACTCACAAAGGGAAATTTCACTATTAACAACAAAATTTGTGAAATACAATCCTTATAGATCAAACTAAAGACAAGAAAAGGATCCTATTACATCATTACTAAAATGAGTAAAAAGGAAACCCTATACATCTAATCTATAAAAAGAAAATTACATGAAAGGAGACTTCCTCATGAAATATAGCCCAAATCCTAATGAATCTTCTTTAGATGCGAGACGAATTCGTTTGTTTTCTTGGGTCAAACGTTCAACCTCGGCTAAAGCTTCATTCTTTTCTATAAGAGCTCTGGCAGCTATAGCTTGCTGTTGAGTTGGCTTCTCGGGAACATTAGGGAGATCCACTTTAAGCTCGGGCTCGAGACGACGGTGTACGTACTCCGGCAATGCGTGATGTATCTTCATTTCCCCTTCCAATTCTGACTCATCGGCAATGAGAATTGGCTCCGGGCAACATTTGTACCACATATCAATGATAGACTTGACCATTTCTTTCACGTCCGTCATTTGGTCCTTTTGGATGACATCTTTGCGATAGTCAAAATGATATAACCCCAACTTGAGGAATGGTGGAATCTTTTGAAGCGCGCGATATTGACGGATCACCCTAAAAGGGTAATATAACGTAGACCCCGTAAGACCCAAGAGTGGGATTGGGTTGTCGGATCCGTTATTAAGGCGCACCTCGGGATTTCCAAGCTAACGAACATGCCATTGGATTTGATTTGGAACAAGGTTCTTGAAAAAACTAAACCAAGTTGAGAATGACCAAAAGGGAAAGATTTTTTCCTTTTCTCGGAAAAGCGAGATAGGATGACAATCTTTGGACACATCTATGATTTTCAAGCTCAAACCAAAATCTTTGAGGTGAGAGACCAATCAAATTTGGAGTAAACCTATTGGGGCTCTAAAGATACCATTTTTGTTTTGTTTGAACCTATTGAGTGATACGAAGGTCTCGCCTAAGATCATATTGGAGAATCTTTTGAACATACACACTTGATTGACAATGTGAACTACCAAAGGATCCATGGTTTTTTTGGTGAATGGGAAAACCACAAAACCAAAGAATGCTAAGAGAAAAACTCGAGGAATTTGATTACCCGATTCTTTTGGCAAGCTAGAAAAATGTCGTTCTAAGAATGTGAAAGAAAGTGCATTGGAATTTCCTCTAAGAACGCCTTTGATTTGGAGAATATTGATTCCTAAGAATTGGCTCAAAAGAGTTATAGGATCTATATCTATCGGAGGGCTGACTAGACCAAAAGACCCGACTCTACCAATGGCAATATCGTACTCCTCAATTGTAGGGGTCAACTCATTTCGACCAAACACAAAAGTGGATGTCTTTGAGTTCCAAAAATGGGACAATGCTTTGATCATGGCGATACGAGGCTCGATGTACAAGAGCGCGGGAAGATATCCGATCCTCTTTTCCACATAGTCTTTATGCTTTGACTCGAGACTTTCCCACATGGTCACGAGAGCTCTTGGAACGGGGATGATTCGAATCTCCGACATATCCATTTTGACTAACCCTAATTTGGGGCATCGAGATTAATCACCACGTATTATAGAAAAGAATATAACGTGGAATTGAAATGGCGTAATTGAAATTGTAGAACGATACAATCAACCTTACCACGAAGAGAAAATGGCAAACACATCGACACATTGCATGAGGACATGTGAGTTTTGACACCTAAGGGTAGGATTCTAAAGGTTTAAGGTCCCCATCTTAATTAGATAAGAAGAGTTTACCCACCGCTACTAACGTCGGCCGGTGCACTTCTTACTAATCAAGATGAGAGGTATTGAAGAATGGATTACCACATGGATTCACATGCGGATTCCACTCTTAATACCTCCTAAAGGTACCCTAAAGCGATCCGGGGTTTTAGACCGCGGGATGTGGGTGCATTGTGTCGTGCTAAAGCAAGTAAACATGCATTTAAATCTAAAGCAAACAACTCTTCAATATAATCTCATACATTCGACATTCATCCGAACACCACCTACAAAACAAAGGGTTTGCATTCACTCCACCCCTTATGGCTCCCACCTATAAAACCATTTAACACATGATTAGTGGACTAACCTCATTTTCCACGTGACTTTGACTTGCAGTCGATGCTACAAAATGTAGACAAGTGAGATAACAACCAACAAATTTTTTTACGGCTTTAATCCACTTAGGTTTGTAACCTAGTCCCCAACGGAGTCGCCAAGCTTGTCGCGACTTGCCCCTCGAGGGCCGAACTCAGATGAAGCGGGTTTAGAGATAAGTGTTCATGAGATGATTCATATAGCACCTTAAAAAATGATTTTACTGAAGTGTAAATCTTTTGTTTAGCCATATGACTCATTGATCATGAACGTGGATTTTCCCTAAATCCATATCTCGCGTGACAGCGGATTGATTTTATTATTATTTTTTTAGGAGTCGCCACTAGCCTAGGTCGGGGGTCGGCTAGAATACCCAACTGAAACGCGGGAATTTCGTTTCGGTTTCTACGAAAACCAGAGATCAAAGGTTCGGGGACTAGCTTACGTTAATATTTCTATTAACGCCCTTTCGGTACCGCTAAACTTAACATGGTTGTTATCTAAGTCGTCATGCATTTGTTTTTTTACCATTTTCATGCCAACGTCTTAGTCCACTAGGTGATCATGCATCTTATTTTTGCGTTTTCATTTAAGATTCTAAACTAATCCTATCTTAGTCTAGAAAAAGAAAGAAACAATCAATTGTATTTGAAGGACATTTCGTAAAGTAAACACTCGAAGTATTAAAAAGACGAGCTAATTCTAAATGCAATGAAGTAAAAAGTAAAACCCGCAACTCGTCGGGTGTTTATTACAACACGAATTGAAAACCCGAGACATGATCGGGGATGAATGAATTAAGTACAAATTGAAACCGGATTGGACATCGGTTTGGCACCATCATCAAATGAGTACAAATTGAGACCGGATTGGACATCGATCAATCACCTTGGTCTTCTACTATTTCGGATTATTCTTCCTTGGACCGCCTCTCGGGTGTCGATGTTTACATCCATAACATTCATTCATAACAAATGACATATGAAAGAACAATGTTGCAATCAATCACTAATTAAGCACGGGCCTCGGGATCGGCCTTTGTTTTTCATGCGAGTCGATTCATCACCCATCTAATCACCCAACATTGTTTGATCAATGGTTAATGATAATGGGCTACCATTTGTATTCACAAAACGGTAACTCATATCAATTAACCCCTAAAGTCGGGTTCTAATGACCATGAATGGGCTACCCGCCGAACATGCACCGGGCCTAACATTCATTTAACAAACACATACATAATCATAAAATGAACATGCATTCAAGCCCATGGGCCTTATTTCGAAGCCAAACAAACCATGAGAAGTGGGCTTTATAAAAAAGACCACTTATTCAATTAATGCCTAATTCGGATTGAATTTGTTCAAGTATGATTGACTATCCTAATGACGTTCAAATGAAGTGGTTCAGGTGGCATTAGAAAGCTTATGACATGAGGATCAAAAGTCAAGAAGACCATGTTTTCTAAATCCTAGCCAAATTTCCCGAAAATATCGAATTAATCTCAGTGACAGGCTGGACTCGGTTCAGTTATGAATTTCAAAATAATGGAGGGAAAAATAACAAACCTTATCAAAACAGTGCGAAAATTTTTGTACGGTTAGGATTCCCCATGTGCAACAACTTTCATGTTTTGGGGTTTTGCTAAAAAGCCCTCCAAATTGTTATAAAATTCGATTTTCGCGAAGGACTCAACTGCAAAAGGAATTTTAACCCGGGAAGACCTTTCATGAAATTTTAAGCAGATTGACCCTCCAAAAATTGCTATTAGGTCCTCAAAATTTTCAGTTGTCATAATGAGACCCCAATGAGAAACTTTGTAGTTTTGATTTTTTGCAAAAAAGGACTCTAACTTTATCAAATTCGGAGAAACATCTTTTGAACTCCAAAGGAATGAAAATCAGATCTGGACACAGATTCTGATCAAATCGTGAGAATTCTTTTTGAAAATTCAAATGATCTTCGATTTTGATGAAATTAGTATCAATAGAAAGATCTCAATCTCAGTAAGAACCTTCGTGAAGAAACTTTTTTCATATCTCGAACACACGAATTTATGAAAATCGAAGAACACACGAAGGTCGACTGAAACCAGCATATCACCGGATTTACATGCATATGACGTTGCACATCGTACTAGGCTAACATGCTCAAAATTTTATGAAACTTTTATGGTGAACAGATCAGGATGTGCTCTACAATTCGCATGAAGGAAGTGTTTCCAGAAAATGATCGTAAAAAATCATAAAAATCATCAAACAGCACAACATCAATAAGGAAGACATCAGAACAGACTTAAGCAACATATTCCAGGTTCTGATCCTAACTTCTAAAAATGTTTTGACATAGAAAATCAAGTCTGATCAAGGCATATGATATATCAAATCGAAGCTTAAGACGAGCTCTACAACTCTCTAGTTTATCACTTCATCAGATTTCGATGTTAACAAGCTCAAATCAGCATCTCAAGCCAACAGGTTTCACTGGACATGAATTTACAGAATTGTGTTCAAGTGTTCTTACCTTGTCTCACAATGCTCCAACGCTCAAGCGAGCGATCCGGCCTCCGTATTCAGACCAGAAATGTCACGGAGAAGCCTTGGAAAGCTCAGCCAACCTATGACAATAGAGTGTACGAAATATTGTGAGAATCGACTCGTTTTCACACAAATAGACTAATCAGTAAAAGTTGAGGCTAAGGATGTGATCTGGTGGCTGTTCGATGCGAGGTCGGCCACCACAGCGACATGAGGACACCGAGGAATGTAATCGGAGGGTCTGGATCGCCGGAGGAGGTCGCCGATCAGCTGGTTCAGCCGCTTGAACCGGCTGATCACATCACCGGCAGCAGCGCCGGTGATGATGCCGAGAGGAAAATCAGGCCGGAACAGCAAGCTCCGGCCACCTACGAAGGTAGCTGGTCTTGCGACCAGCCTTGTGCCGCCGTGGGGGATGACGACGGAGCGGCGGCTCACCGGAAAACAGCCGGCGATGAGGTGAACGGCCGGCGGCCGAGAGAGAACACGAGAGAGAGAGAGACGTGGATTAGAGAGAGAGAGAGAGAGAGAGAGAGAGAGAGAGAGAGAGAGAGAGAGAGAGAGAATTCAGATATGAAAAATGGTTATCCCCCCCAATTTTTGGAGGGAAAAATACTATATACCTCTCCCAACTTTGAATTTTAGCCCTTAGATTGATCCAATGGTCAAAAATGAATCCTTAATGATTAAGAATATTCCTTAATGGCTAAGGATTGGTGACATGGCATCATGGATGGACATGATCAATTCTAAATGAATGGACACGATTGATTTGCTTATCCCCTAATTAATTTGTTTAATCCTTGAAGAAGGGCATTTTTGTCATTTCTCTTAGGGGCATTTTTTGTAATTCTCAATTAAGGTCAATTTTGTCATTTTCGCGCTCAAGAGGATGTGACCGGCCCTGGCTGGTCTGAACGGATTGTCGATCATAAAAATTTTCGATCGGAAAATGGCCGGTCCGATCGGATTAGTTCAATTTGAATCAAACCGATTTGAGTCAATTAGCTCTGAATTTGAGTAATTGCATGACCGAGCTAGACTAACAAGTTTAATCGAAGTCTAATTAACCAAATTGAGTCCCAATTCATCAAATTGAATATTAGTCTAGAGTGGGTCAAGTTGAATTGCACTAATTAGACCAATTACTCTTAGACTTCCTAATCATTGGATCACTAAATTGATCAAATTGACTCAAATTCATGTGAATCTCTCACGATTGATTTTTAATTTGGATTTCATATAAGAAATTAGGCTCATTCGTGCCTCAATTGCGCACATCATGAAGAATCGATCAAAATCACTGATTAGGGCCTAAATTGGGGGTTTTTGGGTTTGGCTTGGAATCACAAAATTGGTTCAAAAATTGGATATAAAATGACCTCTAGATCAAATGTCGTGAAGAAAACTAACCTAAAAAATGACTAGAAATGAAGTAATTTCATTTTTGGCCGATTTGAATCAACTTCCGCAATTTGGGAAAAAGTTGATTCTAAATCGATTTTTGCAAAATTTCTAATACCAAAGGTAAATTGAATGTAAAATAGGATGATTTTTGGATTTTTGTATTTTTCAATTTTTTTGGTAAAAGGTTTGACCAAAAGTCAAACCCTAGTTGACTTTTCACTAGAAGTTTGATTTTATGATCAAATCTTTGAATTTTTATGAAATTTCCACTTCTAAAGTGAAATTGGACTTGAAAGGAATCTTTTAATGCAAAAAGCCCCAATTTGACCTGGGGTTGACTTTTGGTCAAAGGGTTGACCAAAAAGTCAACGCCAAAGTCAACCATTTGACTTTTCGGGTTTTTGCATGAAATGAATAGAAAATCGCTTACAAAAGCTAGGCCAACAGACATAATTAAAAAACGACACTTTTTGCTCAAGAAACAGGCTCCGTCGCGATCGGAAACCATAATCTCGAATTTTTTATTTTTTAATAATGCATCGACTAAAAATTAGGTGTCAACACCTGGTAAGCAAGTATCGTTCCATTCCATTCTGTTACAACTATGCAAGTTAGTTGGCATATTTTCAAAAAAAAAATGCCTAAATGACATTCAATGCTTGGTCTAAATGCCCATTCATATTAGAATGCATGATTAGGGCGTCATACTCCATTTGATTGTTTTTCATTTTTAGATGAAATATATAGGTCTATGATGGATTTTCCATATAATTCAAGTGCTTATTGGTTCATTTCAATGTATTCGAAATTGTAAACCATAGTTTAGAACTTTATGGTCTAAATGGAGTATGACATAATGGCCATTTACATCACACATTGAATTTGTCCATGATTTCAAGTACATGCTCTTTTAAGGTTTAAATGGACTTAAAGTGACATTTGCATTACTTTCTAGACATGCAAGTGTATTTTACCTTTGTCTTACCTTAAAAGGACATATAATTGAAATGGAGGTATTAAAATCAATCGGTAATTTATGGTGAATAATAATAAATTTTTTACATGCTTTAGATCAAAATGGGGAAACTAGATATACAAGTCATTCCGATTCTAAGGAAGGAGCTTTTGGCATGGTCGATAAACATGACAAAAGATAATAAAGCATATGTGAGGGAAAGGCTTGGGTATTTATTCAAGCTCATCAACTTGGAGTATCAAGTGAGTTTAATTCAAGCATTATCCCATTTTTGGGAAGTTACCACTACTACATTTCAATTGGGCAAGCACGAGATGGTACCTACACTAGAAGAATATAAGGCAACCATTGGGATTGATTTCGAGTTAAGAACCGTTGAGCCCCCAATTGGATTAAAATCCACGAGTGTTATAGCTGAATTCTTAAACTTGAAGACCCCTCAAGTGGAAAAGTTGATTAAGTCAAATACCGAGAGATTTCCTCTATCTTACTTGGTGGCCAATTACTCCAAATTGCCGAAAGAAATTGGAAATTCTTCCGCGAGGGTTTTCATTCTTGCCTTCTTCGAATTTGTCTTATTTCTCGCATCAAGGACTGGATTAAATCCTCTCGTTGCAATAATTGCTAGGCAAGCTTGCCTAAAATAGGACTTCTCTAATATGCTCTTGGCAAAGACCATCATTTCATTGAACAAATATCAAAATGAACAAAAAGATATACTGCAAGCTTCGGCCGGGTTACTTTCTGTGTGGTTTATTTCCCATATTCGACCTTGGGAACTTATATGTGCATTCAAGAGATCGACTCATCCATCGGCCCTATTGAGAAGTATTTGAAACTCCAAGATAAAATGCCAAAATACTCTTTTCATGAGTAGGCAAACTTCATTAGAGCATCGACTCCCGATCAGTTTCAATGGAGAATTCAATGGCCGAAGATAACGAAAGCTCAAATTACTACCCAAGACGGCAATTTGGTGCCTTTGCTTTGATTGAGTGGGGGAATTGCTTATTACCTACTAAGAGTCATATGACAATTTGAAATAGTTCAACAAATTCCACCTATTTGGTATCCTGAGGAGTTCACATTTGAGATACCACAAAACCTATCAGAAAAGGAAGGAAAATGGCTACGAATAAGAGTTGAAGAGATCGTGAATTCTTTGAAGAAATCAACTAAGCAAATAGTACAGTGGCATGAAGATTTGGAAGGAGAAATGAAGATCCTTTTGGCATCCAACGAGTATATAAAGTAGTTGAAGGCTAAGCAACCAATCAACGTCGAACCCTATATACCTTTCAGTGTTATTACTCATTTTGATGAGCCGTACATCCTAGAGTACATTGTGCCAAGCACGCCAGGTGCAGAGCTGTATGTTCCCAAAGAGGTCATAATCGATGTGGAAGAATGGGAGACACGAGTCAAGGAATATGGAGAGGTTGAAGTTACCTTAGCTAGCAAGAAGCCACCTTAGCTTGCAAGAAGTCTAGACTTGTTTAAGCCAGTATTTCCCTATTTTGATGAATAGCATTGTAATAAAAAATTTAAAAATTGAAACAATTGCTTAATGAAGTTTCAAAGTATGTTTTGTAAAAAGTCACCATGGATTACAATTATTTGAATTGTATGATTACTTGAAGAAGAATATTGATAAGAAATTCTATGTAAGGCTAAGACTTGCATAAAAGCTCTTATCTTTGTTAATCATAAGAAATCATACAATTGAAAGAATGTAGAGTTTCATGATTTTTTCAATATGCTAACGATTGGTCTTTTTGTGAAGCAGGTTGTTTAGCAACAGATGGTAAAATACTTCGGACTCACTTACAAGTTAGAATGGAGGAAGAAGAAACCTGTGCTCGACTAGCTGAAATTGGAATCAAATGACCCAAATAGCTGCAATGATGGTAGAAATGAAGGCTTGTATTCTTACATCCCGAGGACAGTATCCTACTACTCCAAAAGCGGGAACTTCAAACACTACTGAAACACCAATTGAAGAATTAGTCAAAAATAAAGAACCGATTCAAGAAAATCCTCCAAAGACTACACCTGAGGTGGTAAATTTGGAAGAAAACGATCCAACCAAGAAGACATCCAAAACAAAGGATGAGAAAGAGGTCAAGAGGTTAGCCAACATTGAAAAATGCCTAACAAATCAAGGTTATGAACTTCAAAGGTTCGATAAGTTCTCGCTATATGCGAAAATGGTTGTTCCAGAAAATTATAAAGAATCAGAGTTCGTGAACAAGTACGATGGCACTGGTTATCCCAAAAGCCATTTGAAATATTATCTCCATAAGATGGCGAGATATCCATATAACACGCCACTTCTTATTAACACATTTTAAGATAGTTTGAGAGAAGCAGCCCTCGCATGGTACATAGCCCTCGACATAAAAGACTTCACTGAATGGGATCATTTGGCGAGAGAATTCCTACGCCAGTATAAGTTTAATGTTGAAGTACTCCCAACTAGAGAAGATCTCGTCAAAACCGAGAAATGGAAGAATGAAGGATTCAGAGACTATACTCAGAGATAGAAAGCTGTTGCCTCATAAGTGAAGATGAGCTCATCGAGCTCTTTCTAAAATTATTGTCAATTGAGTATTATGACAAGCTTCATGTATTAGGCTATCAAACATTCACCATGTTAGTAAAAGTGGGTGAGAAAATTGAATGGGGATTGAAAGAGAAAAAGGCTCAAGAAACAGTAGCACGAAGGCCTTATCCCAGGAAAAAAGACAGAGCTCATTCGAGAAGTGGCTATAGTATCTAGCCCAAATACTCATTAAGCATAATTTCCAAAGGGCAAAAGGACACTATAAGTGCCATAACTTGTGTACGGCGCTTATTTTGGTGCCATAACTTTTTTTCGGATCATTTTGGTGCCAAGTAAGAAGAAAAACGATTACTTAAGTGTCATAACTTTTTTTTGGATCACTTTAGTGCTAAAATTTTTGAAAAACGATCACTTAAGTGCTAAAATTTTTTAAAAACAATCATTTAACTGCTAAAATTTTTGAAAAACGATCACTTAAGTGCCAATCTCTGGCGAGACTCCGGCGAGCCACGTCAGCTTCAGAAATTAATAAAAAAAATGCCACGTCAGATTTCCGGCGAAAAATTGTGTACGGCACCGGAGTTGGCACTTAAGTGATCGTTTTTCAAAAATTTTAGCACTTAAGTGATCGTTTTTCAAAAATTTTAGCACTAAAGTGATCCAAAAAAAAGTTATGGCACTAAAGTGAACGCCGTGCACAAGTTATGGCACTTGTAGTGTACTTTTGCCATTTCCAAAGCAATCAAATGTCACTTGAAAAAGCCCAAGGAAGTTCGAGCCAAATAAAATGCTTGTAAGGTAATATACACCGTTGCTCCGACCCTTGTCAAAGCTATTACTAATGCTTCTAGAAAGGTATTTGGTGGCCAAAGAAGTACCGAGAGACAATCCTATAATATTTTATTGGTACGAAGAATCAAAAACCTGAACTTGTCACATGGGAGAAAGGGAACATGATGTAGATAATTGTCTCACTCTAAAGTATAAGGTTCAACAACTCATTAACAAGAAAATACTGAACTTCCAAGAGCCCGAGCCAAATGTACATCAAAATCTTCTTCCTAAGCACAATACGGTAAACATAGTCAAGGATAAAGAAACAATAATCAAGTCTGATAATGAAGATGAATATGAAATCAAGATTAAAGCTTCTCGATTAGGAGATGCCTGCTTTCGTCAAGAAGCACTCCTAAAATGCGAGATTGTAGACAACTTGGGAGATACTTCGAAAGATATAACTTTCACGTGAAATATACCTCATCGCCATGGGCATTTAAAAATAAAGTAATTGCACTTGATAGCTGGGATGGTATGGATGACGAAATTGGTCTCGAGGAGAAAGCTTCGTCTAAGAAGAAAATACTCCAAGATGAAATAGATAAGGATGAAAAGGAGAAAGAAAAAGTCCAATAGGGTGAAAGGCGTTTCACTTAGAAATTATCAAGGGAAGGCAAAACCATAGATTTACTTAGTCAAGACAGCGGTAGATACAATTACCATGTCAAATATACTCCACCACCATAGGCATTTAAAAATGAAGACATTATACCTGATGGATGGGGTGGCATGGACGAGGTCCCGATCAGCCAACTAAATCTTGAAGAAAATGAAGATCGAGAAGAGAAAAGGAAGAAAAAGACTCGCCAAGGTGATAGGCCATTTGCTCGAAAAGCATGAAAACAAGATGAAGTTATTGATTTTCTATGGCAAGATAGTGGCCGGTATAATTACCGTGTCAAATATACACCCTCTCCGTGGACATTCAAGAATGAAATGATCATACTTGCTGGCTGGGTTGGAATGAATGCTGACGAAGCCAATAGAAACATGGTATCCATGATTACACCATTTCTGATCAAGCTTGATGAGGTAGATAAATATAAGGAGGAAGAAGATCTTGTCAAACCAATCACTATTCAACTTCCTATTGATCAACTAAGGATTGAAGGAGAAGAAACACAACTTGTGATTATCACTCTCCCTCCAAAAGAAAAGTTTGATACTAAGTGTGTACCTTGAGATTACTCTTCTAAAGAAGTTGATGCGATAACCCAATCGAGGAGATGCAATGTCTCGAAAGAAGGTGATTATGAAAAGAAGGGAGTAACTGAAGAAGATGTCAAATAATTGCTTTTAGTCACGAAGACGAGTGAATTTGAGGTAATTGAACAACTAAGAAAGATGTTGGCATAGATTTCTCTATTGGATCTCTTCAAGACTTCAGAAAGCCACAAAATGGTGCTTATGAAGCTTTTTAATGAAATGCATGTCCCGGAGACAATTAATGAAATACAGTTGGAAGACTTTGTTGGCATTATTCTTCTAAAAGATCAAATTGCTTTCTCCGATGGAGATTTCTCAATCGACGGGCGTTCCCATAATAAAACTCTATATATTGCAGTCAAATGTCGGGGCAAAGAGATATCATGTGTGCTAATCAATAATGGTTCTGTACTTAATTTGTGTCCACTAAGCACACAGTATCGCTTGGGAATTAGTGAAGAACTCATAAAACTGTCTAAGGTAACTGTGCGTCCGTTTGATGGAATGAAGAAAGACGTTACTGGCGATATCGAGCTTGAGGTGAACATAAGCCCTGTGCCTTTCCTAATTGACTTCCAAGTAATGGATATTCCGAGAACTTTTAACTTGTTACTCGGGAGAACTTGGATTCATATGGCTGGTGCTATTCCTTCAAGTCTTCATCAGAAGGTCAAGTTCGTCATTAATGGTAAGATGATCACTGTATACGGGGAGATGGGTTTCATCACTTACAAAGAGTGTGTAATACCGTATGTGCAATACCGTACAAAGAGTGTGCAATACTCGGGAGACCTTGGATTCAAATGGCTGGTGCTATTCCTTCAAGTCTTCATCAGAAGGTCAAGTTCGTCATTAATGGTAAGATGATCAACGTACACGGGCAGATGGGTTTCACCACTTACAAAGAGTGTGCAATACCGTATGTTGAATCCGAAGTGAAAGAAGAACCAAGCTATCATTCCTTTGAAATGATCTCAATGGTGCAAATCCCTGTCGGTTGCATCATAAAATCCCCAGAGTTCTCAACATCATCCATTATGTCCAGAAGGGTGCTATGCTAGTATGAATTTACTCCCAGTAATAGTCTTGGATTAAAATCCCAAGGAATTAAGGAACCTATCACTCCGCTTGTCACAAGAATAAAATACGGAGTAGGTTATATTCTAGATAGCTCTAAAGATCAACATGGAGGCCAAGGCCGAGGTCGAAAGAATCATGAAGGCTATGGAAGCTGAGGTGATCGCATCATTAATCTGTCCATATGCAAGGGTAAAGCTAAAGAGCTTCCCTATCATCAAATCCACGTCAAGGAAACTTTTCCTGGACCTTCCAAATTACTTCAAGAAAAAAACTTACATGCAATGGAAGAATCGGTTCTGCCTGGTTTATTCAAAGAGAATACCATTAACGTTATCATAACCGAAGCAGAAGATACTTATGCACTAGAGTAAGAAGATTTTCTTAAACTTTTGCTATTAGCCTTTTCCATTGCATTTTGTTGATTACAGTTTCAAATTTCTTGTGATTTCATTTGTAATTTTAGTTTAGTTGCAATTTATATTCCTGTTGATGTAGATGTAATCACGTTTTTCAATTCAATAAAAGTGGTCAAATATTTGTTAAGGACATGTAGAAACAAAACCAAACCTATGATAAATATTACCCTCATTCGTGACGCTTGAAACTTTGGGTTTCTATATTGCTCCTTATTGGGAAAATGATTTTAAGAGTAAGGAAGTCTGATGATATGAAGGCTAGCTCTGTCTTTCTGTTTTTTTTTTAAATAAAGTTCAAAATGATTTACCAAAAGGTTTTTCATAGGATCACGTGCGTTACTTACTTCGTATGCAATTACTAATCATGTTTGTTACATGTTATGCATGAGTATTCACATATCCATAATAGGTTCATATGTGGCTCAAATCTTTCCATAAAGATCACTTGCGATATTGAAGAGGATAACGAGGATGAAAAATGGGTTAGAAAGGAATGTATTTGTCATGAAAAATCAGAGCCACTCACATTAGAGAAAACGATCATTGTTAATCTGGGTGATAAAGAGAATCCCAAAGAAGTTAAGATTGGAAAAAGTCTTCCCTCAGCGGAAGCAGCAAGAATCATAGATTTGCTCAGAAAATATCAAGTTATATTTGCATAGTCTTATGCTGACATGCTAGGCCTTGATCCGAGCATAGTCGAACATGCTTTGCCAATCAATCCAAGTATTCCACCAAAGAAGCAAAAACTTAGGCGAACGAAGCCGGATTTGGCAAAGAAAATAGAAGAAGAAGTAATAAAATTGCTCAAAGTCGGTTTCATTGAAGTAGTATCATATCCAGAATGGGTTGCCAACATAGTACTTGTAATGAAGAAAGATATTCGAATACGGGTGTGCGTTGATTATCGCGACCTAAATAAAGCAACCTCTAAGGATGATTTCCCGCTTCTACATATCGATGTATTAGTGGATAGCACTGCTGGGTTCGAAACATTTTCATTGATGGATGGTTTCTCAGAATATAATCAAATCCTCATGAAGAAAGAAGATAAGACAAAGGCATCTTTCATAACACCATGGGCCACATTTTATTACAAGGTGATGCCTTTCGATTTGAAAAATGCTAGTGCTACATATCAAAGGACAATGATAAATTTGTTCCATGATATGATGCATAAAGAAATCGAAATATATGTGGGCGATATGATTGCAAAATCCAAACAAAGATAAGATCATGTTGAAGTGCTTCACCAGTTGTTTGAAAGACTCAGAAAATATAAGTTGCGACTGAATCCCAACAAGTGTGTATTTGAGGCAAAATCTGGCAAACTGCTAGGATTTGTGGTTAATAGCAGGGGCATTGAAATAGATTCCTCCAAGATCAAGGCAATATATGACTTAAAGACTCCTTCTACGGTAAAAGAAGTGAGAAGTTTATTGGGGCGGTTAAACTACATTGCTTATTTCATCTATCAGCTTTTTGAGACTGCTAAACTATTCTTCAAATTATTGAAGAAAAATGCCAAGGTGAAGTGGGATGTAGAATGTCAATAAGCATTCGACAAGATCAAATAATATTTGGTATGTCCACCAGTGTTGGTACCACCAATCCCTGGGGTTTGTTGATCTTATATTTGACGTTTCACTATGAGTCGTTAGGAGCAGTGCTTGTATAAAGAAGACCAAATGATCGTAAAGAACAAGCCATTTATTATTTGAGTAAGAAGTTCACAACATCAGAAATGAATTACCCGGCAGTTGAAAAGACATGCGTTGCATTGATTTGGGTATTACACAGATCAAGACAATACACCCTCCATCATCAAAATTTACTAGTAACTAAGAATGATCCGATTAAGTACCTTCTTGAGAAATCCTCCTTGGTTAGGAAATTAGCAAAGTGGCAATTTTTGTTATTCGAATTTGACATCAGAAGTTCATTCCAAAAGTCAGTCAAAGGACGAGCAATAGCAGATATATTGGTGAAAAATTTGCAGAATATCACTAATCCTGAAGAGCAACTTGATGATCATATATTAACATTAATCGACGATAAATAGACTATGTATTTCGATGGTGCAATCAACTTATATGGATCAGGAAATGGGGCAGTACTGATCTCCCCAGAAGGACAACACTATCCGGTATCTGCAAAACTAGTATTTCTATACACCAATAATGTCGCTGAATACGAAGCATGCATTCTCGGCTTACAATTAGCCCTCTCAATAAGAGTAAAGAGGTTGCAAGTATATGGAGATTTTATGCTCATCATATTACAAACAACTGATGAATGGTAAACTCAAGATGCCAAACTAATTCCTTATCACAGATACTTAGAAGAGATGATAGAAAACTTCGAAGAAGTAATATTCGATTATCTCCCAAGAGCTCAGAATCATTTTACAGATGCTCTTGCAACTTTGTCATCCGTACTACAAGCTGAATATGGTATGGATATAAAACCATTGAGAATTAATATTCTTGAACAACTAGCTCAATACATGATAGTCCAGGCAGAGTTTGGCAACGAACCATGGTATCATGACATTAAAAGGTATCTTCAATCAGGAGAATTTCCTGAAGGAAGCCAACTAGGTGACAGGAAATTTATAAGGAAGAAAGCTAATAAATTCTTTCTCAGTGGTCAAACCCTTTACAAGAAATTATTTGATTCAACCCTACTAAGATATGTGGAGGCTACAGAAGCTGAATAGATCATGAAAGAGATTCATGAGGGTGAATGTAGATAGCACATGAATGAACATTTTTTAGCTCGAAAGATTATGAGGTTGGGATATTATTGGATGATAATGGAAATATATTGCATCCAGCATGTGAGATGTTATCATCAATGTCAAGTTTATAGAGATAGAATTAATGCACCGCCAAATAAACTACATCAAATGTTCGAGCCACGGCCATTTTCAATATGGAGCATTAATATGATTGTTTCAATCAACCCTAAGGTCTCAAATGGGCACCGGTTTATCTTGGTTGCTATTGACTATTTCACTAAATGGATTGAAGCAAACTCCTACACGAACATTACTGCCAAGAATGTTGCAAGATTCATTAACCAGGACATCATTGCTAGGTATGGAGTTGCAGAAGCAATAATTACGGATAACGGCTCAAATCTAAATAACAAGATTGTGGATGATTTACTCGAACGTTTCCATATCTGACATTTGAACTTATCTCCATATCGACCATAAATGAATGGAGCGGTTGAAGCGGCAAATAAGAATATCAAGAAGATATTAGCCAAGATAGCAGAAAATTATCGTGATTGGCACAAAAGGTTATCGTATACTTTGATGGCATATCGAATTTCAATTCGAACATCAACTAGAGCAACCCCATTTTCCTTGGTTTATGGAATGGAAGCAGTGCTACCTGTTGAAGCAGAAATTCCTTCATTAAGGTACTATCTCAATTGAAGCTTTCAGAAGCTAAGTGGATTTAATAAAGATATGAACAACTCAACATGATCGATGAAAAGAGATTAAAAGCTATATGCCATGGACAAGCCTATCAGAGAAGAATTGCTAAATCCTTTAATCGAAAAGTGAAACAAAGGCATTTCAAAACAAAGGATTTAGTAGTGAAGAAAGTCATCTTCAACAATTCAGATTCTCGTGGCAAAAGCTATATCGTGTTTAGTAGTAAGTGCTTCTCCTGTATATATGTCTACTTTAATGGACTGGCTAAGTCCCCATAAATATGTGCTTATGCAAAAAGATAAGTGCATAATGTTATAGATGCAATGTCTTATCCTATCCTTACTTTTCCCTTTATAGATGTTAGAATCACAAGAAGAAACTGCAGTTGTAATTCTGAAAGCATAAATAGGAATTCCACTGGAATTGATAGGAAGGTGTCATAACAAGAAGAGACGAACGAATTCATGACGAGATCCGCAAATTCGTCACAACCGAGGTCGTCGGTCCCTCCAATTGACGTTGATTCATCCTGTGCTGGTATTTTTGGTGCTTCACTTCTTGTCCTCTTCAAGCAACTTTTTGCACTTGTATGCGCAACCTAACATGATTACATTATGTTTATGAAATTTTTACTCGTATAATCTAAGCTATTAAGAAAACACTACTTACTGTCCCAGTAGAAAGACGACTTACATTCACACTAGTAGGGCCACTACCACTACCACTTGCACTGACATTGCCCGGATGTTTTTCAGCCTACAAAGAGAATATTCGTTTCAAGTCTTATTCAAGAAGCAAGTATGACACAATGGAAAATGGAAGTACTAACCGAAAGTTTTTGCCTTGAAAATCGTGTTTGTGAGGATATAGACCCTATCTTCTTAATTGGACATGTCAAACTATTGTGTCCCGTTTTCGAGCAAGTTTGACAAGTCATCTTCATTCCTATTCTCAACATCCTAGATCTACTTGCCACCTCACCTTCCTCTCTTGATCTTTTCTATTTACGTCTACCAGGCTTCACCCTAGCTGGAAGTGGTTCAGGTGGCTCCCTATTAGTCTTTTTCCAAAATTTCTCTCCTTGAATTGGCATTATCATGTTTTCATATGCAACTAAGAACTTGGCTTTCTTATAATATGCATCAATATAGTCATATGCATCTTCTTGCCTATGATTTATAGCAGAAATGGCATGAGGACAAGGGATGCTGGTTAGTTGCCATCTTCTACCAGAGCAGTCTCTCTTGAACACATCCACCGCGTGCTTCTCACGCTTATCCATTACCTCATATCCGGCATCACCATTCCATATCACTTGGCAATAAGTTGCACCAACTCTATTTTCTTCCAACTTTCTTACAATTCTCGGACTACAGTCCCTTCTCCACTTAACACATGTATTCCTTTATGTATACATCCTTGTCATTATCATTATTCGCATGTCCTCTAACATACTGTAAATGGACTTGCACCTAGCATTTATAATTCTTCCACTGAATGTCTCAGATAAGTTGTTGTCAACAATATCACATTTTACATCAGTAGTAAAGAAAGCCCTGGACCAGTGCCTTGGCTCTGTTTAAACCAAGTCATGATATGCAACGGGACTGATTTTCTTCAATGCTTGAGAGTGTTCATCATACTCTGCCATAGTACTGCTCTTAGCACATTGCCAAAACAGTCTTTGCATCTGTATCCCCTTATAATTCTTGTCCCAATTGGCATAGATGTGTCTAACACACATCCTTGGCTCAGCTGTAGGTAACAACTTAGCCATAGCTTGTAGAAAACCTTGTAAAAGATGATTATAATATAAATCATATGTTACTAGTTTGACCATCTAATAGGCATAACCAAAAAATAAATAAATAAGGAACTTACCTTCTGTTTGTCACTAATTATGACCCAACCCTGTCCATATGTGTGTATAATATTGAGATCATACGTCAAATTTGTCAAGAACCAAGTCCAGGTGTATGTACTCTCAACTTTAACAACTGCCCAAGTAATTGGGAACATTTGATCGTTTTCATCCCTTCCAACAGCACACAAGATTTGACCTTGACAAATTCCTTTCAAGAAGCAACCATCCAACCCCACAACTTTTCTACATCTACCAATGAATCCTTTCTTACAAGCAGCAAAAACAAATGTACATTCTCTCAAACAATGCCTTAGTTTGCATATCAACCTTTTTAACCTTTAATATAATAGTACTCCCAGGATTGCTCATCCTAAGCTCCTCTGCATAATCCCACAACTTTGCATATTCCTTCTTGTAGTCTCCCATCAACACTTTATAAGCAAACAGCTTGGCCTTCGTACATTGAGCGATACTTACATCTAAGCCCAATTGTTCCTTGATAAGTTCCCTCAAAGCATTAATTTTAATAGTTGGCATTGCTCTTATTGTGGCAAGATAGTGATTTGCCAACCAAGAACCCGTCACCTTGTTATTTTTGAAGCTAATGCTACAAGTGTTGTGACATTCTGAAATTCGACCCACTTGGAATTTATGAAATGAATAGTTTATGGACGTACTTGTAGTTAGATCTTGCTCGGAATTGATCACTTCGAGAATACTAACCATTAGGGAAAGGCTAATTAGGGATTTAAATTCGCGCGACCAAAGAACTCGATCGTGAACCGACTTTTGACCATGAAAATTGTCGAGATGACATTTTGAGCCAATATAGGACGATTCAAGGATAGCTAGATATCAGTTCGCCATTATCATACGAGTGGATTGCGGGTGATTTCACTTGACCACGAAATGAATTGACGAATGATCCAAAACCTATACCAAACGATCGTGCTTGTCGGAAGTAACGATCGATCCTCGCGATTAAGTGACAACCAAGGTTGTCATGATCCGAGTGAACTTGAACGTACCTTGATTCAGTATTGGTCACGGGTCAAATATGCGAATCTTCCCAAAAGTCACCCGCTAGTCTAAGATACGTTCAAGTTACGGTAAATTAAATTTGATTATTAATTAGAGATCGAGTTGGGCATTGAAAATTTAGAAAGTCACAATAGAATATTTGGACAACGTTGCTATTAGCCTGATCAACATTAGAATTGTCCGAATCCTTCAGAAAAATTGAAATTTGGCGAGAAATGAAAAATGACCATTTTACCCCTGGAAGTTTGTTAAGGCCAATGTAATTGGAAAAGGGAATTTTGGTCATTTCGCCCTAGCATTAGAAATAGAAATTTTTGGACAATTTTTCCCTTGGACTTTTTGTGAAATTCTCAAATTACCCTTGGATATTTTGGAAAAAGATTCGGTCTCGGCCGTTGATCTAAGGATAAGATCGAATCTTGGCCTTTGATTTGGAATGTGAGAGAGGGGCATGATGAGGTCATTTGGGCTTGAATTAGACACCAATTATTGGTGTTCTTCATTTAAATTTCCCAATTTCCTCTCTCTCCTCACTCTCTCACCTCTCGGCCTCACTCTCTCTCTCTCTCCCTCTCTCAACCGAACCAGCCCATTGTCACCGTGACCTTGGCCGTCCAGCCTAGCCAGCAGCCATCGTCGCCCTCCCGTCCAGCCAGAGCAGCAGCGCCGGAGCAGGTCGCCGCTCGCCTCGCCCAGCCGCTCACCCCACTGTCCCTCTCTCTCCCCTGTTCTGCCTCACCGAATCACCATCACCCTTAATCTGTTCTATTCAGCTCAGCCAAGTCCAGCCAGCAAACCGCCGCTCGCCGTCGCCGTCTGCCGAGCCGCTCGCCATAACCGCTCACCGCCGCGTGGCCATCGGCCTGCCGCCCCATTTTCACTCTAGCCAAGCTAGCCTAGAGTCCAAGTAAGTCGCCTCCTAAACCTTATTTAGGATGTCGGGTATCGATAGACTTGATTAGGGACGGAATCGGGTTAATTAGGAGCCGTTTAAGGGTTATTTAAGGGTTGTTTAGGGGTTAATTTAGTGGACTGGTTTGAAGATTGATATTGGCTGAATTGAGGTTGAATTGGGGATGTTTCGGGGTTGAATTAATGCCAAATTGAATGCTGAAAATTGGGACTCGTATTGACGAGCATATAGTTCGATTCAAGGGCAAATGGTGTTAGTTTGGTGCATTGTTTAATGGCTGGATTGTAATGCTTGTTATGACTCGAAATGAGTTAGAAATGCCGAATTTGTGCCCGTGAATGTGGCTGTGATTGTGTGGGCCCGTTAGTGGCTTTGTATGTTTGTTGAGTGGTGAATTGACTGATTAAAATGTGGATTGTTATGTGCACGCATGGGCTGAATTGAATTGATTATCAATTGGTCGTGTTTGGGTGTTTATTAAACGTGAGAAATGTGTGTGGTTGGTGTGTGCACAGGCCAAGTGTGATTGGATAATACATTGGCATGTTGGTGTCGAGCAAGTGAACGAGTGAAAAAATGTGTATGGTGCAGTATGTGTGGTGACAAAAATCCCTGAGGCGGTACCATTACGCTAGACGATGCCCGGTATTACCGGAAGATGGCCAACCTGAGGCGGTACCATTACGTGGGTTGTGTCGTAGGTGATGGGTGTTAAGCCTGAGGCGATATCATTACACGGGCAAGATACACGGCCTGAGGTGGTACCATTACGCGGGCCACGAAGTGTTGTTAATATGAGTTAGTCGCAGTGAACTTGAGACGGTACTATTACGCGGGTCATTGGCGAGTCGAGTGGAAAATATGAGATAGTCGTAGTGAACCTAAGGCGGTACCATTATGCGGGTCACTGGTGAGTCGGATGAAAATAGGGTGATAGGGCAGGATCGAGTGCGTGAAATGTATTTGGCATACGTATGTGGTTGGAAATTGTGATATTGTGACTAATGTGTAGGTTGCACGCAAAAAAGGCCCAGGTAAGTATAAATTGTGTACCTGTTATGTGATGGCCGAGTATGATTGTGTTTGTAATTGTCTGGAGGTACGTGATAGTCTAGGTAGGGTTTAGGGCGTGTGTTTATTGAGATGTGATCTCATGATTGTTTTAACCAATAATTTCAGAACTCGGCCTGAGCCATGAATCTTCCGCCACAGCCGCCGTAGCGTTTTGGGATTCCAATGCACACTGACCACGATATTGTAGAATACCTGATAGACGAAAATATGACCTGGGTGAAGCATACTACGGTAGTTTGGGTAGATATAGGGCTACCCCTCTGGAAGGCCCATACATATACAGCCTAGATGTTTAGGGACGGGATAGAGGAGTTTGGCCCCATCCGTGGCTTCGATGTCCCCTTTGACGGAGTTAGGGATTGGGATCCATCAGCCATACCCCCTCTTGACAGGGAGATGACTAGTTTGGAGAATAGTCTGGCGCAGTCTGGACATCAAACCACTCGTACAGCACTTGAACCTTCCATGGCTGAGCTTGATCCGAAGCCTAAGGAGTCCCAGGCAGGGTACGACCCTATGGATGTGGACCTCGAGGTAATACCAAAGGAGGAACTAGAAGAAGAAGAAAACCCTGAGGATGAACATGAAGAGGCACCGGAAGAAGAACCTGAAGAGAAGCCCGAAGGAGACCCGAAGATTGGACCAGACGACATACCCGAGTACGATCCCGAGTTTGTGCCAGA
Organism: Syzygium jambos; assembly: GCA_031216235.1. Lineage (NCBI taxonomy): Eukaryota > Viridiplantae > Streptophyta > Magnoliopsida > Myrtales > Myrtaceae > Syzygium > Syzygium jambos. The sequence continues at coordinate 20,848,350 of CM062226.1, forward strand.
GGACGAGTCAAATGAGGAGCCAGAGGAGGAGGAACGAGTCGAGGTTCTAGTGGAGTTGGGTGATATAGACAACCCGATTAAGATCGAGGCCGAGTTGGAGTCTTCAGAGGAGTAGACAGTTCAGGGGGATTTAGATTCGGGTCCTGAAGAATCAGACTGTGAGTAGACGCCATTTAGAGGGCGTAGGGGCTAGTGTAGGGATTGGGAGTAGGTCTTTTGAGGTGTTCCATTTTTAGCTGATAGGGTACCCAGGCTATCGATCTTCTTGATATCGGTGGTGTGTAGTTTAGGTCATACGGTGTGCATGTATATGATGGATATTGTATAAAGCTGAATAAGTAATGGATGTTTATTCTCCCTTATACCCCTAGTCAATTATTGTTTGGAAATTTGTGGCTTTCGCTGATATTTAAATCTCTGATGAATTGAATTGGGTCGGCGATATCCTGGGACGTTGCATTATTCGATCAAAGAAGTGTGTCGCGTCCTCGATGGGGCTCGGGACGTGACAAGTGTGTTCTGATTAGTAGGTCTTCACATGAAATGATCCACTACAAGCATCAATAGATCTAGAGATTCTCCAAGGACAACTTTCACTAACACATTTTGCTCTAACACATTTCTTTTCATTCTTTATAAATTTTATCTCTCTACGCTCAGCCACTGAATACTTTATGAGAGCATTTTTTAATTGCCTGCTACTATCAAACATCATAGAGACGATAAACACAGGCACATCACAATTAGGATCATACCTTGGAAAACTACTTCTCCTTCTAGTAAAATCATCATCTTCTAGTCCTAAACTCTCATCTCTATCCGTTTCATAGTAAGTTGGTAACCAACTTCAGAATCAACTACATTATCCACATCAACTATAGATTGTTAGGAAGGTACCAATTCTGTTGATGGTTCTCTTGTAATCAAATATTTTGTGGTCTTGTTACGAAACTCTTTGATGTTCTTTCTTGATTCTAGAAGTTCCTCATTATCATGATTATCGTCATCAGTCGAAATTCTTGCATCGACTAAGAAGTCTATCTCGTCATCCTCATCATCATCCACCATAAATTCATCACCCTCTATGCCAGTATAATCATCTTCATGAACTAAGTCATCGTGATCTAAATCACCCTCACTCTCAACCACTACATATTTACCCAAACCGGCATCATCACGAGCACCCTCACCAGCACCCTGACTATCACCCTCACCGACACCTATACTGACACCTTGACCATCACTCTCAGGCAAAAGTACACCACAAGTGCCATAACTTATGTACGGCAGTCACTTTGGTACCATAACTTTTTTTCGGATTACTTTGGTGCCAAGTTGGAGGAAAATATATCACTTTAGTGACTCCGGCCAAAATTTCGACCAAAAAGCTGACTTGGCATTTATAATTTTAAAAAAATGGTCTGACTTGTTCACGTGGAAATTATGTGGCTTTTTTTTCAAATTTTTTAATTTTTAGAAAAATAATAATAATTAACATAATTAACTTAATTAAAAAAAAAGGTTATAGTAGCGGCGAGGGAGCCCTCGCTGTTGCTGCCACCAAGCCACCATCGCCGGGAAGGTCCGGCGGTGGTGGGCGCAGCGGTCGGCGAGGGCTGGATCCGGCGAGGTGAGGTCTCGCCTCGCCTTCGCTGGGCGAGGCGGGACCTCGCCGTCGCCTCACCGTTGCCTAGGTCGCGACGGCGAGGCGCGGCCTCGCCTTCGCTGGGCGAGGGGAGACCTCGCCATCGTGACCTAGGTGACGGCGAGGTTTCGCCTCGCCAGATTCGGCCCTTGTCGGGGATCGGCAAGGATCGCCAGGCCCCGATCAGGGGCTGACGACCCTCGCCGACCGCTGCGCCCATCACCGCTGGCCCTTCCTGGCGGTGGTGGTTTGGTGGTAGCAGCGGCGAGGGCTCCCTCGCCGTTGCTGCAGGGCTTTTTTTTTTTAATTAACATAATATAATATAATATTTTAAAAAAAGCACACGTCGGCGGGCTAAACGACGTTGTTTTTGGTTTTTAATGCTGACTGGACCTCTCCAACGAGCCGTGTCAGTGCCACATCGGATTTTCGGCGAGCCACGTCAGAATTGGCACTAAAATGATCGTTTTTCAAAAAAGTTGACACCAATGTGATTTGAAAAAAGTTATGGCATCAAAGTGATCGCCGTACACAAGTTATGACACTTGTGGTGTACTTTTGCCATCACTCTCATCTACTTCATCGACTATAAAGTTTTCTCCATATATTTCGATCAACCCATTATGCAAATAACTAAAAATTAGTACGATAACACTGCTATCATTCCATACGTATCTCAATCCATCTTCTATAGACTTTCCAGGAAACTTAAAATAAAGGTGTTGGAATGTACTATTTACCCTATTTTCTAGGTCACTGATAAACCCTTTGTAACTCCTTGAATTGATATTGACTTGCACTAAATCCATCTTCCCCCCAACATATTCAAGCATTGGGCAACGGACAAATTTTCCCCCGTGGAAAAGGCAAACCCATGCGAACTTATCGCTCATCTTGACTCTACACAAAAATACAACTTGCGTTATAAACATATATACAATGGAGGAATAGCATAATAACATACAAAAATAATTGCATAGAATATCTTCCTTTCTAAATTTTTCATGTGAGATAAACTTGAAAGTTATTAAGAGTTAGTGCTAAAACAACTACGAGTATTCTATCTCCACCATATAATGCTCATAAAGTATATATCACCTATCTAATGTTTATTTAGGCATATATTATTATGGTTATTGAAAATATAGGCAGGGCAAGTTGTTAAGAATGATAAAATCCACCTATATATAGGATAGATAATCAAAATTTGTTTCTTTTATCAATTGTTATGACAAAGCATTTACTCTTATAGTTTAAAACGCTCAGCATAGTGTGTTTTAATGGCTCGAAGTGAGAATTTGCAAACTAATTTTTTATTCAACTTGATTTACAATTCAATCACAAGAGTGAGACTTACGAATTTAAACTCCATGGCTTATGGCCCTGCATGATTCTTACATCTTCTCAGTCATCGTGTAGTCTATGAAACGTGACGGTGAGTGCAAAAAGACAAGGATTATTTCTCTTCCAAACAAAACAACACGCGCGAAGAAACTGAGGCAAATGGATTATTTAGACTAAGACAAGGACAACATATCTTTTGACTGTTCTTCACTGAGTTTGGGACCACCACATAGAGTTGTCACTTTTACTTTACACTGCCGACAACACAAGAAAACCGGGACCACAACTTGCTCGTGTTCGTTGCAGTTTGTGACGGACGAATCAAGTCTCGATCGATTTGTGACGGACGAATCAGGTCTTGATCGGTTTGTGACGGACAAATCGGGTCTCGATTCGGTCTTCGCAATCGGGCAAGCGTTGGGTGAAATGGGGGACTTGACCACTATCGATTCGATGGAAGAAGAACGTGGCTCGAGGGAAATGGTAAGAAGTGATCGAATTTAGGAGAAAAATTGAGAGAAATTCGGGTTCTTCGCGATTTTAGCGTTCACGATTTTGGTTGACTCCAAATTGGGGCTTCACGTAATTTGGGGTTTGGTTCATGAAAGGGAGAACGACGACTGAGAAGACTTGGCTTGACAATTTTGTGGTTCACGATCGTGATTGAAGCAAGATGAGATCCAAGAGGGATAAATTCTAAGAGGAGTTAAGGTTCTTCACGATTTTGTGGTTTGCAATCTAACGAAATCCAAATTGGGGCTTTGGTAAAGTGGAGTCCTTTTATTTTTTTTAAGAAAATTATGACGTTTTTATTTTCCGACGACCATATCAGTGCCGGCTGTCCATGTAGGAGGGCCAGCGCTGACTGGGTATCCCACGTCAGACTTTTCTGGGCAATAGGACTAAATTGGATAATATGCAAAAGGTTTAGGACTGAATTGGCCAAATTGAAAGGTTTATGACTGAATTGGCACAAATGCAATAGATTGAGGACTTTTTTGGTAATTTTTCCCACTTCAACGGGCAAGGGATTCCATTATCATAGGCAATTGGCCTAAAGTAATGAAATATTATCCCGTCTTAGTGATCAATATTGAATTTAAATGATCCTATGGACACTTGGCCCATAGTTTCGCCTAAATACATACCTCTCATGGATAATTCTAAATGTAACCGGTGTTGGGCCACAGGTGGTGTGTGTGAACAGTGTCATGCTAAGGCTATTATAAAGTATGCATAACAATTTATAACCAAATAACACTTCTAAAATAATCAATTCACATTTATCTCAACACCATCCTACAAAACAAAGGTAAACAAAAACAACACCCCTTATACCTCCCACCTATAAAACCATTTAACACGAGTATTAGTGGGATGTATCTTGGATCCTTGCGCGAGCACAAAACGCATGCGTATCGTTCTAATCTAGGCCTAAGTCTACTTAGAAAGCTAAAGTCCTCGGCGGAGTCGCCAAGCCTATCGCGCCACACTTTCCACACACTATGGAGGTACTTTCATTTGTCACAAATGAGAAAACTGTCCTTGAATAAGCTATTAAGGTCTGAAACGGATATTGCGCCCAAACATCTCATAGACATCCCATCACTAGACAAAATGAGGGTCTCTCCTAGACCATACCTCACGTGACAACGGGTTATAGTTTTTTTATCTTTCTATTTAGTCTGGATTTTAATTTGGAATTGCTACTAGTCATTATTGGTAGGTTGACTAGAAACCTAATCGAGGTACGGGAGAAATACCACGATTCTGCTAATTAGAAATTCTGAGTAAAGAGACTTGGTTACGTTAATGATCCCAAATTGAGATCACTAATACCCTTTCAGTACCTAAAACGATACAATGTACCTAACGTGTCACACGAGTTTTCGAGGTCTACCCACTAACTTTAACCATTCTGATCGAAGAAAATCAATCAACCATTAATTGCACAATCAGTGTCAATCAATCACGACAATCCTAAACTATCTCAAAAAGGAAGACAATTCAAAACATTCAATGTCTAATGAAGCCCTAATGACTTGTTTGTTCAATGGATTGTGTTGTTTTAGGGTTTTTTAGGAGTTAAGCCTCCTTTTGTTGACATCTAATTTTTAGCCGACGTGTAATTAAAAGTAAAAAATTTGAGATTATGGATTTCGATCTCGACGGAACCCGTTTTTTGAACAAAAAGTGTCATTTTTTAATTATGTCTGTTGGCCTAGCTTCTATAAACAATTTTCTATTCATTTCATGCAAAAACCCGAAAAGTCAAACGGTTGACTTCGCGTTGACTTTTTGATCAACTCTGGATCAAATTGGGGCTTTTTGCATAAAAAGATTCCTTTCAAGTTTAATTTCACTTTAGAAGTAGAAATTCCAGAAAAATTCAAAGATTTGATCGTAAAATCAAGCTCCTAGTAAAAAATCAACTAGGTTTGACTTTTGGTCAAACCTTTGACCAAAAAAAATGAAAAATACAAAAATCCAAAAATCATCTTATTTTACATTCAATTTACCTTTGTCATTTGAAATTTTACAAAAATCGATTTAGAATCAACTTTTTCCCAATTTGCGGAATTTGGTTCAAATCGGCCAAAAATAAAATTACTTCATTTCTAGTCATTTTTTAGGTTAGTTTCCTTCATGACATTTGATCTAGAGGTTGTATTACTATCAATTTTGGAACCAATTTTATGATTCTAAGCTAAACGCAAAAATCCTCAATGTTGGCCCTAATCAGTGATATGGATCGATTCTTCATGATTTGCGCAATTGAGACACGAATGAGCCTAATTTCTTATATTAAATCCAAATTCAAAATCAATTTTGGAAGATTTACATGAATTTGAGTCAATTTGATCAATTTAGTGATCCAATTATTAAGAAGTCTAAGAGTAATTGATCCGATTAGTGCAATTCAACTTGACCCACTCTAGACTAATATTCAATTTGATGAATTGAGATTCAATTTGGCTAATTGGACTTCAATTAAATTTGTTAATCTAGCTTGTCCATGCAATTACCCAAATTCAAGAACAATTGAGCTAATCAAGTTAAATTGGATCAATTTGTGCATGAATTTCAAATCGGTTCAATCCAATTTGAGTGAATTCAATATTAATGGGGTCAATTAATCATGATAGAGATCAAATTATACAAAATTGAAAGAAATTGAATCGAGGATTGAACCAGTTCAACCCGGCCAAACTTGGGACAAACCGGTTCAACCCAGTTTGATTCGAATTGAACTGGTTCGATCGGACTGGCCATTTTCTGGACGAAAATCTAGCAATCGGCGGTCCATTCCGACCAGCCAAGGCCGGCTACATCCCTGTGAGCCCAAAAATGACAAAAATGCCCTTAATTAAAAACTACGAAAATGCCCCTAAGTGAAATTACTAAAATGCCCTTCCTTAAGGATTAAGCAAATTAATTAGGGGATAAGCAAATCAATCATGACATTCATTTAGAATTGATCATGTCCATCCATAATACCATGTCACTAATCCTTAGCCCTTAAAGAATATTCTTAATCATTAAGGATGCATTTTAGGCCATTGGATCATTCTAAAGGTTAGGATTCAAAGTTGAGGGGAGTATATAGTTTTTTTTCCCTTGAAAATTGAAAGGGTCTCACATTTTCAGATCTGGTTTTCTCTCTCTTCCTTCTCCTTCTCTCTCCATCTCACGTTATCTCTCTCTCCCTCTCCCTCTCTTGGTCGTGAGTTTTCTTTGCTCACGCCAGCCACTTGCCGGCCGATTTCCGGTGCACCGTCGCCACTCCGGTGGCCCCTCGAACGTCCTAAAGCCAGTCGTAAGGCTGGCCACATCTGCTGGTGGCCGGAGCATCTCCGATCAGCTCCATCTCTCTCTCAGTTGCGTCACCGGCGGTCGAACCAGTGATCTGTCCAGCCGATGATTCCTGCAATTCCGACAATTCGGCGTCCTTCCTAGGTGGTCTAAGGCTTGCAATCATCATCCTTAGCCCTGTCACGAAGCTGTGGTGGCCAGCTTTCACCGGAAAAGCCACCGGAGTTCAACTTTGAGCTTGATTTTATTTCATCTTTAGATCGCAATCTTACGCCGATATTCTTACCTTTTGACGTAGATATCGGGAGCTATATTTGGCACCATTCCGGAGTTTATCGGTGGCCAAAATAGCTCGTTTGAGCTCAGCAACACTCCTAAACAAGGTAAGTACACTTGGATGTTATTTTGTAAATTCGTGTACAGAGAAACCTGCATGTTTGAGATGCTGATTTGAGCTCGTTAAATTCAAAATCTTGCGAAGTAATGAACTAGAGAGTCATAAAACACATCTCAAGCTTCGATTTGATATATTGCGTGCCTCAATCAGACTTAATTTGCTAGGTCAAAACTCTTTCGGAAGTTATAATCAGAATCTGGAATGTGATGTTCAAGTCTATTCTGATGATTTCGTGATTGATGTTGTGTTGTTCTATGATTTTTCTTATTTTCTACGATCGTTTTTTGAAAAAACTTTCTTCATGAAAGTCGTAGAACACATCTTAATCTGTTCATCATAAAATTTTCATAAAATTCCAAGCATGTTAGCATTGTACGATATGTAACGTCATCTATGCATAAATCTGGTGACAGACTAGTTTCTGACTGACCTTTGTGTGTTCTTTGATTTTCATAAATTCATTTGTTCAAAATATGAAAAAATTTTCTTCACAAAAGTTTACACGAGATTGAGATCTTTCTATTGATATTAATTTCATCAAAATCGGAATTCATTTAAATTTTCAAAAGGAATTTTTATTAGCTAATCAGTATCTGTGTTCATATCTGATTTTCATTCCTTTGGAATCCAAAAGATGTTTTTCCGAATTTGATAAAGTTAGAGTCCTCCTTTGCAAAAAATCAACATCACAAAGTTGTTTATTGGGGTCTCATTATGTTGATTGAAAATTTTGAGGGCGTAATAGCAATTTTTAGAGGGTCAATTTGCTTAAAATTTCATATAAAGCCTTCTCGGGTTAAAATTTGATTTGCAGTTGAGTCCTTTGTGAAAACTGAATTTTATAAAATTTTGGAGGACTTTTTAGCAAAAACTCAAAACATGAAAGTTGTCACACACGAAGAATCCTAACTGTCGAAAAATTTTCACGCGGTTTTGATAAGCTTTGTTATTTTTCCCGCCATTATTTTTAAATCCCTAACAAAACCAGGTCCAGTTTGTCATCGAGAGTGAATTTGTCATTTTCGTGAAAATCGGCGAGGAATCAGAAAAAATGGTCTCCTTAACTTTTGATCCTCATGTCATAAGATTTCTAATGACACTTGAATCACTTCATTTGGACATCATTAGGTTAGTTAATCACATCTTAATAGAAGCAATTCGAATTAGATAATAATTGAATAAGTGGTCTCCTTATGAAGCCCACTTTCCATTGCTTGATTGGTTGAGAAATAAGGACCATGAGCCTGAATGCATGCTTATTTCATAGCTATGCATGTGTTAGTTAGATGAATGTTAGGCCGGTGCATGTTTGACGGGTAGCCCATTATGGTCATTTAGAACCAGACTTTAGGGGTTGATTGATATGAGTTGCCGTTTTGTGAATGCAAATGGTAGTCCATTATCGTTAACCATTAATCAAATAATGTTAGATGATTAGGTAGGTGGTGAATCGAAATGCACGAAAAATAAAGGCCAATCCCGAGGCCGTGCTTGATTAATGAATTGTTTGCACCATTGCTTTTCTTTGGTTATTCCTTTGTATATTGTTTGTCATGAATATATGTTGTGATTGTAAACGTCGACACCAGAGAGGCGGTCCATGGAGGGTATAATCCAAAATTGTAAAAGACCAAGGCGATTGACCAATGTCCAATCTGGTTTCAATTTGTATTCATTTGATGATGGCGATAGACCGATATCTGATCCGGTTTCAATTTATATTCAATTCATTCATCCCCGATCATGTCTCGGGTTTTCAATTTGTATTATAATAAACACCCGACGAGTTGTGGGTTTTACTTTCTCGCACTTAGAATTAGCTCGTCTTTTCAATACTTTGAGTGTTTACTTTACGAAATATCTTTTAATACAATTGATTATTTCTTTCTTTTTTCTAGATTAAGATAGGATTAGTTTAGAATCTTAAATGAAAACACGAAAAACAATATGTATGATCACATTATGGACTAAAACTTTGACATGAAAATGGTAAAGAACAAATGCATGACAACTTAGATAACAACCATGTTAAGTTTAGCGGTACCGAAAGGGTGTTAATAGAAATATTAACGTAAGCTAGTCTCCGAACCTTTGATCTCTAGTTTTTGAGAAACCAATACAAAATTCCCACGTATCGGTTAGGTATTCTAGCCGACCTCCGATCTAGTCTAGTGGCGACTCCTAAAAACGATAAAATTGGTCCGTTGTCACGCGAGGTATGAATTAGGGAAGATTCACGTTCATGAATAATGGGCTATACGGATGAACCATCTTTTATGATGTACCGTATGAACCGTTTCATGAACACTTATCTCTAAACCTGCCTTATCGAGTTCGGCCCTTGAGAGGTAGGTTACGACACCTTTTAACTCCCAAACAAAAAGATCTTCAAAAATGCCATTTAGACATCACAGAAAATTCAAATTTCACTTGTAAAGGGTGGCCATAGGGTTTTTGGGTCATTTTGTGAATTTTTTATCTTCGATTTTTTATTTTTGATTTTTGGGACAAGGTTTTTTCTAAGAATTTTTACTTTCTCAAAATCTATTTTTTACATTTTCTGAAAGTTTTTTCAATTTTTGTGGATTTTGGGATTTTTCAAATTTTTATGGATTTTCTAAATTTTTCTCATTTTTATGGATTTTTTGAGAATTTTTCATATTTTTATGGATTTTCGAAAATTTTCTGATTTCTATGAATTTTCTGAATTTTTTTTTATTTTTTTTATGATTTCTAGATTTTTTCATGTTTTATGATTTTTTTAGCATTTATTTTTATTTATTATTTTTAAATTTCCCCGCCAGGGATTGAGTTGGGTTGAACCAGTTCAGACCGATCCCACCAAGTCGAATAGCCCGGCACATCACCTCGGTCGGCATAGCGCCGAAACGACGTTGTTTCACTCCTTCATTGTGGCATTTTGTCGAGCAGTTGGTGGGCATGATTTCTAATTCAAGTATTATCGAGGCCGCTAGTTCAAACTCACATCCGATGACCTTCTGGTGAGATTTTAACCATTCCATTTGGTATAATGTTGAATCCATATTTCCCTTTATCAACCTAATTCGCTGATTTGTCGCCAGACCACCACCGGTCGGCGAAAACCAATCTAAAAACCCTAACCTGAAAACTAATTAATTCGGCTTCTCAAGTGTTCAAATCAGTATACTAATCGCCTTAGCCGTCTAAATTGATCAAAATCATCATCAAAACGTCAAGCAATGTCTGAAACTACTAACTTGAGTGGCCTATGGCCATGGGATGCACTCCGATGAGGCTCGAGAGCTTCGACATGAGTTTCCATGGATGGCCGACTCGGTTTAATGCAATTCCAATAGTTTAAAATGCAATCAAACAATAAAAATGTGATCAGAAGCTCATCTTAGACATCAACAAGCTCAGAATTGCAGAGGTGATCACATGATCAATAGGATTAAACTCAAAACACTTATTCTGGAATCCTGTGAAAACCATGACTAAAAGCCAACTTCACCTGCTTTAATGGAGATCAAAATGGAGTTTCTGAGCCATATGAAGCCTTGAAGATGAAACTAGGGAACTTGTACTTCAACTTCATGATCACCGTTTCGCCGGGCAAGTCCTAAATTGCCTGGCCGAGACACATTTTCAAACCTCAACAATCAACTTCGTTGCAGGTTCTTTGGTGAGGAAACTCACCTTTGGAACTGATTTACTGATGCTTTTCTGATCGGAAAAGCGCCAATTGCTCGATCTCAAGGAGTTTCAACTCAACCCCTTGCTCAATCTCTCTTTCTCGCTCTCAATTCTTCACTCTCTCTCTCTCTAGTATTTTCTTGAACAAGTGGTCTGCTTGGACAATGGCTTTCCCACCCTTTTCTATTCCTCCCCGAGGTGGTTTATCACCCATAACCAACTCAAAATCAATTAGAGATGATAAGGATGGACAACTGGAGATTCTCCAGCTATCCATTCCGTTTAACACGTGCCGGAATAGCTTCAAAAGGTTGGTTAAAAGAGCGGGGCCAAACCTGTTTTTTTTTTCTTTTTCAGGCATGTAGGTTTGGGTGGGTGGAGAAGAAGACTATTTCGGGTCAGGTCGGGTCGACCCGGTTTGGTTTAATTTTGTAAATTCGACCCAATTTTGATTCAATTTTTCAAATTTAACCCCAAAATTGAATTCCTTAGCACATTTTGTACCCATATATGAGATTCTTACAAATTTTTTTATCACAATTAGGCCCAAAAATTCCCAAAATTGAATTCGGATTAATAGGGTTTTTGTTCAATTCAATATCTAGATGACATGATTGGGAAAAATTGATGCCAAAATTGAATTACCCATGGATTATTAACCCTAGGGAAAGTGTTGTCCTTGTTCGACAATTTCAAATTGTACAAGATTTCCAATTTGGGTCTTAAAATCCCTAATTTTCAATTGATTTTTAGGGATTTTCAATTATTTTGTTAAATTATGAAATTGGACTGACCAATAAACAATTCAAGGTCCCAAAATCAATTGTTGTGAAGATACTATGGCCTAAAAATGACTCAATTGGATTTTTAGCTCAATTTAGGTATGAATTTACCCAATTTTGGGAAAAACATACCCCAACTGAAATTTTCCAAAATTGAAGTTGTTGTGATGAAATTAGATTTAAAAAACGACTAATGGCTATTTTTATGAAAATTTTGAACTTCATTTGATATTTTTCTTGATTTTCTCTCTTATTTTGGTCCAAAGAAATTAAGAAAAAATTCAGGAAAATTCTAAAAAAATTATTTTGTATTTAGAAATAGGTTCCTAATCTTGGCCAAGCTTTCTAATCCTAATTTTGTGATTTTTATAAAAATTTGAAAAATGGGCCAAAAATCAAATGTCAACAAATGGGACACTGTTCAATGGGTCGAGTCGGGTCGGGTTGGATTTTCATGATACCTGAATCGATCCAAAATACTAAACATATATGCTTGGCCCGACCCGAGACAATACCTGAACATAATATAGATACACGATCGGATTAGGTCGGGTCGGGTTGGGTCAGGCCGGGTCGTGTTCATGTTTCAAATAATGAATCCTAGAAATTCTAGATTCTACGGTCTCTTTGCGCATCACCCATACATTCAAGTGGACCGCGTCATTTGCGATCACGGTGTCTCTCTCTCTCTCTCTCTCTCTCTCTCTCTCTCTCTCTCTCTCTCTCTCTCTCTCTCTCTCTCTCGTTTGTCACTCTTTAACTTCTCACAAGCATATCGCTCGCCTTCTTTCGTCACCGAGTCCCCATCATCTCCTCCTCCTTCGCCCGACAAATTCCTCCTCATTCAAAGCCCAGAAAAACCCATGTCAAATCAACCCTCGCTCACCCATAGCCGGCGCGAGACCGACGCTAGGCCTCCTGCCAAGCCACAACAGTGGTTGGTCCCCAAATCAATGTAGAATGAGACCCCCAAGGCCCCCAGCCCCGCCGCCACGCTCTCGAGCTCTCTCCATGGCTCGCCAGCTAAATACGCCTAATAATAGACCATGATAGCGAAAAACTAAGAATCTCTTCCCTCCATGGACAAGACGACATCTGGAAGCTTGGCGCCACTTCAGATCTTGAGCACGGAGCTAAAGACGAGGGCTGCGATGGCCGCCGCACCGACGGCGGAGAGGATCGACAAGGAGGCAGGGCCTCGACTTGGGCAATTACGGCGAGCGCCATGAGGGCGAGGACAAGTGCCACCACGGCCATGTTTGCAAGCTTCACGGCCGCCATTGCCACAATCTCAAGCTTTGCAAGGGCGACGAGGAGGGGTTGAGAGAGACAAAGAGCGAGATAGAGCTAGGGTTTCCAAGAGCAAGAGTGAGTGAGTAGAGCAATAAAACCCAAAATTAGAAGAGGCGAGAGAGTGAGAGAGATGTGGAAGAGATCTCCCTGTCTCAGGGTTTCATTGTTTCGGGTTGGGCTTGGGTAGATCCAAAACAATACCCAAATATTTTTACTAATACCCAAACAAGTTGAGGCCTAACTCGACCAAATACGAAAATTTTTGGGTCAGGTCATGTTCAATCGGGTTCTTTCGATAGCCCTACCTTTTATGTTGATCAAATCTGATTATGCATGGCATTACAGTCAAGATGGTGCTGATCTTGTGGTAAGCTTCAGCTTTTGTTTGAGAAGTTACTTATTGCGGTAACTGTTATTTGATGTGCAAGAAGTGCTCATCCCTACGTGCAATGGTTTATGTCATTGACTTAAATGGGGTTATGTTCAGCATTCATTGAAAGCTGGTGATTCCTTGATGATTTGTTTTTGGGGATGAGTGTCGTGTCTTGCTCTATTCTTACCCGGTTAACTCCATGGTTGGAAGTCGTCAAACAATTTAAATGGGCAGATCAGTTGTTCGATTTTTTGAACCTCTTATTAGTCTCTGCTACCTCATACGAGGCATTGCTGTAATTGTTTTCGGCAAATGTTGACACTATGTTTGTGTATCCCTTCTTGAAAATATTATAAACAAAATGTTGGTTCTTGGATATTTGGACATAGACGGGGTAAAGCCAGTATAGGCATGTTAGAATGCTCATCCATAGGGTCCCATATCTCGTGCTTGGGACCCTCCTTCGGAGGACCGTCAAAACCTCTGAGAGGCCCAAATAAATTCTCACCATCCCTAACAAACCAGGCCTAGAACCAATGGCTGACCCAATAAGGCAGTCCCTCATCCACCAAACTATTGTCCGGTGGCGCTAAAAAATGTATGGTTTATTGGGAAACACATGTCATGTCCCGAACCCCATCGAGCACGCGACCCACTTCTCTGGTCGAATAATGCGATGTCCCAGGGTATCGCCGACCTCATTTCAACTTATCAGAGATTTAAGACAATCAGCGAAAGCCACAAATACTCGGACAATAATAATTGGGGTAAAAAGGGAGATTAAACTTTCCATTGCTCATCCAAACTTTACAATATTCACATACACAACCCATAATATACAAGCACACCATATATCTATACTATGCACCACCGACATCCAAAAAGATTAGTAGCTTAGTATACCTTATCTCCAAAAATGAAACACCTCAAAAACTACTCCCAATCCCTACACTAGCCCCTATGCTCTCTACTTGGCGTCCACTCAGAGTCTGTTTCCTCATCATCCGGATCTGAATCACCATGAACTGTCTGCTCCTCTGAGGACTCTGGCTCTGCCTCGATCTTAATTGGGTTATTTATATCACCCAACTCCGATGGAACTTCGAACCGCTCCTCTTCTAGCTCCTCATCAGACTCGTCCTCTGGCATAAACTCAGGGTCGTATATCGACTCATACTCTGGCTCGCCCTCTGTTGCGTCCTCTGGTTCTTTTTTGGGCTCATCTTCTGGGGCCTTCTTAGGTTCTGCTTCAGGACCTTCTTCTTCTGGTTCTTCCTCTAGTATCACTTCAAGATCCATATTCATAGGATCGTACCCCACTTGGGACTCTTTTGGCTCTAGATCAGGCTCAGCCACGGGAGGTCTAGGTGCTGCAAGTGCGGCCTGATGCCCAGACTGCGCTAAACTAGTCTCCAAACTAGTCATCTCTCCGTCAGGAGATGGTATAGGTGATGGGTCCCAATTCCTAACTCCGTCAAAGGGTACATCGAAGCCACGGACGGGTCCAAACTCATCTACCCCGTCTCTAAAGTACCAGGCGGTATATGTATGGGCCTGCCAAAGGGATAATCCTACGTCTACCCAAACTACCGTAGTTTGCTTCACCCAGGTCATATTATTGTCTATCGAGTACTCTACAACATTATGATCGGTGTGTATCGGTATTCCAAAATACTCAGGTGGCAGCGGTGGAAGATTCATTGCTTGGGCCGGGGTTCTGAAATTGTTAATTGAAATAACCATGAGATCACATCTCAATAAGTACACACCTTATGTAATATTCTAAATTTTCGATCCTTTTCCTGAGATTTATGAAATGAATGTTTTGACCAATGCACTTATAGTGAGATCTCATCCGGAACCGCACATTCTCGGGATGCTAACCTTAGAGGTAAGGCCATTACGAGATTGAGTTCGCACGACCAAAGAACTCGACCTTGGTTCAACTTTCGACCATAAGGATTGACGAGGGAATGTTTTGGGCCAACAAAAACCGATCTATTTGATTGATCGTGTCCGAAGGGAACTAGCGACAGACCCTCGCAATTACATGACAACCGAGGTCGCCTTGGTTCGAGCAAACTTAAATGTGATTTGACTTAGTGTCGATCACGGGTCGGGAGCGCGTAATCCCAATGAGCCACCCGTTAGCTAGAGATAAGCTAAAGTCGCGATTGTTCGATTCTAGTCATTTCTTAGAATTTGGGCCCGGGAGTCGAGAATTTTGAAAGTAACAATTTTTACCGGCCGATGGCATTTTTGGTGTGGCCGACCTTGGGGCCACCCGTTTTTGTAAAAAATGAATTTCGGTTCGGGACCTGAAAAATGACTATTTTGCCCCTGGGATTGCGACCGAATTTTGAGGACTGGATTAAGTCGAGGGACTGAGAATTACCCAGTATGGCCGAAATTAGAGGGACAAGAATGCCCCTCTCTTTCCTTGAGTAATTACTCTTTTGCCCTTTGATTTATTGGATAAGGACGAATGTTGGCCGTTGGATTTTGGATGAGATCAAATCTTGGCCATTGGATCGGAGGGATAGTTAAGGGGTATTTTAGTAATTTTCGACGGGGTTTAGAGTGTAATTATTGGAGGTAGAATATACATAATCATTTCCTTTCTCTTTCTCCAATAATTTAATTCTCTCTCTCTTTTCACCCCTACGATCGACACCCTCTCTCTCTCCTCTCCCTTGTGTGTGAGTTGCCTTGGCCGGCCACCAGCTCACCACCGCTTGGTCGCTGCCTAGCCCCGCCGTCCGCACCGCCACTTCTTCCTTCTGGCCGCGCCACCACCGTCCGCCTCTCCCCTCTCTCGCCGTCTCACCTTGTCCTGTTCGGCCCAGCTGCCACCGAGCCACCCCTGGCCCATACGTCCCCATCGCCGCCCCCAGGCAGCCGTTCGCCGCACGCTAGTAGCCCGTCCATAGCATCGTCGCCGTTCGCCCGCCTGGCCGTCGGCACCGCTGCTCAGCTGCTGCTGCTGCTGACCGACCATTCCAGCCCTTTGCCCAGCTTGTTGTCACACATTTTTCAAGGTAAGTGACTTGCCCCAAATGTTACCTAGGACCTCGGGTATTGTAGGACATGTTTAGGACTTGATTTGGGTAATTTAGGGGCTGTTTGAAGCATGTGAAGGGGGCTGGATAATATGGCTATTGTGGACTGATTTATGGGAGGACAAATGTGAGGTTTAGGAGGTTCGGATAGGGCTGTGATGATGTGGAATGAACATGGTTGAATTGTGTGTTTGATTGGTAGTTTTATGGCTTGTATGGGTTTAATTGAATGATTGTACGACTTATGGTTGTTGGCTGGTTTGGAATGTGTTTTGCACTGAGTGTAGTGTGGCCGTGTGCACCATGTGTGTGACTGTGAGGTGTGTCTGTGTGATCATACATTGAGGTCGTGCGCCAAGTGTGTGTGGCTGTATGATGTGTCCGTGTGACGAGGATGTGCATTTACGAAATGTATGTGTGACGAGAGATTGTGCATGACCGTATGTATATGTGGCCGTGTGATATGTGTGGAATGTGTGGAACAAAGGTATGGGAATGTAGGATTGATTGGAAAAGTGATACCCTGAGGCGTATTCGTTTACGAGAGGTAGGTTCCGTCCTAAGCCGTGTTCGTTTACGCAGGATGATGCCGTCCCTAACGAGGTGACGATACTCGGCCAAACGGGGTGATGATGCCTGACGAGGTCAGAAGACCATTGGCCTGATACGTTTTACGTGAGCGCGGTAGTGGTGGAAAAGCTGAGAATGAGCTGGACTTGGCTTGACGTATGAGGATTGTGAAAGTTGATGCATGGTGTGAGTTAGTGTGCGAGTGTGGTTTGTATCGCGTGAGGTAGTGCTCGATTATGAGGTAAAAACTGCTAGGCATGGTATGGGACGTGCCCAAGTGGGTTTTGTTTTATAATTGAGGCACGCGCGACTATGATGCATCGATACATGTAAATTTTTATTACATGCTTTGATTTTGTGATATGAATGATGTATCATTGTGGCATGTTGGCTGTATTATTATCTGATATGCAGGGACGTGCATAATGGATCCCAGGTAGGATCGTATGTGATTGTTAGTATGGTTGATTGTTGTGTGTTATGCGTGTTTCGTCTGGCGGTACGTGAAAGCCTATGTGGGGTTTGGGGTTGTGTACTTATCGAGATTCGTCTCATGGTTGTATAACCACCAATTTCAGACCCTTAGCCTTAAAACTAGGAGGCCCACCTCCTCTTTTTGGAGTTTGAGGAGCTACCCATGGTGCCCCAGTGGAGCTGTAATCTGTGCAATTATCGCAGGTGATTTCCCCGTATCGTGGTTCAAGTGATTTTCCACGGGCACAAGCCAGAAGACTCAGGAGCAGATTGGGAGAAGGGCGACCATTAGGTTTTCCCTAGGGTATTTTAGTGATTGCTTAGAATAGGTCGGACTAGTCACCTTTTGATAATTAGGCTGACCTATAGTGAAGCTAAGTTAACCAAACCACTCGATTCTTTTTGTTATGTCGGTGGTTATGATTGCTCGTTTATCAAGTTTGTCTGTAATATGACGTTTGTATGCTCGATGAAATGGTATTGTATAAAAATGAATGTTGTTGTTCTTTGACTGTTCTGATAATCTATCCCGTCGTCATCTTTTTAGTCTGGGGTTCTTATACTCGTTTCTGCATATGCCTCTGATGTTTGAGTTGGGTCGGCAATATTCCTAGGACGTCGCAACAATTCGATCAGAGGGGGAAGTCGCGAGCTCAATAGGGTTCGAGGCGTGTCATCTCTGTTGTTAAATTGGTATCAGAGCAAGGCTAGCTCGATATCGGTAAGGTCGAGACCTGGAGTGATAATGAGCGACGACTTTGGGGTAGTTAGTTAGAAAGCCATTTGTAGAATGCATGTTTATGTTGATTATGCATGTCCTATGAATACGCGCCTGGTGTTGCTGAGTGGTTTATGGTAGTTGTGATGTTGATTGAGACGAGGGTGCGGTAGGACTTGAGGTGAGTGCGAGGACCTTGTTGGTTGTTTGGTGATGTTGGCTTGAGGTTATGTGATTGGTTTGATGGTTGGTTATTGGTTGTCGAGTTTTGTGCCTAGGGCTTAGACTAGTATAGTTGGCCTAGGTCCCTAATACCCGTATGGAATTATAGCAGGTAGGAGAATAGCGTGAGCTCGTGAGAATGAGTAAGAGAGGTGCAGGATCGGGAGGCTCGTCGAGTTCTCAGATCCCGATCGCGGAAGATTCGTGTATGCAAGGAGTCCTCAGAGTGTTAGAGAGGATTGAAAATGTGATGGATAGGCAAGCTCAAGAGTGAGCTAATACGACCGCCCAAGCTGCCAAGACTGCAGCTGCTGTAGTGAATGAGAATGCTGGCAACGGAAATGGGAATTGACAGATGCATCAGATAGTAGAACAATTTTTAAAATTGAAACCACCTAAGTTTGAAGGAGTAAGGGATCTGCAAGCTGCTTTTAAATAGGTTGAGGAGTTGGAAAAAGCTTTTGCTTTATTAGGGTGTACTGAAGCAGAGAAAGTGACGCTGGCAGTGTACCAATTGCAGGGTAATGCGAATGACTGGTGGAAAATCACGCAAGGTCGAGTGTTTCCTACGGGTGTGGATCAGAATTGGACGGCTTTCGTTCAGGCTTTTAATGAGAAGTATTTCTCGACAAGTGCCCGAGAAAGAAAGATGACAGCTTTCCTTAGGTTGCAATAGAACCAAATGACCGTAGATCAATATGAGGCAGAATTTGCCAAGCTGTCTAAATTTGCGCCGAGAATGGTAGACCATCCTGAGGATAAGGCGCGAAGATTTCGAAATGGATTAAGGGCTGACATTCGTAGCTAAATGATACTGGTGAATTTGAGCCGCCGTATGAAGAATTATATGAGAGGGCCAAGGCTATCGAACAGGATATGATGGATAGAGCCGTCGTATCTAGAACAAGGTATATTTTAGCCAAGGATGATCGTCAGCAAGAGAAAAGGCCGATGATGGGAAACCGATGTTTTGTTCCTCCGGCAAGAAGGAATATCGGGAAATCGGTACACCATCTAATTCAGCTTGTAGATGTTGTGGGAGACATCATAGAAGCGGTCCTTGCCCAAGTGGGACTAGGGCATGCTATGAGTGTGGTGGAATGGGACATCACATAAGGAATTGGCCGAATCATCAGGTTCGACCACCCTCATCACTGCAAGCACCTCGGATTGGGAATCCAACTAGTGCAGCCTTGCCGGCTAATCCGAATAAGCCGCCGGCATAAGGACGTGTGTACGCCCTGACGCGAAAGGAAGCTGAGATGCACTAGGCGTAATCACATGTATGGTTTCTTTGTATAATTATGTTGTATATGTTTTATTTGATCCGGGGGCGTCGTACTCGTTTGTGTTTGCTCAATTTGTTAAATTGGCTGAACTGAAACCCGTTTTGTTAAAAGTACGATTATGTGTGACTACAGCATTGATGGATAAGGTATGCATGTCGTTAGGATGCCCAGGCTGTAGAATAGTGATTGGTGGTGTAGAAAGCAGGATAGATTTGGCAGTTTTGACTATGTATAATTTTGATATGATTGAGGATATGGATTGGTTAGTCAAACGAAATGCCGTAATGGATTATAGCAGCAGAGTGATTCAGTTTAGTCTGGCTGGACACTCTAGATTTGAGTTTGTAGGGAGTCAAGGAGGAACCTCGATCCCTTGGGTTTCATCAGTAAAAGTAATTACATTGTTAGATAAGGGGTGTCATGGTTACTTAGTAAGTGTGGTCGATTTGACGGTAGAAGAAATGCGGCTAGAGGATATAGTTATGATGTCCAACTTTCCCAATGTTTTTACTCAGAAACTACCGGGATTGTCACCAGAAAGAGAGGTAGAATTTGTTATCGAGTTGACCCCTGGAACCGAACCAATCTCGGAGCCGCCTTATAGGATGTTGTGGTTGGAGTTGAAAGGACTAAAGGTTCAGATGCAGGAACTGTTGGATAAGGATTTTATTTGTCTTAAGGTGTCTCCATGGGGAGTACCGCTGCTGTTTGTAAGAAAGAAGGACGAGACATTGAGGTTGTGTAACGATTACCGGCAGTTGAATTAAGAGATGATTAAGAATAAGTAATCACTACCGAGGATTGATGACCTGTTTGACTTATAGTAAGGAGCCTCAGTGTTCTCTAAGATTGATCTACGGACCGGATATCATCAATTAAGGAGCAGGAAAGAGGATATTCCTAAGACCGCTTTTAGAGTGCGGTAGGGGCACTGTGAGTTCACAGTGATGCCCTTTGGTCTGACCAATGCCCCTGCTGCCTTGATAGGCTTAATGAATCGGGTAACTGATGTATTGAGTCTGAAGTTAAGTGTCGCACATTTGATGGTTAAGGATTGGGCGTTGTCAGAAAAAAGTACGAGATTCAGGGTTTCGGATCGAGGTAGGACACCTCTCCAAGTTGATGACGATGTTAAGTATTGAACTGGAAATACAGATCAAAATTTAGACGTCGCAATCTACGAACCCGAGATTCAGAAAATTCTAGAAATGGATAGTACTAAGAGGAAAACGGACTTCCAAGTGTCCGAGGATGGAATTTTGAAGTTTCAAGGACGATTGTGCATGCCCGATGATTTGGAACTTAAGGAAGAGATTTTATCGGAGGCTCATAAGAGCAATTATAACATTCATCCGGGCAGCACGTAAATATACCAGAACCTTCGACAACATTATTGGTGAAACGGAATGAAGGTGGATGTGACCAAACATGTGGCCAAGTGTTTGACGTGCCAGCAGGTAAAGACATAACATTGTAAACCTGGTCGGATGTTGTAGACGTTAGAAATCCCCAAATGAAAATGGGAACAAAGTTGTAGATCAGTACAGTCTATCATCCGCAAACGGATGACCAGTCTGAAAGGACTATTCAGACTTTAGGGAATATGCTGAGAGCATACGCACTAGATCTACAGGGCAAATAGGAAGGAATAGGTTTTAAGAAAATAAGATGGTCCTATTGGTCAAAGTTATTTGAGAACATCGCGAGATAGAAGGTACCACTTGGGAGAAAGGAATAATAAAACGTCATCACCCCCATCTGCTTGGATAGCTGGGTATAGTTGTAAATTTCGAGGAAGAAATTTTTATTAGGGGAGAAGAATTGTAACATTCTGAATTTTCGATTCTTTTTCTGGGATTTATGAAATGCATATTTTGACCAATGCACTTATAGTGAGATCTCACCCGGAATCGTACATTCTCGGGATGCTAACCTTAGGGGTAAGGTCATTACGGGATTGAGTTCGCACGACCAAAGAACTCGACCTTGGTTCGACCTTCGATCATAAGGATTGACAAGGGAATATTTTGGGCCAACAGAGACCGATTTATTTGATTGATCGTGTCCGAAGGGAACTAGCAACAGACCCTCGCAATTACATGACAACCGAGGTCGCCTTGATTCGAGCAAACTTAAATGTGATTTGACTTAGTGTCGATCACGGGTCGGGAGCGCATAATCCCAATGAGCCACTTGTTAGTCAGAGATAAGCTAAAGTCGCGATTGTTCGATTCTAGTCATTTCTTAGAATTCGAGCACGAGAGTTGAAAATTTTGAAAGTGATAATTTTTAGCGGCCGATGACGTTTTTGGTGTGGCCGACCTTGGGGCAACCCGTTTTTGTAAAAAAATGGATTTCGGTTCGGGATCGAAAAAATGACTATTTTTTGCCACTGGGATCGCAAACGAATTTTGAGGACTGGATTAAGTCAGGGGATTGAGAATTATCCAATATGGCCGAAATTAGAGGGACAAGAATGCCCCTCTCCTTCCTTGAGTAATTACTCTTTTGCCTTTTGACTTATTGGATAAGGACGAATGTGGCCCGTTAGATTTTGTATGAGATCAAATCTTGACCATTGGATCAGAGGGGTAGTTGATGGGTATTTTAGTAATTTTCGGCGAGGTTTAAAGTGCAATTTTTGGGGGTAGAACATAAATAATCATTTCCTCTCTCTCTCTCCAATAATTCAATTCTCTCTCTCCTCACCCCCACCGATCGGCATCCTCTCTCTCTCCTCTCCTTTGTGCATGACTCACCTTGACCGGCCACCAGCTCACTGCCGCCCAGCCCCGCCGTCCGCGCCGCCGCTTCTCCCTTCCGGCCGCGCCACTACCGTTCGCCTCTCCTCTCTCTCGCCGTCTCACCCTATCTTGTTCGGCCCGGATGCCACCGAGCCACCCCTGGCCCATACGTCCCCATCGCCGCCCCCAGTCGCTCGTTTGTTGCACGCCAGCCACCCGTCCACAGCATCGCTGCCGTTCGCCCGCCTGGCCGCCGGCGCCGCGGCTCGGCTGCTGCTGGTGACCGGCCATTCCAGCCCCTTGTCCAGCTTGTTGTCACACCTTTTTCAAGGTAAATGACTTGCCCCAAATATTATCTAGGACCTCGAGTATTGTAGGACATGTTTAGGACTCAGTTTGGGTAATTTAGGGGCTGTTTGAAGCATGTGAAGGAGGCTGGATAATATGGCTGTTGTGGACTGATTTGTGGGAGGACAAATGCGAGGTTTAGGAGGTTCGGATAGGGCTGTGATAATGTGGAACGATCATGGTTGAATTGTGTGTTTGATTGGTAGTTTTATAGCTTGTATGGGTTTAATTGAATGACTGTACGACTTATGGTTGTTGGCCGATTTGTAATGTGTTTTGGACTGAGTGTAGTGTGGCTGTGTGTACCATGTATGTGACCGTGATGTGTGCCGGTGTGATCGTGCATTAAGGTCGTGTGCCAAGTATGTGTGGCTGTATGATGTGTCAGTGCGACGAGAATGTGCATTTGCGAAATGTATGTGTGACGGGAGATTGTGCATGACCATGTGCATGTGTGGCCGTGTGATACGTGTGGAATGTGTGGAATGAAGGTATGGTAATGTAGGATTGATTGGAAAAGTAATATCCTGAGGCATGTTCATTTACGCAGGGTAGGTTCCGTCCTGAGGCGTGTTTGTTTACGCGGGACGATGCCGTCCCTGATGAGGTGACGATGCCCGACCCGATGAGGTGACGATGCCTGATGAGGTCAGAAGACCATTGGCCTGATGCGTTTTACGCGGGTGCGGTAGTGGTGGAAAAGTTGACAATGAGCTGGACTTGGCTTGACGTATGAGGATTGTGAAAGTTAACACATGGCGTGAGTTAGTGTGTAAGTGTGGTTTTTATCGCATGAGGCAGTGCTCGATTATAAGGTAAAAACTGCTAGGCATGGTATGGGACGTGCCCAAGTGGGTTTTGCCTTATAATCGAGGCACGCGCAACTGTGATGCATCGATACATGTGAATTTTTATTACATGCTTTGGTTTTGTGCTATGAATGATGTATTATTGTGGTATGTTGGTTGTATTATTATCTGACATGCAGGGACGTACATGATGGATCCCAGGTAAGATCGTATGTGATTGTTAGTATGGTTGATTGTTGTGTGGTATGCGTGTTTCGTTTGGCGGTACGTGAAAGCCTATGTGGGGTTTGGGCTGGTGCACTTATTGAGATTTGTCTCATGGTTGTATAACCACCAATTTCAGACCCTCAGCCTTAAAACCAGGAGGCTCGCCTCCTCTTTTTGGAGTTTAAGGAGCCACCCATGGTGCCCCAGTGGAGCCGTAATCCGTGCAATTATCGTAGGTGATTTTCTCGTATTGTGGTTCAAGTGATTTTCCGGGGGCACAAGCCAAAAGACTCAGGAGCAGATTGGGTGGAGGGCGACCATTAGGTTTTCCCTAGGGTATTTTAGTGGTTGCGTAGAATAGGTCGGACCGGTCACCTTTTGATAATTAGGCCGACCTATAGTGAAGCTAAGTTAACCAAACCACCCGATTCTTTTTGTTATGTCAGTGGTTATGATTGCTCGTTTGTCAAGTTTGTCTGTAATATGACATTTGTATGCTTGATGAAATGGTATTGTATAAAAATGAATGTTGTTGTTCTTTGACTGTTTAGATGAACTACCCCATTGTCATCTTTTTAGTCCAAGATTTTTATACTCGTTTCCGCATGTGTCTCTGATGTTTGGGTTGGGTCGGCGATGTTCCTGGGACATCGCAACAATTCGACCAGAGGGAGATGTCGCGAGCTCGATGGGGTTTGGCGCGTGACACCCTAAACCCCACCTAGACTATCACATACGTCCAGACAATTACAAACACAACTACACTCAGCCATATCATAGCAGGCACACAATTCATACTCACCTGGGCCTTTCCTGCGTGCAACCTGCACATTAGCCACAATAGCACCATTTCCAATCACATGCACATTTTAATTATATTTCATGCATTCGTTCCTGCCTTATCACATTCTTTTCACCTAACTCACTAGTGACCCGCGTAATGGTACCGCCTCAGGTTCACTGCGACTATCTCATTTTTCCACTCGACTCGCTAGTGACCCGCGTAGTAGTACCACTTCAGGTTCACTGCGACTAACTCATAATAACAACACTTCATGGCCCGCATAATGGTACCGCCTCAGGCCGTGTGTCTTGCCGCGTAATGGTACCGCCTCAGACTGAACACCCACCACCTACGACACAACCCGCATAATGGTACTGCCTCAGGTTAGCCGTCCTCCGGTAATACCGGGTAACGTCTCGCATAGTCATACCGCCTCAGGATAGATCAATTCCCCGCGTACTAATACCGCCTCAGGGATTTCCGTAACCACACATACCGCACCACACGCGATTTCTCACTCGTTTACTTGCTCAACATCAATATACCGATATGTTAGCCAATCACATTGGCCCATGCACGCACTAATTCACACACCTTTCTCATGCTCAATAAGCATCCAACACGGCCAATTGACAATTAAAATCAATTCGGCCCAAACGTGCACATAACGACTCACATTTCAATCAATCAAATCACTATTCAACAAACATACAAGGCCACTAACGAGCCCACAATCACAGCCAATAACGCGAGCATAAACTCGGCACTTCCAAACCCATTTCAAATCATAATGAACATCACAATTTAGCCACCGTACCACACACCAAACCAACACATTTTTGCCTCGAAATCAAACCAAATGCTCATCAATACAAGCCCAATTCCCAGCACCCAATTTCACATCATTCCAGCCCCGAAACATCACCATTTCACCATTTAAAATCAGTCAATATCAGCCCCTAACTCAGTCCACTCAATTAACCCCTAAACAATCCCAATTTAACCCTTAAACCGACACCAATTAACCCTATTTAGCCCCTAATTGCGTCTATCGAGACCCGACATTCTAAATAGGGTTTAGGGGGCAACTTACACGAATTCTAGACTGGCTCGACTAGAGTGAGAAGGGGGCGGCAGATCGGCGGCGAGCGGCGATGGCGAACAGCTCGGCGACGGCGGACGGTGAGCGGCTTCCTTGGCCGCGATCACTCACGGCTATGGGAGGGGGGGAGGGGGAGAGAGAGAGAGAGAGAGATGGCATGAGGGTGAGGGTGTCACGGTTCGGTGGTGATTGGGCGGACGGTGGCCGGCGAGCGGCGGTGACGCGACAAGAGGGAGAGGGTGGCGATCGGTGGGGGAGAGAGAGTGAGCCGAAGGGGAGGGGAGAGAGAATGAAGAGAGAGAGAGAAAAATTGGCTTAAATAATCCAAACCAATAATTGATGTCCTAAATGACCATCTTGCCCTTCTCTCACAATCCAAATTAACGGCCTAGATTCAATCTTATCTTGAGATCAACGGTCCGGATCGAATCTTTTCCAAAATATTCAAGGGCAATTTGGGAATTCCACATAAAGTCCAAGGGCAAAATTGTCCAAAAATTTCTATTTCTAAGGTCAGGGCGAAATAACCAAAATGCCCTTCCCCAATTTACATTGGCCTTAACAAATTTCTAAGGGTAAAATGGTCATTTTCCATTTTTCACCAAAATTCAATTTTTCTGAAGGATTCGGGCAAATCCGAGGCCACCTGAGCAAATGACGACATCGTCTAAATGATTTATCATGACTTTCTAAATTTTCAATGCCCAACTTGGCCTCTAATTAATAACTAAGTTCTAAATAACGTAACTTGCGCATATCTCGTACCAACGAGTGGCTTTTGGGGAAATTCGCACATTTGACCCTTGGTTGATACTGAATCATGCCACATACAAGTTTACTCGAGTCGTACCGACCTCGGTTGTCACTTAATCGCGAGGATCGATCGCTAGTTTCAACGGGCACAATTGTTTGGTATAGGTTTAAGGTCATTCGTCAATTCATTTCGTGGTTGAGCAGAATCACCCGCGAGCCACTAATATAACAATGGTGAACTTATCCCTAACTATCCTTAGATCGGCCTACATTGGCTCAAAATGTCACCTCGACGATTTTCATGGTCAAAAGTCGGTTCACGATCGAGTTCTTTGGTCGCGCGAATTTAAATCCCTAATTAGCCTTTCCCTAACGGTTAGTAATCCCGAAGTGATCAATTCCGGGCAAGATCTAACTACAAGCACGTCCATAAACTATTTATTTCATAAATCCCAAGTGGGTCAGATTTCAGAATGTCACAACTCTTCCCCCTTATAAAAATTTCGTCCTCGAAATTTACAAATCAAACTAACTACTCAAATAAGTGGGGGTATTAACGTTGCATTTGTTCTTCACTTTCCCACGTCGCACCTTCTGTCTCGTGGTATTTCCAAACAACCTTGACCATCGAGATCGTCTTGTTCTATAGAACTCGTTCTTTCCGATCTTCGATCCGTATTGGTTTCTTGACATATGACACCCTGTCATCAACTTCTATCTCCTCATAATTCAACACGTGAGTTGGGTCCGGTTCATATTTTCTCAATATCAATACGTGGAACACATTATGCACTTGCAATAATTTTGATGGAAGTGCAAGGCGATAAGCTAATTCTTCAATCTTTTCTAAAGCCTCAAAAGGTCCTACGTACCTCGGATTCAACTTCCCTTTTTTACCGAATCTGGATAGTCCTATCATGGGCAATACCGTAAGAAATACATGATCCTCTACTTGAAAATCCAAAGGTCTTCGCCTTCTATCTGCATAACTCTTTTGACGTTTCTTCTTCCTATTTCCACTCTGAGATTTCCAAAGGTCGCAATAACCCTTCAAGCTTACAATGTTATGCCTTCACTTGCTGGCACGCCAAACATTTGATCACATGTCTAGCTATGTCTACCTTCATACCATTTCACTAATAGTATTGCCTCAAATTTTGATATATTTTGGTACTACTTGGGTGAATACTATAACTACTACGATGCACTTCTGATAAAATTCCTTCCTTAAGTTCCGCATTGTCAGGCACGCATAATCATCCACAGAACTTCAATATCCCGTCTTCGGATATCTGGAAGTTCGGCTTTCTCTTGGTATCATCCATCTCTAGAATCCTTTGGATTTCTTGATCTGCAGACTGTAAAGTCTTAATCTTAGCCTAGATCTCCGGTTCAATCCTTAGCGTGGCTAGAAAGCTCGAGACTTGACTTACTTCGAATCTAAACTCCAAGTCTCGCACTTTTTCCGATAATGCCCATTCCTTGATCATCAAGTGTGAGATGCTTGACTTCCGACTTAATGCATTGGCTACCCCGTGGCCTTCCCGGGATGATATAATATATCACAATCGTAATTCTTCAATAACTCCATCCATCGACGCTGTCTCATATTTAATTCCTTTTGAGAAAACAAATATTTAAAGCTTTGATAATCTGTATATATCTGAAATTTCTCTCCGTATCGATAATGACGCCAAATCTTAAGGGCGAATACTATAGCGGCTAATTTCAAATCATACGTCAGGTAGTTCAGCTCATGCGGTCTTAACTGCCTTGATGCGTAGGCCACTACTTGCCCATTTTATATGAGCACACACCCCAGTCTTTTCAACGACGCATCGTTATAAATTTCATATCTTCCGGGTCCTGATGGAATAGTCAACATTGGTACCGTTGTCAATCTATGCTTTAATTCCTGAAAACTCCTTTCACATTTGTCGGTTTATTCGAACCTCGTTTCCTTTTTCAACAAATGTGTCAACGATGTCGCTATTGCCGGAAACCCTTCCACGAAGCATCGATAATATCCTGCCAAATCCAGAAGCTTCTAACCTCTGTTACCGTCGTCGGTCTCGACCATTTCATTACCGCCTCAATCTTCATTGGATCCACTGAGATTCCTTCCCCAGAGATTACATGTCCGAGAAATGCTACTCGATTGAGCCAAAACTCGTACTTGCTAAACTTAGCATCCAATGCATTCTCTCTTAAAGTCTGTAATACTTTACTTAAGTGAAACTCATGCTCCTTTAGGCTCTTCGAGTACACCAACATGTCGTCTATGAAAACGATCACAAATTGATCTAATAACTCCTTAAACACCGATTCATTAAATCCATAAATGCAGCAGGGGCATTTGTCAAACCGAAAGGCATTACCGTAAATTCATAATGTCCATACCTCGTCCTAAATGTCGTCTTTGGTATATCCTCCTTCCTAATCCTCAATTGATGATATCTCGTTCTCAAATCGATTTTAGAAAACACCGAAGCCTATTGTAATTGATCAAATAAATCATCAATCCTTGGTAGTGGATATTTATTTTTGATCGTCACCTGATTTAGCTGCATGTAATCAATACATAACCTCAACGATCCATCTTTCTTTCTCACAAATAAAACTGGCACTTCCCACGGGGACGCACTCGAACGAATAAATCCCTTGTCTAATAATTCTTGCATTTGTACCTTTAACTCCTTTAACTCCGACAACGACATTCTATAAGGTACCTTCGAGATTGGCTCAGTTCCAAGGGCCAACTCGATTACAAAGTTTACTTCTCTTTCTGGTGGCAATCCTGACAATTCTTGAAGAAAAACATCGGGATAATTGCGTACCACGTCTATATCCTCTAGCCTCGGTTCCTCAGCCGTCGAATCAATTACAGCCGCTAGAAATCCTTGACACCCTTCATTCAACAACTTAGTCATTTCTAGCGACGAAATCCATGAAATCTAGGGTCCCTCTCGATTTCCCACAAATTTGAATTCCGAATGTCCAATGGGATTAAATTGAATCACCCTGCTACTACAATCCATTACGGCCCTCTGCTTAGACAGCCAATCCATACATAGCTAGAACCACTAAATCAATCCTTTCCTCCCTATCACCAATCACAATTTTACAATTCAGGCACCCCAACAAGACTAGCATTTTATCATTCAAGAGAGTCATTACACATAACACAACATCAAGCAACTGCGGTTCTATACCAGTCAACTAAACAAATTGCTCAGATATAAATGAATGTGACACCACGGGGTCAAATAAAGAGTACACAGCATGATCGCACAGAGAAACTGTACCTGTGATAACCCCTGGTACGTTCTCCATCTCTTCTAGCCATGGTGTACACCAGTCCTTGCGCCTGTGGCCTAGTCTGATTAGCTATCTGGGTAGCTCCTATTTGGTTCCCATTTTGGGGTGGCGACAATGCAAGCAATCTATTCTGCCTGAGGTTGAGGTAAAACCTTATGTGATAACCAAATCCACCACATCCGAAACATGCTCCGCCCCTGATTGGACAAGGTCCATTTCCATGTCTCTCCCTACACACCCGACATACACCATTTTGATTATGGGCCGATTTTCCTATATTCCTTCTAGCAGAAGGGACAAAACGTTGATTGCCCATCATTGGTCTCTTTCCTAACTGACGGTTATCCCTACCCTGGGCAAACCTCGACCCAGAAGCGGCAGCCCTATCCGCCAAGTCTCGCTCAATCGCTTGAGCCCTATCATAAATCTTATTATACTCTCTTAAATTTAATGAAATCATTTAGCTACAAAGGTTCGGTTTCAAACCATCTCGGAACCTCCGAGCCCTATCCAACGGGTCCCCAACCATCTTCAAGGTGAACTTAGACAACCGAGCAAATTCAGCCTCGTACTGATCTACTGTCCTCTCGCCGTGACGTAGCCTCATAAACTCAGATAATTTCTGTTCCCGGGCACTCTCAAAAAAATGTTTACCATTAAAGGTTTTCACAAACATCGCCCAAGTCTGGGCGATACTAGCCAGGAATATCCTTCTTCAGGTGGCTTTCCACCAATTATTTGCATTTCTTTGCAATTGATATACCGATAATGTCACTTTCTCTTCATTGGTGCAGCCTAATACCTCAAAGGCTTTTTCCAACTCCTCTACCCACAGCGATGCACTCTCAAGATCGCCTCTATCATCAAACTTAAGAGGCTTTAACTTTAGAAATTGCTCGACTAATTAGTGCATTTGCCTATTCGCATTTACCTGCCCCTGCCCTTGATTCCCATTATTATTATTGGCAGCAGCGGCCTCAGCAGCTTGGGTAATAGTGGCAGCTCTTTCTTGAGCCTACTATCCTATCAAATTTCCAATCTCTTCCAGGGTCCGCATGACCGCATACATTCTCGGATTTCCTACGGGTCAAGCTCGTGAGCTGGACGGACCCCCAGTTCCTCTACCTCGTGAACTCATCCTCACGATTTCTACTACACGACTACCTACTATTATTCCACTCAGGAATTAGAAACCTAAGCCAACTATATCAGTCTAGTCTTAGGCAGTGAATTAACACAATAATTCACTCAGCAGGAAATCAACCACCACAGGCACAAGGCCACAATCAATAGGGTCTGTGCACTTACCTCAGGTCCAAACACACCTGCATTTCAATCGTTATAACAATCAATTCACCCAACAAATACAACAAACAATCTGGAGGCATGTGTAGCTTATTCCACCCTATGACTCGCTAAGGTCTCCTTAGATTACTACCCCAAGGTCCCTACTCCTTATAACTCTAGACTTCGACCAACTTAGATCGAGTTGTCCTTGCTCTGATACCAAATCAGAACGTGATGTTGCACCTCGAACCCCATCGAGCACGTAACCTGTAACATTCTGAATTTTCGATCCTTTTCCCGAGATTTATGAAATGAATATTTTGGCCAATGCACTTATAGTGAGATATCGCCCAGAACCGCGCATTCTCGGGATGCTAACCTTAGAGATAAGGCCATTACGGGATTGAGTTCGCACGACCAAAGAACTCGACCTTGGTTCGACCTTCGACCATAAGGATTGACGAGGAAATGTTTTGGGCCAACAGAAGCCGATCTATTTGATTGATCGTGTCTGAAGAGAACTAGCGACAGACCCTCGCAATTACATGACAACCGAGGTTGCCTTGGTTCGAGCAAACTTAAACGTGATTGGACTTGGTGTCGATCACGGGTCGAAAGCGCATAATCCCAACGAGCCACCAGTTAGCAAAAGATAAGCTAAAGTCGCGATTGTTCAATTTTAGTCATTTCTTAGAATTCGGGCTCGGCAGTCGAGAATTTTTGAAAGTGACAATTTTTAGTGGCCGATGGCGTTTTTGGTATGACCAACCTTGGGGTCACCCATTTTTGTAAAAAAATGGATTTCAGTTTGGGACCGGAAAAATTACCATTTTGCCTCTCGAACCGCGAACGAATTTTGGGGACTGGATTAAGTTGGGGGACTGAGAATTATTCTATTCAGCCAAAAATGAGAGGACAAGAATGCCCCTCTCCTTCCATGAGTAATTACCTTTTCGCCCCTTGAATTATTAGGTAAGGATGAATGTGGGCCGTTAGATTTTGGATAAGATTAAATCTTGGCCATTGGATTGGAGGGGTAGTTGAGGGGTATTTTGGTAATTTCCGGTGAGATTTAGAGTTCAATTAATGGGGTACCCTATTTATTTATTTATTTCTCTTTCTCTCTCCTCCATAATTCAAGTTTCTCTCTCTCCTCACCCCCCACCGATCGGCACCCTCTCTCTCTCCTTTCCCTTGGGTGTGAACCCCCTTGGTCGGCCACTAGCTCGCCGCCGTTGCCTGGTTGTCGCCCCTCCGCCGGTCACTACCGCTGCTTCTTCTTCCTCTGGCCGTGCCTCACCATCTGCCCATCTCTTTCTCTTTCTGTTTCGCTGTTCCGATCAGTTCAACCACCACCGAGCCACCCCTGGCCATCCTCCCCTACCTTGTACATCACCATCGTCGCCCCTAGCCGCCCGTTTGCCGTCCTCCAGCCGCTTGTTCACGGCAGCTTAGCCGCACGGCCGCCGGCGCTGCTGCTTGGCTGCTGCTGTTGTTCCGGTTATTCCAGCCCTTGCCCAGCTAAGTTTGTTATATCTTTTTAAGGTAAGTGACTCCTCTAAACTCTTCCTAGGACCTCGGGTATTGTAGGACGAGTTTATGGCTCGGTTCGGATAGTTTAGGGGTTGTTTGAGGCATGTGAAGGAGAGGCTGATTAATGAATGTTGTGGACTGAATTTCGGGATGAAATTGCGAGGTTTAGGAGGCTCGGATAGGGCTGTGATGTTGTGGATCGATCGTGGTTAAATTGTGTATTTGTTTGGAAATTTTATTGCTTGATTGGGCTTAATTGAATGATTGTGTGATTTGTGTTGGCTGGTTTGGAATATGATGTGGGCTGAATATGTGTAGCCGTGTGACATGTGTGTGACCGTGTATCGAAACCGCGTGCTAAGTGTGTGTGTGGTCGTGTGGTGTGTGTCCCTAACGAGAGTGTGTAATTGTGAAATATGTGTGAGGTGTGAGATTGTGTATGGCTGTGTGAAGGTGTGGTCGTGTGTACGTGTGGTACGTGTGGTAAGTATGGAACAAAGGTACGGAAATGTAGGATTGATTGGAAAAATAATATCTTGAGGCGTGTTTGTTTACGCGGGGTAAGGTTCTATCTTGAGGCATGTACGTTTATGCGGGACAATGTCATCCCTGACGAGGTGACGATGCCCGGCCCGACGGGATGACAATGCCTGACCAGATCAGAAGACCGTTGGCCTGATGCATTTTACGCGGGTGCGGTACTGGTGGAAAGGTTGGGAATGAGCTGGACTTGATTGATGTGTGAAGATTGCGAAAATGATGCATGGTGTGAGTTAGTGTGCGAGTGTGTTTGTATCGCGTGATGTGGTGCTCGAATATGAGGTAAAAACTGCTAGGCACGGTATGAGATGTGCCCAAGTAGGTTTTACTTTATAATCGAGGCACGCGTGATTATGACACAAGGACGCATGTGAATTCTGATTATATGCTTGAGTTTTGTGATATGGACGGTGCATTACTATGGCATGTTGATTGTATTGTTATTTAACGTGCAAGGACGTGCATGATGGGTTCCAGGTACAGTCGTGTGTGATTGTTAGTATGGTTGATTGCCGTGTGTTGTGCATGTTCCGTTTGGCGGTACGTGAGAGCCTATGTGGGGTTTGGAGTTGTGCACTTATTGAGATCCGTCTCATGGTTGTATAACCACCACTTTCAGACCCCTAGCCTTAGACCTAGGAGGCCCGCCTCCTCTTTTTGGAGTTTGAGCAGCCGTCCATGATGTCCCAGTGGAGCCACAGGCCGTACAACTGTTGCAGGCAATGTCCAAGTGATCTTCCGGAGCCCGAGCTAGAGAACTCAAGAGCAAAATGGAGAAGGGCGACCATTAGGCTTTCCCTAAGCTATTTTGGGGGTTGTTTAGAGTAGGTCGACCTATAGTGAAGTTAAGTTAACCAGACCCCTGATCCTTTTTGTTAAGTCGGTGGCTGTGAATGCGTATCTGTTATATATGTCTGTAATATGATGTTTGTATGCTCAGTGTAATGGTATTGTATGAAAATGTTATTGTTGTTGTTTGACTGTTTTGGTGATCTACCCCGTCGTCATCTTTTTAGTCTGGGGTTTTTATATCTGCTTCCGCATATGTCTCTGATGTTTGGATTTAGTCGACGATGTTCCTAGGACGTCGCAAATAATTCGACCGGTGAGGAGATGTCACTAGCTCGACAAGGTTCGGGGCATAACATCCCTCATTTTGAATTGGTATCTGAGCAAGGCTAGCTCGATATCGGTAAGGTCGAGACTTGGAGTGATAAGGAGCAACGACTTTAGGGTAATAAGTTAGGGAGCCCTTCGTAGAATGTGTGTTTATGTTGATTGTTCATGTTTTGTGAGTACGCGCATGTGATTGCTGAGTGGTTTTATTGTGATGGTGATGTTAATTAAGACGAAGGTGCTGCAGGACTTGAGGTGAGTACGAGAACCCTGTTGGGTGCTTAGTGATGTTGGCTTGAGGTTATGCGATTGATTTGATGGTGGGTTGTTGGTTGCCGAGTGTGGGTTATCGAGTTTTGTGCCTAGGACATGGACTAGTATAGTTGGCCTAGGTCCCTAATACCCGTATAAGTTATAGCAGGTAGGAGGATAGCATGAGATCGTGAGAATGAGTAAGAGAGGTGCAGGAGCAGGAGGCTCGTCGAGTTCTCAGATCCCGATCGCGGAAGATCCGCATATGGAAGGAGTTTTTGGGATGTTAGAAAGGATTGAGAATATGATGGATAGACAAGCTCAAGAGCGGGATAATGCGATCGCCCAAGCCGCGGAGGCTGCAGCTGCCGTAGTTAATGAGAATGTGGGTAATGGAAATGGGAACCGACAGATGCATCAGATAGTAGAACAATTTCTGAAATTGAAACCACCCAAGTTTGAAGGAGTAGGGGACCCGAAAGCTGCTTCTAAATGGGTTGAGGAGTTAGAAAAAGCTTTTGCTTTATTGGGGTGTACTTAAGTGGAGAAAGTGACGCTGGCAGTGTACTAGCTACAGGGTAATGCGAGCAACTGGTGGAAAGCCATGCAAGGTTGAGTGTTCCCAGCTGGTGTGGATTGAAATTGGACGGCCTTCGTTCAGGCTTTTAATGAGAAGTATTTCTTGGTAAGTGCCCGAGAAAGAAAGATGATAGCTTTCCTTAGGTTGCAGCAGAATCAAATGACCATGGATCAATATGAGGCAGAATTTGCCAGGCTATCTAAGTTTGTGCCAAGAATGGTAGACCACCCTAAGGATAAGGTGTAAATGTTTCGGGATGGATTGAGGGCCGATATTTGCAACCAAATGTTACTGGTGAATTTGAGGACCTATGAAGAATTGTATGAGAGGGCTCAGATTATCGAACAAGATATGATGGATAGAGCCACCGCGTTTGGATCATAGTATATCTTAGCTAGGGACGATCGTCAACAAGAGAAAAGGCCAATGATGGAAAACCGACATTTTGTTCCTCTGGCAAGAAGGAATATTGGGAAACCGTCACATCAAGCTAATTCAGCCTGTAGACATTATGGGAGACATCATGGAAGTGGTCCTTATCCAAGCGTGACTGGGGCATACTTTAGATGTGGTGGAATGGGACATCATATAAGAAATTGCTCGAATCATCAGGTTCGACCACCCCCATCATCGTAAACACTTCGGATTGGGAATCCGACTAGTGCAGCCCCGCCGGCTAATTCGAACAGACCGTCGGCACAAGGACGTGCGTACGCTTTGGCGCAAGGGGAAACTGAGAAGGCACTAAGTGTAATCACAGGTATGGTTTCTCTGTATAATTATATTGCATATGTTTTATTGATCCGGGGGCGTCGCACTCCTTTGTGTCTGCTCGATATGTTAAATTGGCTGGATTGAAATCGTTTTTAGAAGTGCAAGTATGTGTGACTATGCCATTGATGAATAAGATATGCATGTCCTCAGACTGTGAAATTGTGATTGGTGGTGTAGAAAGCAGGATAGGTTTGGGAATGTAGGATTGATTGGAAAAGTAATACCTTGAGGCATGTTCGTTTACGCGTGGTAAGGTTCCGTCCTGAGGCGTGTATATTTACACGGGACGATGCTATCCCTGATGAAGTGACGATACCCGGCCCAACGGGATGACGATGCCTAACGAGGTCAGAAGACCGTTGGCTTAATGCTTTTTACGTGGGCGCGGTACTGGTGGAAAGGTTGAGAATGAGCTGGACTTGATTGATATGTAAAGATTGCGAAAGTGATGCATGGTGTAAGTTAGTGTACGAGTGTGTTTGTATCGCGTGATGTGGTGCTCGAATATGGGGTAAAAACTGCTAGGTACGGTATGGGACGTGCCTAAGTAGGTTTTGCTTTATAATCGAGGCACGCTTGATTGTGACGCAAGGACGCATATGAATTCTGATTATATGCTTGGGTTTTGTGATATGGACGGTGCGTTACTGTGACATGTTAGTTATATTGTTATTTAACTTGCAAGGACGTGCATGATGGGTTCCAGGTAGGGTCGTGTGTGATTGTTAGTATGATTGATTGCCGTGTGTTATGCATGTTCCGTCTGGCAGTATGTGAGAGCCTATATAGGGTTTGGGGTTGTGCACTTATTGAGATTCGTCTCATGGTTGTATAACCACCACTTTCAGACCCCCAGCCTTAGACCTAGGAGGCCCGCCTCCTCTTTTTGGAGTTTAAGTAACCGTCCATGGTGCCCCAGTGGAGCCGCAAGTCGTACAACTGTTGCAGGCGATGTCCAAGTGATCTTCCGGAGCCCTAGCTAGAGAACTCAGGAGCAAAATGGAGAAGGGCGACCATTAGGCTTTCCCTAGGCTATTTTAGGGCTTGTTTAGAGTAGGTCAACCTATAGTGAAGTTAAGTTAACCAGGCCCCTGATCCTTTTTGTTAAGTCGGTGGCTGTGAATGCGTATCTGTTATATATGTTTGTAATATGATGTTTGTATGCTCAGTGTAATGGTATTGTATGAAAATGTTATTGTTGTTGCTATTTGACTGTTCTGGTGATCCACCCCGTCGTCATCTTTTTAGTCCGAGATTTTTATATCCGCTTCCGCATGTGTCTCTGATGTTTGGGTTTGGTCGGCGATGTTCCTGGGATGTCACAAATAATTCGACCGGTGAGGGGATGTCGCCAGCTCGACGGGGTTCGGGACGTGACATGACCCACTTCTCTGGTCGAATAATGCGATGTCTCGGGGTATCGCCGACCTCATTTCAACTTATCAGAGATTTAAAACAATCAGCGAAAGTCACAAATACCCGGACAATAACAATTAGGGTAAAAAAGGAGATTAATCCATTCCATTGCTCATCCAAACTTATACAATATTCACATACACAACCCATAATATACAAGCACACCGAATATCTATACTATGCACCATCGACATCCAAAAAGATCAGTAGCTTAGTATACCCTATCTCCAAAATTGAAACACCTCAAAAACTACTCCCAACCCCTACATTAGCCCGTATGCCCTTTGCTTGGCATCGACTCAGAGTCTGATTCCTCATCATCCGGATCCGAATCCCCCTGAACTGTCTCCTCCTCTGAGGATTCCGACTAGGCCTCAATCTCAATCGGGTTGTTTATATCACCTGACTCTGCTGGAACTTCGAACCGCTCCTCTTCTGGCTCCTCATCAGACTCATCCTCTGGCACAAACTCGGGGTCGTACATCAGCTCATACTTTGGCTCACCCTCTAGTGTATCCTATGGTTTTTCTTTAGGCTCATCTTCTGGGGCCTCCTCAGGTTCTGCTTCCAGACCTTCTTCTTTTAGTTCTTCTTCTAGTATCACTTCAAGATCCATATCCATAGGATTGTACCCCACCTGGGACTCTTCCGGCTCCGGATCAGGCTCAGCCGCGGGAGGTCCAGGTGCTGCAGGTGCGGCCTGATGCCCAAACTACACTAAACTAGTCTCCAAACTAGTCATCTCTCCATTAGGAAATGGTACGACTGATGGGTCCCAATTCCCAACTTCATCAAAGGGTACATCGAAGCCACGGACGGGTCTAAACTCATCTACCTCGTCTCTAAAGTACCAGGCAGTATAGGTATGGGCCTGCCAAAGGGATAACCCTACGTCTACCCAAACTACTGTAGTATGCTTCACCTAGGTCATATTATCGTCTATCGGGTACTCTACAACATTATGGTCGGTGTGCATCGGTACTCCAAAATGCTCAGGTGGCGGCGGTGGAAAATTCATTGCTCAGGCCAGGGTTCTGAAATTGTTGGTTGAAATAACTATGAGATCACATCTCAATAAGCACACACCCTAAACCCCACCTAGACTATCACGTACCTTCAGACAATTACAAACACAACTACACTCAGCCATATCATAGCAGGCACACAATTCATACTCATCTGGGCCTTTCATGCATGTAACCTGCATGTTAGCCACAATAGCACCATTTCCAATCACATGCACATTTTAATTATATTTCACGCATTCGTTCCTGCCTCATCACATTCTTTTCACCCAACTTGCCAGTGACCCGCGTAATGGTACTGCCTCAGGTTCACTGCAACTATCTCATTTTTCCACTCGACTCGCTAGTGACCCGCGTAGTAGTATTGCTTTAGGTTCACTGCGACTAACTCATAATAGCAACACTTCATGGTCCACGTAATGGTATCGTCTCATGCCGTGTATCTTGCCCGCCTAATGGTACCGCCTTAGGCTCAACACCCACCACCTACGATACAACCCGCGTAATGGTACTGCCTCAGGTTAGCCGTCCTCCGGTAATATCGAGCATCGTTCCGCGTAGTCGTACCGCCTCAGGACGAATCAATTTCTCGGGTAATGATACCGCCTGAGGGATTTCCATAACCACACATACCGCACCACACGCGATTTCTCACTCGTTTACTTACTCAACATCAACATGCCGATATGTTAGCCAATCACATTGGCTGTGCACGCACCGATTCACACACCTTTCTCATGCTCAATAAGCATCCAACACAACCAATTGACAATTAAAATCAATTCAGCCCAAACGTACACATAACAACTCACATTTTAATCAATTAAATCACTATTCAACAAACATACAAGGCCACTAACGGGCCCACAATCACAGCTAATAATGTGAGCATAAACTCAGCACTTTCAAACCCATTTCAAATCATAACGAACATCACAATTCAGCCACTGTACCAGACACCAAACTGACACCTTTTTGCCCCGAAATCAAACCAAATGCTTGTCAATACAAGCCCAATTCCCAGCACCCAATTTCACATCATTCCAGCCCCGAAACATCACCCTTTCACCATTTAAAATCAGTCAATATCAGCCCTAACTCAATCCACTCAATTAACCGCTAAATAGTCCCAATTTAACCCCTAAACCGACACCAATTAACCCAATTTAGCTCCTAATCGCGTCTATCGATACCCGACATCCTAAATAGGGTTTAAGGGGGACTTACACGAACTCTAGACTGGCTCGGCTAAAGTGGGAAGGGGGCAGCAGATCGGCGATCTCACGGCGACGAACGGTGACGGCGAGCAACTCGGCGACGGCGGACGGCGAGTGGCTTCCTTGGCCACGATCACTCATGGCCACGGGAAGGGGAGAGAGAGAGAGAGAGAGAGAGAGAGAGAGAGAGAGAGAGAGAGAGATAGCGTAAGGGTAGGGATGTCACGGTTCGGCAACGGGACGGCGGCGATTGGGCAAACAGTGGTGGATGAGCGACGGCGACATGGCGAGAGGAGAGGGCGGCGATCGTTGGGGGAGAGAGAGAGTGAGTCCAAGGGGAGGGGAGAGGGAATGAGGAGAGAGACAGAGAGAAAAAATTTGGCTTAAATAATCCAAATCAATAATTGATGTCCCAAATGACCATCTTGCCCCTCTCTCACAATCTAAATCAATAGCCAAGATTCGATCTTTTCTTGAGATCAACGGTCCGGATCGAATCTTTTCCAAAATATCCCAGGGCAATTTGGGAATTTCACAAAAAGTCCAAGAGCAAAATTGTCCAAAAATCTCTATTTCTAAGGTCAGGACGAAATGACCAAAATACCCTTCCCCAATTTACATTGGCCTTAATAAATTTCCAGGGGTAAAATGGTCATTTTCCATTTTTTACCAAAATTCAATTTTTCTGAAGGATTCGAGCAAATCTGAGACTACCCAAGCAAATGACAACATCGTCCAAATGATCTATCGTGACTTTCTAAATTTTCAAAGCCTAACTTGGTCTCTAATTAATGACTAAGTTCTAAATAATGTAACTTGCGTATATCTCATACCAACAGGTGGCTTTTGGGGAAATTCACATATTGACCTGTGGCCGATACTGAATCATGCCACGTACAAGTTTACTCGGGTCGTGTCGACCTCGATTGTCACTTAATCGCGAGAATCGATCGCTAGTTCTGACGGACATGATCGTTTGGTATAGGTTTAGGGTCATTCGTCAATTCATTTCGTGATCAAGCGGAATCACCCGCGATCCACTAATATGACAATGTCGAACTGATCCCTAACTATCCTTAGATCGGCCTACATTGGCTCAAAATGTCACCTCGACGATTTTCATGATCGAAAGTCGATTCACGATCGAGTTCTTTGGTCGCGCAAATTTAAATCCCTAATTAGCCTTTTCGTAACGGTTAGTAATCCCGAAGTGATTAATTCCGGGCGAGATCTAACTACAAGCACGTCCATAAATTATTCATTTCATAAATCCCAAGTGAGTCGGATTTCAGAATGTCACAATACATGCATGGAAATAATGGTATCCATATCCTGAGAGACTCCGAACCATACCGGGTGCATCGACATGCTAAGATACTAAAAGAGATTTAACAACAACAAATGAGATGGAATCTCAATAAGTTAACGGCATAAGCCCCGCTTAAGAGCCCAACTCGCCTTAGGGTTCCTAGCCAAGCAGTCACACCTAATAAACTGATCACTATCAAGTCGATGAGCAATCACAAGCAGCCTTACCTCGCTTTGGCACACACATCATACATGACATAGGTTATCAAGTGTCATAACAATGCATTAAGCAAAACACATACTTGGAACACTTATCGGGATTTCCCATGCATCATGCATCTATACACGTGCGTGTCTCGATTATAAGGTAAAACCCACTTAGGCACGTCCCATACCATACCTAGCAATTTTCACCCCATAATTAAGCACTATGCAAACATGTGTATTCCATTTATTATGACCCCTTTGAGTCATTACACATCAAGCGATTTGCAGTAAGATGGCAGTCTTTCAGCATGACCGGACATCGTCCCGCTTTGTCGGGCACAGCAATGTCAAACGATCTACAGTAAGACGACATTCCAATACGACAACATCAAATGATTTACAATAAGATGGTATTTCGTAACGAGCATCGAATCTGGCCTCGGCCATGACTCAAGCGATCTACAGCAAAACCCCAATAAATCAGGCAACAACAAGCGATCTACAACAAGACAACTCCGATATGTGACCACATGAGCACTCAAGCATTCAAGCCAATTCTTATCTTTTCAATTAGCCAATGCAAACATGGATCGTGCTCATAACAATGCCACACCACAATTTCACATGATCACATATGCAAATAGTTGCTCGATCTCTTAAAAACATCATTTCAAAACATGCTTTCCTTCTCAAGGTATCGAAATCATTTCTTGCCCACAACTATAAAATAATTTATTTTCAAAAGTTCATAATATTTTCTTGAAAATACTCATTCAAATCATTTAGCTATATAAGCTAATTTATACGGTGATTACCAACATTGGCATCACAATTTGAGCAAAAAACAATCACAATTCGGAATATATATAAAAATATTACTCAAAAATATTAATATTTAATTTTCAAAAATCAATTTATTTCATAATAAAATATTAATATTAAAATCCGAAAATTAATTTATTTAATAAAATAAATATTAATAATAAAATAATTGACAACTTATCACCAAATTAGCGATAGCTTTTCATACACACACCAATAGCTTATCACTCAATCAATAATAACTTATCAAACAATTCCCAATAACCTATCGCTAAAATCACCAATAACCTATCAACCATTCATCGATAACCTATCACCGTATCCATTGATAACCTGTCATCCGCCGATAACTTATCGCCAAAGATTATCCAATAATTCACCAATAACTTATCCCCTAATCGCACTTAAATAACTATTAACCTATTCTAAGCTACCCTAAGTAAGTTTAACAAACAAGGGATTAGGGGTTAACTTACTCATCTAACGACGGCGACGACACGAGGACAATGGCGACAACACGGGCTGTCCGCGGTGGCCTTAGCTTGGGCAAAGTGAGCAACGAACGGCAGTGGACAGATGCGACGGAGGAGCGGATGCTAGTGGCTGTTCGGCGACAACTCATGGGCTGTTCTAAGCATGGAATGACGGCTAGTGGTGGTGGCTTGGCGTCCTGGACAACGGCGAACAAGTGGCGATAACGGGCAACGCAACTTGCGCGCGACTTGGGGCTAACTGGCAACAGGTGGCGGTGGCTTAGCTAGGGCAAAGCTACTCAGCCAAAAACGGAGCTAAGATGGCAATGGGTCATTGGCGAGGAAGAGCGGCGCACGGCAGTGGCTATTTCCAGCAAGAATGGACCGGTGGTGAGCAGCAAAATGCAGAAGTCGAGAACGAAGAAGAAGAAGAAGAAGTGATGGGGTTTGGTGGGGAGTCGATGGTGGGGTGGTCAGCCGAAGGAGAAGGAGAGAGAGAGTCGACGTGATTATCCAACAAAAATATCCCCCAAAATTCTTCTTTGATTGACACTTGTCCACAATGGCATTTTTGTAATTTTCTCAATTTTGTCCCCCAAAATTACCACGTTGTCCTTGGCCCATGTACCGATTACGAGCCGATTTTTTTTTATTGGGCCTTGTTAGCCAGCCCCCTTGGGCGTGAGGCCCAATGGGCTCTTGCCCGGTCCATTTCCGTTTCTCGCATCAAATTCCCGATTCTTTGATCCTTATTTGAATTTGAGATTTTCAAAGGCAAACTTGTAAAATTGTGAGGCAACATCCTATGAATCGGTTGTGAAACCCTTAAACATTCAACACTCAAAATCGGATCATAATTAGTAGCTAAAATCATTCAATCGAAGCTACAGTACATCTCAAACTAACGGGAGGCTGTTAGAAGTAAATGCCTCAATAGCCTTTCCCCTTTGATTAGTATTCCCCGAGTGATCAGGTCAGGACGAAAATTAACTAATAGAGAGTTGATGAAATCACCATTTCATATATCACCAAAATAGATTGAATTTTCAAGATATCACACTTTTGCCATGGCTTGGTCTTGATCAGTGGATATGGTTTTCGGAGCCTTATTTCCTATAGACTTCAAAAAAGCCTCAAATAACCATATAAATGATTCTGTAGTCTTGTCCAATAAAAATGCACAATCAAACAAAACATTCTTCCAATGGTGATTAATCCCAACAAATGGTGCACATATCATGTTATATTTGTTGGTGCGATATGTGGTATCAAACACTAGCACATCACTAAAGCAGTCATAATCAAATTTCAACATGTTATCTCTCTAAAATAAATTTGCCAATCTACCATCT
The DNA here is from genome assembly GCA_031216235.1 of Syzygium jambos. Classification (NCBI taxonomy): domain Eukaryota; kingdom Viridiplantae; phylum Streptophyta; class Magnoliopsida; order Myrtales; family Myrtaceae; genus Syzygium; species Syzygium jambos. Next base: position 20,891,971 of record CM062226.1, read on the forward strand.
GGATCTACCTATACATCGTATGAAAACATTGGTTTTTGCATTTGCATGAGATGAAAATGATTTAGAAACTTTGACAATCTCCCTAACTTGTACCATCAAATTTTTTCGTTTGCAAATAATTCTGACAATCATGCAAGTTAAGACCCAAGTTTTTGCTTCCTCCTGCTTCAATTGCTAAAAACTTATACGTCATAGTCCCTCTAATGCCGGCTTTCCTCATATCAACTAAGACACTCTTAGAAGTATCAGACATGATTCTTCCACATCTAATCAAATGCTTTTGATCATCTAGAATAAATGCATGATTATGCTCAGAAATATGCTTCATGACTTCATAGACACCATTGTTAACCTTAAATTTGATACGAGCAGGACAGCCACATCTAACTTCATACCTCTCAAATTTCTTTTCTTGATCAAACGAGCTGACCAAATGTCCCTCAAAATTGCACACAAAAGTCCGTCAGGTTAATTCTCCTTTACCATTTTTAAACATATTATCCTTTCTCACCCCAAATCCTTTGCCGAATGCTCGGCCACACATTTATGTTATGCTTCAAGTTTATTTGGAAAACCCATTCCTATTGCAAATTCATAATCTTTTTCCATATCACGCATTATGTGTGCAAGATGAGAAGTTTCATGCTGCAACTAAAAGAACAAAAAGTTATCAACGTGGTGGTTTAAGAAAAATATATTTCACATAGTATGAACAAAAAATTACCTCTGATTTAGCCATCCGATAAATTTGCACCCAAATTGATACCAAATTGGGATTAAAATGACATCAAAACAGTCCTGACCAGTAAGCTTGAAAGATAATTCCAATAGGTTTAAGTTCAGTAATGACCCTACTTGACGAGAAATAGATGTATATCAATTGCTATAGATGTCCATACTCATGTATATACTAAAAAAACTAGAATGTAGAGTTCATTATCAGAAAAGACATCAAAAACGATAATGTAGAAACAACGCACGCACGATACATATATGCAACACAGCTGAGCTTTTCTTTTCTTTTTTTTCAAATGGAGGTTGTCATTCATGGAAAATTTATGTATATGAGCAAGCCACTGCCATTTATGTATAGTTAGAGATGACAATATCCGAAAAAACTGCCATCATGATAAAATGAGCATGAAGTGTGACATCGATTTGCAGGTGATATCGATTTAATGCAAGGGGTTGAAATGTGATGCACTACCATTCATTCTAAGGAGCTTAAACACTCAACAGCGAGTGACGATTCATGCAATACTACCAAGTTCAAAACTAAGGAAAACAACTTCCTAATTTTAAAAAATGGAAGTCATACTCCAAAAAAAATAAGGAGGACTATTCTTATCCAAGTGTTTTGACGGATGACTAGATAAAACAAGGAACTTTTCAAGCATACACACTCAAGTGAGGACACATTTTCATTAGGAGACCATAGAATTCTCTGGACAAAACTACCATAAACTGCTCAAACGGAAAAAATTGTGTTTCAATGCGATTCACAATTAGATATAGAGTCTAGTTGATGCACCAAACTAGCAGTACGTCATCACACACCAATATAAAGTAGGATAAGCCCTCTCACAAATTTTGTTCAACCACGAATGAAGCGGGACCCTATGCAACGGCAGTGCAAGTACAGAATCAGTCCGCTCGTTCAAGGTCCTCTCCATATCATCTCTAATGTATTGTCGTAATCTCTAGTACACATTCACAAAAGATGATTATCCAGTGAGATACTCAACTCAATTTTCTCTAGGGAATTTTAATGAACACCTGGCGAGCTAATCATGGCAATCACCACAGATGAATATACCCCCCCCCCCCCAAATTCTAGCCTCAACACACCATTCGTTCTGAAGCCACCAGATAAAGTATAGCACGCCATTCATTGGGATGTATCGAGTTACGCTAGCACTACCTTATCTATTCGGTCCATTCGATCTAGCAACTTCAAAACCTCAAACACTCAATAGATTTGGCATAAGCATTTCTTCAAACACAGGGTGAGAAGGCAAATATCAACCCATTCGGCATCAAGAAAGTATAAATAAGTACTAGTTATCGGCAGCTCAGTCTATGCCAACTTATTGACATGAATGTCGAGACATCTACTCTATACTAACTCACGATCTTTCACATGCTAACAGAAATACTTCTTTTATTTGATCGGACAATATGCACCTCCGAGAGAGGCATTAAAATGACACTTTCAAATCATTTCAAATACTTAGAAAACACAATTAACAAAGAAACGATGTTTTGAACAAGCACCATAACTATTTTATCAAAGAAGTTGGAACTCCCATGCTCGGAATAGGTGATAAACAAGTTGGAAAGAGCGACCATAAAGTGAGAAGTATTAAAGAATGCTGCACTAACCAAACAAAGGAACCGATAATATTGAAAGTCAACCTCATCCTCGCATGACAAAGAAGAGGCAACTACATGGTCTTTCCTTGATCAAACCAGGCAACACGGAAAATTTATAATCAAGACACAAGTTTCACTACAGCAATAGCAACTAGATCCCTATAATATGACTAGAAAGCTTAGTTTAAATAATCACAGCAATAAACAAACACAGGAGAACCATCACTGATGCTATACCATACAAGGTGAACCTAACAAGTGCAAAATCACCATTCTGATAATGCAAATAGAAATTTTCCCTTCTTTATTGAATCTAATTTACAGTCTAATTATTTACGAGTCATTTGACAAGATCAATCGTAGGATGACAATTACACTTTCAAATTTGGCCATTCAAAATCCTGATCCCAAGTTGACACAGCTCAATGAGGGGACCCCAAAAAATGAAATTTTTATCCTAATTCAAGGAGCTCTAGGGTCAGTCCCATGTTGCCAAACATAAACAAGCTCATCCCAACTTGTATTAGCGAGAAGCCCTTCGATAAGCACGCTCATGTCAACTAAATGTATTGAATGAAAATATACCTGAGGAAAAAAGACATCACGATCTGAAATATACCTCATTTGTGGGTGGTGACGGCTCGTGGGAGCTGACGGACGTTGCTCTTGGGCAGCGGCAAACCTCGCTCATCAGAGGCGGCGTAGGCTTTGACTAGGTAGGCGTCAATGCCTAGGCAAATCCAAGCTCAACCTCAAATCCACCTATTTTGTAATTTGTAAATCCGAGCTCAACCTCAAATCACAGGTAAACAAACACCCACCAAGCAATACACTTCAACTCTACATCAGGCAAAGGAAGAGCACAACCTAGAAAAACCATTCTTCCTTTGAGTTCTGAGGCAAACACAAAATAGAACAACCTCAACACACTCGCACCACTAAACATAATGTAGCTCATCTTCTATACTAGATACCGAAAAAAGAAAACTTCATCTACATGTAGGGATAGAAATAGTCCCAGAACCACAATCAATATATAACCAGGTGCATGAGAATTCATTTGTAGATTCAGAAACCAGCATGTTAATCAAGGAGCCAAACAAGATGATCATCCTTTTTACAGTTTCTTACGGCCAACATGCAAACCAAAAGGTAAAATAAAATTGAAGTCTTCAGTGGTGTTTAAGAGGACTTTTTAGCCCTCACTTCTAGCTTTTAAGATATGCTATATTTCCAAAAACTATACTAGTTAAAACAGATATAAGCTGATTTTTAATATCTGTCTATATGCACTTAACAACTTCTAATCCTTCATTCTAAAAAACAAAATTGATTACTTGGCATTGTGCAGAACTACTTGCACAATGCCAAATCCTTACACATAGCATTTTCTAAAAGTATGACACACTAAAAGATCACTCAATCGCTTCCTGTGGCCACCACTACAACCATGCATAGGACAACAGAGCTCTAAAGTTACAACACCATAAAAAAAAATTGACAGCCACTCCACACCCACATTGCTTCCTTCCTCTCTTTCAAAAGAGAGATCCATTAGAGCATCCTCTGGGGCAATTGAAGCATAGCCGAACTGTGCCCTCCTTAAAATAGTGATCGAGAAAAGCCAAGAACCATCATTTCCATTGATGAATCCTCGCGATCTTAACTGGTCCTCCAGGCATATTGTAGACGTGCCACTTCTAAATCATCATCTACAGAAACCACAATAAATGATAGAGTACCAGCTACTTGTCACACCCCAAACTTTATCGAGCACACGACACCCTTCTTGATCGATTAATGCGATATCCCAGAGTATTGCCGTCATCACTCATAAATATCAGAGATTTGAAACGATCAGCAGAAACCACAAATACCTGGACCATTAAATACTGGGGTAAATAAGGAGAATGCACATATTCATTTCCCATTATCAAACTTATATAATATTCACAATTTACAACTGCCATTTACATATGCACACCGTACTATAAAACCATCGATATTCAAAAAGGATCAATGGCTTGAGTATTCTATCCTAAAAAATGGTACTCTCTAAAAAGTCTAATCCTAACCCCTACTCTAACCCTTACGCCCTTTGCTCGGCGTCCACTCTAAGTTTGATTCCTCGTCCTCTAAATCTGAATTCCCCTTAACAGACTGTTCCTCCGAGGACTCCGATTCTGCCTCAATTTCAATCGGGTGGTTTATGTCATCTGACTCTACAGGAACCTCGTCCCGTTCCTCCTCAGCCAACTCATCAAAGAAATCATCTTCAGGCATAAAGTTGGGATCCATCCACTGCTTATACGGGAGTATATACTCCGGTTCTTTTTCAAGCTCGTCCTCCGGCTCAACAGGTTCATCCTCGGGTTCGGCCTCGGCCCCTTCTTCTTCCGGTTCTACCTCTGGGATCGGTTTTAGATCTACGTCCATTGGATCGTCTTCGCTAGAGACTCTTCCGACTCCGACTCGTTTTCAACCCCTGAAGATCCCGGTGATGCAGGCGCTGGCTGCAGTCCAAACTGCGTCAGACTAGTCTCCACACTAGTCAATTCGCCATCGGAAGGAGGTATGGCAGATGGATCCCAATCCCCAACTCCATCAAAGGGGATGTCAAATCCGCGAAATAGACCGAACTCATCTACCCCGTCTCGGAAGAACCAAGTTGTGTATGTATGGGGTTCCCACAGGGGTAATCCTACATCTACAAATACCATAGTGGTATGCCTAATCCAGGTCATCTAGTCATCTACGGGGAACTCTACTACATTATGTTCAGTGTGCATTGGTACTCCAAAACGCTATGGCGGTGGCAGCGGAGGGGGATTCATTATTCCGGCCAGGGTTCTGAAATGTTTGGTTGAAATAACCATGAGAATATATCTCAGTAAGTACACACCCTAAACCCCACTTAGGCTATCACGTACCTCCAGGCAATTACAAAACACAATCATACACCCAGCCATCACATAGCAGGTACACAATCAGTACTTACCTGGCCTTCCCAGAGTACAACCTACACATTAGCCATAATATTATATTTTCCAATCACATGCACGTTCGAATCACATGTCACGCATTCACACTTGCCTCATCACATTCTTTTCCACACCACTCGCCAGTGACCCGCATAATGGTACCGCCTCAGGTTCACTGCAACCAACTTATCACAACACTCCAGGGCCCGCGTAATGATACCGCCTCAGGCCGTGTATCTTGCCCGCGTAGTGGTACCACCTCAGGCTCAACATCCACTACCTACGACACAACCCGCATGATGTTACCGCCTCAGGTTCACTGCAACCAACTTATCACAACACTCTAGAGCCCGCATAATAATACCGCCTCAGGCCGTGTATCTTGCCCGCATAGTGGTACCGCCTCAGGCTCAACACCCGTCACCTACGACACAACCCGCGTAATGGTACCGCCTCAAATTGACCGTCCTCCGTTAATGCTGGGCATCATCCCGCGTAGTAGTACTGCCTCAGGACGGAAATATCCCCGCGTAGTGATACCACCTCAGGGATTTCCACGCTCACACATGCCATATCACACACGACCTCTCATTCTTTCATACGCTTAACACCCACTTGCCAAACAAATTGATCAATCACACATGGCCCGTGCACGCACTCATTTCACACACGTTCTCATGCTCAATACACATTCAACACTGCCGATTGATAATTAATTCAATTCAGCCCGAGCGTGCATATAATCAAGCACATTTCAATCAATCGATCGCACACCAATACACCCAATTTCATCACCACAATTTAGCCATATCTCAAACACAAAATAGACATACAAATTCTCATTTTTCCACCTCCAAACTTCGGCGAATCAATTCCGGCCCTTCACGACATTTTCTCACAATTAATCGCCAAATCTAAATACCCGATTTATGCGCCGAACGGCACATCACAGCACACCTATTAGCCAATCACAGCCCACTTTTAACCTCAAATTTTCCACCAAAATTTCCCAAATTCACCTTTAAAGCCCGCTAATCAATCCCGCTCCTAAAACCGTGCTAATCCGCATCTATTAAAAACCCGAATCCACCCTAAATTGTCCATCGATACCAGACGTCCTAAATAAGATTTAGGGCGCGACTTACCAAGCTCTAGACTAACGCGACTAGAGCAAAAAGTGGCGGTGATTGGCGGCGATGCTCGGCGGCATGAACGGCAACGACGGTGGCAAGCGGCGGCGGCCTTAGCTTCCTTGGCCGTGACCCACGGCCACACGAGCGGGAGGGAGAGAAGGAGAGGGACGGTGGCGTGGGGTGGTGGCGGTGGTGCGGTACAGCGGCAGACGGGCGGTGGTTCAGCGGGCGACGGTCGAGCGACGGCGGCGGCGGCGACGACAAGGGGAGGGATGGTCAATTCGGCGAGGGAGAGAGGGGGGCCGAAGGAGAGAGAAAGGAAATGAAGAGAGAGAGAGACCTTGGACTAAAATAGTCCAATTTTTGACTAAAAGTGGCAAATTACCATATTGCCTCTCTCTCACAATCCAAATCGACGGCCCAAATTCGATCTTATCTTGAAATCGACGGCCGAAATCGAATCTTTCCTAAAATATCCAAGGGCAATTTGGGAATTTCATAAAATTCCAAGGAAAAAAATGTCCAACTAAAAAGTTAAGGCAAAATGACCAAAATGCCCTTCCCTCTTAAATCTTGCCCTTTACAAATTCTTAGGGGTAAAACGATCACTTTTCCATTTTCTTGCGGAAATTGAATTTTTCTAAAAGATTCGAGACAATCCAAAGTTATACGTTCCAACCACAACGTCGTCCTAACGTCCCGTTATGACTTTCTAATTTTTCAATGTCCAATTTGGGCTCAATTAAATATTTAAATTTTATTAAACGCAACTCGAGCATTTCTCAAACTAACAGGCGGCTTTTTGGAGAAATCCGCATATCTGACCCGTGACTGATAATAAATCGGATCACGTGCAAGTTCATTCGGTTCGTGTCAATTTCTGTTGTCATTTAAATCGCGAGGATCGACCGCTAGATCCGAGGAGCATGATCGTTTAGTATAGGTTCAGGATCATTCGTCAATTCATTTCGTAGTCCAGCAGAATCACCCGTGATCCACTACTATGACAGTGGCGAACTGACCCCTGGCTATCCTTGGATCGGTCAACAGTGGCTCAAAATGTCACCTCAGCGAATTCATGATCGAAATTCGATTCACGATCGAATTTTCTCTTAGTCGCACGAATTTAAATCCCTAATTAGCCTTTCCCTAATGGTTAGTATCTCAGGAATGACTAGTTCCGGGTGAGAACTAACTACAAGTACATTCATAAAACTAAGCATCTCATCAATCTCAAATGGACAAATTTTCGGGATGTTACACTACTAGCATAATTATGAATGCACTTGTTTTAAGCAAAATAGCTGGTCATAGACAATGAATCTAACAATTCATCACCAAATTTTAGGGACCTATTATATTTCGTCGGTCCGCCCATGATGTGTGTACAAGGGACACCATTTGCTTTAATAAGAAGTGTGTTTGAGAGACATCTTTTGAAAAGGTGCCAGGAGAGTTTCTTAAGGGAAGATGAGATAACTTCCTCAGAAGATGAACAATTTACAAGAGATTATTCTAAACTGTCTCTCTCTCTCTCTCTCTCTCGACACACAAAGATTCCGTATCTATTTTGAGAAGAAAATTGGCATTAACGCTGTGGAATAAGAATACTTTTCCTATGATTGTATTCAGACCAATGTGAAGAATATTCGTTCATCATTTATTGTTGATTCAACGTATAATCCTGGAAATTTTATTCGTAGTGCATCGAACAGGTTAGTCAATTCTTCCGATACTCACTTCCCAACATTGGTATCAGAGCCTCGATTATCATCTCTGCCTTGTTTTCCCATTGATTTTTTTTTCGCTTATTGTTTGATAAGGAGATCATGATGATGAACTTCATACTATCTGCACGTTCATTACTCGGGAATTGCAAGATGAATCGACGAACATGAATTGAAACGAAGAACGGGTTTGAATGTTTCGGGTGACCATTTTGTTAGGATGATTTTCGAAAAAAAATTTACCGTGAAAATCATTTTTTATTATATATAATTGAAGAACTCGTCGAGACAAGCAGAACGGTGGGTCAAACGCCGCCAGAAGATGCCAAATGCGCCCATACGCACGGCCAGAAATCGCAATGCGTGGGAGCCACGCCCCCAAAGCACTGGCACTGCCAGCGCGTGAAGGCTATGTGTGCGTTGCCAACCGACACATGCTGACGTCATCGATGATGTCAACAAAACTGTCGGTAACGACACGCTGACGTCATCTCGTCGGCCGACTGACCTCCGGTAACCGGCAACCGACCTGACTAGCGATTAGACTCGAACGTTGACCCGACCCTACTGGAGAACTAACTAGACCCGCGACCCGACCCGTGACCAATCAATGGTCAAACCGGTCGGATCGGTCAATGGTTAAACCGGTTGGAACGGTCGGATTGACTCAGAAGCCCGTATTGGGCAGGCGCGTAAGCCACACGCGCCGCGCACTTAGGCAGTGTGTGTGGGTGCGTGGGAGCTCCAATTGGGCTGTGATTAGTACTGTTGTGTTCGTATTGAAATTCTCTACATTGTGGTATAGTTATTTTATATGTTTGAAGCTTTTAAAGGTATGAAAATGCATACGGAACCCTAAATACATGTATTTTTAGGGTATTGTTGAATTTTATTTGTATTTCCCTATGATTTTGGAAATACAGAAGCTGCCTTACATGCAAATGACCACATAAAGATTATGTAGAGCATGATTCATTGATGGCATGTTTATATAGTTTGACGTGCTTGCAATTTCCTAATTTTGAGCATATTTAATATAATGGCTGGAGATCCTTACATCCTGAATTTTGCTGTTGATTATATTTGTTGCATGAATATTCTATTTGTTGATTTACATCATGCCATGCTATATGATTGCTAGAAAGGATGTGATCATTGTTTTAAATATTTTTTGTGAATTATCTTTTCTAGTGGGAGTTCGTAGGTTGGTAGAATTAGAAGAAATTCTCACCTAGAACTTAAAATTTGCACAAATTAAACAAGTTAATGATAGTAGAACAATCGTATGCTGAAACTGATTGGGAACATCGTGAACTTTCGTTTTCGTGTCTTTTGTTGAGTTATCATTAATTTAGTTTGTCTTTGCTGCAAATTAAATTATGTGTGTTTATGTAGAAGATGTGCTAGTATTGATTCTGCGTTTATTATGTCAATGTATAGAAGATAATGATTATGGCTTCAGCATCCAAGACCGTTATGGCTGACATCAATAAGGGTGAGAAGCTAAACGGTGACAATTATGATATTTGGCATCGAAAAGTTCGATATATCCTTGAGGAGCAAGAGGTTTTGGAAACTCTCAACCACACAATGGATGAACCTGAGCATGGAACTTCTGCTCAACACAAAAGAGTTCAAGAAGTTTTTCAAGGTTGGAAAAAGAAAAATAGCATTGCTCGCATCACGTTGCTGAGTTGCATGCAAGATGATCTCATGTATGAGTTTGAAAGTTATGATAAAACTCAAGTAATGTGGGTTGCCTTGAAATATAAGTTTGGGGGTACGTCTGCCACTAAGTTGAGGAGGCTCACCATCAAATTTGACATATACCGGAAGTGCTCAAATCTATCGATAAGAAAGTATCTTCGGGAGATGTAAAACATGATACGTGAGTTGAAGTCGGCAGGTCATACCTTAACTGACGAACATCAAGTTCAGGCTGTTATAAGGTCTCTTCCTGACAGCTGGGAATATATGAAAATCAATATGACGCACAATGAGAATATCGTCACTTTTGACGATATTACGAATTATTTGGAATTAGAAGATGAGCACCTAAAGGCTGCAAAATTCTCTACTCGTACTTATGTTGCTAAATCAGGTTCGGGCAAAGCTTCGGATTTTAAGCGCAAGAGAAACCATAAATTCAACAACAAAGGAAAAAAGACTGATTAGGCACCTAAGAGAACCAAGATCTTCCGACGCAAGAAGCGCGGCGAGAAAAAGGACAAGGCCAAGATGATGTGCTACAATTGTGGCAAACTGGGCTACTTCGCTGGTGAATGCACTGAGCCGAAAAAAGGTACCACAATATTTTATTACTTTGAGTAATGCTTTTGTTTCTAGCACTGTAATGCTTGCTGAATCTCATCCAATGTTGACTATAGACTCATGAGCAGCATAGCACGTAGCTAGAGATCGAGGAGCATTTGTGGAGTATCGTCGGACACAGCCTGGAAGAAGATGGATATATATTGGAAATAACTCAAGAGTTGAAGTGAAGGGTATCAACACATGTAAATTAACCTTTCGTGATGGTCGAAACCTATTCCTACATGATGTCCTCTATGCTCCAGATATTCGGCGAAACTTGGTCTCCGTAGTTATTCTTCTTAGCTTAGATTATATTTTTAATTTTCATGGTGATTGTGTTGACATTTTGTTTGGAACAGTTTATTACCGTCATGCCCCGAACCCCATCGAGCTCATGACATACCTTTATGATCGAATATCGCGACGTCCTAAGAAGTCGCCGACCCCACACATCAGATATAAAGCATCAACGGAAGTAACAAACACCCAGACAATATTTAACTAGGGATAAAAGGGAGAATGTACATCCATTACCATTATAAACTTATACAATATCCACCATTCGCTATCCACATAATACACATGCACATCAAACTTCTAAACTATACACCACCAATATCAAAAAGGATCAATAGCCTGGGTATACCCTATTTCAAAAATGGGACACTTCCATACCTTTACTCAACCCCTAAAACTAACCCCTATACCCCCTAGATAGCGTCCACTCTGAGTCTGACTCTCTAGAACCCGAGTCTGAATCCCCCTAAGCTGCTTGTTCTTCTGAGGACTTAGAGTCTGCCTCGATCTCAATCAGATTGTCCTCATCGCCCGACTCTAGCGGAACCTCAATCCGCTCCTCCTCATCAGACTCCTCCTCTAGTTCTTCCTCTGGCTCATTCTTTAGCTCATCCTCGAGTTTCACCTCTAGGTCTTCTTCTGCCCCGTCTTCGGTTTCTTCTTCCAGTGTCTCTTTAGGCTCTTCTTCTCCGAGTTCTTCCTCTAGTATTACATCTAGATCCACTTCCATAAGATTATACCTGCCTATGATTCCTCCGGCTCTGAATCAAGCTCAGCCACTAAAGGTTCAGGTGTTGCAGGCGCAGGCTGATGTCTAGATTAGGCGAGACTAGTATCTAGACTAGTCATCTCACCGTTAGGAGGGGGTATAGCTGACCAATCTCAATCCCCTACTCCATCAAAGGGAACATCAAAGCCACGAACGGAGCCAAACTCATCCATTCCGTCCCGAAACATCCAGGCAATATAGGTATAGGCCTGCCAAAGAGGTTGCCCTATGTCTACCCAAACTACGGTAGTATGCTTGATCTAGGCTATATTATCATCTATCGGGTACTTTACAACATTATGGTCGGTGTGCATCGGAATACCAAAACGCTGTGGCGGCGGCGGTGGAAGATTCATGGTTTACGCCGGGGTTCTAAAATTATTTGATTGAAACAACCATGAGAACACGTCTCAGCAAGTACACACCCTAAACCCCACCTAGGCTAACACATATCTCCAGACAAGTCCAAATACAATCACATTCAACGATCACATAATAGGCACACAATTTGTACTTACCTGGGCTTTTGATACGTGCAATTTGCAGGTTAGTCTCAAATATACAATTTCCAACTACATGCGCATTCCAAATTAATTCCATGCCCGAAACACAAGTCGAACACATGGCATTTCCAATTCCACATTCCACGCACTCGTTCATGCCTCATCACACTATTTTCACTCGACTCACCAGTGACTCGTGTTACAGTACACGCCTCAAGTCCACGGCGACCATCTCATATTCACAACACTTCTTAGCTTGCATTATAATACCGTCTCAGGCTATGTCTCTTGCCCCATTATAGTACTGCCTTAGGCTCAACATCCACCACCTACTATACAACCTGCGTTGAAGTACATGCCTCAAGTTGACAGTCTTCCAGTAATATCGGGCATCGTCCCATGTTAAAGTACCGCCTCAGGACGGCTCAATTCTCCGCGTTACAGTACATGCCTCAGGGACTTTCGTGACCACAAGCACGACATTTTACACAATTTCTCATTCATTCACTCGCTTGATTTGCACATCAACATGCCAAATTACTAACCGATTAAATTTGGCCCATGCACACATCGAACCTCACACATTTCACATGCTCAATTAATACCCAATCATGGCCAATTGCAAGTCAATTCAATTCAGCCCATGCAAGCATATAACAGTCCACATTTTAATCAATCAATTCACAATCCAACTAACAAACAAGGTCGCCATTGGACCCACAATCATAGCCACAATTGTGGACATAAATTCAACATATTCATGTGTATTTCAAGCCATAATAAGGACCACAATCAGCCACAACACCACACACATCAAACTGACACATTTAGTCCCTGAATTGGGCCATATTGCTCATCATCGTGAGCCACAACTTCCAGCACCCAATTCAACATTAAATCAGCCCCCAAACCATCACAAATCTATCCACAAACCAGCTAAGTTCAACCCCTAAATCAGTCCGCCAAAATTAAACCCTAAACTGTCTCTAATTCACTCAAATTGGCCCCTAATTAACCTGATTCAGCCCCTAATTACGTCCGTCAATACCCGATATCCTAAATAGGGTTTAGAATGCTACTTACTTGGAAACCTAAGCTAGCTCGGGCAGAAATGGAGGGGCGGTAGTCCGACGGCCACATGGCGGCAGACGGCGACGGCGACTGTACGGTGGGCTTGGGCGAACGGCGGCTGATCTGTCTCGGCTGGGCTGGGCTGAGTGAAGGCTGGTGGTGGTTTTAGTGCGGGGGAAAACAGGGTAGAGAGAGACGATGAGGTGTGGTGGTGGCTCGACCGTGGCTCCAAGGGCAAATGGCGGCGGTTTGGCTCGGCGGGTGGACGGTAGCGGCGACCAACCTAGGCGGTTAGCCATGGTCATGATGGATGGGGGAGGAGGTCCGGCCGAGAGGGGGAGAGGGAGAGAGATGCCAAGAGAGTGAGAGAGAGTGAGGGGAGAGAGAGAAAATGGAAATAAATAGTCTAAGGGCCAATAATTGGTGTCTAACACCCTAGGAAATGACCATCCTACCCTCCTCTCTAATTCCAAATCAATGGCCACGATTCAATCTTATCCTAATATGGACGGCCAAGATTAATCTTTGTCAAAAATATCCAGAGGCAAAATGGAAATTTTACAAAATTTTCAAGGGCAAAATTGTCCTAAATTTTCTATTTCTAAAGTATGTGTGAAATGACCAAAATGCCCCTCTCCCATTATACTTGGCCTTAACAAAATCCCAGGAGTAAAACGGTCATTTTTCATTTCTCATCAAAATTCAAATTTTCTGAAGAATCTGGATAAATCTGAGGCTGACCGAGTTAATGACAACATCATCCAATTATCCTATCATGACCTTCATAATTTCCGATGCCCAAACTTGGTCTCTAATTAACGACTAAATTTAATTAACGTAACTTGACCTGAACTCCAACTAACGGGTGGCTTTTGGGCAATTCGCACATTCGACCTATGGCCGATACTAAATCAAGCCACATTTAAGTTCACTCGGGTCGTGATGACCTCAGTTGTCACTTAATTGCGAGGATCGATCGCTAGTTCTGACAGGCGTGATCGTTTGGTATAGATTTAAGATCATTCGTCCATTCATTTCGTGGTCAAGCGGAATCACCCGCGATCCACACGTATAATAGTGGCGAATTGATCCCTAACTATCCTTGGATCGGTCTACATTGGCTCAAAATGTCAACTTGATAATTTTTATGGTTGAAAGTCAATTCATGATCGAGTTTCTTTGGTCGCGCGAATTTAAATCCCTATTTAGCCTTTCCCTAATGGTTAGTATCCCAGGAGTGATCAATTCCGGACGAGATCTAACTACAAGCGCGTCCATAAATCATCTATTTTATAAATCTTAAGTGGGTCAGATTTCGAAATTTCACAATTACAGTTTTGGTTATGTATTGAATGGTTTTATGGTGTTAGACATTGATTATGATGTGTACAAAGTTAATGTTAATGGTTGTTTTTCTTTAATTGCATCTTCTAGTAATGTGGAGATTGATGCAAGTACTTGGCATGCTAGACTGGACCACATTGGGTTACAAAAAATGAAACGATTAGCAAGAGAAGGCTTTTTGGGGCCACTCGCTAATATAGAACTATCCGTATGTGAACATTATTTAGCGGGAAAAATAACTAAAAAACCATTTGGTAAAGGAACCAGAGCTGAACTTCCATTGCAACTTATACATTCTGACATTTGTGGTCCATTAAATGTGAGGACGAGGCATGGAATCTCATATTTCATCACTTTTATAGATGACTTCATATGTTTCGGTTACGTTTTTCTGATCTCCCATAAGTTCGAAGCATTGGATTGCTTTAGGCGGTTTATAACTTTGGTAGAGAATCGGTTGAATAAAATAATAAAGGCATTGAGAACCGATCGTGGACGTGAGTATCTATCTGAGCAATTCAAGACTCTTTGTGATGAAAAGGGAATTGTAAGACAATTGACTATTCCTGGTATTTCGCAACAAAATGGGGTTGCAGAAAGAAGGAATAGAACTCTATTAGAAATGATTAGGTCTATGATGGTGCAGGCAAATCAACCTGTCTCATATTGGGGAGATGCGTTATTGACTATTGCCTATATACTTAATAGTATGCCCTCTAAGTCAGTTACTTCCACCCTTTATGAATTCTGAACTGGTAGAAAATCAGACTTAAGTAATCTACGACCTTGAGGGTGTGCAGCATATGTTCATAATTCTTCTCATAAATATAGCAAATTAGGCCCTAGAAGGAAGAAGTGTATCTTTATTAGATACTATGAACACTCCAAAAGGTACGTGTTCATAGGCGAACAAGCTGATAAAAGTGTGACTGAAATGGAGTCACGAGATGTCACGTTCTTGGAGAATGATTTTTCTAGTAGAGGTGAGATTGATAAGGACTTCTAATTACATGAGATGGAAGATGCTGATAACACACCCACTAATGTTATTGAGAGAAATACAGATTTACCTCAACATACAAGACCTAGTAGGAGTGTAACGTCGTCTGGCGAATTGAATTCTCAAGAAGTTCACTTACTTAAAAGTAATCGTAAAAGCATTCCTCGTCGTCGATTTGAGATTGAAAGGGAAGCATTTATGATTGCTCCATAAGACGATGCAAAGCCTAAAACAGTTAAAGAGGCTCTCTCATCTCCTGATAATAAAGAATGGAGAAAAGCTTTGGAAGACAAAATTGAGTCTTTGAGGACAAACCACGTCTAGAACTTGGTTGATCTACCACCTAATCACAAGACTATTGGAAACAAATGGATTTTCAAAATTAAGCGAAGGGTGAATGAATCCATTGAAAAATATAAGGCTCGCCTTATGGCGAAAGACTATACTCAACAAGAGGGTTTGACTATAAGGAAACTTTTTCACCAGTTGTAAGGTTTGCCTCTATACGCCTTATCCTAGCCATTATTGCACATTTGGACCTATAATTACATCAAATGGATGTAAAGACAGCATTTCTCAATGGAAAACTGGATGAAGAAATCTATATGAAGCAATTGATAGGTTTCATTGCTGAAGGTCAAGAGCGTAAAGATTGCAAACTTCATCGCTCAATTTATGGCCTTAAGCAATCGTCTAGACAGTGGTATTTTCGTTTTCATCGAGCCATAACTTCTTTTGGGTTCACGATGATCGAAGAGGATCACTGTGTGTATATCAAATGGTCCAAGGATAAATTTATGATTTTATCTCTTTATGTGGACGATATTCTGTTGGCTGGAAATGACAAGGGTTTGATTATAACCACAAAAGAATGGTTGTCTTCTAATTTTGAAATGAAGAACATGGGAGAAGCTGCATATATATTGGGAATTAAGATTGAAAGAGATCGATCAAAGAAACTCCTTGCTATGTCCTAAGAATCTTATATAATGAAGATTCTTGAACGCTTCAATATACAGCACTGTAATCCCATTGATACCCCCGTCATGCAAGGCGAAGGCCTGAGTACTAAGATGTGTCCTAAGACTTCAGAAGAAAAGAAAGAAATGGTAACTATTCCTTACGCTAGTGCTGTTGGAAGTTTGATGTATGCTATGATGTGTACTCGACCCGACATATGTCATGCTGTGGGGTTAGTGAGCCGATATCAATCAAACCCTGGTCCAGTACACTGGAAAGCAATTAAGAGGATCCTGAGATACTTGAAAGGTACTATCGACTATCGACTTTGCTATTAAGGGAGTGATCTACGCTTATAAGGATACTCTGATGCTAATTAGGGAGGAGACTTAGATGAGCGTAAATTAACGTCTGGATATGCATTCTTGCTTAATGATGGGGCAATTTCTTGGAATAGCAAGAAACAGACATACATAGCTTTATCTATGATGGAGGCAAAATTTATTGCATGTTCTGCTGCAGTGCAAGAAGCAGTATGGCTAAAATGTTTCTTGGAAAATTTAGCCATGGTCACTAATGTCCCAAGACCAGTGACAATATATTGCGATAGTCAAGTAGCCATTGCCTATGTGAAAGATCCCAATAACCATGGTAGGACGAAGCACATTAACATAAGGAATAACTTCATCAGAGATATAATAGTGAAGAAGGAAGTAGTCTTGCAATAAATTTCAACTAACAGGATGGTTGCTGATCCATTTACGAAGGCTGTTCCAAGAGACGTGTTCTTGACCCATAGGATGTCTCTAGGATTACATAGAATGTGATTATGATATGTAATATTGTTGAGGATCACTGGATTATATGTGTATATGTATTGTACTTGTTTGTTAATGAATTGATGTTTTATCAATTAGTACAATGTTATGAGATTAGCATAAACATACATATATTATTGAAAGGTATGTCACCAGGCAATGATTGGCTCACTCACACGAGCAATCACCTCAAACGCTATAGTAAGCGGGTTGAGATGAAACGATATGTACTATAAATGCTGGAAGAGCAGTTCAGTACATAAAACGATTTAATGTTGCCTTGATTGTAATCAAGATGAGATATGTTATTTGTATGTGATAAGACCGAACATGATAGTCCCACAATCATGTATGCCTGAAGGTAGTCGAATGCGAGTACTAAATTGGGTACTGTGGAAAGCGAGTTGATATAGCACTCGGGCTAAACATGAGTATATGAAAAGCATGTGACTATGTTTAGGCTAAGATTCGTATAGTGGATATGATTAATAAATGACGTACGCTCTTATAAAAAGAGAAATCCATTATAACATATAATTCATACTACATATGCTTTATTTGACCAATAAGGGAGATAAGTATAATAATCCCTATTTATTCATCGTGTGAGTCCTTAAGGTAATTTATAATTTACCTTACTTTGTGCCCTATATTACTTCTTACTATGTTCTCAAAATAGAAGATTAATGTTGCTACTTTAGCATCTTACCGGCGGTCATGAATAGATATGGCTTTATGGGATGTGTCTAGGAAAGCAGTTGTTCCGAAATGGAGAGAAACATGAGTGCAAAGGAAGATTATTATTGTTTTACATCTATCACGTATGTTTACTGGTTGACCAATTATTTCGCCTTCAATGGCTTTCGGAAACAATTGTAAATACATGGTGTTCTTGAGAAAAGTCAAGTATAGCCTTTAAGGGATAGGTATACTTGGACTGATGTAACAAAATATGTCTGGAGCACTATGAGACATCAATTGTTTATTTATTTTTGGAGTTGTAGCCATTATGTTATCCCTAACATGTGCATAATTAGAGCTTCCAAGTATAGGTGTATTCACTGATCGCACGGCTTTCTTGTCAGTATGAATTGTTTTTAAGGTAGATGAATGTTGAATGCCTTATATTCTTGATAGAGCATCATCAAGCCCATCATGTGCGAGTGAGAGATGTTATATTTCATCGGTCCGCCCATGATGTGTATGTCCAAGGGACACCATTTGCTGTAATAAGAAATGTGTATGAGAGACACCTTTTGAAGAGGTGCAATGAGAGTTTCTTAAGGGAAGTTAAGATAACTTCCTCAAAAGATGAACAATTTCCAAGAGATTATTCTAAGCTCTCTCTCTCTCGACGCATAAGGATTTCGTATCTATTTTGAGAAGACAATCAGCATTAACTCTATGGAACAAAAACACTTTCCCTGTGATTGTATTTGGACCAGCATGAAGAAAATTCGTTCATCATTTGCTAGTGATTTAACATACGATCCTGAAAAATTTTGTTCATAGTGCATCGAACAAGTTAGTCGATTCTCCCAACATACGCTTCCCACAGGACCAAAACATGAAGTCAAAAGAGACACAAGTAGAGAAAGAGCAAGAGAGATCGAGAGAAAAGGGGGAAAAACAACAAAAGCTAAGAGTGTCATGCCTTATGGATCGTGAATACACTTGTTGATAAGACCTCAGCTCTTAAATTATGCAATGGCTTATCAAGCGATGCGAAGGTAAGCAAAAGAACACTCGGACTTCGGATTTCAGTTTATGGGAATCTGGTTGGCTCCCTCAAGAAAATAGAACTATTTGTTGAGAAAATATTCGGTGCCTCTTGTGATTCCACCGTGGAAAAATCCTAGCCCGTCAGAGGCGTTGTTAGCGTCAGCATCGAAGGTTAGGGAGTCGCTTGTCGGAGGCATCGTCAGTGTCGGCATCGAAGGCTAAGGCGTCGCTCGTCGAAGGTGGCGTCAGCGTCGGCGCAAGAAGACGAACCTCACTGGTCGAAGACAGTGGACCTCACTCATGGAAGGCGACAGACATCACTCGTGGGCAGTGGCGGACCTCGCACATCAGAGGCGTTGTTGGCATTGGCGTTAGAGGCTAGGGCAGAGGCATAGGAAAGGGCGTCGCTTATCGGAGGCAACGTCGGCGCGAGGAGACAGACCTCACTCGATGAAGGCAGCAGACCTCGCTTGTGGGAGGCAACGACTCATGGCGACGGACGTCGCTCGTGGGCAGCGGTGGGCGTTGCTTGTCGAAGGTGTTGTCGGTGTTGGTGTCTGAGGGGGAGGCTAGGGCGTCTCTTATTGGAGGCGGCGTCGGCGTCGGCATTGATGCAGCGTGAGGGAGATTAAGTGTAGAGATCTGGATGGGGAGCGCGAAAGAGAGAAAGAGAGTGGAGAGAGAGAGGGCACTTGATTCTATTCAAAAATTTTCTCATCCAGATCTCTCAACTTTGTGCCGTGGAAGTGATTCCACTGTGGAACCTTCTTGACAGGTAGGCCCCCTCGGACACGTGTCACCCCCTCGGGATTGTGATTTCTCCTTGGTGAAATCACAAGGGGCACCCAATTCTCGAAAGTTAGACCTAGCTACATATCATAAAGCAAAAGAAGCCTCTCGGGCTCGGGCACAAGGAGATCGATGCCTAATTTAGCGAACGAGGAGAGAGAGATCCCAAGAAAAGAATCTAGAGATAATACATACATTTCATACATAGAAGCAATTATACTCAAATTTCTAGCACATAAAAGTAATTAGATATGACAAGAGAAGATGGCGAAAAATGTCAACTATATACGGAACTAATGTTTTTTTCTCCCCATAAATTTTATAAAATGGAACTTTTTTTACTTTAAATTGATTTGCAAATTATTTTCTTTAACCGTTTCGCGCATCACACAGGTCGTAGAGATAGTTATAGGGAAAAGAACAAAAAATCATCAATTATTTTATAAAAAATAAAGAGAAGATAATAATTGAATATAAATGAGAAAATGATACACGGTTCATTAACTTTAGTTCAATTTGCAATGTGCTCCATGAAATTTAGGGACTGCAATGAATATGTACCAAGAACAAATTAAAAGTTCGGAAATCATATTGAATATTAAGTTAAAATTCAGGGATTACATTAAATAAAATATAAATTCATGGACCATATTACATATTGAGCTAAACTTTAAAGACTGTTTGTGTCATTATCTCATGAAATAAAAAATAGGATATGTTCACTAAAAATTTTAAAACTTATCATGAAAATGCAATTAAGTCCTAAAAATTTTTAAAAAGTGATTTATTATTTAAATATTCTAACCTTTTTTTTCTAGACCATTGCCAGCTTTTTTTAAAAGCTTAATTGTTATATGAAGGCGTGATTTATTATTTAAATATTCTAACATTAAGACTTAATTGTACTTTCACGATAAGTTTTACGATTTCTAGTGAATATGTAAAAAAATAATATCCTATTATTTTTTTTTGGGGTCAAACTAGCCGGTTAAGTTAACGCAAAAAATTATGTCCAAAAAACAAAAGTTAACGCAGCTCTAAAACCGCGAGGAAAAGACTAGCTGCGTAATTTCACTAGTCAATCGTCACATCGAACTCCTCATCACCGGAGGGCGAGGGAGAGACAGAGAAGCGTCCAGACGGAGAAGAATGAGCGCGGCGGCGGCGGCGACGGCGACGACGGCGGGGTATCTGGCTCGGAGGGCGGCTCAGAAGGAGAGAGTCCGCATCCTCTACCGCCGTGCCCTCAAGGACACTCTCAACTGGGCCGTGCACCGCCACCTCTTTTACCAAGACGTACTCCTCTCTCTCCCTCTCTCTTAGGGTTTCGCAGTTCCTCAATCGCTCGATCTGATTCTCAACATTCGGCTGCTGATCGTCATGATTGGATTGTTTTTGCTCTGCGTTTTCAGGCGTCGGATTTGCGCGAGAGATTCGAATCCAACAAACACGTGGTACGATCCGCTTCGATGTACTCAGTTTGGTGCTATGTTGAGAACTCTAATTTTTGTGAGTTTACTGATCGAGGAGATTACGTTCGATTCAAGTAGGAAACTGGAATTTGAAATGGCATGAAACGCGAAGCGTAGTGGGGGGAAAGGGAGGCACTTTATCTGTTCACCATTTAGGCTAATTGTCCTGCTTATTATCTTCATAAGTTTCCATGCTTTCTTGTTTCGTCTTGCATCATCGGGAATAATAGTTCTGCATATTTGTGGTGCTCAAGATGTTAAATTCACTTGCTTTTCGTTTGCTAACAGTAGACTGGACAGTTAATGTATGGCTTTGATTTTGGTAATGGTTTTCCCTAAACTGATCATTGTTTCGCTTTCGAGCTTAATAGTGTAACAGGATAATGTGGCTTATGAATGTAATAACAGAAAAGTGAAAATGCTTGCTTGCTGTTATTTAAACACGCAGGAGGATCTTGATGCCATCGACAGATTGATTGCTGATGCGGAAGCTAGCTACAATAAGTGGCGGCACCCTGATCCTTACATTGGTAAGTACTGGTTAGATGCACTACTAGATTCCATACCGGGCTGTAACTTTTGAATGAGCTGAAGCCCAGTTGTTTAGCTGCTTGAAAGGTGTCATCGCTGGACATTCGAAATGTTGTGATCTATGAGATGAAGATTGCATGTTTTATTTGGAATAGATCCAATCAGAGTGTAGACATTCTGTCATATATATACATATATATTCTCTGATCTAGGTTTCTGCCTAGCATATGGTTGGGCTCGTGAACTTAGCCTTCTTTTATTGGTGGAATGATGTGAAATCTTTATACTTCCTTTCATTCTTCTGTCGTTCTTTTGCCTTTCAAGAAATGAGTATCCTCCTGATTCCTATATGTGGCTCGCAACTCACTTATGCATCTTGTTGCAGTGCCTTGGGCTCCTGGTGGTAGCAAGTTTACTCGGAACCCGACACCACCTTCGGGGGTAAGCGTTCGTGATCATCAAAGTGATTGATACGTGGTTATCCATATGTATGAATCCTCTAATGATTTTTATCTTCACAAGAGAATGTTCGTTTCATCTTTAGTTGGCATTCTGCTCGATGATGTTGGCAATGCTTAGTAATTTCATTGAAAATCTATTTGTTCACTCTATATGTGCTATGCATCATATGTCGACAGTATGAGCAGTGAGGGCATACAAGGGTTGATCTCAATTTGTGTACAAGTCAGTTTGCAATTTCTGGATGTCTGCAGTATGCTTTGCACTCTCATTGATGCTCTTTTCTTTTATTGACATACCATTACCATGATTTGACCTGTGGAAGAACTTTGTCTGTAAATCTTGATGGGTTCGCGAATAGTATATAGTTTTTTCAGTTCTATATGCTCTTTAGTGCATTCGATGGTGATTTTAAAATGCAGATTGGTCAGTTAATCTTATTTTAGTTCGCATATTGTGCTCAATTGCTAGACTGTTAAATTTATCTTCCCTGTGGCACCATCTCTTCTCTTCCGGCTCAAATTTTACAATGCATACTACCTACTTTTTGTTACTTGTCAGTTCTGAAGAAGTGCCTATAGTATGATTTTCCCTCTTGGTGATGCTTTCGGACCATTCTCTTGCTTCTTCCCCTTTTTAGCCGAGGGACTTTATTAGCTATCTTGCATTGTAAATGATGATGTAAGCACTGCATTTTTGTCAACATTGTGGTGGACTGTCCTACAAGTATCTTAAGCGTCCTGATCCACTATTTTCTTATCCATCCTCTTTTTGTAGATCGAGATAATTTATGATTATGGTCGTGAAGATAATGATTGAAAATGCTAAGTGCTCCCTGTTGGTTAATAAAGGTTAGTTTGTGTCTTCTTTTCATTATTATGTTCTTTTACTTTGAAGTATTATTTAGTAGAGTTTAACTTGTTGGCTGTTTTTCCCCTTTGATTGGTGATAGTGTCTCAATTGTGTTTTCACTAAGCCACTGCTCACTAGACTGCTTGCTTTTTCTGAATCCTTCCATTTCTTGGCTACTCATTCTTTTTGTTGGTACGAGTTGCCACAGATTCTGTGCTATAAGTTTGTCCATATAAGGAAATCTCTCTCTCTCTCTCTCTCTCTCTCTCTCTCTCTCTCTCTCTCTCTCTCTCTCTCTGTGCATGCGCCCACCACTGACTGCATGAAATCCACCACCCTCCTACCTATCTGTCCTGCATGTTGACCTAGATTGAGGTAGAATTGGTGTCATTGATTGAATCCCTGAAAAGATCCCGTAATTTTTTGTTTTGCAGGCTGTGAGAATCCATGCAAATGGGGTTGAAAGATGGCTCTGGCGGCCAATATCTTGTTTCTGTTATAACGATGAAGCTCAATGTTGCCTTTGATGTTCAGTTACTCCTGACTGCTGTGTATTTGGGTGTTTTCCCTAACTTTGACGATTTGATGAAAGATTTGAAGTGCGGATTGACTTGCCTCCCTGATCGCTCTGTTCTAGTTTCTTTCGCATATTATGGTCATTGTGCATGTTGACATTTGGATAGATTAGCTTTTCTGTCGATTTGGCATCAAAATGATAGTAGTGTAGATAAGCCTGCCATAGCACATTGTGATTTCTGGTTCAGCGCTCGGAGTAATTGCCCAAGTTCAAGCGCAAGTCAAGGATTCAAATTCTTTTTGCTTGTTTTAGAATTTCTCCCGGGGTTGAAGATGGAGTCTTTTGATTATTCATAATTTAACGAAGTACATTAAACTTCATAATTTGCCTTTCAAAGTTCGGCAATAGCGTCATTTTATTTTGTCCTAGGGAAAAGTTGGTGTCCTTATTAAAAAGGGATGTCCCGTGATAAATGCCCACCGAGCATGGAGCAAGAATTGTTCTTTTGGAGGTAGTAGACGTAAGATCATGAGATCATATACTTCAAACCTAGACCATGGATTGAAAGCTTTTCGAGCTGTTGCTTCTTAAGACAAGTTGCGACAGAATGTACAAGAAGATTTGTCGCTCAAGGACCACAGAATCGGCCTTAGTTGTCTAGTTCATCCCCAAGTTGTCAATTTTTTTGGCTTTGTTTTCTAGCTATAAAAGATGGCGTTCGGATTTGCATGAGAAGCCAATGAACAACAGTATTCATCCGTGCAAGAAACGTGTAGGTCGCCATATGTCTGTCTGTTTTAGATCGGAAAGGTATTTGATATATTGATAACAAGGACATATTGACGTTTGTATTTTTTAGGTGGTTCGGAATTCACATGTTCTACGTTACACTAACCTCAAAATACAAAATGCCAAAGGAAAAAGAATTGGCAAAAGAAGGGGATATACAAATCATTTCAGACATGTCCTTAATGTTCATGAAAATTGAAAATTCTACTTATCACATTTTTGTATTAAATCGACTCAGTTAATGCTTAAGCACATTTGTTAACTCAAACATCATAGGATAATGAGAACATGATTGATCAAGATTGTGCACAGTATTAATGGCTTGCCCTTGACCACATGAGTTCTTTTAGAGAAATCGGGAGACTCATATAACCAATTCATTAATCAAGTCATGAACAACGCGAAGGTGGTGGATCACGCTGCACTAGGGATGTGCATTAGTCCTAGCCCAATTTAGGAATCGAACCGGTTGTATCTAAGTGATTCCCACTGGAGTCGGTATAGATCCCGATTCAAAATTTATGAAACCGGGAATAACTGGTCCAGTTTCATGTTCATGGGAAAGAAAATAAAACATTTTAAAGAAAAAAAATACCGCCCGTTCCCAAGTAGACGGGGTCAGTTTCCGATTCCACAGATAGAAAAATCAACCATGTCTATTCCACTTCCTGATTTTAAGGTGGGAACCGATCCCCTATCCTCTATTGTGCAAGTGATGGGCCTTTGTGGCCACAAGATTTCGAAATATATACCGTAATATTTAGACAACATGTTCTAGCATTATTCATTTCAATTCATTTTTTCATGTACAAAGATAATCCATTGCACTGTCAAAATTAGGAACGTAGTTAGTTTATTTCCTTGGTATAATAGTGTTTTTCTTTTCAAACTAGGATTGTATAATATTATCTTGTATCATACTGGGTATAATCAACTAGTGTTTTAAATACTGATTAAAATAACGCCCATTTATTTTAGATCGAAAAAGTATATGACACCATATATTGAACTTTAAATGGTTATTGAATATAATTGATTTTACATATTGAGATTTGTGTTTTCTAGACGATACATATGATCGACGTTAAATTAAACTCATATTACAAACACTAAGAAAAGATTTGGCAAATGATAGGGCAATACGAATAATTTAGACACGCCCTTAATGTTGTTGAAAATAAAACAAAATCACCTTATCACATGTTTATAATTAATCGATTCAGTTAATGCATAAGCGCATTTATTAACTCGAACATCATAATATATCTCGTTGGTTAGCCAAATCAGTTTTTTGACTATAACATATGAATGATATTGGTCTGACAGTAAATTGCAACTGCGCTGAAGCCAATCAGTGTTCCCTAAGTGCTTTTTTATCAGACTGGAATGAAAACATATATTTTATTTTAATATGGTGAACAGGTAACATTCTGTTGTTGTCGGGAACAATTTTTTTTTCAAAAATAGTTTTTTCTATTTATATTCCATAGACGAGTTTTTGAACAAAAGAATGCGTTTGGTAATTACACAAAATTGTTATTCTTGAAATATAAAAAAAAAAATGTTTGTTGCGCCCTAAAATTTTTGTGACACGGAATTTTTTTATTTTTTTGTTATTTTTTCCTTTCTTCTTTTTCCTCCTCTAGCCTCTCACGAGGCCTTGGTGATGGCCGACGATTGGCCAAAGACAAGGGCTGGCCTCAGGTGAGCCTCATCGACAAGGATCGACCTTGCGACCTCGCCCTACCATGGCAAGGTTGACCTCATGGTGGATGGGTGGGGGCGATTGGTCGCTAACCATTATCAAGGCCCGATGACCAACTAGAGGAGGAAGAAGGAAGGAAGGAAAAAAGAAAAAAAAAGAAAATGACCTTATTTCAGAAATTGTTCCTCGGAACGAATAAGTAGATTGTTTTTTTTTACTCTTTATTTCTATTCCAAATCTATTCCCTACCCACTTTTCCAATTATGGGGAATAGAAAAATTAAGGAAAAAAATCACAAAAAACCCCAAACTTTACCACTTGTGACACATTTACCCCGAACTTTTGTTTGTGTCATGAAAAATTCCCAAACTATGCAATTTGTGACACATTTACCCTAATATACTGTAACCTAGGGCATTTTAGTCTTTTTTCCCTTTTCTATTTTTTTTTTGTTTTTTTTCTTTTTTCCGGTGGGGGTTGCCCTTGTCGGCGAGGTCTCTGGCGACCTCGCCGGCGAGGGCGGCGTCGGACGAGGGCAGCCCTCGCCTCGCCGGCGTCGGACGAGGGCAGCCCTCGCCTTGCTGGCGTCGGGCGATGGACCCTCGCACCGACGTCGGGCGAGGGACCCTCGCCCTGCCCAGGCGAGGCGATGGCTGCCCTCGCCTGGGCGAGGAGTGGGCTGCCCTCGCCCAACTCCGGCGAGGGCTGCCTCTGCCCCGCCCAGGCGAGGCGAAAGTAACGGCGCCGTTACCTTCCTTTCGTCTTCGTTGTCTCTCGGCCCAATTGTAGCTTGGCCCGGCCCATAATTTCGAGCCCAAGTCCAAGCTAAGTGGCCGATAGCGACGTGGCGTCCGCAATACGCAGAACGCACCGTTTGGGCCCCCCCCCTCCTTTTAACCCCCATTGGTTTCTACCCGACCCGAAACAGCGGATCCGTTTTCATCCTCTCTCTCCCCTCCTCGCACTTCCCCCAATCCTATTTATTTCTCTCTCCTTCTTCTTCTTCCCCACTTGAACAAGCAAACAGATCCTCCGACGGAGCTCCGGTCTCTCTCTCTCCGTGTCTCCACCGCCCTCCGTACGGTAGGCGCGATCTATCGGTTCCTGAAAATCGGCGCTGTCGATGTGATTCTTGTTTGCCGAGAACGACCGCAATTGTCTGAATTCCTTCGTGTTCCTCGTCGATCCTCGTATGTCGTGCCGTGATTGATCGATGATCGGATGAGATGACTGCTGCGACTCGAGCGATCCTGCTTGCTTTGCTTGTATGTTGTGGGCACCGAGTTCGCGCGGTCGAGGTGCGTGCGCGAGGTCGCGAATGTGGGGGCGTTGGTTATGATTGTGGTTTTTGGGGGTATTGAATCGAAGGATTGAGACTTTGGTACGAGCGAATTTGGATAGTTAGGTCTTTGGGTAGTTGGGGTGTTCAATTTTGTGGATTTTTGGCTTCAATTAGTTTGAGGGTACAGATGATGTCTCTCCCCACATGGCTGCTGGCATAGAAGAAAGAAATTTTTCTAGGATACGAATTCTGGAATTATTTGAATTTCTTCCATGTCCTTAGTAATTGATGCTGACGCTGTAATTATTTGTCCGAGTTGATTTACAGTTTCCTGATGAAC
This sequence comes from Syzygium jambos, assembly GCA_031216235.1. Classification (NCBI taxonomy): domain Eukaryota; kingdom Viridiplantae; phylum Streptophyta; class Magnoliopsida; order Myrtales; family Myrtaceae; genus Syzygium; species Syzygium jambos. The sequence continues at coordinate 20,919,718 of CM062226.1, forward strand.
TTCCCAGTTTTTTTTTGGCTATTATTTGAGCTTTGTAGCGTTTTATCTTGTAGGTGTGCTTGAAGGTTCTCACTACTTTGTGCAACAGTCTTAAAAGCTGCACAAGATGGTAAGTTTCGTTGGTCTAATATTCATGGTTGGTGAGTTGGCTGGGGTAGCATGTTTATTTGCTTTAGAGACGTATATTGTCCCTGTTGTAAACGTGCAAAACTACTGAATACATTCTTTTGGGGGTAATCTGGAACTACTAAAGTATTTATGATAGTTACGAGTGAATTGAAAGAGTCTACTTCTGGGTTAGTTTTATAATAAGTTCAACTGCTGTACCTTAGTCAGAGACTAATCCCTCCGTCTTACCTTTTGAAGAAAAAAAAAAAAAAGAGGGGGCGGGGGGTTGGTGGGGGACAGGAGAGGGAGAGGAAGGGTTAGGAGGGTACTAGACTGAATAGAGAAAAACAAGAAAATTAAGTGGTCACTAGACAAGAGCTATGAAAACAAAAGCTATATAAAGTGGATAAAGGAACTGATGTCATTTTCCTAAAGTTTATGACAGAGATAATCTTTGCTATGCAGGATCTTGTTGAATATGCTACTTCCCTGATACTAATCTCTGTGTCCCTATATAAAGAGTATTGATTCTTAAATTTAGTTGAAGTTGTCGAACTCCAACAGTGAGAGTTAACTAACACTGAACGCACTCTATCATGAACACCAAAAGACTGATCTCTCTCTCTCTCTCTATCAGCTTTTGCTGGAAATCTTACTGTTGTTGCTGATGATTACATGTACCCGAATTTAGCTTATATTGGTCCACAATCTATGCTCTTTCTCTTGACTTATCTTTTGTATTGATAATTGTTTAATCTTCACTACTAGCTAATTATGGAGGAAAAATATGCATAGGAATCTGGTAGCTTGCTCTTCCTTCAACATTCTGTGTCTTCAGATGGTGGGGTTGTATGTCATGGTTTCTGGTTTTTGATGAGTCAATGGTTCTATTTATGCTTTACACTGAGATCTGGGTATGACAGTACAATTTTCTTCTGATTGTATAACCAGTATTTTGGCGGATATGGATATCACGGGACATCATTTGAGCAGACATATCGTTGTTACCCTGCATCGTTCATTGAAAAGGTCAGGACTCCCTTCTATTTGTTGCAAACATTACAGTGATTAAATTGTGTTTTTTTTCAATAAATAGAATATAGTATATGTGAATGATTTTGAAGATTCGGATTATGCAATTGTGGGGAAGGGAGAAGTAGGAAACTGAACCTAGTGTGATCTAGATGAGGTGATTCCATTGTCGTAACCTGGAAATTAAAATGTCAGAGTCAGTTGTTGATTCCTTGGAATCAGGCTGACAATCTGCCCTGCTGGTTTAAGGTTCCGCTCCCATGTAGATCCTGGAACTTTTTTTCTTTCTCGCTGACTGTTTTTTTTTTTCAGTTTCTTCTTTTTATGTTATATGTTAGCGAGAGTTAAATTATGATTTTTCTTTGATTTGCAGCCACAAATTGAAAGTGGTGACAAAAGTAAGTTTATCTATATTCGCCACCTGTGAGATGAAAGTTGTTTCTCTTTTTTACTCATTTTTCTGATGATACCTTTCCTTCTTCTTCTTTCACAGTTATAATGCCTCCGTCCGCCCTTGATCGCCTAGGTTTGCTGTCTTACTAGTTGTGTGTATTCTTCTCTTGGTTTTGGCCGTATCATATCATGGGAATCTCATCTGACACGTTGTTACAGCATCCCTGCATATTGATTATCCAATGTTGTTTGAGCTGAGAAATAATGCTGCTGAACGGGAATCTCATTGTGGTGTTCTCGAGTTTATTGCTGAAGAAGGGATGATATACATGCCATATTGGGTAGAATCCTCTTTGTCTTTGTTTTAATTTGCCTTTGTTATTTGATTACAGATTCCATTATCTTCTTAATCTTTCTTTTTTCTGGTTCATTTATTTGATCTAGATGATGGAGAACCTGCTCTTGCAAGAAGGAGATTTTGTCCAAGTGAAAAATGTAACTCTTCCAAAGGGAACATATGTTAAGCTGCAACCACACACAAAGGACTTTTTGGATATTTCCAACCCAAAAGCAATGTTAGTTAATATGTCTTACTTCCAGTTTATTCATACATGGTTGCCACTGCTTCCCTTTTTGTAATGGACAGAATATGGATTTTTTTCAGTATCTTCTTTATATTGTATGAATGTTCTTACTGATTGAACTTTTTACTGGAGGATGCCTGATGTATCAGGCTAACTACCACTGAATTGGTATGCTTGCTGCTGCTGTGTTGAAAAAATTAAGGGCGAGTTGAAAACAGAGTATTTGAAGTTTTTTATTGGATATTCACTAGAAAAAAGGTGAGAAACATTTTTATGTATTATGGGACAGTGGAACTGAAGAGAAACAAAAAATCTTGAAAGGTTATAAAGTTCCGTGATTGAAGGATATGAAATGATTTTCAGGTAGTTTGACCGAAAACATGATTATTTTTAGTTTCTGTCTGAGTTCCACCATCTTTTTGCGTTCATAATTTTTAGGAGAAGTCACAACAATCAAGCTTACTTTTTCCTTCTCTCCCGATTTAGGAACTTTATAACTTTGGCAATCTTATTCCAGACTGCTTTCTTATTCATGAACCTACTCTATTGTACAATTGCCATAGTCCTACTGTCCTTCATTTCCAGGCACTCTATTGGAAGTTTCCTCATTTTTTTTATTAATGCAATATATGATTGTAGTTTTTTTATCATACTGTCTTATGATGCAAGAGGTGCACATCTAATTTTTTGATGATTAAGTAGATGCTTGGTCTTTTCACATATAGTTGTGGATCTACTTATCCACACGGGGTGAGATTAGTAGTTTAGACAGTTTGGACCATGTATGCACACTCACTTAGAAGAATATTACGTGGAGTTTTTGTTAGTTGCTGGAAGAATGGTCTTGATGGTGCACTTAAGGTTTTTTAATTCCTTGTGACTAAGAAGATGTACTATCTCAGTCCTGAATAATGTATTTCCTTTGAACATGTGATATTGTTATGTTTTGGAAATGTTAAAATCTTTTAGTGGTTTACATTCTCGTTTTGCATTGTGTAGCCTAGAGACTACTCTGAGGAATTATTCCTGCTTAACCACTGGGGATAGTATCATGGTGGCATATAACAACAAAAAGTACTATATTGATATCGTAGAGACAAAGCCTTCTCATGCCATAAGTATAATTGAGACAGACTGTGAGGTTGATTTTGCACCTCCGTTGGATTACAAAGAACCTGAAAGGCCTGTAGCACCTGCTCCAAGCATGGGACCGGCACAGGGTATGTCTTTTCCTGCACACTCCATCTTCATTCTCTCTTTTATTGTCAGGACATGGGTCAGCCTCTCTGGTACCTTTCTTGAGGTAGTTGGTATTGGATAGAATCAACTATTTTTAATCTTTGAGATTAATGTACTGGCATAGACATTAGTGACAGTGTTAAAAAAGTCTTAGAGATGTCACCTTGGCTGAAATAGCTGTCTCTTTACTTGAATTTAGCCAACATGCTATTGTATAAGATACCTATTGCCTAGTCGGCTTCTAATAAAGAGTATAAAATCCTTGGATCATCTTTCTTTATAGTTTTTTTAGAGTGAGTCTTGGACAAGTTTCCACAGTTGTTCCCCCATCAGTTTCTATTTATAGATCAAATAGAAGGAAATGCCAGCAGTGCGTTCAACTAATATCTGCCATAACTAAGATCGCTTTCCTTCTATGCTTTCAGTTGAAGAGGGCCCTGCTGAGGATGAACCAAAGTTTAACCCATTCACTGGAGTAGGTAGACGCTTGGATGGAAAACCATCGAAGAATCCCCTCATGCCTGCTTCCACAAGTGTTTCCGTAGGCAAGCAATCTGCTGTTACTAATGGCAAAGGAACCCCATCTGCAGCATCTACTTCACAATCGGCACGTCAAACTCAAGGAAAGCTTGTTTTTGGATCAAATGCCAACCGTACTCCAAAAGAGAAGCAAAAGGTATTGCTTCTCACCATTTATACATATGCTCTTGTTCTGAGGGAGAGGGGGAAAGAGAGAGACCATGATGATGATGCCTGCTCACATTAGTCTTTTGCTCTCAAACCTGCAGGAAGCTTCAAAAGATGCTAAACAAGAGCAACCTCCAAAGGAAGAGCCAAAGTTCCAGGCTTTCTCAGGGAAGAAGTATTCACTGCGGGGTTGAGTTATTCTGAATGACTTGTTCTGCTAAAAGCATTCATGTATGATATTGAGAATACAGAACCTTTGCATATTTGCTATGTTATCGTGGAAGGGTAACTCGAGGCAAGATTAGGTGTTGTGGATAATTTAATTGACGTGTAATTATGACCGATTGGATCTCTCTCTCTCTCTCTCTCTCTCTCTCTCTCTCTCTCTCTCTCTCTCTCACCTGTGGTGAATCTATTTACTTCTCCATCTCAAGTATATGTAGCTATGCGGCGTATCTCTGCTGGCTTACATCCATGGTGTAAGTGGGCATGTCCTCTCAGCCCTATTTCGTGTTATCCACCGCCTGTTTTAGCCATCAATGCTCAGACTTGTGTTTACACCGAGGAACTGCTGTAGCACACTTTGGTTTCTAAGCATGGACAGGCCCAAAGCTTTATGATTTGTGCGTGGGTGAGTGATTCTGGAAATGAGGTTTTGGTGATTATGTATATGGATGGGAGTGTGTTTGCGGAATAATTATCGAAGGGTAAAATGAAACCAGAGGATGGGTTATGATTAACATCAAGGTATAAAGGATGAGTCACCAACCTAGAATGAAGATTGGGATTGATAAAGTTTACCATTGAGGCTTAAAGGACAAGCCATCGGCTAAGGTTAAAGGACTTAGAGATAAGAGAAGCTCACCACCAAAGCCTAAAGGTAAATTGCCAGCCGAGGATAAAGTACTTTTTGGTTCACCACTTAGGAGTAATCTACTCTTTAAGGATAAAGAAATCAAAATTAGGAGTTATCTACTTTCCAAAGATAATCGATCAAATAGAGGAAAATCTCTTTGTATTCTCATTTAAAATCAGCTGAATTACAATGGAGGACTCTCCTTTATTTATAAGGGAACTATGGCATAAGAAATAACCAAACATTCAAAGACATGGGAATTATCCAACCATTTAAGGACTTAGGAACTAAAAAATATTAAATACCTAGGAACTAAGGACTTTGACTCTTGAGACTCACAAGATAATTAAGACCTAGGAACTTAGAAATGCATATATGACAAATGGAAACTTGAAATTTTGAGCCTTGAAATTTATCTCCCAAAATTCGTGCTCCTGTCTTGACCAGAGGATATGCACCTCAATAAATCATCAAATGTCATAGGAAATTGCTTGGAACAACCTCCCATCGATATGCTATCATTCCCCATTGAAATTAGTATTAATCTTGGTGAAATGATATTGAATATTTGAGCGGCTAAAGAAGAATTGACAACTTCTTTAATTGATAGCCTCCTTATCGATGATCCATTGAAGCAAATTATGATCGATGTCTACCATAGGTTGAATGAGCATCAATGGTGTTGATTTTATCGATGGACATAGGTTGATTGCTCTAACATCATTCTCCCTAGGTTGTTTGAGATTTGTCCTCAAATCTTAGAAATTTTCATCTTCCAAATAAGGAGAAAGGTCTCCCACATTGAAAGTTGCTAAAACGCCGAAATCTCTAGGAAGATCAATCTTGTATGCGCTATCACCAATTCTTTCAAGAACTTTGAATGGACCATCGGCTCTAAGCATGAGCTTGTTCTTTCGACGAGATGGAAACCTTTCTTCCTCAAATGCAACCACACAAGATCACCCGGTTGGAAATGAGCCTTTTGTCGATGCTGATTAGCTTTCTTCTTATAAGACTCATTAGCCTTTTCGATTTTGGATTGAATCTGCTCATGGAGCTTTTTCATCGATTCAGCTCGTTCTTTGCCATTAATGGAATTGGAATCAAATCGATCGGTGTGAGAGGATTAATTCCATATACAACTTCAAAAGGTGATCGACCAGTGGTGTAACTCGATGATCAATTATAAGCAAACTAAGCAAGTGCAAGTTTCAAATCCCAATCTTTCAAGGATTTACTAACCATTCCTTGAAGAAGAGTAGTGAGGGTATGATTGGTTACCTCCATTTGGCCATTGGTTCGAGAATGACAAGTGGTGCTGAATAAGAGCCGCATACCTAGCATTCTCCATAGTCTTTTAGAAATAACTCAAGAATTTAGAGTCACGTTCCGACACGATGGTCTTCAGTACTCCATGAAGGCGAATGATCCCCTTGAAATATAGTTCAGCCACATAAGAGGCATCATCCGTTTTATGACATAGAACAAATGAGCCATCTTAGAAAACTGATCAACGACTACCATAATGGCGTCTTTTCTCCTTTGAGTTCTTGGAAGAGCGACAATAAAGTCCATACTCACCTCCTCTCATGGCTGTAATGGAACTGGAAGAGGAGTGTACAACCTTTGATGGAAATGACTTTTGGTTATTTGACAAGTTGTACCCCTCGAGATGATAGTATGCATGTCTCTATTCATCTTTGGCCAATAGAAATGCTCTTAAAGAACTTTAAGAGTTTTGTTTACACCGAACTGATAAGTCAAACCTCCACCATGCACTTCACGAATCAATAACTCTCTAAAGGAACTCTTTAGCACGCATAATCGATTTCCTTTGAAAAGAAATCCATCCTAGATAGAATAAATGCCCCGAACTCCCTTTTTACATTCATCGATGATGGAAAAGAATTCTGAGTCTTCAGAATATAGATCCTTCATTGATTGAAAACCAAGCATCCTAGAATCTAAAACAGTAAGCATAGAAGATCTCATTGATAAAGCATCCGCTACAATATTTGTGTGGCCCGGTTTATACTTTGAGACAAAAGAAAAGGATTGAAGAAATTCTACCCATTTGACATGTCGCGAGTTGAGTTTGTGTTGGCCACTAATAAACTTGAGGGTCTCATGATCAAAATGAAGAATAAATTGTTTTGGCCTCAAGTAATGACTCTAATGATCAAGAGCTCTAACAATGGCATAGAACTCTTTATCATAAGTTGAATAATTCTTCTTAGAATCATTCAACTTCTCACTGAAATTTGCCAAAGGCTTTAGCTCTTGGATAAGAACAACCCCAATGCCAACTCCACTTGCATCACACTCAATTTCAAATACTTTATCGAAATCAGGAAGGGCAAGAATAGGGGACTCACAAAGTTTCTGTTTGATCATTTCAAAAGCATTGTGTGCAGTCTTTGTCCTTTCAAAAGAACCCTTCTTCATGCATTCAGTGATAGGAGCCATGATTGTGTTGAAATTCTTCACAAATCTCCGATATAATGAAACAAGTCCATGAAAACTTCTTACATCAGAAATGGACTTTGGATCCGGCCATGTTTTTATGGCTTCCACCTTGGATTGATCGACGGAGATTCCATCTTTGGACACAACATACCCAAGGAATACAATGCTTGAAGAGAAGAGTTGGCATTTCTCCATTTTAGCATAGAGTTTTTGTTCTCTCAAGACTTCAAAGACTTGCTTCAAATGAGATTGATGTTCCTCTTCATTCCTGCTATAAACAAGGATATCGTCGAAATATATAATAACAAATCGACCAATATAGGAACGAAGAATCTCGTTCATAAGTCTCATGAAGGTACTCGAAGCATTAGATAATCCGAATGACATAACCAACCACTCATAAAGTCCACCTTTAGTTTTAAAGGTCGTCTTCCACTTGTCTCCTTCTCGCATTCTAATATGATGATAACCACTTAACAAATTTATTTTTGAAAACACAGTGGAACCATATAATTCATCAAGCATATCATCGAGTCTAGGTATGAGGTACCTATACTTGATGGTAATGTTGTTGATGGATCGGCTATTGACACATATTCAGAACGAACCATCCTTCTTGGGCACGAGTAGAGCCATAACAGAACATTGGCTCATGCTTTTTCGGACATATCCTTTGTCGATAAGTTCAAATCCTTTGTTTCCTCCGGATTGCATTGATATGCCACTTTGTTTGGTAGAGAAGCACCAGGAAGCAAATCGATGTGATGTTTGATACCTCTTATGGGAGGTAATCCAGGTGGCAATTCCTCCGGGAACACATATGCGAATTTTTTTAACAAGGAATGTATTTTTGGATGTATGGGTCCCTTTATCTCACTCTTTTTCTCAACCATAAGCAAAACAAATACATTTTTTTGTTTGCTAATGGCTCTCTCAACCCGTGTTTCACTCAAGAATAGGCTTTCCTTACTAGTGTTTCCCTCCCTGGGTTGATTTTTGTGGGTGATGACTAGATTCAATGGTACAAGGGTAACGCATTTTCGTTTCTTGTCAAATGAGTATGTGTTTTTACACCCATCATGAACAGCCTTCCTATCATATTGCTAAGGTCTACCCAACAATACATGGCATGCATCCATAGGAATAACATCACATAGAACTTGGTCTTCGTAATTCTTCTTGATTGAAAACGAAATCAAGGCTTGCTTAGTTACCTTAATATCGATTTCCTTACTCAGCCATTGGGGCTTGTACTGTTCAGGATGCTTAGATGTTGGAAGCTTTAGTTTGTTGATCAAGGTTGTTGATGCAATGTTGGTGCAACTCCCGCCATCAATAATTACCGTACACACCTTCTCGTTAATAATGCAACGAGTGTGGAAGATTTTCTCCCTTTGTTCATTCTCCTCAAGAGAAATTGCAGAATGGAACGTTCTTCGAATAACCAATAACTCGCCATCATTATCCTTTTCTACAAACTGCTTTTTTTTTTTTTTTTCAGATTCGTAGTCATGCTAGACAGGATCACTTTCAGCCTCTTGAAGTTTCAAATCAATCTTCTCGATATCTTGAAGAGTCACAACTCTCCGATTAGGACAATTAGCTTGTAAATGCCCATAGCATTGGCACTTAAAGCATTTCCTTGCATCACCATCGGGTTTCTTGTGGAATTCTCTGGAAGGTTCCACAAACTTTTCTTTGCCTTTATCTTCTGTCGACGTACTCTCGGTCTTGCTTGAGGAAGCACCCTTAAAGTAGGATGTTCCTTTTGTCGAGTTTCCGGAAGAAAGCCTCTTGTTGCTCTTTATTTGCTTTTCTACCTTTATCGACAACTTACATACGTCTTCAAAGGATCAATAAGGTTGGAGTTCAACCAAATCGGCAATTTCCCAATTCATTCCATCGAGGAATCAAGCAATAATTTGCTTCGGAACTTCTGGAACTTCACACCTCATCTTGAGCTGTTCAAACTCTCAGATGTATTCTTCAATGCTTATCCCTTGTTGTTTTAGGGAATTCAACTTGAGAAACAAGTCTTGTTTATAGTTGTTGGGCAAGAATCTCTTCTTCATCAACTTCTTGAGTTTATCCCAAGACTTGATTCGGCTTTTTCCTTCCTTCAGTTGCTGATGCTTTAGATTCTCTCACCAAAGATAAGCATATTTTGTTAGTTTCAACACAGTAACCTTGCATCTCTTCTCGTCAGAGTAGGACTTGAAGTTACAAACTCTATCAATTGCATGTGGACAATCGACAAAGTCATCAGAATTGAGACTACCCTCAAATTTAGGTGCCTCCACTTTTATTTCACGATTATCCTCCTTATGCCTCTCTCTTCTTTCCTGGACTTGGTATTGTGAATCACTAGAGTTACCTCCAGTGGAATCAGATTTGTCACTAGAGCTTCAACGAGCATCTGAATCGTTGCGTCGATGTCGATCATTAGGATGCCTTGCTGGTTGTCCTTGTCTTGCCGGATCTTCAAAAAGGTTAAGGACTCTCTCCATTTGTTGCTGGAGATTTTGAATAGTGCTGTCTCGCCTTTTGTTGTGTGCCTGCTCCAAGGTCAAACCTCTCGAAATTAGTTCATCCATGTTGAAAATGAATTCAACAAAAGGAATCACTTAAATGAGTTCAACCTTAAGCTTTGATACCAACTTGATGCGTGCGCGGGCGAGTGATTTCGAAAATGGGGTTTTGGGGATTATGTGTATGGATGGAAGTGTGCTTGCAGAATAGTTATTGAAGGGTAAAAGGAAACCAAATGATAGGTTACGATCGTTACCAATGTATAAAGGACGAGCAACCAATCGAGAATGAAGATCGCGATCAACGAAGTTCACCATTGAGGCTTAAAAGACAAGCCACTGGCCAAGGTTAAAGGTTTTTAGCATAAGAGAAGCTCACCACCAGGGCCTAAAGGTAAACCATCAGTCAAGGATAAAGTGCTTCTTGGTTCATCACCGAAGAGTTATGCACTCTCCAAGGATAAAGAAACAAGAATAAGGAGTTATCCACTCTCCAAAAATAATCGCTCAAGCAGAGGAAAATCTCTTTGTATTCTCATTCAAAATCATCTGAATTACAATGGAGGACCCTTCTCTATTTATAAGGGAACTATGAATAAGAAATAACCAAACATTCAAAGACATGGGAATTACCCAACCATTTAAGAACTTATGATCTAGAAAGCATTAAATACCTAGGAACTAAGGACTTTGACTCTTGAGACTCACAAGACAATTAAGACCTAGGAATTTAGAAATGCATTGATGGCACATGGAGACTTGAAATCTTGAGCTTTGCATTTTATCTCCCAAAATTCGTGCTCCTGCCTTGACCAGAGGATATGCACCTCAATAAATCATCGAATGTCATAGGAAATTACTTGGAATAACCTCCCATCGATATGCTATCATTCCGCATTGAAATTAGTATTAATCTTGGTGAAATGATATTGAATGTTCGAGCGGCTAAAGAAGAATCGACAACTTCTTTAATTGATAGCCTCCTTATCGATGATCCATCGAAGTAGATTATGACCGATGTCTACCTTAGATTGAATGAGCATCGATGGTGTCGATTTTATCAATGGACTTAGGTTGATTGCCCCTGCATCACTTTAGATGATCGAGATTTGTCAAGATGCAGCTCATTTATGGCTCTAGTGTCTTTATGAACTCGAAAAGTCGGGAATGTATAAGTCCCATAATATGATCTCGTTAGTGTACAATTCCTGTCCTAGGGTAATGCGTGGTGAGAATGGAAATGAAAGGAAATTTGTTTTTTGCAGTGGAACTACAAGGAAAGTGTGTATGGATGAATGTTTGATGGAAAGTGTAAGATGGATTGGGTGTTTGTTTCCTACTAGAATGGGAACTTGCTGGAATTGTGGAACATGGATGAATGGAGTGTGTTATGAATGAAAATGAATTTGGGATAGATAAATCTCACCACCAAAGCCTAAAGGAACAATCTACCAGCCAAGAATAAAGAACTTAAAGGCTCACCACCATAGATATGGATAAAGAACCGAATTTTGAAGGAAATAACTCACTTCAAGAGGAATTATCAAACAATGCAAATCAAGTCTGCCTTCTACACGAAATTACATCTTTATTTATAGCCAAACTAAGACATTGTACTAAGGGTGCATTTGACAACCGGCCAAACGGTAACTATTTCTATTTTTTTGTTCCAAGAATTAATTTTTGGAACATAAATCCGTTTGGTAAATTTTTTATTTCCAGGCACAAATTTGCAAAAATTTGTTTTCAGAATCAGTTTTAGAACAAAATCAACAAGCAACTTCTTGATTCTAGGAACAAGAATCAAAAATGGAAAAGAAAATTTTTTTTCCTTCTTCTTGGCTTATGGCCGATCGCCGGCCACCGGCCACATGCCAGGGCTGTGATGCCCTTGCCAAATCTGGCAAGGGCCGACCCTCGCCCAGGTTGCTAGCCTCCCTTGCCTAGGCCGTGAGCCGCCGTCGTTGGATCTGGCGAGGGCGGCGGCAAGGGTCTAGCCTTTGCTAGATCTAGCGAGGGCGGCCCTCGCCCAGGCAGTGGGGGACTAGCCCTCGTCGGAGCTGGCGAGGGCGACCCTTGCCTATGGCTGGCGGGGGCCGCGACGCCCTCGCCGGCCTTGGCCTGTGACCGATCACCGGCGCCAGCGACCTAGCCATGGCCAAGGAAGAGGAAGGGGAAGAAAAAAAAAAGAAAGAAAAATTTAAAATTTTAAAATATTATTAATAAAAAGAAATTTTGTGCAGTTACCAAACTCATTTATTTATTTTTTTTTTGATAACCTAGGGAACCCCCGCACGGCCGACAGCCGGGGAGTAAACCCTGGGAGCGACATGTGCTAGCCACCACACACATGCCACCGGTTAAGTCACCCTGCGGCGCCCGGGATTCGAATACTCAACCTTTTGCGAGAGGAAGAGTGCGCGCTCCAGCAGCGCTATCCAGACGGGTGATTACCAAACATTTTCAAATATTTAAAAATTGTTCTTGGACACAGAATAAAAAAGAATCGTTTTTTAGTAGAATCAGTTTTCGAGAACAGAATGATTGCCAAACGCACCCTAATACTCTTATAATAAATACCAGCACACTCTACATGCTGACATTTCAACCTATTAATGAAGGCTAGCTCCCACTTTTTCAAACTTGCAATGAAGACCCTTTGACATTCTAACCTTTCATTAAAGGCAAGAAGACAATGTAAGCACACTCTACCTTCTTACACTTCAGCCTACGAAGGTTAGCTCTTATTTTTTCAAACTTGCAATCAAGACTCTTTGACATTTTAGCCTTACCTCTTTAATGTGAGAAGACAAATTAAGCACACTAAAGCATTAAAGACACTAGAAGACACACTAAACAAGGGGAACATATTATTGTATTGCCTCTTCAACCTTGCATTTGAGCCACCAACTATCAGCAAATGCTACCTTTAGTGCCTTGGACCCATTGGACCAAGTTAAGGACGAATTTGCTATGTGTTTCCATGATTGACAAGTTGGCTTGATTGATTGGTAAAGCTTGAGTTGGGATAGTAATGTCCTCATTGGAAGATTTAAGTTCTGATGCTCCCGCATCAGTTCCCGCATCAGCTCCCGCATCATAGGGAAATATGCTCTTGCCATCTAGGCAGCCTAAGCAGGTGAACTTGGAATGAATGTAACAAGCACCTACAATGCTGTTACGTGCGTATGCCGCCGTCATCCCATTCTAGGGAAATTATATTTTGGTTGGTGCTAAGCCTAAACAGGTGAACTCCGAATGAACCTCGCGAGTGCTAAAGAAATGTTATTACTTTCAAATGTGGCCAACCGTCACCCGTTCTAGGGAAATAACATTTTGGTTTTGCTCCTGAATCTGTTATATGCGACCCTGTCTTCTAATTCTGGACCTAGTCCTTTTGTTCCACATTCTACGCAGAGAGAGAGAGAGAGAGAGAGAGAGAGAGAGTACTCGTCAAATTGATCTGAAAGTGGGGACTGAAGGAACGTGTTGATTGTGTAGTCCCAAAATGCCATCACTAACAGATGTAAAACTACTTAATATCCAGGTCACATCCAGTGCGTCAATGTCTTCCTAGGATAAGTGAACTTGGGTCTATTCCTAAACTACCACTGAGATCAAAGCAGTTCAAAGAATAAAGAATAACGCGAATGTTGCCTCATTCATCGTCATGTTTTCCTCCATCATAAAAGGATGGCTTTTAGTGCATCTCTCACATAGGGGTACTTGAATGGGAACCCCAGTTCCTTGGCCTTAGCAGGGACCACCTTCTGTCCGTCCAAAACCTGTGGCGAAAATTGGCCTCAATTAACTGCGAAGAGAGAAGAATGCAATGAAATACAGAGGAGAAGTCCTCACCACACAAGCACCTTCTCCAAGCACCACTTTGAGGGCAAAATCTGGTACGGGCAACCAAGAGGGCCGGCCTAATACATCTCCCAGCTGTCGACACAACTCTGTCAAGCGTACTGGATTCGGCGCAGTCCCATTAATAACTCCTGTTAAACCTGGCTATCTTAGCAAAAATAGAGAAAAAGGTGTACTGCTTTTAAGTTTTATATGTGATCAAAGGTCATCCCTACGAACTGTCTGCTAGCTGAACTAATAATGCCAAGTAGGTGCAGTAATTAATCGGCAGTTCAAACTTCAAAGCTTCACCTTTGTAAGATGGATTGATTAGAGCTTCGAATATCAGGTTTACTAAGTCATCTACGTGAATCCATGAAAACCTACACAATGATTCAAATTATTGGTTTCTCAAACAATCAAGTAAGCCGCATTTTCTTTACCAAAAAAAAAAAAAAAAAAGTAAGCCGCATTTCAATTACATAAAACCACAAAGATACAACGAAACAGTAAATAGTTAAAGGAACCACAAAGCTCAGGTATACATGATAAAACCATTGGAATTAATCAGATGCTACTATTTCTCCATGCTTCTTGCTTTACAGAGCAGGACAGAAGCAATGATCCTAGATGAAAACTATGTCTGTAAGTAGGAAGTAATATAGGGTAAAATATTCAGAAATCAGTACCATTGTTGACCAGAACCCAATGGTCCACCAGCAAACATCATGAAGAGAGGGACCATTTTAGCTGCAGGGGTATCACAAACAGAAGCAAGCAACTTAACAATCGTTCCACAAAAAACAAACGGACCTCACGGAAGTCCTTAAATGCATAGTGTATAATTTTAAGAAGTTAAATGCCCAAAAAAATTTTTAGAACTAAAGTGCCGAACCAATACAAGTTTTAGTACTTCTGCTGTTATTATCCTTGTCTCATTGAATCAGCCCAATTGGTGGGGGTTTTTTTAAAATATAGTCAATAGAAGACCAAGGAACAAAAAAAGTCATCACCCTTTAAGAATGAAACTATCAAAAGGAAAATCAGGCAGATGGCTGGCAAGTCAGAAAGCAGATAGAAAGCACATTATACCTAAAGCACCACCATCTTTACCAAGAACAACACCTATACGGATAAGGGCAACCCTGACATCCTTGTTCACTTTGAGAGCCGTTGCCTCCCATTCTCTACAGACCTGCACAAAAATGCTGCAGTAGATAAAGCACTTGCTAGACTTGATTATTGTGCGTAGCAGAAAAAAACTAACGTGAACTTCTCTTTGCATATCTGCTCAAAAAGACAAACATTAATTTAACACCTCTCTAACAACAGAAGAACAAAAACCATCTGCATTTAAGATAGTGTTAGAAGCTGCGAAAGAAAGCATAATTGTGTTCAATCATTTCAATGGTCACACAAGACTTCTAATCCTTTCATCAGATTATATATCTATTTTGATTTTCTTAGATTACTATATCTCATAAGTGTTTTTTTTTTTGGTCGAAACTATTTCTCATAAGTGTGAAAATAAAAAGCAAATAAAAAGCTAATTTCATGCCATGTGTTATCACAAGAATGGACATGCATCAATCCTCTATAAGCCCATAGTTGAACTTAAAGCAGCACACGCGCGCGCACGCGCGCATGCACGCATTATCTAGCTAACGCCTGCAAAGGAAAACGTGACAAGGTCTGAACATGTCATGACTTGCCAAGCGCAGCTTTTTTGTACTAACCAAGAATGGCACATTGCAATACAGCTTCACATTGCAGGACATGCCGTACAAATAAAAGGGCATTCCAATGCACAAGGCATTAAATGCATATTATTGACATAGAATATCAGGATTGATGGTTTGAGAGACTGACCTGATGAGAATGCTTCAATGGTTTGATTTCACTAGTACTACAATCAAACAGGAGTGTCCCTTTCATATTAACACTGACTCTAACCAGAGGAAGGTTGCAAATCTATGAAAGTCAATTTTAGTTCCATCTACAAAAGCTCATCGGGGTAAAAGCTGTTACTTAATTCCCAGAGTCACAAATTTTGGAACCATAGTAAAAAGGCAGGGAATTCATCTTTCTAGAGGCTTAGTTATCACTGAATCGCTGATAAATCAAAATTTTAAACTAAATGAATGGACAGGAACAGGGTAGGGACGATGAAAGATGTTTGAAAAAGGGAAGATATAATGCAAAGATGCTCCTATCTGAGTCCTGCATGTAACCATTGTGAACAAACTTTGAAGGCAACATCACTATTTGTTCTTGTTTCTTTTGAGTAGTCAGAGGATGTGCTTGCAATAAAGTAGGAGTATGGCTAATTAGAACCTATTTGTGTTTTGCAATTCCAAATTGTAAATCTGAAGCAAGAACATAAGGCAATAATGTCACAGTTAACGTGATGAAGAGTAAAAGAATTATGAAGTTTGTACATGTTTCCCATAAAAATTCTTGACTTCATTCGAAGCAAGATGAGAATAAGAATATAATCGATTGAATGACCAACCTCAGCCAAGTAATCATTTCCCGATGGACTACGCTCATCGAACACTTGTGTTTCACTGGTGCCTGGAGATTTAGAAGGCAAAAATCAAACATATGATTAGGTTCATGTGAAGCGTCAAGAGTATCCATTTGTAATCAGAGAAGTGCAAATTAAACACCAGAGAGTAAAGGCAATTTAAGAAGTAAAGAGTAGATTGTCCGAACTATCATGCCCACATCTCTGTCACGATTACTCAAAGGATGAAGTCAACACAACTGGTGACTAATTATTGAAAGGATCTTCTTCCTAAACTTGTTTTCCTCCTTATACAAAGATATAGGATTCTTTCAGCATTTAAGGGATTCACTCCCTTTCATTCAATGGCAGAAAAACTCGAACAGTAGCAACATATGACTCAGGTAATTCAATGCGTTAACACTTTGCTACTTTATTAGATTTTCATTTGCAAAAGTCCAAAACCATTATGCAAGTTTACCATTCATGAAGCATATAAAGTATAATCCCTCCAAATATAATCACAATGCTGTGACAAAATGCATGTCTAGGGATGCATGGTCCCAGGCTACACTGATATTGATTCACACAGTAATAAACTACCGTTGAAAAAAGTATCTCTAGACAATTGCCTTGTTGATTTTACAATGAGACATTTAGCTGTTGAGCCACAACAACATGATTAATGTTTAGATTTCTCTCCAGCCTAAAACAAAAATAAATTACACTGCACACATTTTTTCCATAACACCAACAATTCCACATCCCCCCCCCCCCAAAAAAAAAAAAAAAACCTAAAGCCCAAAAGGAAAAGGGGAAAAGCCAAAAGGCAATACAGTGGCACATTCATTTGATTTTGCTCTGAAGTCTCCATATGGTATTGTGTGATAACATGTTAGGCTAGCACCTCATACAGCTTTTTGACAAAACACATGCACAGTAAATGAGTGCTATCATGCTATGTTTAGCGTAGCAGTCACCAGAAGAACAGTAGAAATGGGATCAGAAAGAGACCGTAGTAACCAACAGCAGTTGCGCTGACCAAAACAGTAGGCCGATTTTCATCTGGGGATGCATTTATGTAATCTACAACCTTGAGTCATTGAAACAATTATGTGAACAACCAAGAAACATAATCTGATAATGTTACTCCTCTTTGGATTAGTAACATGATTCTATGTGAAATATGAATCATGACATCATGTCATGTCGTCATAGCTCAAAAGAGTCTACAGAATATACTGATGGAAAAAGGAGAAATGTTTTCTGACCTTTGAGGTAACCCTAATTCTGCTGTCTTTTATCTCTTTTTTGATCTGCAAAAAATCTTGAAAATCACAACATGCCTGACATGCAGATACACCTTTTCGTGTAGTGGCATGACTAACTGAAGGAAGACAGGTGTCAAAAACCATGAGATACAGTACCTATGCTTCAAGTACCATTCCCTTTTCTTATATTCTCTACAGATAGGTAAATCCTTGTCTTAATCATGTTCCCTTTTGCAAATTAGTTTCTGATGATGTTTATAATAATTTAGACACACGGAAATGACATATCTAACAGATCATACGAGCTGAAACTAGGAAGATCATTCTCAATGTAATAGAAACATAATAATCATACAGTTCACTTTCTTTCATCATTAGTCAACACAGCTTCTTGGAAGGTAATATTTGACAAGAATAATAAATTCCAATATCATACTGACCTCAGATGACCACCTCGTACTAATTGGCATTCCGGCAAGATTGACAACAGCATTTGACATTTGGATGCAGTCTTTCCACTTTGGCTCCTCCGCAACTATTAGTCCAGGATAATCTTTCACTATGTTTGCCAGGAAGTAATGAAGGTCAGAGTAGACATATTTAGCATTTCATGTGGCAACATGCAGCTGAAACTATTATATACATGAAGAAATTATGCACAGGTAAATATAGGCTAAAAAAACAATATCTGTAATTCAAGAAGAGTAAATCTGTGCACATATGTGAACGAATATGCATAAGCAATGCAATATTGTTATACAATTCCAGCAGATCCTATGAAAATTTTTATGTGCATTCCAGAAATTATGAAACTCGTAAAGGTACCTAAAAGTAGTCGACCAAAAACAAAAGGTATCTAAAAGTAGTCATTACCTTCTTACCTGGAAATATTAACTCTGCTCTTGATCTAGAACGAGTCAAAACATGCACAGTATGATTGTCTGCAATACAGAACACATTCAGATCCCTGTTTAACATTTCTAGCCAAAACAGCAATCATTCATGTATTCAAAGTCCCTAATTAGATGGGAGAGACAGAATGATCTTGTTCAATATACTTCATTAATAGATCAATTATTTCACAATAATCTAGGAGAAGTAATATCAAAGCACTTGAGACAATTTATTCTTAAACACATGCTTGTTGGTGGGAGCATATGAAGAGAATGAACCAAACATTACTTCAATAAGTCCATAAGGTTCCACATTGCTATGTGCTCGATGATGGACATGAAGACGTGAATAAACTCAAATCCTTGGTGGCATGCATCGTAAGAAGGTGGAGGTGCTGGCATGCACATTATGGTGTGCGACTGGTGAGTGGTCTGAGCATGTCACTGCAAATTGTTCATGAAGAACTCTTGGACATATATACTGCTGCAAGTAGCATTAAAGAAGATGGACAAAAACTAAGAGTGAAACTAAGTGGCAACTGAGAACTTTGTGAACAATATCTAACAGATCGTTCAACTATGCAATGCAAAACAAATTGAAGAAGATGAAAACACACATGAATAAAGAATCAGAAAATTATTTCTGTACCAAATGAAAAGAACCAGAAACTCAGTGCATGCATAATATCCAGTACATCAGTATGAATAGAAAGTAGTGACCATGACCTTTGCGCAATTTCTGCACTAGCCTTCTACCAACAAAGCCTGTAGCTCCTGTTATCGAGACAATCATCTCATTTTCCTGCAGCATCATGAAAAGAGTGAATGAAGATACATAAAAGATGTCACACCATAACTACAAGACGTACTATTCTGACAAAAATATGCAAAACCTTATAACAGGAGTGATAAATCCAAATTTTTTTAATTGATGTACACTTTCTCGTACGAGACCAGGCAACTACTTTAACTTCCCCAATCATATAGCACAGAAAAATTGGAAAGGACATGCCCGCAGGCCCTGTGCTCCTAATTCCGTCCATATCTTTTTCTTCCATGGAGAGAGGGCCCCTTTTGGTTTTTACTACCCCAGGCATTGGGTTGTAGCCTTTTCAGGTCTTGCTAAGGACCAAAACTTCCCCAATCATATAGCAAGAAAAACTTGGAAAGCCTCAAAGCCAAAAAGAAAAAGGAATGAAGAATGTAAGTTCAAAAAATCAAGAAAGCATACAACATGAAGATAGAGTCAGTCTCAATGACTTTCAGATGATTGAAATGCAGTAAGTGGAAACATTTAAGAAGGAACAAGGAATACTAGCGACTGCAAATTGACAACAGATGAATCTTGCTCAAGCCTATGAGCTGTTCTACTTTGACCGCAGACAACCTGCATAATGCAAATTCAAACATTTGGGATATAAAGAAACTAGGAAATGGCCACTGGCAACACTAGCCCACTCTTGACTGATACTTCCCCGTGGTCAATTAACAGGTGCACTCTCGTACCTTATAATACCAACCCACAAAGCAAAATGTACGAACACAAACCATTCTCTGCAGCTCGCACAATATGGAAGAACACCAATGCATGCATTGCGACCCATTAATGAAGCAAACAACGAAAAGCTCTGCTCTACTCTGAATCTCGGAAACTGGAACCTTCTGCGATTGGTCCGAGGCACAGAACACTCGGAATCTCCTCGCACCGCGGACCTAACAATCCCAACAACAGCGGCGTCCCGTCAAGCAATGAACGAACGAAGCTTGTGATATACATTACAACTCGGACGCAACTTATGATTGACCATCACTCACAGAGAAGGACTGAGGAATGTGGAGAGAGGGAGACACGGAGTGGGTCCACGTCAAAGCGGCGGCTTCGGCGATCACCATCGGGAGGGACCAACGAAGGCCTCAGGACTCTGTCGAGCTCCGGTGGAGAACGTCGATGGCGTGCAGAAGCTGAGGATGGCGATGATGGAGGAACGGTGTGATGATGGGTTTGTGGGAGCGCGAGTCGTGCGTGGTGGAATTGGAGCCACAGCTTTTTGGCGAGAACTCCATATCCATCGTCGTCACTCGCGTTGAGTTCCTGTCCTCTTCTTCCTTCCTCTTGCGCCGATGATGTTTTCTCCGTGGGCGCAGACGAATTTTTTCGGGGAAAACTCTATTTCATTTTTCCCCTTTTCCGTGCATTATTTTGATTTGGGAAAATGACTAATCACTATGCTCTTGACCCAATATATAATATTATGATTGAATTTTTAATTTATTTAATATAATTTTTGAAATATTTATTTAGTTTTTAGATTTTTAATTTGTTCAAGTTAGGATCGCTGGTTCTAGGGTCAGTCAAAATTTTCCCTAAAACTTATCTTGTCCAGATTGGTTTCCAGTTTTTGGAACTTAAAATCTATCCTGTATACTTTGCAATTGAATCTGCAGTTCCAAGCAGTTAAAAAGGTCAATTCTAGGATTTACCCACGAAACAATCAATTCCTTTTTATTTGTTTCATTTTCCCCCTTTTTGTCTCATTTTAAGTCAAGCGAGATTAAAGTTAAAGCAACTATAAGAATTTCCGTTAGTTTCTTCCACAACAAAGTCATAGTGCAGAGAGTTTGCTTGAGAATTCTCTTTTCACTCTTGCATTTGTTAGTCGATGGAGATTGTCTTCTGGGTTTTAAAATAAATGTGCAAGCAGAAAATAGTGTTTCTTGTTTTGATAAGAAACTTACTTAATCTTCCGAAGTTATAGAATCGTATTTCAGTTTTGGTTGATTAAGGTGACTTTTGTTTTTTCTCGAAATTTGGAGCGGCATGAATTTTCCCTCTTCAAATGGTGCTTTGTTGTGGTTGTTGAAAATTGCTAAAAAGGCATTGAGGGGTTGCCCTTGGTTTTCGATCTATATGTTTTGTGGCATTGAATGTGTCCACTGTGAGCTTTTTTTGTAATATAATTAATGACTATTGGTGCGAGTTTTGTAGGAGAAAAGCAGCTAAAAAAAGTCATGAGGAATAGGTGTAGCAGTCAATGCGTTGAGCACACTATAGGATAAATATTGGCCTAATTAAAAAAAAAAACACCAACTTTAAGTCAAGGGACAATTCTGACCCGAACTTTTTTTTGTTCCATAAAAAAGTATCAACTTTAGGTCGAGGGATAATTCTGACCCGAACTTTTTTTTGTCTCATAAAAAAGCACCAACTTTAGGTCGAGGGACAATTCTGGTTTGAACTTTTTTTTTGTCCTGTAAAAAAGCACCGATTTTAGATTGAATGACAATTCTCAAGAATTGGGGCCCATATTTGGGAAAGTCAATAGGGGCCCAGATTTCGCCAAGTTCACCACCATAACCTTCTTTCTCAAAGAATGGTGAAAGTCAATAGGGGCCCAGATTTTGGATCATGATGAAAGTTGGTGATTTTTAATGAGATAAAAAAATTAGGGTCAGAATTGTCACTCAATCTAAAGTTGGTGCTTTTTAATGGGACAAAAAAAAGTTCAGGCCAGAATTATCCCTCGACCTAAAGTTGGTGCTTTTTTACGGAACAAAAAAAAGTTTCGATCAGCATTTGTCTAGGATGGTCTAATTTTCACTCTACCTCTTACATATTTATGCATCTTATTCAAAATAATATGGATGTCAGTTGACTTGTTTTGAAACCGTTTGTAGTTGCACTCCATCCAAATGCAATATATGATTGCTAGGAAAGGTATCTTGAGGAGTCGTGCCACCAAATCTTTCCCCTTGGTTGCCTAATCATCCATTAAAGTTCATATTTCCATCCTCCTAGAGAGCACCTAATCGCTCATTGTGCCAAGATACTACGATATATGCTGCTAGTCTGCTCACAATGGAAGAATAAGTGTGTTTTGTTTTCTAGCTCGGCCTTGCCGAAGTTACATTGGATATCAACTAAAGTCAACTTTCAGGCTACAATCTCTGTTGTCGGTTTGGAGGCCTTTATAAGGTCTCTTGAGATATAAATCCGATCATAATATGTTGTACCAAAGTTCATTTCATCATAATGTTTGGGAATAAGTGTACCAGAAGTCTTAAAACTTGTTGCAAAAATAGAGTCAAGTCCTAAAACTTTCAAAACGTGTAATTAAGTCCTAAAACCTGTCCAATTAATGCAATCAAGTATTTTTGTTAATTCTGTCAAATTTTAATGACGAAAAATGCTGATGTGAAAATTTTAATATATTTTGAGGACACTTGGCGCTTAGTGGGTGCTACATCAAAAAATAGGACAACATTTAAAAAAGAAAAATAAAATGGAATAAAATTTTAGGAATCAATTGTACTTTCGCAGTAAGTTTTAAGACTTTTCATGCACTTATCCCTATTATTTATACAAAGTGTCATATTAAAGGTTATTCATTTTGACATTTTGTATAATCATTACTGGCAAATGTGTACATGTGTTGACGGTTCACGAGAAATTAACATTTTGAAAGATTAAGCCAAATCATTTTATAATAAAATATTTAATTATGAAATAATAGAAAGAAATTATCAATAAAGATCCACAATACGACCAATCTGAATACATATAAAATTATTTTGGGAAAAAAAATATTTTATGATTTGAAATCTTGGGAGGCAGATTATTATATGATAGAAAATATCTAAATCCTGACATTGGAAAATATGAAAGAAATAATAAAATTATGAAATTATGGATTTACCCATTGTTAGAAATATATTGTTTGATTTTGAGTATTTTTTGGATCATAATATTATTATTCTGATTCTGAGTATCTCTCGGAATCATACAATATATTTCTAACACCCATGGACACAACATTGGTGAAATAAGTAGGATTTTTAGGTCCTGTAATAGTAAGAGGCACTCTAATTGTATGTGCAAAAAATTGACATTTGAAACATTAAGTAAATTTACTTTGGTACGAAATATGTAAATCATTTAATTATGGAAAACAATTATCAATAGAAATAAAATTAACAGAGAAATCGAATAAATATATGTGGAAAAAAGAAAAGTACGTCTATATTTGAAATCTTTTTAGAAAGGTTTTGTTGGGATGGAGCATATCCAAATATTAATATTGATGCATATAATGGAATTATGCACATACGCATTTGTTTTTTTTTTTTTGGGTAAGGTAAGAGGATTTTATACTTTTCAATTCACAAAATACAACAGAGAAACTGAACACAAAAACCTCGTACCTAACGCAACATAGGTGTTGCGATAGGTGCAAAGGTGTAGCGATTGACTAAAGCTAGCGGGCGCTACAAGCAGTAGGGGCCCGAATGTTAAGAAGAACGAGCTGAACCTCTAACAAGCGGACTAAAGAGCCATAAAGGAACGAGCAACTACAGAACATTAAGAAAAATAGATGTCGAGATGTCCCAGCTAGCTTGGATTCTTCTATTGCGTGGAGTATTTGTAACAGGCTTGAGAGAAAGAGCCTTGTCTCGAACTGCTTTGGCAAGATGGTCCTGCATCACAGGCAGGAAAATGGTCACATTTCTAAAGAGGAAGTTGTTACGCTCTGTCCAAATGAGATGGCACAGAGCTCCAAGTGCAAACCGAGCAAGGCGGTGATAGAAGCTGTTACCGGCAATGGATGTGGACACCCAGCAGAGAAGATATTGCCAAGACCCATTATGCCAGGAGAGATTAAATTTGGTGAACCCAAAAAGACGCCAAAGAACCCGTATAAGTGCAACCAAAAAATAGGTGATCAACGGAGTCTAGCCTACCTTGGCAGTAAGCACAGAGTCTTTCAGAGATTCTGTGGTAGGAAAGGAGGAGGACCTGAGTCGAAAACCTGTTGAGGGTCGTCAGCCACAGCAAAAACCTATGTTTCGGGGCAAAATTGCAGTCCCAAATGAATGAATCCCAAAAAACCAGGTGCCCCTTTTTCCGAATTATTGCCCAAGCCAAGGAAATAGAGAACACTCTAGAAGGATGAACTTGCCAAACAAGTTGGTCCGGCGACTCCATCACTAGCTGGGGGGTATGTTCAATCTAGGAATTGAAGGATTGCATCACGTTAGACAAGTGCCATTCGGAGGATAGGAAATCCCTAACCGAGGCTGTTCTTGCAATACCAAAATAGAATATGTCTCTATTAGAGAACAATTTACAAAGCGGGCCTTTATCATCCCAGAAGTCGAACTAGAAAGAAGTGGAAGATCCATTGCCAATTCTCCATTTGAATTGTTGCTGAAATTCCAAACGGAGATCTAAGATTTTCTTCCAGGCCCAGGAGCACACAGCAGGTTTAGGGGCGACCTAAAAGTTCTTCATTTTGAGAAAATTGGAATGAATCCATTTGCAGCATAAAGATTCTTTGTTCGTGAAAAGGACCCAGATGTGCTTAAGCATAACTGCACGGTTACAGTCAACGAATAACGAGTCCACCTTCGGACTTAGGTAGGCAAACATCAGTCCAAGAGACTTTGGCACCCCCCACCCCAAGTCTGGGCCCTTCCAAAGGAACTGTCTAAGGATCAATTCGATTCTTGCAAGGACAGAACGTGGAAGACAGAAAATAGAAGCCCAGTAGACTTGAATAGAATGGAGAACATATTTTATAAGTTGAAGACGTCCCGCAAATGAAAGGAATCTCTGGGTCCAAGAGCGAGCTCTAGCCGTTATAGCATTGACTAACGAGTTACAGTCATTCTTACCCAATCTGGAGGCAGAAATAGGGACTCCAAGGTAACAGAAAGGAAGCGTACCTTCAATGAAGCCAAATGAGTATAAAATACGATCCTTGAGAGAAGTACAGCCACCCGAGAAAAATATCTCGCTTTTGTTGACATTTGGCTTAAGTCCCGACCACCGCAAGAAAAGATCCAAGCCACTCTTAAGGAGGACAATTGAAGTGTCGTTTGCCTCCGAGAATAACAAAACATCATTAGCAAAAAACAAATGGGTGAGAGAGGTGGACTTACACTGCCAGAAACGCTTGAATCTCGGGAGACGAGATTGAGTAACAAGAATTCCGGTGAAAACTTCCATGACCAAGGTAAAGAGGTAGGGAGACATCGGGTCCCCTTGGCGTAATCCTCTGCCCCTAGGAAAGAAACCATAGAGAACTTCAGTAATTGCAACTGAGAATTTTAGGGTCGTCACACACTGCATAATAAGCTCGATAGTCATTCGGGGAAAACCAAAGGCTTGCAAGGTCCGTTTGAGGAAAACCCAGTCAACAATGTCATATGCCTTTTGAAAATCAACTTTAATGGCACATTTTGGCAGGTGCGGGTCATGATGAAATCTTGACACCAATTCGCCGCTTCTTGACAAAAGCGTTCTAAGTGGGACTGATAATGGCATGCAGCACTGCAGCAATTCTATTGGCCAATATCTTGGTAATACACTTGTAAATCGTGTTACAACAGGCAATCGGCCAAAATTCATTCATGGATGAGGCATTGGGGACCTTGGGCACCAAGGTGAGAATGGTAGTGTTGGTCTTCTTAAGCAAGGAGTCGGATTGGAAAAAGTCCTTAATAGCCAAAGTGACTGTAAAAAGAAGTCCACATTAAAGCCATCAGGGGGCTTTACCTTTCGGAAGAGAGAAGAAAGCATCTCGGATTTCAAGGTCAGTCACCTGGTAGGACAGAAGTTGGGTATGATTCTCGTTGAGGGGGTGTTGAATCACCGCTTGAATGTCCCAACTTGTAGGCGTAGGGGCAGACGTGTCGGAGGCGAGCAAGTTCTCATAGTGTGTGACAATATGGTCACGGACTAGAGTCGCGTCAGAAAGGATAGATCCAAAGCCCTCGGAAATCGAGATTATTCGATTGTGGAGATGCCTTCGATTGACAAAATGATGAAAATACTTAGTATTGCGGTCCCCTTCCTTCAACCATCTGATTCTAGATTTCTACTTGAAGAACAATTCCTCTTGAATACGGAGTTTAGAAAAGACTCAGAGATGGTCCTTCTCCAGGTTAGCCAATGACTGGTTCAGAGGGTCACTAGCAAGAGCATCTTGAGTAGAAGTTAATTCTGCTCTCGCCTGGGCAGTGCAGGTAGATATGTCAGAGAAGGATTCCCTATTGAGAAGTTTGAGGCGACCTTTAAAGAGCTTCAACTTTTGACATAAAATGAACATGAGAGTGCTAGAAATGTGAGAGTCCCAAGTTTCCGCCACAGTACTCAAAAAAGGAGGGGTGCAGCATCCAGTAGTTAAAGAATTTGAAAGGCTTTCTGAGGACTAGGGGAGATTCAATTCTTATAACCATTGGAGGGTGATCAGAAACTCCTGGGGTTAAGAAGGTAGCCTCCAAGAAAGAAAACGTTCTGGTCTAGTGTTCATTAATGAGCACTCTATCTATCTTCCTCTGTTTTCGCCGAGTACCTGAGGAAGTTGACCACGTGAATCTATGGCCAACGTATTGGAGGTCATCAAGACCAGCTTGATCTAGGCAAATAGCGAGCTCATCGAATGTAGGAATTCAAGAGTTGGAGCTGCCAATTCTGTCTGAGTGGTCTCTGATGCCGTTAAAATCTCCCGCAATCACCCAAGGCACTTCAGCAAATTGTGGGCTCAACCGGATGAGATCTGCCCAAATAGTCCGACGAGTAATAAAAGTTTATCTGCCATAAATCACCGACGGGTGATAAGTCTTGCACGAAGCCAAAAGATTAACACGGCCATGGATAGCCTGCTCGGATACAGCGAGAACAACAAAATCAACATCCTGAGGGTTCCAGCCTACCCATATTCTGTCTTGGGGAGAGTAGCTATAGTTAGAGGACCATAACCATCATGACAATAAACCAGTAGAAATATTATCAAAAAGAGTTGGGCTAACCTTAGTCTCCAGTATACCAACATATGAGAGGTTGTTAGATCTAACAAAGGATCTAATCTCAGCCTGCTTAAGGGGGTGCATAAGTCCTTTAACATTCCATATGCCAAAAAACATCAAAAAAAGGAGTGGAACACTTTACCTTCTTTTCACACCCCGCCCCTCTTTCTAGATTTCGGGGGAGGCTTCTTAGCCGTTCCTGAGGTGATAACTAGAGAAGGTAGGGGCTGCACTGGAGCAGGGTGGAGAGGGTTAGGGCTCTTGGCAAGAGACACATCACCAGAAATAGTCCCAGGTCTCAACCTAGAGGACGGTGGAGCAGGAAGGGGGGAATCACCATCACTGCCAAAGTCACTAGCTTTGCCAACTGGAGAGTCATCCGAGTTAGACACATCTACAGATGAAGTAGGAGAAGCCAATTCAGGGACAAGGGGGTCTGTCTAGATGAAGAGGCTAAAGTAAGTTTAAGGGTTGGAGGAGGCAGCTCTAGCACTGGGGAGTTTACTAGAGCAGGGCCTGAAGAGTGAGACACAACACGTTTCATGTTCACCTTCTCTCAAATATCATCCCCTGAGGGGGGTACATCAGGATTAGCAGCTGCTGGAGGCGAATGTTGCACCGCCACAGCCGTAGCAGAGGCAGGAGGGGAGCATTTATGGCCAAAAGTACTGCAGATCGTGCACGAAATAGGACGCCACTCATACTCAACCTTAATGGGCCAGAGTTCTTTATTCAGCAGAACATCCACTAAATCAGGTAGTGTTTGGGTAGCCTTAACTTCAATATAGACTCTAGCAAACGAGATCATTCTCATCCGCTCTGTTTGAACGTCGACATAGAGGGGCTTACCGATCGCATTGACCACCGCGCTAATGCCTGTAGCAGACCATAGAGCATATGGAATGTTCCGTAGCTTAGCCCAAATCGGAAGCGACTCTTGTTGATCCTTCAAGAGCTTCAATTCTGGATACCATTGTTGTAGAAACATTGGTACTCTAATAATGGTAATAGGGTCGCCATCCAGAATCTTCCTTCGAAAGGAATCATCTGGTATGTGGAACAAGAAGAACCCATCAACATTGGCAAGGACATCCACCATCTGTGTCCCCCAGATATTCTTGACTGCATTTTCAGCCATCTTGAAGGGAAGTTTTTTTATCAATGAAGTATCCCACCAAACATTCCTTCCAAATCGGGTTTGTATCCCTTAAGATCTCATTCGAGATTCTCACCATTGGTTTACCTTCTACAAATGATGGCGGGATATAGGAGAGATTGTAACCCTTCTCCGCTGATTTGGCCACTGAAGCCCAGGAACACTAGTAATGCTGAGGAACTAAGACCTGGCTTGGTGGGTTTGAAGGGGCAACCCCTTTGCTACGGCTGCGATCATTTGCCTCAGCTTTTTCCTTTGGGGGAGACCCTACCCCAGTAGCACCAAAACGAGGCAATGTGGACGGTTGCCTTCTACGACTGTGACCACGGCTCTGAAGGTGAGGAGGTCGCACAGCTGGGGCGGCAGAGGAAGTACCCACTCCAGCTTCTTCAGAAGGAGTAGCTAGTACAATAGAGGGAATCGAAGGAGGATGGTTAGCCTCAACCACCATTTCCATCTAGACAGTCGAATGAGGGAGAAACTCCTTTGAACCCAAAATTCCAGTCATGGCCGGGTTTTTAGCCGATCTCCCATCAAGCATAGAGGGGAACAAACCAGTCAAAGAAGAACCAATTATCAAGTAAACTAGGTGGAGGCGACCACAATAACTGAAGTACGGCCCAAACCAACCAGTTGTCGCGACCTCCCCGAACCGGCCCCGCCGCCTAAGGAGTTTGGCTAATGGATTATTAAGTTAAACCTAGCTCGAGTTTTTCCAAACCCATACCAATTCACAACTTAAATTTAAGTTATTAACATGGGAATCAATTTCACCTAGGAGTTGCCACTAATCAATTTTTGGTGGGTCGATTAGACACCCAAGTAAAACATAGGAGAAAATGTTCACTTCTATGATCCAGAGATTCAATGGGTACGGGAACTTGATTACACTAATTGATCAACTAGTGCCCTTTTGGTACCTAACCTTGTTCAATTACCGCCTAACGTGTTCACACTAATCATGAGTCTCAAAATTCGATTCCTAACCAAGCTAGGGAAAGCAACAATCAACACATGAGCCTAACGTGCAAAATCGACCTTATGCGAGTTAGATTAAACATGTAATTCAAAGTGTGTGAACCAAACAAAGTGCATTCAAATATGACACTAATCACATAGTAAGGCGAGAAAAGCCAATTCCAAAGTCCAAATAATATTTTTTGATTTTCGAAAATTTTTTAATTTTGTTTTCGAAAATTTTTTAATTTTTGTAATAAAAATATTAACTTTCAATCTAAAAATAGGGAATCGAGCCGGGCCTTGGGGTCCAGTCCGAATATGGATTGCGAAAAGGCCACTTGATCGTGCCATAGACAAAAGTGGGCCCTTTCTCAAGCCTACTCAAACCAACAACGAACCCAAATAAGCCAATGTAAACCCAACACTCACTACTCTTACAATAAAAACTAAGCCTAGACTCACCAAAATAACACTCTAAGCCCAAGGCTCACTAAGTCTAAATGCGCCCAAAGTCCACTACTACGGTACTGCTCTCGGCCCCTCCTTCACAAATTTCCAACCCACATCTCCTTCTTCAAGCATGCCCATAACACCCAAAGATTTGCTTACGAACTCCAGAACATCAACATTCCAGCCATGAACATTATGTTTCACAGTCAATCGATACGCACCCATTCATCGGACCTCTACCGTCTGCCACATATTCGTCCATCACCTATTCTCGACTACCAAACATTTGACATTCAAAATCACAAGATAAGAGGACCGAATATAGTCGAGTTCAGAGAAGCAAGCCAACGCGAATGTCTCAAAAGATTGACGTTTCAAGCATGGACATTTATCATTTCCTCATGCACAAGAATGCTCAAAGAAAATCTCATGCTCAGACTTGGTTCGACGATGAAAGTAATGCTCAACAAGCAACAAAGAGTTTATAATGATGTCAAACTTACTTATACGCAAGTAAGAACAAATGGAAATCAGCAAAGCCAGTACACGGGCTGCGTTGGGCATATTGTCAAACATGTGGTGAGCAAGAGTCGAGGACGAGACATCGAACATTTTTAAAACTTGAATCGAGATATAGACCTAATGGAAACCATCACCAGACCAGCCAAAATAACCACGTCAGCTCACCCAAACTTAGCACACCTATGGACCCCGAACAAAGAATGAGTAGGTTTTACGGTTCGGTCAAAACAAGGGAAGACGACAAAAGGTTCGCGGCGCAAGCGTTTAATCACAAACCCCTACCTGGCTTGGAGACGACGGTTAAAGGGTGCACTCGACACAAATCGTGCCATGGCTGACTGCCTCGATGCCTCCGAGCCGAGATCCTCGGGTATGGGGGTTCGGGACCAAGAAAACGGCTCATCGGAAACACAGACGCCGGGGGGTGGCGTGTCGGGGACGTTGGCCGGGAGAAGTCGTCGTCCAAGGTTCATATGCGATAGTCGCCGTAGGATGCGTCGTTTATTCTCGACTTCGCTTATCACTCTCGCCGATCTCTCCTCTCGTTCTCTCTTCTTTTTTGCTCTCTGTTCTCTTCCCTTTCTTCCTCGCGTCTCTCCTCTTGCTCTGTGCCTTCCGCTCTCTCTCTCTCTCTCTCTCTCTCTCTCTCTCGCTCTGGTGCTCTCCTCTCTACGATTTCTCCTTTTCCTTTTAAGCCTCGGGACCGTAAAGTTTTTCTCCATTTTCTTTCTTGTTTTTTTCGTGTTCTGCTTTCTTCTCTCTTTTTCTCACGAAAACATGCAGCCCCCTTTTCTTGTCGTTTTTCACTTGTTTCTTTATTTGTGAAAGTGTTGAAGGAGAGAGAAACAAATCCCCTTGTGTTAGTTCGAGAAGAAGAAAGGAAAAGGCTTCATTCGTCATTTTTTTCTTTTTCCTTCCTTCTTTGTTTTTTTTTCTTCCTTCACTCCTCTCTACTTTCTCTGTTTTTCTCCGAATTGTGGCTGAACACCCTTTTTCTTTTTGGGTGTAAGCGTGCAGAGGGAGGGCGCCTGTCTATGGGGAAGATAGCGTCCCCTTTTGTCTTCTCTCTCTTTTTTCTCTTTTTTTTTTTAAATTTTTCTAATGACTTTTTTATAAAATAAAAATAAAATAGAATAAAGGGAAAACATGTTTCACTAAATTATATTAATGCAAAGGCACCTAATATCTATGTGCCATGGAATTTAATGAGAATATTTTTGGTTTAGGGCTTAAAAATTAAATCCTAATTTTTTTGTGCGATCAAACCTTAAATGATTGAGCAAAATTTAGGTGTCAATACCAGTCAACTTCCAGCACAGACCAGACCCGAGAAATCAGATGCAAAACCCAGAAAACCTAGATTTACTACCCAGCAATGCATAAAGCAGGGAGGATCCCAACGGGTAGACCTATCAAAATGGATCATAAACCCATTACTTAACCCATATATTAGTAGATGGGTCCTAAATGGGTTAGTTATATTTAGTAGATGGGTCATAAATGGGTAGAAGTTTAACATTAGTGTTAAATGGGTCATAAATGGGTTGTAAATGGGTCATAAATGAGTTTACAACTGATTTAAGCTCAACTCGTCTCTCTCACCCTTACTTAATCTTGCAGTCACTCACTTCGCACTCTCATCTCAATTCGGGTATGAATTTTCCTAGATTTAATTAAATATGGAAGTGTTTTTAGCAATATGGGTATGATCGGGTATGGGTTGGGTATAGGTCGGGTCGGGTATGGGTCAAGAAAATTGCATTGTGCATAAATGGGTCATAAATAGGTTAATGGGTCAATTTGAGTCAGACCATTTATGACTCGACCCAAATCCGACCTGACCCACCCATTTGACAGGTCTACCAACGGGTGAGAGGGAAGAACCAACCTGGCCACCTCGGTCTCCAAAAAGCAGGAAAATCCAATGGCTAGATCTCCGGGGAGTCGAGGAAACCAAACGGGAGAACAGTGCCCGCATGAACAGTGTCAAGGGCGGTGAAAAATGAAAAGTTTTCACATACACATTTGTTCGTGGACATAATATTGGTAAAATAAGTAATTAAGGATATTTGGCAGAAGAAATAGCAATCGAGGTCCCTTAAAAATATGAGGTCCTCTTTGCTTTAATAATGTAGATAATAAGATGATTAAATAAATTTGCGCACAATTCTTTTCCAAAGAAAACCCTTTTTAAGTAAAAAAAATACTCTTTTCATGTTTGCAATCAAGAACTTATAGTCCATCACAAAATTTAGCCCCACTTTTCCAACGACCTAAAAAAGGCATGTATTCTTTTTTAAGTGACAAAAATTGCAACCGAGATGACCTATTCGATACATATGTGGGAAGAAACGATGTCGTTCCTCCATGGCCGGATCAAAAGGCTTGGATCGGCCATATTAGGGTTTCGCAACTCAAGGGCAAATTTGGTAGAATAAGAAATTGGGGTCTTTGCGCTCTTGCACTTGGGAAATTCAAAATTCATAGATTTCCTTTCATTATGGGATCAATTTGATGCTCAATTTCAAACACGATTACCATCCAAACCCTTGATCGACAATTTGAATGTGTTCGTCAACCATCAATGATCTCAATTTTCTTTAACTAAACTCCACGATTCGATGGAGGGGCATGGATTAGAAACCATAACTAGTTTGGAACAAATTGAAATCCTAATTGATCACCTTTTTTTATTCGAAACCTGAGTCAACTTCATAGTTTATTGAAAGAGTTTACATTTGAAACACTAATCGATCAATGTGCATCTCATCTCTCTTCTTCGATTTGGAGAGTATTAAAACATGTAACGGCCTGGCATATCCGATCACTCCCCCATGGTGATTAGAATCCTTCAGCCTCAATGCTCCAGGAAACCTTTTAAATTCTTCAACTTTTGGATCTCTCATCCAAATTTTTTGGACATAGTTGCTCAAGTGTGGGATACTGAGTTTTCGGGTTCTTCTATGTACCGAATATGTTGCAAACTCCGAAGCCTCAAGACCAAGTTGAAGAGTTTGAATCGTAGTTCCTTCTCGGATATCTCTAATAGGACCGAGCAAGCAAGGGTCGCGCTCTATGCTGTTCAAGCTGCCTAAGAAAGCCATCCTTTTGATCAGAACCTTCTTGATTCTGAACTGGTTCATACTCGAACTTTCTCAAATTTGCGCCAACAAGAGGAATCCTTCTATAGACAAAAGTCCAGGATCCGATGGCTCAAGGAGGGAGACCTCAATACGAAGTACTTCCACCACTTTGTAAACAATAGGCGGGTCAAGAATCGTATTCTCTCTGTATCCACTCCTGACGGGGTGCTATTATCTGACCCTACTGATGTTGGGAATCATATTGTAGGCCATTTTCAACATCTTCTCAATGGCAGCTCAGCGAGTATCCAGGCTTCTGTTGATGATATCAGCACCTTTGTCGGCATGAGTCTTGATGAGAATCAGAGCAACTTCCTAGCTGCCCCGGTTTCGGATTTGGAAATCCAATCTACTCTTTTCTCACTCGCCAAGGGCAAGGCTCCTGGACCGGATGGGTTCAATGTTGATTTTTTCAAATCCACCTGGGAGATTACTGGACCCTCAGTCATCACGGCGGTTCGGGACTTTTTCCATTCTGGTTGTATCCTTAAGGAGATTAATACTACCATCTTGACTCTGGTGCCAAAGTCTCTTAATGCTTCAGCTATGAATGACTTCCGGCCCATTGCTTGTTGCAATACCCTTTATAAATGCATCTCTAAAATACTTGCTAGGCGTATTGCTCGTGTCTTACCCACTTTGATCGATTCGTCGCAAGCAGCATTTGTTAAAGGACGCAGGATCAGTGATAACATTATGATCGCTCAGGAGCTCTTTGCGGACTTTTATCATGAACCCTATCGTCCAAAATGCGCCATTAAGGTTGATTTTCAGAAAGCGTATGATACGGTTGATTGGAAATTCATTGAGAAGACTCTAATGGCTTTCAAATTTCGTGGTTTCTTTATCAAGATGGTTATGGCTTGTGTCTCCACAGCCAAATTCTCGATATCAATTAATGGGGAATTACAAGGTTTCTTTTCTAGTTCCCGGGGTATTAGACAAGGTGACCCCTTGTCACCCTACCTGTTTATATTGGTAATGGAAGTCCTCTCTGGATTATTAAGGGCCAAGACCACTAGCTCAGACTTTCACTGGTTTTGGCGTTGCAAACAAACACGCTTATCACATCTTTTCTTTGCGGACGATGTCCTTCTATTCTCAGAAGCGCACGTGAAGTCTATTGGTCTTCTTAAGGAAGCTCTTGATGTTTTCTCGGATTGGTCTGGCCTTAGACCAAACAATGACAAAAGCAATGTGTTTTTATCTGGAGGGACGCCAGACCTCCATGACCAGATTCTTCAGTGCCTCGGCTTTTAGCAAGGTGCGCTGCCCTTTCGATACCTAGGCGTTCCTATTATATCTTTAGGCATTCGGAAAGAGGATTGTAAAGTGCTTGTTGATAAAATAACTGCCCGGGCCCGTTCGTGGACTCATCGGTTTCTTTCCTTTGCTGGTCGGATTCAGCTCATTAAATCCGTCCTCCACTCTATCCATATCTACTGGGCCTCGGTCTTTTCCCTTCCAAAGATTGTGCTGTATAATATTGAGTCCATCCTTCGTCAGTTCTTATGGAAGGGTCCTGAGTTAGGCGTAGGCAGAGCTAGAGTAACATGGAAGAACGTTTGTCTCCCTAAAGAGGAAGGAGGCCTAGGGATTCGAAGACTCACAGAATACAATAGAGCCTTGATCCTTAAACATATATGGCTCCTATTTTCGGATAAAGAATCCTTGTGGTGTAAGTGGATACACTCAACCTTTTTGAAGAATTTCAACTTCTGGGTTGTATCCAAACCAACATTTTGTTCTTCGACTTGGAAGAAAATCTTAGATATGCGATCCTTTGCTCAGACTACCCTTCGCTGGAAGATAGGTAACGGTCGCTCGGTCTCATTCTGGTTTGATTGGTGGCATGACAAAGGCCCTTTTCACCTTCTATTTAGCAATTCCGAAATATACCAATCGCGGATACCTCGGAATTTATCTGTTCGAGATTTTTTTGATCGTTCTTGGAAACATTCATCCACTCTGACCACCATCCTCAGCTGGATGGACTCAGCGCCAGTCTTTCAGGAAAATTCTCTGGACAAACCTTTATGGGTCCCTCATCCATCCGGCTCCTTCTCGGTTTCGCTGGCATGGGACTTTATCAGAACTAAGAGCCGGCCTGTTGCCTGGCACTCTTTCATCTGGAACCACCATCTAGTCCCTCGGCACTCCTTCCTGTTATGGCTAGCGACCCTTAACCGACTACCTACCCAGGTAATTCTCTTACATTCCCGTAGGATTGACTCAGGCTTATGTCCCTTCTGTGCCACAACACCTGACTCGGTAAACCACCTCTTTTTTGAGTGTATGCACACTAGTCGATTGGCTACCTTCTGGGCTACAAAATGTAACCTTCCTTGGCGTAACCGTCCATGGCAAGACAACATTATCTGGCTAGTCAAAATCTGTGGAGGATCTTCCTTTGCCCATTGCCTCTCCAGGTACTCCTTTGGGGCTTTATGTCACATAATATGGACTGAGAGGAACCATTCCTTATTCAGAAACAAGAGTATCTTCATCCCCGGCATGCGTAAGCACTTGCTCAAAGTGGTGAAAGACAAAGCCATTTCTTTTGGGTGTATTGCGGATACTTACAGGAATCGGAAATTGCTTAAGAACTGGGATCTCCCGTTGTCACTCATTGAAGCATTGCCGAGTAATGCTTAGGGCTTGTTATGATCTGTTCGTGGAAAGGGATTTCTCCTCCTAACTTTGCTATTATGCTGATGTTGCCGGCTGTTTTGGAGTCCTCCGCCCCATGTGTTACTTTCGGTGACTTAGATTGTCCCCCAAGATCAGATTGGGTGTTGTTGTGGTTTTCTTCTGCTTATTTGGTGTATTCGAGGACATGGTCTGCACCTCCATCGCTGCTGGTTGCTGCTGCCTCCGTGTGGATCGTTGTCAAGGGCTTCTCTCCGTTGGTTCTGCTCCTGCTTCTGGATATTACGGCTGACCTCCTAACTGTGGTTAGCTTCTGGGAAACCTCTTCACCAGCTGTGGTTTTATTTGAGGACTTGGCTCCTCCAAATCCCTTATGTTTGATGCTGCTTCCGGCTGGTGCGATGACTTGGGCTTCAACTCCCTGCTTTTCGGGGACCTTTGGAGCCTTCAAACTCGTTGCTGCTGCCGGTTTTTTTGGTGTCCTCGGCATTGGTCGCTGTCTTGCTGCTGCTACCGGAGCCCTGGGCCGCCCTCCAAGCTCGGGTCCTCTAGAGCATTTCCTGTTTCGTTACTAGTGCTGGATGTTCTCGGTGTCTTCGGCTTGGACCTTCGCTGTCTTGCTGCTGCTCCGGAGTCCTCGGCCTTCCACCAAGCTTCGGATTGGTCTTTCTTTGTTTTTCGTTTTTCCTTGTTCTTGGTTTAGATAGGCCTTGCTTGTTGTATAGTTCTGCCGAACCTGTCTTGACCTTGTCTGGACAATTTTGTCCTTATAGAGTCAGGTGGTGGTTTGGGCTCTAGTTTGTATTTGGTGTCTGAAAAGTTTATATACTCTTACCATTACCCAAAAAAAAAAAACATGTAACGGTCCGAATTTCGATGTAATTCCGAGATCAATAAGATCGACATTATTTCGCATTTCATTTTAGTAAGTCTCGCCCAGAGCTAATTACTCTCGGGATACTAATCATTGGGGTATGGCTAATTGAGAAAACAGTACGTGGTCCAGGGACCTGATCATGAATCGGATACCGATCACGAGAAATAATGAGAGAATATTTTGGGCCAACGTGGGCCAATCTTAGGAAAAGTAATGGATTTGGTTTGGCAAAGGCCAACGATATATAATTAGATCGCAGGTGATTCAGCACGAACCGAAAGTGCACGTAGCCAGCCAGTCCTGAACTTAAACCGAACGATCGTGACTTTTGGGACTAGTGGTAATTTCTCATCCTCTTAATGATCGGGATCGTCATGACTCGGATAACCCTAGGTCGATACGCGTAACCCTAAACAGCCGCCCGTTAGTGAGAGATCCTGAAATTTGAAATTTAGCGAGTTTTGGTAACGAAATTGGACCTAGACTTCGATGTCGATTTTCGAGGGCTTGTGCGACTATTTTCGCGATTCTGACGTCATATTATGTTGGCCACACACATTTGGGGTTGGTACTGGCGAAAAATGGAATTTCGATCCGGGACCGAAAAAATGACCATTTTGCCCCTAGGCCAATTTTGATTCCGAATTTTGGGAGAAAATTAAGGAAATTATTTAAATATTGGATCAGCCCAATAATTGAGCCAATTAACCACTTTGCCCATGAATTATTGGATAGGATTGATTAAGGGCCATTGGATGAGGAGTAAAATGGTCAAGTGGGGTAGATTTGTGACAAGTGGCCCCCACTAAGCCCCTATTTTTGATCAGCCTTGACCCATTTCTCTCTCCTCACCCCTCATTCGGCCGACCCTCTTCTTCCACTCCCTCTCCACGACCGACTCTTCCTCTCTCTCGGCCATCCACGCTGGACCGCCACCGCCACGTCGTCGCGCCGAGCAGCTGCGCCGCCGTCGCCGTCCACGCCTCACCCCCACCATCTCATCCCCTTTCACCCCTTGTCTCTCTCTCTCTCTCTCTTTCTCGTTCGGCTCAAGGAACCACCGGACCACCGTAGGCCGGACACCACCGCCGTGGACCGTCGGCGCGAAGGAATAGCCGGAGCGCCACCGAGCCACCGTCCGCCTCGCCGCCATCGTCTGACCGACCAGACGTCTTCCTTCCTCCCTCTCAGCCGTGTGCGAGGACCACACGCCACCGCTCGCCGAACCGCCAACCACCGAGCTCGCCGTCGCCGTTCGCCGGGAACGTCGCCGCCGGTTCTACCGTCCACCGGTGATCGGCTGCCGTTCCTCGTTGTCGTGGTTTAGAAATTTGGTGAGTGTACTTCCTAAGCCCGGACTAGGACTGATAATGCATTTTTTGGACTGGGTTGAATAAGTTAGTGCGTATTAAGAGAGATTTGGAAACTAGTTGGCGGAGTTGACATTGGGACGAATTTGATGGTTAATGAGACTTATTCTAGGACAAATAGTGGTCCCGGAGTGGCTGATTTGCGGACTATTCAATGAAGAATTATTGGACTGTAATAAGCAGATTTGGAATTGATTTGGGGGAAAATTGCCGGGATTGCCTGGGGTGATAGACTGTGGGTTAAATTGTGATTTGTTGTGCTCAATTGTGAGATTTCGTAATTACCATGTCGTGTGTTCGCGTGGCCGAATCGTGTGAAGTGTGATTGGCCAATTGATGGCTTGTACTGAGTATTGAATCATGAAGTGTGTATTGGGCCGCACGGTAATAGTTGGCCAACTAAGCATGCTGTTTGTGATTTGGGCACCGTGTGGTGATATTAATTTGACTAAGTACTTGAATTATGTTTGATGCTCATGGTGCATTATGATACATTGCATGGTCACGCATTGTGTATGCCTAGTGTGAGGCATGTGACGAAATTGTGCGAGAATGCATGCCTGCTGTCGCGACCTACCCCTCGAGGGCCGAACTCGATGAGGCGGGTTTAGAGATAAGTGTTCATGAGACGGTTCATATGGCACCTCATAAAAAATGATTTTACTGAAGTATAAATCTTTCGATGGCCGCGTTGATTTGCGCTCAGTTCCTTTCACGAGAGGTCCTGGGTTCAAACTCGCCCATCGGTGATTTAAGTGGGGGGTCGTGGCGGTGGGATGCTGCGCTAGCCCCCCTCGAGGACTAGTCGGGCATCACCGCTGGTTTGAGCCCTAGCTCGCCGGCCGCGCGGATACCTCGATTATCAAAAAAAAATAATCTTTTGGTTAGCTATATGGCCCATTGATCATGAACGTGGATTTTCCCTAAATCCATATCTCGCGTGACAGCGGATCGGTTTTATTATTATTTTTTTAGGAGTCGCCACTAGCCTAGGTCGGGGGTCGGCTAGAATACCTAACCGAAATGCGGGAATTTCATTTCAGTTTTTACGAAAACCAGAGATCAAAGGTTCAGTGACTAGCTTACGTTAATATTTCTATTAACGCACTTTCGGTACCGCTAAACTTAACATGGTTGTTATCTAAGTTGTCATGCATTTGTTTTTTACCATTTTTATGTCAAGGTTTTAGTCCACTAGGTGATCATGCATCTTGTTTTTGTATTTTCATTTAAGATTCTAGACTAATCCTATTTTAGTTTAAAAAAAGAAAGAAAGAAACAATCAATTGTATTGAAAGACATTTCATAAAGTGAACACTCGAAATATTGAAAAGACGAGCTAATTCTAGTGCGAGACAGTAAAAACCCGCAACTCGTCGGGTGTTTATTACAATACAAATTGAAAACCTGAGACATGATCGGAGATGAATGAATTGAATTTGAAACTGGATCGAACATCGGTTTATCGCTACCATCAAATGAGTACAAATTGAGACCGGATTGGACATCGGTCAATCGCCTTGGTCTTTTCAATTTTGGATTATCTTCCCATGGACCGTCTCTCGGGTGTCGGTGTTTACATTTACAACATACATTCATGACAAACGATACCCAAAAGAATAACCAATGAAAAAACAAAGGTGCAAACAATTCACTAATCAAACACGAGCCTCGGGATCGGCCTTTGTTTTTCATGCATTTCGATTAACCACCCACCTAATCATCTAATATTATTTGATTAATAGTTAATGATAATGGGCTACCATTTGCATTCACAAAACGGCAACTCATATCAATTAACCCCTAAAGTCGGGTTCTAAATGACCACAAGGGGCTACCCACCGAACATGCACCGGGCCTAACATTCATCTAACAAACATATGCATAGCAATGAAATAAGCATGCATTCAAGCCCATGGGCCTTATTTCGAAGTCAATCAAGTAATGAGAAGTGGGCTTTATAAAAAGACCACTTATCCAGTTATTATCTAATTCGGGTTGTTTCTGTTTAGATATGATTAACTAACCTAATGACGTCCAAATGAAGTGATTCAGGTGTCATTAGAAAGCTTATGACAGGAGGATCACAAGTCAAGAAGACCATTTTTTCTAAATCCTAGCCAATTTTCCCGAAAATATCAAATTTGATCTCAGTGACAGGCTGGACTCGGTTCTGTTATAGATTTCAAAATAATGGCGGGAAAAATAACAAACCTTATCAAAACCATGTGAACATTTTTGTGCAGTTAGGATTCCCCGTGTGTAACAACTTTCATGTTTTGAGTTTTTGCTAAAAAGTCCTCCAAATTTTTATAGAATTCGGTATTTGCGAAGGACTCAATTGCAAATCAAATTTTAATCCGTGAAGACCTTTTATGAAATTTTAAGCAAATTGACCCTCCAAAAATTGCTATTACGCCCTCAAAATTTCTAGTCAACATAATAAGACCCTAATGAACAACTTTGTAATTTTGATTTTTTGCAAAAAAGGACTCTAACTCTATCAAATTCAGAGAAACATCTTTTGAACTCCAAAGGAATGAAAATCAGATCTGGACACAGATACTGATCAGATTGTGAAAATTCCTTTTGAAAATTCAAATGACCTCTGATTTTGATGAAATTAGTATCAACAGAAAGATCTCGATCTCAGTGTGAACTTTTGTGAAGAAAAATTTTTCATATTTCGAACACACGAATTTATGAAAATCGAAGAACACACGAAGGTCAGTCTGAAACTAGTCTGTCACTAGATTCATGCACACCTGACGTTGCAGATCGTACAATGCTAAAATGCTTGGAATTTTATGAAAATTTTATGATGAATAGATCAAGATGTTCTCTACAACTTTTATGAAGAAATTTCTATCAAACAATGATCGTAGAAAATCATAAAAAATCATCAAACAGCACAACATCAATGAGGAAAGTATCAGAACAGACTTAAACATCATATTCCAGATTCTGATCCTAACTTCTTAAAGTGTTTTGACATAGCAAATCAGGTCCGATCGAGGCATGCAATATATCAAATCGAAGCTTAAAACGCGTTTTATGATTCTCTAGTTCATCACTTCGCGAGATTTCGACATTAACGAGCTCAAATCAGCATTTCAAACTTGCAGGTTTTCCAGGATACGAATTTGCAGAATCACATTCAAGTGCACTTACCTTGTTTAACGATGCTCCGACGCGCAATTGAGCGATCCGGCCTCCGTATTCGGATCAAAAACAGCACGGAGAAGTCACAGAAAGCTCGGCCAACCTATGATAATAGATTGCACAAACTATAGTGAGAATCGATCCGTTTTCGCACTAATGAACTAGTAATGGAGAATCAAATCAAAAAAACACGATCCGGTGGCTGTTCAACGAGCAAACGGCCACCACAGCTGCACGAATACGCCGAG
The DNA here is from genome assembly GCA_031216235.1 of Syzygium jambos. Lineage (NCBI taxonomy): Eukaryota > Viridiplantae > Streptophyta > Magnoliopsida > Myrtales > Myrtaceae > Syzygium > Syzygium jambos. The sequence goes on from CM062226.1 coordinate 20,961,469, forward strand.
GAACGTTGCTGGAGGTTTGGGATCGCCGAGGGAGATGCCGATCAGCCGGTTCAGCCTCTTGTACCGGCTGATCACATCACCGGCAACAGCGCCGGTGATGTTGCCGAGAAGAAGATCTGGCCTGAACAGCAAGCTCCGGCCACCAGAGAAGATAGCTGGTCTTGCGACCAACCTTGTGCCGCCGTGGGGGATGACGGCGGAGCGGCGGCTCACCGGAAAACAGCCGGCGATGAGGCGGAAGGCCGGCGGCCTAGAGAGAATGAGAGAGAGAGAGACGTGGACTAGAGAGAGAGAGAGAGAGAGAGAGAGAGAGAGAGAGAGAGAGAGAGAGAAAGAAGAGAGAGAATTCAGATCTGAAAAATGAGTGCCCCCCAAATTTTGGAGGAAAAAAACACTATATACCCCCCTCAACTTTAAATCCTAGCCCTTAGATTAATCCAATGGCCCAAAATGCATTTTTAATGATTAAAAATATTCTTTAAGGGCTAAGTATTAGTGACATGGCATCATAGATGGACGTGATCAATTCTAAATGAATGGCCACGATTGATTTGTTCATCTCCTAATTAATTTGTTTAATTCTTGAAGAAGGGCATTTTAGTAATTTCTCTTAGGGGCATTTTCGTAATTTTCAATTAAGGGTATTTTTGTCATTTTTGGGCTCAAAAGGATGTGGCCGGCCTAGATTAGTCAAGATAGATCGTCGATCGCCGGATTTTCGATCAGAAAATGGCTAGTTCGATCAGACCGTTTGAATTTGAATCAAACCGGGTTTAGCCGATTAGTCTTGAATTTGGCCTAATTGAACTGGTTCAATCCTTGATTCCATTTGTTCCTATTTTGTGCAATTTGGTCTCTATCATGATTAATTGACCCCATTAATATCGGATTTGATTAAATTGGATTGAACCGATTTGAAATTCATGCACAAATTGATCCAATTTAACTTGTTTGTCTCAATTGATCTTGAATTTGGGTAATTGCATGACCAAGCTAGACTAACAAATTTAATTGAAATCCAATTAACCAAATTGAGTCTCAATTCATCAAATTGAATATTAGTCTAGAGTGGGTCAAGTTGAATTGCACTAATCGGATCAAATACTCTTAGACTTCTTAATCAATGAATCACTAAATTGATCAAATTGACTCAAATTCATGTGAATCTTCCAAAATTGATTTTGAATTTGGATTTCATATAAGAAACTAGGCTCATTCGTGCCTCAATTGTGCACATCATGAAGAATCGATCCAAATCACTGATCAGGGCCAAAATTGAGGGTTTTTGTGTTTGGCTTGGAATCACAAAATTGGTTCAAAAATTGAATATAAGATGACCTCTAGATCAAATGTCGTGAAGAAAACTAACCTAAAAAATGATTAGAAATGAAGTAATTTCATTTTTGATCGATTTGAACCAAATTCCGCAAATTGGGAAAAAGTTGATTCCAAATCAATTTTTGTAAAATTTCAAATGTCAAAGGTAAATTGAATGTAAAATAAAATGATTTGTGGATTTTTGTATTTTTCAATTTTTTTGGTCAAAGGTTTGACCAAAAATCAAACCCTAATTGATTTTTCACTAGGAGCTTGATTTTATGATCAAATCTTTGAATTTTTATGAAATTTCCACTTCTCAAGTGAAATTAAACTTGAAAGAAATCTTTTTATGCGAAAAGCTCCAATTTAACCCGGGGTTGACTTTTGGTCACAGGATTGACCAAAAAGTCAACTCAAAAGTCAACTCAAAAGTCAACTATTTGACTTTTCGGGTTTTCACATGAAATGAATAGAAAATCGCTTACAAAAGCTAGGCCAACAGACAGAATTAAAAAACGACACTTTTTGTTCAAGAAACAGGCTCCTGCGCGATCGGAAACCATAATCTTGAATTTTCTATTTTTAATGACGCGTCGGCTAAAAATTAGGTGTCAACACCTGCCTTGAGCATGTGATCACCTACTTATGCCCCTGATGCGTTTTACGCGAGATTTAGATAATAACTGGCTGTGTGTATGTGTGATCACATTTCGCCCTGATGCGTGTTACGCGGGGTGTGCCGTCCTCATGCGCTTTGTAGTAGGACGATGCCCGGTACGTTTGAAAGATGACCAACCTCATGCACTTTGTAGTAGGCTCTGGTTCGTAAGGAGATCGGTGTTGCGTCTGATGCACTTTGTAGCAAGCTAGAGACACTAGGCCTGCGGCGTTTTCACGCTGGCCACGGAGTGTTGTGTTTGAAAAAAAAAGGACCGGATGCGTTTTTACATGGGTGGTATTAAATGATAAATTGAACATTTGCCAGTGTGCTAGTGTGGGCTAGTGAGCCGAGACAATGAATATGGCATGATATTAGCATATGCATGCATAAGAATGCATGGACCAGTGTGCGAGTGTGCGAAACTCGGTGAATGGCATGTGATATGAATACTGATGAGCGTGAGCATGCGTATGACGTACGTATGAATAGCGCGTTCGTGAATGTGAATTGATCAGTATGTTGAGATGCTTAACTTGCAGGGTCAGCCAGGTAAGTGATCGGGGCCCGAGGGCCTAGGTTGGAGGATGATTGTGATTTGTATTGCTATGCTGGTTGTGATATGCTTATCAGGAGAATGCATGTTAACCTAGTTTAGGTTTAGGGGTTATACTCGCTGAGATTTGTCTCATTGTTGTATAAATCCACTCTTTTCAGATCCCCAGCCGTAAGGATGCCGAGGCCGTCACCTCTATTTGGGCTAGCGCACTTGATCCAGCGGACTTCAAGTGTACACCCCTGCGGGGATGGGGCAGCCTATGTGAGATATTATTCAGTGTTATTTGTGAATGTGGGAGAGTCATACTATCATACCGAGGAGTACGTGGCCTGGTGCTATAGAGGAGCCGATGGAGTGACTGGACGCCCTCTCAGGATTTTTGATGTTCCTTTGGATGAGAACGACGTGATGATTCCGCAGATGGCAGATGGTGAGCTTCTAAACCCTCCACCTACACCTAATTGGAGCATTCAGGATGAGACTATAGACAGACCTGCTGCTATGGACGAGGATAATGAGGAGCCCGAGGTGACGTATGCTGATCCGGAGCCTTTAGACCATCAGGATGAGGTTGAGCCGGAAGCCCTGGAGTTAGACCCAAAGCAGGTTGGAGTAGTAGCTGAGATAGGTTCAGATGAGGAAATAGGATGATACCTTGATCCAGAGTTAGAGATGGGTTTAGAGGATGAGCAGGCAGCAGCCCAGGCCATGGAGTCGGAGGAATCAGGATCTAGTGAGGATCCTTCCGAGGAGTTGTCAGATGATCCTACAGAGTCCTCAGATCCAGACTGGAAGCCTTAGGATTATCCTGAGCCGTAGCTAGCAGTGGGGGCTGGTGACTTTTTAACTGTAGCCCTCTTTTTGAGTTTAGTTTGACCTCCATAGACACTTATCTTTTTGATCCAGTGGCTGTTGGCTGTCGTATAGCTGGTTTGTATTTTCTCTGGTTGTAAATGAATGTTGTAAAAAGGGGTTTCAATAGTAATATGAAGTATGTATATATTTTCTGGTGTGTTGGTGGTATGTTTGGCTATCCTTGGCTCATATTTATATCGTCAGGGTTTATTATTTATTGTTTCCGCTTGTGTTTTGCTCTCTGCTTGGGCGTTGGGTCGGCGACGCTTCCTGGAACGTCGCGATCATATATCGACCAAGGTAGGGATGTTGCGTGCCATGGGGTTCGGGACGTGACAAAACGTGTCCACATTAATTTCAATTAAAATATCTTCATCGTCGAAATGATTTTGTTCACTCAGAGAGATGGACCATTTTGATGCATTAAGTAAAACTACATAGTTTCTGTTGACGTGTTAACTGAGCATGTTGATATTGTCTGCCAAGTTCGATGACAATAAGGAGTTGTCTAAATTAACTTTTATCTTTTGCTTTCTACGTCATCTAAATATGATAATGCAAACAAGTTGATATTTGTTAGATTCAAAATTCATGAAACTTTGACAATGCTCAATATCCATATGTAGCTTCACATAAAATTTTCACGGTCTTCTAAGATTTGAATGATACTTTAAATTTTGGTTGAAAGTACAAAAGTACCTTATTTTTAAGCATAAATAGGCAGGCTGGCTCTAAGTTTGTTTTGACTAGGGGTGAGCGGTTCCAAGTTCCTTACAGGTTTTACCTAGAACCTAGAATCGACCCTTGAGTACATGTTCCTCACCTTTTTGGAATATGAAAACTACCCGTTGGAACTTAGAACCTACCCTGTCACAAGTTCCATGGTAGGTTTTAGGATCTATCATGTTGATTTTATTTCATTTTTAGTTAAACAAAATGAAAATGAATGCAACAATACCGAATAAGCTTGTCATTCACCAAAGAAAATACAAAAGACTAGTTTTCCTGGCATTATGGTTTAAATATATAATTAAAATGAAAAGTCATTGCGTAAATCGATATTAGAGGTGAGTGGTTCCATGTTCCATACAGGTTCCACTTGGAACCTATTCATGAGAATAGATTCTTTATTTTTTGGAATTTGAAACTTACCCTATCACAGGTTCCAAGTTCGTTCTAGGGTTTACCTAAATTCCATCACTTGTTGCTTTGATTCATTGACCACAACTTGTATTTAGATACACAAAAAATATGAAACATTAACAAGTCATGAAATGAAAGCTCGGACTAGTGATTCTAGATTATACATTCATCATTAAACGCCATGAAACACCATAAGATTAAGTGAAGACATAGACCAAGAAAAAACACGAAAATTTTATTTAGGTTTCAGGTTTTAGATTCCAAGTGAAAACCTAAAACTTGCTTGTCGAAACAGGTTCCCCAATTTTTAGAACTTGGAACCTATCCTACATACTTTTGAATTTGGAACTTACAAATTCTCACCGGTCAAGTTCTTAGGTTACAGGGTAGAATCTGGAATTATGCTCACCCCTTGTTCTGATGGAGAAGTTAACGGCTATAATTTCTCCCTCTAGTATGAGTATGTGTCTCTTTTCTGAATCATTTGAAAAGTAGGGCCAAACATGTCATCGAATACTAGTGTTGAACACGCGCTATGCGCATGTGCGATGTTGATGTTGTATAAATTATAAAAATAATCAATTGAGGGTCACTTATAAACAAAAACAAATGTGGGCGATTACGTTCTTCTAGCGTGTACGAGACTGAATAAATATGTTAAAATTAAATAAAAAGCTATCGAGGGTCACAGAACAACAAAAGGAAAACAAAAGTACCTTATTACGTGAGTGGAGGAAGTGGGTCATGAATGAAAATTATGGAGGACAACTTATTAGGGTCATTTAACTTATTTATCAATTTTTTCTTATTGTCTTATACGCAAGGGTAATGAAGAGCAAAAGCGAGACAAAATTATTATTGTTTGGCTTATAAATTCAGGCACTCGGCCCTTTCATGGAAAGGCTAAGTGGCAAAAATAAAAGAAGGAGAGGCTCAAGTCGACCTGGTCATGGGACTGGCGACTCGGGAGCCTTCGAAGCCATAAGGAACCTGAACGGCATTTTCGAATGGGCTTGGACAAAGCTATCTAGTAATTGGGTGTGGCCCAATCCCATCTGGCCATGAATCACCTTCTCACGTTCATGGCCGAAGCAGAAAAGTGGCCCGGGGGGGGGGGGGGGCGGTGTTGGTGTCATCAGGTGCCAATTTATCGCGAGAAAACGAATGAGCACGAGATCAAACGGGAGAGAGAATAAGGAAGATTCGGAGTGGCGACCTGCGTGCCGAGCTCATCTTATCCCGCGCCCAAAAGATCCGGGAACGCTTTACATTTTGATCCAAATCTTGGCTTCGGACTTTTGTCCCAGGGGAGAAAAAGCGAATATTATGCCGTGGTTAGGTTGGACGCCCTGAGCCGAGATGGGTCGTCTCCGCAACGCGCCTCGTACACGTAAAACCCCACCTTATGATGGTGATGAATCCGAATGATTCAGACCACAGAGAGCAAAAAGAAAGTGCTTCGTGATCCGCTGGGCCATTGGCCTCACTTTCATTCCCATCTTTCTTATCCACATCTACGGATCCGTTTATTCCACCAAAAATAATCAACGATTTTAAAAAATAATTGATAAAAAGCCATAAAAAATTCGAAACTATGCTTACCGTGACGCATTTATTCTGAACTTTTTTTTGTGACATCAAAACTCCCAGGCTATGCCAACCGTGACACATTTACCTTGAACTTTATTTACTTTCTATTAATGTTTCATTAGATAAATTTTTAGGTAAGACAACGTCCTTATCATTTTACTTAAGCCATGTGGGCGCGCCATGTCGACACTATTTGTTTTTTAGTATTCAAGTAGGCAAATTTTTAACAGTTTTCATTAATGGAACTTTGACGGAGGATAAATGTGTCACACGGATATAAGTTTTGGATATTTGGTATTGCAGAAAAAAAAGTTTATGATAAATTTGTTACAATAGGCATAATTTAGGATTTTTGACCGCTTATATCGCTTACAAATGAATGAATAAAAAATTTCTCACCTGACTATTGTATAAATCATTGTTGATAATGGAAATTTTTATGCTTGACTAATTGCTCAAAATGATGCAAATAATTTTTTTAGAGCTATTCTTTTGAATTATTTATCTTCCGTGAAAGTTTGGAATGTTTTGTGTCGCACAAAATGTTTAGGGTTAATTTGTTACCATGGGAAAAATTTAGGGCTTTTGGCGGCTTTTGCCCAAAATAATTTCGTTGAAATAATTGTTTATATTGCTTATACAAAGAACGAATAAAAAAGTTCTCACCTAATGCAAATAATTTCTTAAAAGATAATTTTTTAAAATTATTTATCTTCCTTGAAACAAATGGATCCGAGCGTAAATTAATTGTGGGACTCGAATGACAAGCGGGTCTTGAGTCTGATATCTCTTCAGTATAAACTTCATACTACGAACAAACGACCCTTTACAAGTCTAATTTCGACATGGGCAACCAAAATCTTGACTCAACCCCCCATTCCCCATTCCCCACCAACCCCAACAACCACCACCCACACCACACCCCACCCCCCACCCCCCCGCGCAAAAAAAAAAAGATAGGCAAGATCATTGTAAATTCCCAATTTCATCATGTGCGATTAATCTTGACCCGACTTGAGGGATGGCAAAGTTTGGTGCACGAAAGCTGACTTAATTGAAATAATTGACAAAAAAATAATTAACTTGAAGAATAGCAGAATAACAGCGATATTCAAGTTCGATTTGTCCTCGGCATGATTTATAGGTCATGCTACACATGGACTATAAATCTTGACCTCACCAGAACGATGGCCACCAGTTTTGTTTTTTTTTGTTTTTTTGTTTTTTAATTTCTGACTCCTCCAAGAATGATCAATTTGGACTCCGTGAGAAAGATGGCCTAACTCAAGGCTGCAATTAATCTACAAAAATTGGCCAGAAAAGCTAATTTAAAGTTGCACTAATGTTGAGGAATCATTTTTTAATTGACAAGAATCGAGCGACTAGTTAATTGAGCCAATGTGTAGCAAACGGTTATCTATATCATATAAGTGGAGAAAGTGCAAAAAAGTCTTAAACTTATTGCACTAGTATCAATTCAGTCCTAAATTTTTTAATTAGATCAATTTAATCCTAAACTTTTTTACATCGGTACCAATTGAGTCCATCTAGCTGATTTAGGCAGGAAATTGCTAATGTGGACGCTGGCTATCCTATCTGGCACAGTCGGCGCTGACATAGATAATTTTTTAAATAATTTTTCAAATTTTTATTAATTTTTAAAATAATTCTCTTTTTTCTTCTTCTTTTTTCGTTTCCTTCTTTTTTTCTTTCCTTTTTTTTTCCTTTCCTTTTCTTTTGGCCTATGGCCGATAAGAAAAAGAAAAGGAAAAAAAGTAATAAAAAAATTGAAAAATTATACAAAATTATTCACATCAGTTTTATTCATGTCACGTAAGGTATCCGACGTCCACAATTTTCAGCCTAAATTGGACCGATAGACTCAATTGGTAGTAATGTGAAAAGATTTAGGACTTAATTGGTCAAATTGAAAGGTTTAGGACTAAATTGGTATCAATTTATGACTCTTTTGGTACTTTTCACCTATATGAACATATTACTATAAAGTTTTCTTGAAGTGTTGTTGCCTCTTAAGTTCGCCACTTAAGATTGTGGACTGTTAGAACGGGCCACTGTCGTCATCTAGACATGTATTGGATTATGTCTATCTCCATCGATGTTCATGTGCATGCATTGCGATTATTTCTATTCTTTTATGTTCGCACCGCTTGGTGGTGGATACCCGGGATGTTTCCATCCGGTCGCGGAAAATGGCTTGCGTTGCGTCTCTGGTTTTAAAACAAAGCTACCAGACTACCCTCCGTCCTTTTCTGAAACGCTGTCCATGTAATGCACATTGCGCCTTAAAGAAATTTCTTGGGGTCTCCTACATATCCGAGGTTGATGAGGGGTGGCATCCTCTAGCAAATTTTAGCCCATTTTCAAAGGAGCTTTCCTTAAAAGGTTTGTCTTTATTTCTTCCTTTATTATTTGGATATTCGAGTCATGCGACCCTCAACTAGCTTCCTAAAAACTGTAGTTGTCGAGCTCTATGACGGGTTATCATCCTTTTGCCCCCTCATTTTCACCCTCCAGGGAAAAAAACTATTAACGGAGGACTTAAATATTTTGAAGTTCCTCGAAATTTTTTTTTCCTAACTTGATTATAATTGTGTTGGAAGAACTGGCATTGAACAGAAGAAAATCATGTTGCAGAATACCGACTTGAATTAGAACTCTTATCTACGCAAGAAAAAGACAGTTGCAAAATACTATTTGAAGCCAAGATAAACATTGAGTTGAGTTAAGGTCCACTTCAATAAGGTCTTATAATCCTATGATTAAGCTCGTGGTCACATAAACAATGATAGTCTAGCAAATTCAAAGGTGTGCTACGACTCTGTAGCAAACCAAGCAAGACCCCCAATTGCGAATCTAGTAGCCAAGCTCACTCATGAGTCACCCATGTCTTCGGCAAATTCAAACAATGGAGCCTAGAAAGTCAACAAAAAGCATATGAAGATACCCATGAATCGGACAAATTAGAGACCCACGAGTTTATAGGCTTGTTAAGGCATGTGCATGGACCATTTTGCTCGGAGAATGAAGATCCTCTTTGATCCGCAACCCCGTGTACTTTGTTGACTCATAATCATAAGATGCAATAGCGTTTTCACATGCTCTCCAATTATTAAAATAAAAAGAAAAAATGACACAAATGATTCAAGAACTTTAATTCAATGTGTAATGTCATCCTTAGACTTTCTATTTCTTCAACATGGTCCCTAAATTTTGGCCCAACGTACAATATTGTCCATAAATTTTTAATTTGTTCAATGTGGTGACGCAACAAATGGAAAGATTAAATTGAATATTTATTAACAGTTTAGGGACCATATTTAAAAGTTTAAGGATAATATTTCACATTGGGTCAAAGTTTAAGGACTAAATTGCATAAATTTTAATCCAAATATGATATTGCATATTGGATTTGTGTTATTATCCCCAATGAAAAAAAACAAGTCGGCAAGTCGATGTTGATTCTTTACTATTATTGCCTTTTCTTTCTTTATTTGCCTTTTCTAAACATCAAATCATTGGCCACGTTAACCTAACATTGTGCTTTTTCGACCAAAAAAATAAAACTTGAATTGTGCTTTGGACTCCTACGAGGGGACCATACCCTAGAGAAGATTCTTTAAATGACTGAATCTACCTATGTAACCTACGTAAAAGAGCAGGGCTTTCATGTCCTTGCGGACGACCACAACCGTTGGACTTACGATTGTTTTTGGGTCTAATACTCTAAAAAATCTCAAATTTTAGGATTAGTTCCAATTCTATCCTAAATTCTAATTTTTGCCTCATAAAAAATCCTAAACTTTAGGTCTAATCTCAATTCTACCCTAAATATTTTCATCTCATAAATAACTACCAATTTTTACATGAGTTCTGAGTCTTCCCCTGTTAACCCTCCGTCCAAAGTTTCTCTTAACATCCGAGAGATGGAAAACTCCCGAGCACGAGCTATTCGACTGTCCCGAGCCAAGTGTCTTGAGCGCAAGCTCTCTGATCGCGAGAGATGGAAGACTCCCGAGCACGAGAGATTGAAGACTGAGTGCAAAATCGAAGATCCCGAAGCAAGATGGAAGGAATACTCTCCTAATAGTAAGAGCAATTGAAGAAAGCTAATCCTAATTACTCTAATTTTTACCCGAACATCAGATCCAACAAGACGTTGTTTAAGCTATCATGGAAATTCATCTCCAAAAGTGTCTCAAGCATGAGCTCTCCAATCACAAGAGATGGAAGACTCCCGAGCAAGAGAGATTGAAAACTGAGTGCAAAATTGAAGATCCTGGAGCAAGATGTAAGGAAGACTCTCTTAAGAGTAATTGAAGAAAGCCAACCCTAATTACTCTAATTTTTACCCAAATTTCAAAATTATTTTGTTTGTGCTGACATATAAATTCATCTCCAATAAACGTATTCTTGGATATGAAATTTGTTAAAACTAGAGTAATGATGTGGAAATGCCATGTCATTAAGGGTGATTTTGAATGGAGGGTTAACAGAGGCATATATCAAACTCAATTAAAAGTATGTGGTTTTCTATGAATAAAAAAAAGTTCAAAGTAGAATTAGGATTGGATCTAAAGCTGGTGGTTTTTTACGAGATAAAAAAAAGTTTAGGGTAGAATCGAGATTGGGCTAAAAGTTACGAGTTTTTTATGAGACAAAAAAAGGTTTTAGGATAGAATTGGATTTGGAGCTAAAGTTGAGGGGTTTTTTAAGATATTAGGCCTTTTTGTTCTTGACTTTCGGCAAATCTCAATGGATAGCGGCTTGCCAATCTAGAATAGGGATAATTATAACAAAAAAGTCATAAACTTATTGTACATAAGCCAATTCGGTTCTAAACTCTTTAATGTGACAAATGTAATCATAAACCTTTTGACGATTTGCCAATGAAGTCTTTTCGGCTAGTTTTGGCCGAACAGTCTGACGTAGATGCCGATTGTCTTACATAGCACAACCGATGCTAATGTTGACAATTCTTTGATTTTCATTTAATTTTTCTGAATTTTTGATAGATTTTTTTTTCCTTTTTTTCCTTCTTCCATGGCCGTTCGCTAGGCCTTGGTGATGGCCAATGTCAGCTACAGGTAATGATGCAGGAGCATCCAATGTAATTGCATTGACAAAATCAGCACCGTTGATGTTCATTCAAGCTAGGGTAGATTTCAGTCTTAACATGGTTCGGTAGATCATCGACAAGGAAGCTATCAACTAGGTTACCATATATTAAGTTGTCGATTCTACCCTAGAAGTTTAAAGCTACCGTTTCACAAAGAATAGTTACTGATTTCAATACGGATTGACATCGTATCGATTGGAGGTTGTTCCAAGAAATTTCTTATGAAATTTGCCCATCTATTAAGATGATTATCTATTGGTCAAAGATGGAACACGAATTTTAGAAGATAAAACGCAAGGCTCAAGATTTCAAGTCTCCATATCTCATCAATGCATTTCAAAGTTCCTAGGTCTTAAATGTTATGTGAGTCTCAAGAGTCAAAGTCCTTAGTTCCTAGGTATTTATTGCTTTCTAGTTCTCATGTCTTTTAGGCACCGTTCGTTTTGCGAAAAATGTTACGTTTTTGGAAAATATTTTCTAGGAAGCCATTTTCCTGGAAAATTTCAGTGTTTGGCTAAAATCTGAAAAAGTCTCTGAAAATATTTTCCGCTGTTTGGTATGGAAAATATTTCCTTCATGCACTATTTTGAATAATTTTTTATTTTGTATTTTAATATTTCTTTTCCTTTTTTTCTTTTTTATTTCCCTTTCTTTCTTCCTTTGCTGGTCGTCGACCATAGCGATCGGTCACAGGCAAGGCTTGGCCTTGCTTGCCCAAGGCCAGTGAGGCTCATCGTGGCCGGCGACCGACCTCGAGCAAGTGAGGCCTCGCTTCACCTTGCCGGTCTCGAGCTCGGCTGAGCATCGCCGGATTTGGGGAGGCGAGGCTAGGCTCGGCCTCGCTCTAGCTCGTCGGCCTTGGGCGAGCGAGGCATCACCTCGCCTCGCTAGATCTGGCAAGCATCACCTGATCTGGCGAGGCGAGGCTAGGCTCGGCCTCGCTCGAGCTCGCCAGCCTTGGGTGAGTGAGGCCTCGCCTTGCCTCGCCAGATCTAGCAAGGCTTGGCCTCGCCTTGTTGGTCTCGAGCTCCATCGAGCATCGCCGGACCTGGAGAGGCGAGACAAGGCCTTGCTTGAGCTTGCCAGCAGTGGGATGGGACGAGGGACAAGAGCACGCGCAAGGCAGCAGTGGAGGAGGAGCAGACGAAGCACAAGGCAGCAGTAGAGGAGGAGCGGCTCTGGAGATGAAAACCCTAGTTTGCTCATAACGATGGGGAAAAAGAGAGAGAGGAGGAGAGGACCTGTGAGAAGGGAGATTGGAAAATGATTTCCTTTCCTTCATGAAAGGAAATCATTTTCTCAGTTTTCAAAGGAAATTTTCCATTGACCAGAAAATATTTTCTTTGACCACTCAATTTTTGCCTCCGAACATTGAAAATTATGAAAAATGTTTTTCAGGAAAATATTTTCTATGAAATGAATAGAGTCTTAATGTTTGGTTATTTCCTATGTCCTAGTTCTCCTATAAATAGAGGATTGTTCTCCATTGTAATGCAGACTAGACTTTGATTCATATATGAGATTTTCCTCTGTGTGAGCAATTATATTTGGAGAGTGGATAACTCCTATATCGGTTTATTTATCCTTGGAGAGTGGATTACTCCTTGGTGGTAAAGCTAAGAAGCACTTTATTCTCGACTGGTGGATTCCCTTTAGGCCCTAGTGGTGAGCTTCTCATATCTCGAAATCCTTTAACCTTGATGGGTGACTTGTCCTTTAAGCCTTGGTGGTGAACTTCGTCGATTCGATCTTCATCCTATGTTGGTGGTGCATCCTTTATACCTTGGTTGTTATCGTAATCTGTCCTTTGATTCTATTTGACCCATCAACACACATCCTGCAAACACACACCCATCCATACACATAACCCAGAAAACTTCATTTCCGGAATCACTTGCCCACGCATGCATCAAGTAATGACTGAGGCTCGGCGAGGCTCGACCCTCCTTGTTGAGGCTAACGAGATCGACCCTTGCCGGCTCTCGCTTGTGGCCAATCATAGGGCATTGCTGAGGCCCAGCGATCGACAAAGACAAAAGGAAAAAAGAAGAAAGAAAAGAAGAAAAAATTCAAAAAATGAAAATAATTGTTCATGTCAATGCCGGCCATGCCACGTAGGACGCCCGCATTCACGTCAGCAATTTCTGGCCAAAATTGGCTAGAAGGACTTTATTGGCAATTCATCAAAATGTTTAGGACTAAATTGACAAAAGTGAAATGTTTAGGATTGATTTTGGCATCCGCACGATAGATTTATGAATTTTTTTTGGTAATTTCCCATTTGGTATAATACTTTGAACAAAGCACAATCATTGATGACAACTTCATTTTCATAGATAAAGAAATTATGAAAGTTATTGCTACACCGAAAAAAGGCGTTGCGTGGCGTAAAGGATTTACATCCCATCTACCTAGTTTTTTTCTTAAGCAACTATATACTATGATTAGGTAAAGGTTAACTGATTTCGGAAAAACCTGATTAAGGGACAAACGAGCTTGCATTGAGTTTGAAAAACTTTTTGTCCAAGTCTGCTCCAGTTGCAAATGTATTCATTTCTTTTAAGTAAAATTGTTTGAGCATGGGCAAGCACAAGTATAGTTAAGAAGAACGGCCATAAGAAGCAAAGAGCTTGTTCAGACCCAATTTTCTTTATGTCTCGGGACTTGAATAGACCCAATATATAGCTAGACAATATCGTTACCTCTCTGTAAGAATTACTGGTTATAACTTGGCTGTAAGTCATATTTTGAAGATTTTTTTAATATAGTAATAATTTGTTCGATTGCACTATGGTGGGGGATTCTTTTCATCTGATCAAGCGCGTTTTAAGAAGAACGGCCACAAGAAGCAAAGAGCTTGTCCAAACCCAGCTTTATTTTGTCTCTGGGCTGGAACAGATCCAACAGATCGCTAGACACGTGATCGTCACCTCTTTGTAAGAATTATCAAATTGATTATAACTTAGCTGTAAGTCACATTTTGAAAAGTTTTTATAATAGTAATTATTTGTTCGATCGCGCTGTGGTGGGGGATTCTTTTCATCTGATCAAGTGCGTTTTAAGAAACCATAATTTTTTTAGGTCAGAAAACAAACAAGCAGAGTGACGATGCTTATATCACTTTAGTCTTCTAGATGTAGAAAAACACATACCCATTCATACGACGAAATCCAAAGAAGGATAAATTATATGTAATCGCATTAACATTTGAGGAAGGATGCAACTTAGGAAGCCATGTTATAGTCAGCAATGATCATTATGTACAAAACTTCTCATTCAAAATGCTAAACGACATTTTCCAGAACACTAATCCTAACACTAGCTGTCTTAGCCGTCTAAATCGGTTCTAACAACTATCAAAACATCAGACAAGGTCAGGAAAACTAACTTGAATGGCCCTACGGCCATGGCAATGCTCCAGCGAGGTCACCTGAGCTCCAGCGAAAGGGTTTTATGCACGGCCGACTCGGTTTGTGCATTTTAATGCCCAAAAATCACAATCAAACAACACCAAAATGATTAGAAACTAGTAATGAACATTTTGGAATGCAGAATCGCAAAAAAAAAAAATCGCAAGAACAACCGGATTGAATTGAAGGAATTTTACCTGCTTCGTTCGATGATCAACTGAAATTGTCGAACTGGTCCTCACCCCAAGAGTTGTTCCTTGACATTTGATCTTCATCCTGGTGGCTTCTGATTCGCCGGAACAGGTCTGGATTGGCCGAACGAAGTTCGATTTCAAGCGTTCATAATCAGCCTCCTTCTGGTTCACCCGAGGAGGAGATCCTCCCTAGACGGTCAATTTGTCGGCGCCGTTCAATCGACCTGCGCTGATTACTCAACCTGGGGATCTATACTCCTCTCTCTCTCTGTCTAGATTTCAGGTTTTTCCTCTGTTTCTCTCTCCTCTCTCTCTCTCTCTATGGCATTCTATCGAACAGCTTTCCTCCTCTATTCCAGTTTTTTTCATTTTTTGTAGCTCGATTCCCACCCAAATTCAGTTGGCACCGACTTGTAATCGGTTGGGGTTGATTAATTGGTGCCAGCTGGACATTTTCCAGTTGACCAAATCAATTAAAACGTGTTAGTTTGATGCAAAATGATCGGTGAAGTCGCGGGTTTAATTTGGTTTTGAGTTAATACCACGAAAAACCGTAAACTGGTACAGTTATAACAATTTTACCCCAAACTATTTTTTTGACCATAAAAAACCCCAAATTGGTATACTTGTGATAAATTTATCCCAAACTATTTTTTGGACCATCAAAAACCCCGAACTGGTATACTTGTGATAAATTTACCCCAACTAAATTTTTAATATTATTTTTTATTTTTTCAAAATTTTTTTATTTTTTCTTTTCTTTTCTTTTTTTCCTTAATCTTCTTCATCTTCAATTTCTGGCCGATCGCCGGACAGACGACTGGCCAGAGGCAGAAGCCGGTGAGGTCAGCCCCGCTGGCCGTTGGCGAGGTTGGCCTCACCGGCTTCCGCCTCCGGCTGGTCGCCGGACCGGCGATCGGCCAGAAATTAAAGATGAAGAAGATTAAGGAAAAAAAGAAAAGAAAAGAAAATTCGAAAAAATAAAAAATAATATTAAAAAATTAGTTGGGGTAAAATTATCATAAGTATACCAGTTTAGGATTTTTGGTAGTCAAAAAAATAGTTCGGGGTAAATTTATCACAAGTGTACCAGTTTGGAGTTTTTTGTGGTCAAAAAAATAGTTTGGGGTAAAACTGTCACAACTGTACTAGTTTAGAGTTTTTTATGGTAGTAACCCTTTGGTTTTTTTAGGTTTAATGCACTTTTTGGAAAACCAAGTGAAGAAGATGACCTACCCGGGTCGGGTTGGGTTGACCCGGTAGACCCGACTGACCCGAGTTGGTTTAAACTCACAAATTCGACTCGATTTTAACCCAATTTTCCAAATTTAATCTCAAAATTGAATTCTCTATCATGTTCTGAACCCAAGTATATATTTTTCCACAATTTTTATTGTAATTGAGCTCAAGATTTTCTCATTTTTGTACTCGGGTTAATAGGGTTTTGTTTAATTTGGTGTCCTAATGACCTGATTAGGTAAAATTGATGCCAAAATTGAATTACTCACATCTAATTAACCCTAGAAATGTTGGTCTCATATTTCGACAATTTCATAATGGGCACGATTCCCAATTTGGGTTCAAAATTCTTAATTTTCAATCGAATTTTGGGGATTTTTGATTTTTATGTCAAATTGTGCAATTGGACTGATTATTATGTAATTCAAGGTTCCAGAATCATTTTTTGTGAAGACATTATGACTTAAAAATGACTAGAAAAAACTTAATTGCATTTTTGGTTTAATTCGAGTTTAATTTTGCCAAATTTTGGGAAAAACATATACCCGATTGAGATTTTTCAAAATTGACAATGTATTCATGAAATTGGATTTAAAATAAGACTAATGACTATTTTTATGGAATTTTCCAGATTCCATTTGCTATTTTTCTTGATTTTCTTACCTATTTTGACTAAAAAAATTAAGGAAAATGCAAAAAAACGCTAAAAAAATTATTTTTTGGTTTAAAAATAGGTTTCTAGGCTTGGCTAAGATTTCTAGTCCTAATTTTGAAATTTTTGAAAATATGAAAGAAAAAATGAGCTAAAAATTAGGTATCAACACTCTAGAAAGCTTGATTGTGAAGGTCTGAAACCGGAGCTCAGGCGGTCTGACCAAGTACCCTCGGACGGGAACTGAAGCCATCAACTTGAAGCCCAAGTGTTAGGGAACAACTTTATGGGCACCGATTAGTCCTAGAACTCCAATTTGTATACATTCGAAGCGGGTAAATATTACTCATGGTCATGGTTTTTCTAGAAATTCCAGAAAACATGATTTGACTCAATCTTGATGTTCATGCTGTTCTAATCATGATTTTATATTTTTGGATGTTCAAAACTTGTTTCTAATCACGTTTTATGTCGTTTGATTGCATTTTGATTGGAAAATATGCATAAACCGGGTCGGTTGTTCATGGAAACCTTCGCCGGAGCCATTCGAAGCCTCTCTGGAGTACATCTCATGGCTAATGGCCGCTCAAGTTAGTCGTCCTTGACTTTGTTTGATGATTTGATGGTCATTTTAATCGACTTAGACGGTTAGGGCGATCATAATAGGGGCGAATGTTAGAAAAGTTAGAGAGGTCAGTTTTGAGTCGGCATTTTTAGGTTCGGTTTTTGCCGGCTGACGAACGTCTGGCAGTTTTCCAAGTAGGCTAGACTGAAAATAGAACACATGGACTTTACAATGGATCAATCGGAACGGCAAAATAGTCTCCGGAAGGTTGTCGACCATGGGCCCGAACCGGTGACCTCGAAAACGTTTAATACAAAATCATGCACGCCAAGTGCTTAACAAAATGCCCCAATAAAAAAGGTCAAAAACGACACCATTTTAATGCTGAACTCGCCGAAGAAGACGATCGACGCCAGTGCCAGCGAGGCCCAGTTCAGCCAAGCCAAACCAAGTTGAACCGGGCCGGTTCTGTTCGGTTCTCGGCAAGAAAAATTTTAAAAAATATATAAAAAAATAAAAAATCTAAAAAATTCAATAAAAAATAAAAAATCTAAAAAATACAAATTTTTTTCAGAAATTCGGAAAATTCATAAAAAATCAGAAAATTCACATAAAAAATTCTAAAAAAATAAAAAAAAATTTCATAATTTTCAGAAAATCCATAAAAATTCAGAAAGTTCAGAAAATACAAATAAAAATTGTGAAAAATTCACAAAATCTAAAAAAAAGTGCTTGCAATCTTCCAAGAAATGTTTGAAATGATCATTTGGTAGACTTTTATGTCTCAATTTATGAACTTGGTCTTTTCTTTATTTGATTGAAATGGGAATTGTCTGATATCCTTCAATTTTATCTCTCTTAACCAATCCTCAAGTGTTCGGAGATATTCGTAATGTATATAATCCAATTGATCCAATAAAGTCTTTCGAAGGACTATAATGTCGGCTTAGTCAATGGCTATTCAAGGGATAGGTATTTTGAAGCTAAGAAAAAGGATTTAATCATATCTGACTTCGGGTCTACAAGTTAAGAGCCTATAAGACAAGACAAGATATTATTGCATACACTCCTTTGAGCGATAACTTCTTGTCATAAAATCACATTTTTTTTTCTCAACATCCCAATATGAAGAGTCTTTGTGGAGAGGTTATATTGTTGGTATTGGGTAGGCTCAAAAAGGCTCATTTGTTTGAGTTTAGGGTTTTCATGAAATTGGTGATCTTCTTGGCATCACCACCCTTTTTATTTTGTCCACTAAGGATCTTTCTTTTTGTGAACATCAGAGCCCCCTAAACGTTCATTACAATCTCTTTTCTTTTGCTCATTCTCACTTGTTGTGATTTATGATCTCTCGCAATTTTGGCTCTGCTTTATCATGACTTTTTTTTGTCATTTCGAGCTTTCTTTTTAACCCTCTTTTCTTTCTCATTTTTCTCGGGCATTCGGCCTTACTTTTACTAGGCACATTACTTTTTCATGCCCCTGATTCTTTTGCCTTTTGACTTTTTTTTTTCTAAGGACTCTGTATCTTGCCTTTTGTTTCTTATCTATTCAAAGTGAATCATATGCTTATGCTCTAATGTGAAGAGATGATCACTAATTTAGGGTTCTGAAATGAATATTAAGGCTCAATTGGGCTTTGCCAAAAGTAATCGCTCAAAAGAGTGTATAAGAAATGAAGTGCTCTTCTTCCTCTTGGGATGTCTTGAGCTTCCATATGACTTCATCTGAAGTTATCATGGAAAGATTGATGCAAGAGTATGCAATAAAATCTTTCTTGAACATGTTCTCCATAGCTATCAACCACAAACCTCCTGATTTGCCCCAATATGGAGTGGTTCTTAACAGGGTTGTTTTGGAAAAACTTCTCCACTGTTTTGGCTCAAATTTGATTTGTAAGGGATAAGCATGTATTTGGGATAGTGAAATGACTGCCTTTCATTATTTCAATCCATGTAATCATTGCGAACATCCCCTATTTTCTTTGGATGAGTTTTTTTTCTCACTCACTCCCTTTGACTTTGAGTGTATAGGAGACGTGTTTGGATACGGTTTACCTTTCATTATTTGAAGGTTTTTCTATTCAATTTGATCCAAACTTTTTCTTTGAAAATTTTCAAAGCCTTTTGTCAAATTATCCCTTTTAGGGAATTTTGCTACTTAATGCATTCTCAAAGAAAGCTTTTTTCAAAACTTTTGATTTGAAATATTTCTGAGGTATTTTCTTTTTAAAACAATCTGTTTTGTTTTGCTCAGTTTTAATGTCATTCCGCTTAGGGAAGAAGAAGTTCGATTTTCTCTTAGAAAAGCAACTTCTTTAACACTTGCACTCACGATTCAGGGATACCTGTCTGATCAACTTACCAAGATCCCTCTTGTTTGCATGTTTTTGCTTTGGTTCCACTGTGGATTCTTCTCTTGTTGCTCCCTTTTCTTTGTCTCCCTAGAGATGATAACAAGAAAAGCACATTAGGAAATATCAAGGGAAAAAATTGAATTAAAAGCGATACTTCCTTCTATTATTTGACAACTTTGTTAGGGATTCTGAAACCATCGACTGGTTCGGACTCCTTTTGTTTTCTTCTGCAAAATAGATAAACATGTTCACGAAATGTGTGATATGCATGATATGCATGATATGCACATATTCTAAAGTGACCCAAATCTCTTCTTGAATGTTCGTTTTCATTTTATGGGTAGAAAATCTTGACAGTATTTGCATTTACAAGATAGGCCAATTTTGCTCTAGCCATATCTACAAGAATCAATGCTCCTCCAAGGAGGACTTTCTTGACGATGTATGGACCTTCATAATTCGGAGTGAATTTGCCACGAGGATCTGAATTATTGAGGATGACTTTCTTTACCACTAAATTCTCTGTTTTGAAATGCCTTGGTTTCACTTTTCGGTTAAATGATTTAGCCACTCTTCTCTGATAGGCTTACCCATGGCATATAGCTCTTAATCTCTTTTCATTGATCATATTGAGTTGTTCATATCTTTGTTGAATCCACTTAACTTCTAAGAGCTTCAATTGGAATAGTATCCTTAATGAAGGAATTTTTGCTTCAACAGGTAGCACTACTTCCATTCCATAAACCAAGAAAAACGGGGTTACTCCAATTGACGTTTGAATTGAAGTTCGGTATGCCATCAAAGCATACGGCAACCTTTCGTATCAATCACGATAATTTTCAGCTGTCTTGACCAATATCTTCTTGATATTCTTATTTGCTGCTTCAACTGCTCCATTCATTTATGGATGATATGGGGATGAGTTGAGATGTCGGACGTGGAAGTGTTCGAGTAAATCATCCATAATCTTGTTGTTTAAATTTGAGCCATTGTCCATAATTATTGCTTTTGGAACCCCATACCTAGCAATGATGTCTCGCCTAATGAATCTCGCAACATTCTTGGCAGTAACATTCATATAAGAGTTTGCTTCAATACATTTGGTGAAATAGTCAATAGCAACCAGGATGCACTGGTGCCCATTTGAGGCTTTGGGGTTAATTGGACCAATCATTTCAACACCTCACATTGAAAATGGCCATTGCTTAGACATTTGATGTAGCTCATTTAGTGATGCATTGATTTTGTCCCCATAAACTTGACATCGATGACAACATTTCATATGTTGGATGCAATCTGTTTCCATTGTCATCTAATAATATCCCAACCTCATAATCTTTCGAGCTAGAAGATGTTCATTCATGTGCGGTCCACATTCACCCTCATGAATCTCTTTCATGATCTGTTTAGCTTCTGTAGTATCCACACATCTTAGTAGAGTTGAATCAAACGATGACAACTGAGGAAGAATTTGCTGGCTATCTTCTTTATAAATTTTCTGTCACCCGGTTGGCTTCCTTCAGAAAATTCTCCTAATTGAAGATACCATCTTTAGCTTGTAGTAATGACAAAGTTGTAAGAGCATCTCCAAAATGATTCTGAGCACTTGGGAGATAATCGAATGTTACTTCTTCGAATTTTTCTATCATCTCTTCTAAGTATCTATGATAAGGAATTAATTTGGCATCTCGAGTTTGCCATTCGCCAGTTGTTTGTAATATGATGAGCATAGAATCTCTATATACCTGCAACCTCTTTACTTTCATCGAGAGGGCTAATTGCAAGCCGAGAATGCATCCTTCGTATTCAGCGACGTTATTGGTGCATGGAAATACCAGTTTCACAGATACCAGATAGTGTTGGCCTTCTGGAGAGATCAATACTACCCTAGTTCCTGATCTAGATAAGTTGATTGCACCATCAAAATACGTAGTCCATTTATCGTCGACCAATATTAATATATGATCATCAATTTGTTCTTTGGGATTCGCGATATTCTGCAAATTTTCTGTCAACATGTCTGTTATTGCTCGTCCTTTGACCGACTTTTGGGATGAACTTCTGATGTCAAATTCAGACAACAAGACTTGCCACTTTGCCAATTTCCCGACTAAGGAGAATTTCTCAAGAAGGTACTTGATCGGATCATTCTCAGTCACTAGCAAAATTTGATGACAGAGGGTGTATTGCCTTAATCTATGTAACACCCAAATCAATGCAACGCATGTCTTTTCGACTGTTAGGTAATTCGTTAATGATGTTATGAATTTTTTGCTCAAGTAATAAATGGCTTGTTCTTTACTATCATTTGGTCTTCTTTGTATAAGCACTGCTCCTAATGACTCATAGTAAATCGTCAAATATAAGATCAGCGGAACCCCAGGGATTGGTGGTACCAACACTAGTGGGCATACTATATATTCTTTGATTTTGTCAAAGGCTTGTTGACATTTCGTATCCTACTTCACTTTGGCATTTTTCTTCAACAATTTGAAAAATGGTTTAGCAATTTCAGAAAGCTGATAAATGAAATGAGCAATGTAGTTTAATCGCCCTAATAGGCTTCTCACTTCTTTTACCGTAGAAGGAGTCTTTAAGTTGTATATTACCTTGATCTTGGAGGGATCTATTTCGATGCCCCTGCTGCTGACCACAAATCCTAGCAGTTTGTCAGATTTTGCCCCAAATACATAATTGTTAGGGTTTAGTCACAACTTGTATTTTCTGAGTCTTTTGAACAACTTGCGAAGCACTTCAACATGATCTTCTCCTTGTTTGGATTTTGCGATCATGTCGTCCACATATACTTCATTTCCTTATGCATCATGTCATAGAACAATGTTACCATTGCCCTTTGATATGTGACGCCAGTATTTTTCAAACCGAAAGGTATCACCTTGTAATAAAATGTGCCAATGGTGTTATGAAGGATATCTTCGCCTTATCCTCTTTCTTTATGAGGATTTGATTATATTCTGAGAAACCATCCATGAACGAAAATATTTCGAACCCAGCAATACTATCCACTAATACATCGATATGTGGAAGCGGGAAATCATCCTTAGGGCTTGCTTTATTTAGATCGCGATAATCAATGCATACCCGTACTCGACCATATTTCTTTGTTACAGGTACTATGTTGGCAACTCATTCTGGATATGGTACTACTTCGATAAAACTGACTTTGAGCAATTTTATAACTTCTTCTTCTATCTTCTTTGCCAAATCCGGCTTCGTTCGCCTAAGTTTTTGCTTCTTTGGTGGAAAACTTCGATCGATTAGCAAAGCATGTTCAACTATGCTCGGATCAAGGCCTAGCATGTTAGCATAAGACCATGTGAATATATCTTGATATTCTCTGAGCAAATCTATGATTCTTTCTACTTCTGTTGAGAGAAGACTTTCTCTAATCTTAACTTCTATGGGATTCTCTTTATCGCTTAGATTAACAGTGATCATTTTCTCTAATGTGAGTGGCTTTGATTCTTCATGACAAATCCATTCCTTTCTGACCCATTCCTCATTCTTGTTATCTTATTCAATATCGCAAGCGATCTCCTCGGAAAGATTTGAGCTACATAAGAACCTATTATGAATATGCGAATGTTCATGCTTGACATGTAACAAACACAATTAATAATCACATACAAAATAAATAATGGATGTAGTCTTATGAAAAACTTTTTGGAAATTCATTTTGAAATTTATTTTGGAAAAATATAAAGACAAAGCTAGTCCTCATATCATCAGACTTCCTTGCTCTTAAAATCATTTTTGCAATGAGGACCAATATAGAAACCCAAAGCCTTAAGCCTCACGAATGAGGACAATGTTCATCGTAAGTTTGGTTCCGTTTCTATATGTCCTTAACAAAACATTTGCCTACTTTTATTGAATTGAAAGACATGATTACATCTATATCAACAGGAATGGAAATTGCAACTGAACTAAAATTACAAATGAAATCACAAGAAATTTGGAACTGTAATCAACAAAATGCAATGGAAAAAGCTGGTAGCAAAAGTTGAAGAGAATCTTCCTACTCCAGTGCGTAAGTATCTTCTGCTATGGTTATGATGACATTGATGGTATTCTCTTCAAATAAACCAAGTAGAATAGATTCTTCCTCTGCATGTAAGTCTTCTTCTTGAAGAAGCTTGGAAAGTCCATGAAAAGTTTCTTTAATGTAAATCCGATGATATGGAAGCTCCTTAGCTTTATCCTTCCATACATACGAATTAATGATGCGATCGCCTCGGCTTCCATAGCCTCCATGGTTCTTTTGACCTCGGCCTTGGCATCCATGGTGATCTTTAGAGCTATCTAGAATATAACCTACTCCGTGTTTCATTTTTAGGCAAGCGGAGTGATAGGTTCCTTGATTCCTTGGGATTTCAATTCAAGACCATTACTGGGAGTAAATCCATACTGGCATAGCACCCTTCCAGACATAATAGATGATATTAAGAACTCTGGAGATTTTATGATGCAATCGGCAGGGATTTGCACCATTGAGATTATTTCAAAGGAATAATATCTTGGTTCTTCTTTCACTTCGGGTTCGACATACGGGATTGCACTCTCTTTATAAGTGGTGAAATCCGTCTCCCCATATACGGTGATCATCTTACCATTAATGACGAACCTGACTTTCTGATGAAGACTTGAAGGAATAGCACCAGTCATATGAATCCAAGGTCTTCCGAGTAATAAGTTGAAAGTCCTCGAAATATCCACTACTTGGAAGTTAATTAGAAAAGGCATAGGGCCTATATTCACCTAGAGCTCGAAATCGCCAATAACGTCTTTCTTCATTCCATCAAACGAGTGCACAGTTACCTTAGAAGGTTTGATGAGCTCTTCGCTAATCCCCAAGCGATGCAGTATACTTAGTGAACACAAATCAAGTGCGGAACCATTATCAATTAGCACACGTGATACCTATTTGCCCCGGTATTTGACGGCAATATATAGAGCCTTATTATGGGAATGCTCGTTGATTGGGAAATTCTCATCAGAAAAGGCAATTTAATCTTTCAGAAGAATATTGCCAACAAAGGCTTCTAATTATACTTCATTAATTGTCTCTGGGACGTGAACTTCATTAATAAGCTTCATAAGTACCATTTTGTGGCTTTCTGAAGTCTTAAAAAGATACAATAGAGAAATCTGTGCTGGCATCTTTTTTAGTTGTTCAATTACCTCAAATTCGTTCGTTTTCATGATTGAAAGCAATTGTTTGACGTTTTTTTCGGTTACTCTTTTCTTTGGTGCTCACCTTCTTTCGGGACATAGCATCTCCCCGATCTGGTTATAGCATCAACTTCTTTAGGAGAGTAATCCCAAGGTACACACCTAGTATCAAACTTTTCTTTTGGAGAAAGAGTCATGATCACAGGCTATGTTTCTTCTCCTTCAATCTTTAGTTGATTAATGGAAAGTTGGATAGTGATTGGTTCGATAGGACCTTCTTCCTCCTTATATTTATCTACCTCATTCAAGCTTGATTAGAAATGATGTAATCATGGATACCAAGCTTTTATTGGCTTTGTCAGCATCCATTCCACCCCAGCCATTAGGTGTGATCATTTCATTCTTGAATACCCACGAAGGGAGTGTATATTTGACACGGTAATTATACCGACTACTATCTTGACCTAGAAAATCAACAACTTCACCTTGTCTCTATGCTTTGCAAGCAAATTGCCTATCACCTTGGCGAGTCTTTTTCTTCTTTTTTTCTTCTCGATCTTCATTTTTTTCGAGATTTAATTGGCTGATCAGGGCCTCGTCCATGCCACCCCATCCATCAGGTACATTATCTTCATTTTTAAATGCCCATGGTGGTGGAGTATATTTGACACGGTAATTATATCTACCGCTATCTTGACTGAGTAAGTCTACGGTTTCGCCTTCCTTAGATGATTTCTGGGTGAAATGCCTTTAACCCTATCGGACTTCTTCTTTTTCCTTTTCATCCTTATCTGTTTTATTTTGGAGCATTTCCTTTTTAGACGGAGTTTTCTCCTCAGGATCGATTTTGTCATTCTTGCCACCCTAGCCATCATGCCCAATTACTTAATTTTTGAATGCCCATGGTGGTGGGGTATATTTCACTTGAAAGTTATACCTTTCGGAGTCTTCTCCCAAGTTGTCTACAATCTCACCTTTTAGGAGCGCTTCTTGATGAAAGCGGGCATCTCCTAATTGAGAAGCTTTAATCTTGACTTCATATTCATCTTCATCGTCAGACTTGATCATTGCTTCTTCATATTTGATCATGTTTACTGTATTGTGCTCAGGAAGAGCATTTTGATGTACATTTAGTTCGGGCTCTTGGAAATTCAATATCTTCTTGTCAATAAGCTGTTGAACCTTGTACTTTAAAGTGGGACAATTATCTACATCATTTCCCCTTTCTCCTATGTGATAGGTGCAGGTTTTTGATTCATCGTACTAAGAAAATCTTGCAGGATTATCCCTTGGCACTTCTTTGGCCACCCAATGTCTTTCTAGAAGCATTGGTAATAGTTTTGAAAGAGATTGGGGCAACAGTGTATTGCCTCGTGGGCCTGCTCGAACTGCCTTGGGTTTTTCGAAGCAATATTTGATTGCTTTGAAAATGATGCTTGATGAGTATTTAGGCTAGACACCATAGCTACTTCTCGGATGAGTTCTTTGTCTTTTCTCCCAGGGTAAGGCCTTCGTGTTTCTGTTTCTTGAGCCTTCTTCTCTTTCAATCTTCATTCAATTCTCTCGCCTACCTTTACCAGCGTGGTAAACGTTTGACAGCCTGATATATGAAGCTTATCATAGTACTCAATTGGCAATGATTTTAGAAAAAGTTCAGTGAGTTCATCTTCACTTATAGCAGGCTTTACTTATGAGGTAACAACTTTCCATCTCTGAGCATAGAATAAACCCTTTATTCTTCCGTTTCTCGGTTCTGACGAGATCTTCTCTAGTTGGGAGTACTTCAATATTAAATTTGTACTAGAAGAAATTCTTCTGCCAAATGATCCCATTCAGTGAAGTCTTCTATGTCAAAAGCGGTGTACCATGCGAGGGCCGCTCCTTTCAAACTATCTTGAAATGTGCTAATAAGAAGTGGTTTGTTATCTGTATATCTCGCCATCTTGCGGAGATAATACTTCAAATGGCTTTTTGGACAACCAGTGCCATCATACTTACTCACGAATTTCGGTTCTTTATAATTTTTTGGAACAATCAACTTCGCATATGGTGAGAACTTGTCGAACCTTTGAAGTTCATAACCTTGACTTGCTAGGCACTCTTTAATTTTGGCTAATCTCTTGGCCTCTTCTTCATCCTTCGTTTTAGATGTTTCTTAGTCTGATCATCCTCTTCCAAATTTAACCATCTCAGGCGTAGTCTTTGGAGGATTTTCTTAAACAGGTTCTTCGCTTTTGATTGGGTCTTCAATCGGTATTTCGGTAGCATTTGAAGTTTCCACATTTGGAGTAGTAGGATAATTCTTGAGATGCAAGAATAAAAGCCTTCATTTTTGCCATCATGGCGGCCATCTGAGTCATTTGGTTCTCAACCTCAGCTAGTCGAGTACGAGTTTCTTTTTTCGCCATTCTTATTTGCAAGAAAATTGAAGGTCCTTTTCCTTCTGTTGCTAAACAACCTGCTTCACAAAAAGACCCATTATTAGCATAGTGAAAGAATCATGAAACCCTACATACTTTTAATTGTATGATTTCTTATGATTAACAAGGATAAAAGTTTTTATGCAAGCCTTAGCCTTGCATAGAATTTCTTATTAATATTCTTCTCAAGTGATCATGCAATTCAAAAAATTGTAATCCATGGTAATTTTTTTGCGAAATGTACTTTGAAACTTCATCAAGTAATTGTTCATTAAGCAATTATTTCAATTTTGAAAATTTATATTACAACGCTATACATCAAAATAGGGGAACACTAGCTTAAATAAGTCTAGGC
The DNA here is from genome assembly GCA_031216235.1 of Syzygium jambos. Lineage (NCBI taxonomy): Eukaryota > Viridiplantae > Streptophyta > Magnoliopsida > Myrtales > Myrtaceae > Syzygium > Syzygium jambos. The sequence goes on from CM062226.1 coordinate 20,989,115, forward strand.
TTCTTGCTAGTTAAGGTAGCTTTAGCCTCTTCATATTCCTTAGCACATCGGAATGACTTGTATGTCTAGTTTCCCCATTTCGATTTAAAGCACGTAAAAGAAATTGATTATTATTCACTATGGATTATCAATTAATTTTAATGCCTACATTTCAATTATATATCCTTTTGAGATAAAATGGGGGTAAAGTATACTTGCATACTTAGAAAGTAATGCAAATGTCACTTTAAATCCGTTTAGGCCTTAAAAGAGCATATAGTTGAAATCAAGGATGAATTCAATGTTGGGTGTAAATGCCCATTTCGTCACACTCCATCTAAACCATAAAGTCCTAAACTATGGTTTACAATTTCGAATACATAGAAATAAATGGATAAACAATTAAATGCCGCGAACCTATACATTTCATCTAAAAATGAAAAAAATGGTCATAATGGAGTACGATGTCTTAATTATTCATTCTAATACGAAAGAGCATTTAAACCAATCATTGATTATTATTTAGGAATTTTTTGAAGAATGTGCCAACTAGTTTGCAAAATTATAAAAGAAGGAAATGGAACGATACTTACTTATCAAAATGTTTCGGTTTGGTTTTAGGTATACCAACCACAAAGATAAGCAAATGCAACTAGTGAGGTTTTGACGCCTAAAAGGGTAAGGTATTCTAAAGGCTCAAGGTTACCACCTTAATGGATAAGGGATTCCGTCCCAATAGGCAATCGGTCTAAAGTGAAAGAATATTATTCCATCTCAATGATCGATATTATATTTAAACAATCCCATGAGCAATCGACTCACGGTTTCGCCTAAACATATACCTCCTAAAGATAAACCTAATTGTAGCCGAGGTTGGGCCACGGGTGGTGTGTGTCACATCCTCAATTTCAGTCCCTGGGAAATGTCTATGGTTTAAGTTTGATGGTTTTTCAATCGGAACTAAAATTTTACTCTTGTTTTGGAAAACCGTATTTCGGATCCTTGGTACCCCTTCGCTTTGTTATTTTTGGGAAGACTTTTGTGATCCGAATTTCTAAACACTTTCTTCTTGAAAGTTGTTCCAAACATCATGAAGTTTTACATACTTTAATTTCAGAATTTTTGGAGTTGATATGAGTGGTACGATGGCCTAATTTTCGGGCCATGTAAAACTACCCAAAATGGGTATTTCGATGATGTTCACACTGTCTTGATTTTCTATAAGCTTTTCCGGGATGATTTTAGAAAAGTTTCCTTTCACAAAAGTTGTTGAGAACTTCCTTTTCTATAACGTGTACAAATTTGAGAATTTTCGGAGTCCATTTACTATATTTTCAAGCTCGATTTCGTGAACAGTGCAAAACTGCCCGATTTTGTCAAATTTCAAAGACTCAGCATTTTCTACATGAGAATGTTGGAATTTCAACTTGATGTCTTCTGATGACTTAAAGCATACGTTCTAAGCTTTCAAATGAGATATTTTATACTGTGATTGGAGGTCATCCAGGGGGAAAACGAGAGTGAGCCAAGAGAGGGAAAGGAAGAGAGAAATCATTAATGGATTGGATTCATTATGCTCTCTTCATCGTGATCCTTTGGCTATAGTTCATTAATGAACTTTAATGCTATCCATCATGACCTTAGACTTTGGAGGCATCTTCATCATGACAAGCATTAATAGTCTTGAGTGAGGAGCAAGTTTGGGGTTTGATAAATTGAAAGAAGGCCATTTGGCCAAGAAAAGAGAGAGAGAGAGAGAGAGAGAGAGAGAGAGAGAGAGAGAGAGAGAGAGAGAGAGGACCAATGAGATTGAGATAAGCATTGGCCCTTCATCATTTTAGTTCATTAAGAACATTTAATGACATTAAATGCATGCTATGATGGCACTTGACTTTGAAGGCCTCTTCATGATGACAAACATTTAATAACCGTAGACTTTTGGAGACTTGTCATGATGGCATGCATTAAATAACTTAGACTTTAGGGACCCCCTTGAAAGTGACCCTTTGTGTTTCTTTTGCCTTGACTTGATATAAATTGAAGGAGTCCAAATGGTTGAAAAAGCCTCACGTGAAGTTCCTCCTCTCCAATCTCACGCCAACATCTTCTTCTTCTTCATTTGTTCTTGTTTTTCTCACTTTGACCGAGAAGCTCACGCCCAAAATAATCTCGAACCGGCCCGTGTCTGTTCTCGTTCCTACCCAAAAGCCCACGGTTTTGGCCTTTGTAGGCCTAGGTTTGCTCAACCAAGCAACAAGGAAGCAAGGAGAAAGCCCGAAATTTCCCGAGCTCACCCGTCTTGACCCCCGTTCTCTAGTTTTGTTTGTCGTTGAGTAAGTAAACTTCCTAATATCGGGAAAGGAAGTTGTGATGCGTTGTGACACGGTTTGCTTGGACTATTTTTCGGTCGTTTGGTTGGTCGTAGTTGGTTCATTTATTGATTTAATCATGTTTCATGTTTGAAGTTTGTTTTGGCGGTAGAATCGAGACTTGAAAGGCAAGGTGCACATGTTATAGCCATGCTTGATGTTCTCTTGTATGAACTTTGCTATTAATCTACCATTGATGCGGGTGCGGTAAGGGCCGGCTTGTGCTAACGGCGATCCCCTCGTCCTCGCTTGATATTAGTAGGTTTACTTGCTGAGTCTCTCCAACTCATCCCCCGTTGTTTTCCCTTTTTCAGGTCCGTAGGGATGGCATTTCCCCTAGCCCGCGTTGGCAATCCCGTGAAGCCGAGAGCCGAGAGCCGAAGTACTCACCGTGATAAATGTCAGAGAAGATCGCGCCTACCGTTAAATCACGACGCTTGTGATGTTCGATGAGGGCCTAACAGACTTGGTGCCTTAGGGTGGGCCGACTCCGGGATAAAGCCACGGGTAGGATGTGAGATGGCCAGGCAGACGGGACCAAGGTGAAGGTAAAGAAGCGAGGAGCGAGAAGCCGTAGTGGGTATAGGTTAACCCAAATCAAAATTTGCTATTTATAGTCGGCGATGAAATATGTGTTGTTTGCCATGGCCCGAAGGGCTTGTAAAACATGTTTGCATGAATTATAAACATAAGGTTTGCTCATGATGTTGTTTGTCTTATTTCCGCTGTGTATTGATTGTGATTGTCCCGAGTTATGCTTCCACTTGTGTGTAATAAAAGATAATAATGAACGGGACGTCACGTTAATGACCCCAAGGTTGGGGCGTTACAGTGTATGCTAATGGTGTAGTGCATAAGCTATTCAAATACATGCATAGCAATTAGTAAACAAATAGCACTTTTAAAGTAATCGTAATCGTTTCATATTCACTCCCGATACCATCCTGCAAAATAAAGGTTAACATAGACTGCACCCCTTATACCTCTCGTTTGCAAAGACATTTAACACAATTGTTAGCAGGATGTACCTAGGATCCTTGCGAGCACAAATCACAAGCGTATCGTTCTATCTAGGCCTACGTCCACTTAGAAAAGGTAAGTCCCCAGCGGAGTCGCCAAGCTTGTCGCACCGCGATTTTTTTTCGGGGTTTGCATGCTAAGAAGGTATTTTCATGTAAGGGTTTCTCCCAGACCATACCTTACGTGATAGCGGATGGTAATTTCCTATTTGATTTAAATTTTCGATTTGTGGAGTCGCCACTAGTCATTGTTGATAGGTTGACTAGAGACCTAATCAAGGTATGGGAGAAATACCGCAATTCTATGAACTAGAGATTCTGAGTACGGGGACTTGATTACGCTAATGATCCCGAATCGATATCCTTAATGCCCTTTCAGTACCTAAGAACGATACAATATCTAACGTGTCACGCAAGTTTCCGAGGCTTACCCACTAATCATATCCATTCTAATTACGGGGAAAATCAATCAAGAATTAAATGCACAATCAATATCAATCAAATCAATCAATTCTAAATTGTCTCTAAAAATCAAAATGCACCTAAAAACCATCCAAACCCTAATGAAGCCATAAAGGCTTATTCATTTCATAATTTGTGTCTTTTTAGGGTTTTAGGGTTTTTTAGGAGTTATAACTCCTGAATTTGAGGTTTTCTAAAAATGCCACTTGGGCACTTCCAAAAATTCAAATTTCACTTTTCAAGGTTGGCCACAGTGTTTTTGAAACATTCTGTGAATTTTGAAAATTTTGATTTTTTTTCGAAAATTGAATTTCTGAGAATTTCATTAACAGAGAATTGATTTTTATGGTTTTCCGAAAATTTTTATGAATTTTCGAATTTTTCATTTTTTTAGATTTTTTAAAATTGTTCACATTTTTTATTTGTATTTTCTGAATTTTTATGAATTTTTTGAAAATTTTTAAATTTTTATGAATTTTCTAAATTTTCTATTTTGATGAAATTTTTCAAATTTATGAAAAATAAAAAAAATTTTGTATTTTTCTGATTTGTATCTTTTATTTTTTATTGAATTTTATATTTTTTTTATTATTTTAAAATTTTTCCTGCTAGAAACGAACCGGACAAGCCCGATTCAACCCAGTTTGACTTGGCCGAACCGGGCCTCATCGACACTGGCGTCGATCGTCTTCTCCGGAGAGCACGATGCCAGAAACGGCGCCGTTTCGTCCCTATTCATTGTGGCATTTTGCCGAACAGGTTGTGGGCATGATTCTACATTAACGTTCTCGTGGCTGTGACTTTGGATTGGAATCCAACGACCTTCCGGTGTGATTCCAGCCATGATTTTGGGTTCTATATTGAGCCTACATCATCTACTATTATCTTCAACTTGTTAACTCATCGTCAGGCCATTATTGGCAGGTGAGAAACCAGTCAGAAAATGCTAATATGCTACTGACTTAAACAACGCCATCAAAAGCTTTAAATCTCGATTCTACTCGCCCTAATCGTCTAAATTGTTCAAAACAAGCATCAAATCCTCAAACAAGGTAAGAGACTACTAACTTGGGTGACGATTTGCCGCGAGGAGGTGCTCCGGCGAAGCTCAGAATTTCCAGCGAAGTTCAACAACCATGGCCGACTCGGTTTTAATGCGTTTTCAATCATTCAAAGTGCAAACAAGTAATGAAAATGAAATTAGAATACGTTTTAGGCATCTTGTAGGATAAAATCATGAAGAAAAATGCACACATCAAGCTAAAAATGCATTCTGGAATTCTGCAAAAACCGAGGCAACGAAGGATTTTTACCTATTCCGTTCGGCGTTCAAATGATTTTTCCAAGCCAGTTTACTGCTATAGAATCCTTCTCCGATACTCAGGCTTCCAATAGGTGGTCTTGGAACCTCCGAGGGTGATTTGGACACGCCAGCCGAGGTTTGTTTCCAGGCGCCGACGACCAGCTTTGAGTCGGTCGTCACAGGTGAGGATACTCACCTCTGGAGACCGATTCACCGGTGTTTTTTGGGTCGAAAAGATGCCGATCACTCGGTCTCAAGGAGTATCAACTCTACCCTTTCTCGTTTTCTCTCTTTCGTCTCTATTTCTCTCTCTTCTCTCTCTCTGGAATTTTGTTGAACAGCTTCCATTTGCAATGATCAGTTTTTCTTGTTTTTATTGATCATTTTCACGCCCAAAGTTTATTATTTACCGACCTTGATTGGTTGGGATGATTTCTTGGCGCCAGTTGGAGATTCTTCAGCTGGCTAACTTGATTTTCATGTGCTAAATTGATCGGGAGAAGCTCCTGAAGTCTCGGGCACGAACTTGAATTTGCTGGGTTTTATTGCATTTTGGGTGAGTCGGGTGAAGAAGGAGGGTATCCCAGGTCAGGTCGGGTTGACCCGGTGAACCCGAAAAGCCCGATTTTGATTAAAAATTCAACTTGAGCCCAATTTCAAATGATTTTTTCAAACTAAATCCCAAAATTGAATTCCTCATAACATTCTAAACCCAAATATGTAATTGTCCCCAATTTTTGATAAAATCATGTCCAAGATTATCGAACTTTTGTATTCGGGTTATTAGGATTTTATTCAATTCGACATCTTAATGACCTGATTAGGCAAAATTAGTGCCAAAATTGAATTACCCACATATGATTAACCCTAGAAATGACGGTCTCATGGTTCGACAATTTCGAATTGAACACGATTCCCAATTTGGGATTAAAATTTCGAATTTTCAATTGAATTTTGGGAATTTTTTATTTTTTTGATAAATTATGCAATTGGATTGACTATTATGTAATTCAAGGTCCCAGAATCATTTGTTGTGAAGACACTATGACTTAAAAATGACTACAAAAGATTTAATTGCATTTTTGGTTCAATTCGGGTTTAATTTTGCCCAATTTTGGGAAAAACACATGCCCGATTGAAATTTTCCAAAATTAATGATGTACCAATGAAATTGGATTTAAAAGAAGACTAATGACTATTTTTATGGAATTTTTTGATTCCATTTACTATTTTTCTTGATTTTCTCACTTATTTTGACTAAAAGAAATTAAAGAAAAATTGAGGAAAATGCTAAAAATTTTATTTTTGGTCTAGAAATAGGTTTCTAGGCTTGGCCAAGATTCCTAATTCTAATTTTAATATTTTTGAAAATATGAAAAAAAAAAAGTTAAAAATCAGGTGTCAACAGATATTTATATGAATTGGCTTCTTTTCTTTTTCTTTTTGCAGTCCCGTAGTGAAAGAAAGAATTATGAGTCATTATTTAGTTGCTAAAGTTACTGAGGCTTATCTATCTACTTCCACCAAAGGCTCATCCATTTGCTTCATCTTCTTCTATTCACGTCAAGGTCTAAAATCTGTGACTCCAACCATCATGCTTTCGTGTTTTGCTTGTTTGCTGCAAGTCCTACCTGTATATGAATCCACCTGCGTTCATTCATAGTAAAATGTTCAGCTGTCATGCTTTTGCAAACGCATTCTATGTAATGCACAAGTCCAGGTTGATGTTCGTTGCAAATTCAGTCTCAGGACAACGCCGTTTGATTTCAGTTAATTCCACTGATTGGATTCACTTTTTATCACTCGCATGATGGTTTAATATGATTCAGATAACACACCTGATCTTCCATCCAAAGCATCCACCTAAAGCTGACCCAGTATAAGACTTCAGGAAGATTCATTGGTAACAAATACGGCAAAAGAATTGCATAGACAGTTTCAAGATTTGAAGATGTGTACAGATGAAGTTGTCATCAACCGCTTAAATTTCAAGTACATACAGATCTCGATATTCGAACGCTCCTTGTCGACCATGCATATATGAATCTAGATAGTAACCAGTTCTTCAAGGCTATATCGTAATTCTACTGGGAGCTTCTTGACCGTAACATAGACAACGCGAAGCAAAAGGAAAGGCACACATGTAGAAGAGAAGTCCACTTCGATGTTGGAAGAAGACTAAATAATTCCCAGAGTCCACCATGTATAGCCTGCTTAGAAGAGCACCCAAAGAATTGGTGCGACCCACCACAAAGCCGCCTGTCTTCACAAGGTTCACAAATTTTACAATTGACAATCACATATGTCGGGAGAATGTGTCTGGAAACAAATTGTCGCATTTTCAAATAGAGACGAGTCAATTTTTTTTTACTTCGTTATATGACCAATATTGTCTTCCTTCTTCCTTAACAATCACATTGCTGATGAATTCATCATTGTGGGGATATCTTTACTGCGATGAAAATGGAATGAATAATGAAGAGTCAGCAGTGGAAGCCACAAACCTAATAGATAATAGTTATGAGCTTAGTTGAGAAAACCATGCCCTTAGAGCTTGTTTTAGCCCATACAAAGCTTTCCAAAGACGACATACATGGATAGGATAACATCAATCAACAAATCCTTAGGGCTACTTCATGTAGATTTCTTCTTTAATGGTGCCATGGAGAAATGCATTCTTGACATCCAATTGGTGTGGAGACCATTTATAAGTAACAGCTAAAGAGAAAACAACTCGAATCGTTGCCAATTTGATAACTGGACTGAAAGTTTAATCATAATCTAAGAGTAAAGCCCTTCACAACAAGTCATGCTTTGTATCTATCAATGTAGCCATCAGCCTTGGCTTATAGCAATAAATCTACTTGCATTTCACGACATTTATGGAAGGGTGATAAGGAGCCAATTCCTAAGTGCCATTTTGAATTAGAGCATTAAATTCACTAGCCATAGCTTGTTGCCAGTTAGTGTCTTTATTTGCAATGGAAAAACAAGTGAATCTACTTGGTGTCAAACTTGAGTGACAACAAGAACACGTGGATGCTTAGTGGAGAGAAAAGCCTTTGTTTACGAATGTTATTTTTTAGACGAGTGACCATTGGATGGGTAGAAGTTGGCGGTTAAGGTTGAGAAGATGGTAAGGGTGGAGCTTCTGAAGAAGAGAATCCACATGGATTGTGGAAGCAGATGATTGTTGAAGTTGTGATAAGGAGTTGCCAATGATATTAGATGCACTTAACGAAATTGATGTAGCTGTGGACACCCCCGAAGCTAGGGAGGCTTAATAGAGGAATAATCAAGGGGCACTAGGCAATGGTGAGGACAATTGTCGACCACTCCTAGAAAACCACATGACGAGAGATATATATTCCGCTAGTGTTACGATGCATACAACGATAGCCATTGTGATGAGGAGAATAGCCAATGAAGATACATTGCATTGTTCTATCACCAAGTTTATGGCAAGTATAAGGGTGCAGCCAAGGGTAGCAGGCACATCCAAAAACACGCAACCGTAGATAATCAAGTTTTCGACCAAACAATTTATGATAAGGAGATAATCCACCAAACACTATTGTAGGCATGCAATTAATCAAAAAGACCGCAGTGAGGAAAGCATTAGTCCAATATAGATGAGGTAGAGAAGCTCTGGTAAGCAATGTGATTCCAATTTCTACAACGTGACGGTATTTGCACACAGTTCGACCATTTTGTTCCGGCATGTGCAGACATGAGAGATAGTGTAGGATGCCATGAAGACGAAGATAAGGATCAAATTTCTTATACTCACCACCTCCATCAGTTTGAAGGGCCTTGATTTTACTAATGAAATACTTTTCCACTTGGGAATTAAATTACACAAATGTATAAAGAGCATCAGATTTCACAGTAAGTGGAAAAAGCCATGTGTATCCACTATAAACATCAATAAAAATGATAAAATAACGAAAACCATTCACTGACGTAGTGGGAGATGGTCCCCATAGATAAGAATAAAGTATTTCCAAAGAAGTATTATAAGTGGTTAACGATCTAGTAAAGGGAAGACAATACGACTTGCCCAAGTGACTTGATTCACAGGAACTAGATGAGGAAGAAGTAGATATTGGCAGGACATGCTTTGAAGCAACTAAAGAAGTAATGCGGGCAGTCGAATGACCCAAGTGCTGATGCCAAATAGAACCAGAAACTCGTTCACCAATGAAGCAAGATGGAGCTGGTGGTGATTTATTAGACTGCAAAGGATCTTTACTGGTGGTACATGCATTATTAAGACAATAGAGTCTATTCTTATTTTGGCCTTTATGCAAGAGGTTCCTCGATGATCGATACTTGACACAACAAAAAGTATGATGAAATTCAAATACCACATCGTTGTCTTTGGTAAATTGAGAAATAGATAATAGATTCTTCTTGATAGATGGAACATGATAAATAGTTTGTACATTAAAAGAACGGATAGGAGAATCTAAGATGGAAGAAACGATATGTGATATTTGCAAACCTAAGCCATTTGCAGTGCATATTTGATCGGTGCTAGAATAGTCGGTCCGAATGTTCAAATTCGCCATGTCAGCCATAAGATGATGAGTGGCACTAGAGTTTGGGTACCAATATAGGTCAAACAACTCGCGAGTTGAAGAGGCATACATTGCAGATGGAGAGCCAGTATTGGCTTTATAACTAGGATTAAATCACTGGTAACATTGGAGAGCTGAGTAAACTATATGACCACACACCTAACAGATGATTCGAGAATGATAGTAAGCTCCAAAATTGTGACCACGACCTCATCCTCGGCCACGTCCTCGACCATTGGACGGAGTATTCAAGGCATCATATGTTTTGACCGCAACATTCACAATTGGAGAAAACTCTATCAGAGTTTTAGTGGTGCGGCTTTGAAGAATAACTTCCTGATTGTAAAGAAGGCCAAGGAAGTCATCAAGAGGTAGTGGATCAAGACAAGATGTAACTGAGGTAACAAATGCATCATACTCAGAACCCAAGCCACCAAGGATGCTAAGAACTAATTGGAAATCAAATATGGGATGAGTAGCTGCAAAAAGATGATCTGCAATTCTCTTGGCTTTTTTAACAAAGGCTTCCATAGAAAGAGAGCCCTTCTTTAGAGATTAAAGCTGGCACTCCAACTGCATTGTGCAAGCTTGAGATTGAGGAGCATAAAGCTTCTCAAGCGAAGTCCAGACATCATGAGAAGTCTCAAGACTGACAATGTGTGAGAAAACTGATTCAATGAGAGTAGAGAGGATGCAGTAGAGGAAGAGCTTATCTTGATAATGCCATGCAATATAATCTGGGTGGTCAGTCACAATTCTATCGGCAGTAGTGATAGTGGGTGCTAGACAAGGATATGAGCCGTCCACAAATCTAAGATGCCCATGGAGACGAAATAAAGGAAGAAACTATGCGCGTCACAGAAGGTAGTTGTTGCGATCTAGCTTGATTTGGAGAATATGAGATATACTGCCAAGAGCAAAGGGTGGTTGGGAGGGGCCCAACAAGGATTGAGAGTTAGCGGTGGTGGTGGAAGCAATGGTGTTGGAGGATATAGAAGAAGACATTGTAACACATAAGCAAAATAAGATGAAAAATAATTAGAAGCTCTAATACCATGTAGAAGTATGAATCTGAATATAATCGCGCACACATCAGTACGGAGATTTGTATTATATTTATAGTATGTACTTGAGCGAGAAAATCATAATGGAAAAGATTTTACAAAAAGTAAGAATCTACAATATTAGTACAGATTGTGAAGATTTGCTCTGTTAACGAAATTGGCACAAATTGTGCAAGATTGACTCTATCAACAGGATTTGCACAGATTTGTGGAAGATTGTTTTATCATGGGAGATTAGCTCTATCAAAGAGGACCACGGCCACTACAGTTTCTTTCTTTTTTTGAGAAGAGCATGTTGCGTGCGTGAGGACTAAGGAGTTGGATAAGGATTGAGAAGTAAGAGTGAACTGCATGAGAGATTCAATTATTTGTATGTACCAGTCCGGTCTCAGTGGTTCGGGTGAGCAGTTCTAACCTGAAACCAAGAACCAAACTAGTATTCACTGGAACCATTTGTAACCGTAATGGTTCCCATGGGAATTGCTAATCTAGGCTAATTTGGTCCAATTTTGGGCGGTCGGGGAGGTTTACCAGTTCTTTTGCACATTGCTAGTGTGCAAGACTGAATAAATATGAAAAAAAAATTAAGTAAACTACTATAACAACAACAAAAGGAGAAGTTAAGGCTATTACTACATGAGAGAAGGAAGCGGCATGAAGGAAAACTATGGAGGACAAACTTATTGGGGTCTCTAACTTCCTTATTAATGCTTTCTTACTATCTTATGCAAGGGTAGTTAAGGGCGGAAGTGAGACAAAATCACGTTTTGACGTAATAATATAAGTAGTTGGCCCTTTCATGTAAAGGCTAAGCCGTCCAAACACAGGTTGATGTCGACCTGGTCATGGGGCTAGCGACCATTGATCACCTTTTTCATTTGTTAAAATATTTAAATAATAGATCACGCATTTATTTAACAGCTTAAATTTTTAAAAATAGTTAGTAGTAGTTCCAACAAATCTCACATAGTATAACAACATGAGGTCCTGAGTTCAAATCTTTTAGGTACTTAGGCTGCGCATGACAATGATTCTGTGTCTAGGAACAGATTCTGCTCAGAAATGATTCTTTTTTATTCCGTGCCCGGAATTGATTCTAAGCATTTTAAGGCGTTTGTTAACCACCCAAAATTCCATCCTTGGAATAGAAAAAGAACAAAAATGCATTTGGTAACGCCACAAAATTTCTTTTTATTAATAATATTTTTAAATATTTTAATATTTCTTTCTTTTTTTCTTTTCTTTTTTTCTTTTCCTCCTTCTTGGCCATAGCCTGCTCGCCGGCCATGACAGGAAAAATATTTTTTATTACTAATATTTTTCTTTTTTCTTTTTTTTGGCCATGACTTGGTCACCGGCCATGACAGGTAAAATATTTTTTTATTAATAATATGTTTTATTAAAAATATATATTTTTATTTTTTTTGGCCATGGCCTAGTCGCCGGCCATGGCTGGTAAAATATTTTTTTCTTTTTTTTGGCCATGGCCTGTAAAATATTTTTTTATTAATAATATTTTTTTATTACATTTTTATATTTTTGGCCATGGCCTGATCGCTGGCCATGGTCGGTAAAATATTTTTTTTATTAAAAATATATTTTTTTTCTTTTTTGCCATGGCCTGGTCACTGGCCATGGCAGGTAAAATATTTTTTTATTAAAATATTTTTATTAAAAATAATTTTTTTCTTTTTTTTTGCCATGGCCTGGTTGCTGGCCATGGCTGATAAAATATTTTTTTAATAATATTTTTTATTAAAATATTTTATTCTCATTAGATCCGGCGAGGGCGGTCCTCAGGCCAGACATTAGAAGCTACATTAAAAACCAAGAAAAGGAAGAAGAAAAAAAAATTGATTCTCAAAATTGTTCCCAGAGTCAAGAAGTTACTTTTTTTTTTTGTTCTTGAAAACTGATTCTGGGAACAATTTTTGACAAAATTGTGCCCAGAATCAAAAAATTAAACAAACGCAAAACTGTTCCAAAATTGATTCTGGGAACAAAAAAACAGAATCAAATACTATTTGGCAAGTTGTCATGCGCAGCCTTATTTGCCTCCCCAATTATATATTTCCATACTTTGGACTTGGGCCAAAATCCAGCCTACGTGCTAGGGGAAGCCAATACAGAAAAGGGTCATGAGAGCTCCAATTTATCATGAGAAAGCGTGAGAGAGAGAGAGAGAGAGAGAGAGAGTAATAGAGATTTTGTAGGGGTGACCTGCGTTCCTTAGCTCATCGTTGCCCCCAAAGGATGCGCAAACGCTTAGAATTTTCATTTGGCTTCGGACATTTGTCCCGGAAACGAAGCGAATATTATGCCGTGGGGAAGTGGACGCCAGACCCGATATGGTTCTTTCCCTCAACGCGCCTCATACACGTAAACACCCACATAACGATGAACGCGAATGATTCAAAGAAAGAAAGAACGAAAGTGCTTCGTGGTACGCTGGGCCATTTGCCTCGCTTTCATTACCATCTTATTCATCGACGGATCCGTTTATTCCACCAATAAAATCACGATTTAAACATTTTTCGAGAAATGATCATTTATATCGCATTATAAAAAAACCTAGGATGAAAAATTTCATCATAGGAGAAAACATTTAAATATAAATTATCGTTGATAATGAAAGGTTTTTCCTTGACTAATCCATCAAGACAACGCAAATAATAATTCTTTGAAAGATACTAATCATATTATTTATCTTCCGTGAATATAAATGGATCCAAGTGCGAAATTAATTGTGGGACCCAAGAAACAAACCGGTTTCGAGTCTGATTTCTGTTCGGTATGATTAATAAGTCATGCTACGAAGGAACAATGCTTTACAATCCTGGCTCAACCAAAAAGAAAGATGGACATGGTCTTTGTTAATTCCTAATTTTTATCATGTACGATTAATCTAGACCAGACGTAAAAGATGGCAAAGTTTAGTACCCGAAAGTTGACCTAATTTGAACAATTGACAAAAAGAAAAGTTTATTTTGAAGGATAATAGCATAGCAATAGCACCATCTTTGTCAATTTCCGACTCCATCAACAATGATCAATTTGGACCCCATGAGAAAGATGGCCTAACTCAAGGCTGCAATTAATCTATAATAATTGGCCAGATAAGCTAACTTAAAGTAGCACTAATGTTGAGAAATCATTTTTTATCAAAAAAAAAAGAATCAAGCGACTATTTAATTGAGTGAAGATGCAGCGGGAAGCTATCTATATCAATACAAATATATTACTCCAAAGTCTTATCTAAGAATGTGTTTATTTAGCAAAAAATGAATGATTTGAAAAATATTTTTCCTAAAAATGATTACTTGTATCACTCACAAAAATGGATAAACGAGAAATATTTTCATTATCCATGAAAATATATTTCATTGACTACTTTTTTTAAGTGATCATTTTTAGAAAAATATTTTTCAAATCATTCAATTTCGCAAAATAAATGGAGCCAAATATCGCCACTTAAGATTGTAGACTATTAGAATGGGCCCTTGTCGTCATCTAGATATGCATTAGAGTATGTCTATTTCCATCAATGTTCATGTACTTGCATTGCAACTATTTCTATTCTTTTATTTTTACACTGCCTGGTGGTGCTTACCTGGGACGGCTCCATTCGATCGCGGGATGATCCTTCTTTAGAACTCTCTCCACGCAAGGCACGTTGCGCCTAAAGAAATGTCTTGGGGTCTCATACATATCCGAGGCTGGTGAGGGGTGACACATCCTCTAGCAAATTTGGGCCCAATTTCAAAGGAACTTTCTGATAAAGGGTTTCCTTTTGCCTTTCCTTTAATATTTTGAATATCCGAGTCGAGCGACACTCAACTAGCTTCCTACAAAATGCAGTTGTCACGCTCTATGACGGGTTAAGATCCTTTGGGCACCTCGTTTTCACTTTTTCCTCGTAATCTAGAAATCCTAGCATAGAAGTCTGGCTATTTGAAGGCCCATGGAGCACTCTCGAAGCCCCGAACCAATTAAATTCAGGCCTTTGATTATAATCTAAAGCAATAGTTTGCACGCAGTTAATCAGAATTGAACGGATGACCTTCCGTTAATGTTATTTCACTATTTTTCTCTCCCTAGGAAAAATACTGTTAAAAGGAGGACTTAAAAATTATGAAGTTCCTTGACAAAAATTCTTGTAAACTCGATCATAACCGTGCTGGAAGAACTCGCACAGAACAAATGAAACTTATACCGCAAAAGACCGACCCGAACCACAACGCTTCCCTATGCATGCAAAAGACAAGATGAATGCAAAATCCCCTTGAAGATATTAGAGATATTTAGGATAATTATGATAATTTTCAGTATCTTTCAAGATTGTACGAATATCTCTCTTGAGTTGTGTATTTTGATTGATATGTTATCTTATTTAGTCATCTTATAAAGTCTATAAATAGGCTAATGTAATCTCATTGTGATATATCAAAATATACGGAAAGTTCTCTATTTCACATTTTTATTTTTAATTGAAGATAAGATAAACCCCGAATTGAAATAAGGTCCACTTCAAATCATGTCTTATAATCCAATGATCAAGGTTGTTGTCAAAAAACAAAAATACTCTCTAGTATCGAAAATTCCAAGGTGTGCTGTGCTGTGAGTCATAACCTACGACTCCGTAGGATTTTCCAAGCAAGATCCCCCCATCTCCAATCTAGTAGCCAATCTCAAACGTGTCCTTGACAAACCCAGACAAATGGAGCCCCGAAAGTCAACAAAAAGCATACGAACATACACACGTAAAGACAAACGAAAGAGACCCACCAGTACATTTAGCCTTGTTAAGGCATGTGCATGGACTAAGTAACAGATGCTCCTCCTTTTACCCGCAACCCCATGTTGACGCTTTTGTTGACTTGTTGGCTTGTTGAATCGTAATCATCATAAGAAATGCAATAGAGTCTTCACGTGCTCTCTCTCTCTTCTAAAATTGAAAAGGAAAAATGATAAAAATAGTCCCTGAACTGTAGCTTAATATGTAAGTTCAGGAATCACATTGAACAAATTAAAAGTTTATAGATCAAATTGAACATTAGGCTAAAATTTACGGACTAAATTGAACAAATTAAAAGTTCAGGAATCAAATTACATATTGGGCCACAGTTTAGAGACTGTTTATATTATTATCCCAATTGAAAAAGAAAGAGTCGGCAGGTTGACATCGATTCCTGCTATTATTTGCCTTTTCTCTTTACTTTATTTGCCTTTTATAAAACATCCAATCATTGGCCACGCATTAACTTAAGATTTGTGCTTTTGGGACTCTTGAAGATTCTTAAAAACGACCAAAGCCGTTGGATTTATGATTGTGTTTTTTGGTTTCCTGACTTTCGGCTGATCTCCATGAACAGCGGCCCGCCGATTTGGGAATAATACTTTTGAGCAAAGCGCAATCGTTGATGACTACTTCATTTCCATGACTAGAAGAATGATCGCGAAAGTTGTCGAGACGCCGAAAAGAGCATCATGTGGGGGTAAAGGGTTCACATTCTATCTACCTAGTTTCTTACTTAGTAAGCAACCACAATACGATTAAAGCATATGACCACTATTAAATGGCACCATTTCGCCCATAATGGGATATGTATTTGAAAAACATCCTTTGAAGAGGTGTCATTACTTGTCTATTAAGGGAAGTTAATATAACTTCCCCATGAGAAAGAAAACAGTTAACACAAACATGCATACAGAATTGAAAAGTACGTTCTTCTCTCTAATTAGAAACACATAAAAGGATTCCATCGTTACTTTGAGAAAACGATTGGTATTAACGTTGTAGAATAAGAATATTTTCCTTGTGATCATATTTGGACCATTGTGGAGTTGTAGATTCGTCTAATATTGATGGTGATTCAATTTATATTCCTAGGTAATTCGTTCGTTGTGCATCGAAAGGTTAGTTTTTTTTTCCCCAGCTTTTTCCCAACATTGGTATCAAAGCCTGCATTATGATCTCCGCCTTGTTTTTCTATCGAGTTTTCACATGTTGTTCAATAAGGAGATCATTCAGAAATCAATTTCCAAACTTTCTGCATGTTTGATGTGTTGAAATTGTGGTATTAATGGTCAACACGAACCGGGAATGAAAGACACATCTCGAAATTAAAGACAACCGTACTGTTTGGCTATTTTCTCGAAAAATTTTCCAGTGAAAATTTATTTTGATCATATAGGGTGAAAGATCTCATCAAGATGAGCCAAACGGTGGGTCGAATGCCTCCGAGGGATGCCACACACACGGCCGCAAGCTACTATGTCAATGGCCATTACCCAGCACGTGCCATGCACTCGCAAGGTAGGATGATGTCATTGATGACATCAGCTACCCAGGACCCCGAGGACCCGACCCGAAGACCCTGATCGATGACCCAACCAGGTGACCAACCTGACAACCCAACTTGTTGACTGGTCAACGGTTGGACTGGTCAATCGATGAGACCGGTCAAACTAATCAGACCAGTCAGTTGCACCCAGGAGCGTGCGCCACACGCGTGGCGCACTTAGGTTGCGCGTGTGGGTGTGTGGGAGCTTCGATTGGAGCGTAGTTCGTACCCTCGTGTTCATATTGATATTCTCTATATTGTGGTAAACTTTATTTACATGTTTTTTTTTTGGTAAGGAACTTTATTTACATGTTTGAAGCTTTTAAAGGTACAAAAATGCGTACGGAACCCTGAATACGCATATTTTTTGGTGTATTATTGCATTTTACCTTATTTTCTAATAGTTTTGGAAATACATAAGCTAGCTTACATGTAAATGACCACATATATATTGTGTAAAGCATGATTCATTGATAGCATGTATAAAGGGCAAAAGGACACTATAAGTGCCATAACTTATGTACGGCGCTCACTTTGGTGCCATAACATTTTTTCGGATCACTTTGGTGCCAAATCGGAGGAAAAACGATCACTTAAGTGTCATAACTTTTTTTTGGATCACTTAAGTGCTAAAATTTTTCAAAAACGATCGCTTAAGTGCTAAAAATTTTGAAAAACGATCATTTAAGTGCTAAAATTTTTGAAAAACGATTACTTAAGTGCCAATCTCCGGCGAGACTCCGGCGAGCCACGTCAGCTTCAGAAATTAATAAAAAAAATGCCACGTCAGATTTCCGGCGAAAAATTGTCTACGGTACCGGAGTTGGCACTTAAATGATCGTTTTTAAAAAATTTTAGCACTTAAGTGATCGTTTTTCAAAAATTTTAGCACTAAAGTGATCCAAAAAAAGTTATGGCACTAAAGTGAGCGCCGTACACAAGTTATGGCACTTGTAGTGTTCTTTTGCCATGTATAAAGCTTAACATGCCTGCAATTTTAGTTCCGAGCAAACTCAAACAATGGTTGTGGATCCCTATTATATTTTCTTTTTGTATTCCGCATTTGATTATAGATGATGCATGAATTACATGTACTTTGGTTTACATCATACTGTGCCCTATGATTATATGAGAGAATGTGATCATTACATGATGTATTTCAATCGTCTTTTCTAGTGAGAGTTCATAGGTTGGTAGAATTCAAAGGAATCCTCACCTAGAATTTAAATTTTGCGCAAGTTGAACAAAATTAATGATAGTAGACAATTGTAATAAAAAAGCTGAGTGGGAACATAATAAACTTTCGTTTCAGTGTCTTTTGTTGAATTATCATTAATTTAGCTTGTCTTTGTTTCAAAATAAATATGCGTGTTAATGTGAAAAATGTGCTAGTATTCATTATGCGTTTATTGTCTCAATGTGTAGTTGTCATTTATTATATCTTCGGCATCTAAGACAATTGTGGTTGACCTCAACAAGGGTGAGAAACTGAACGGTGACAATTTCGATATATGGCATCGAAAGATTCAGTACATCCTTGAAAAACAAGAGGTTTTCGAGACCTTCAACCACACCATGGTTGAACCTGAACATGAAACTTCTGTTTAGAACAAAAGAGATCATGAAGCTTATCAAGCTTGGTAAAAGAAAAATAGCATTGCTCGCATCACGTTGTTGAGTTGTATGCAAGATGATCTCATGTACAAGTTTAAAAGGTTTGATAATGCTCAAGGAATTTGGGTTGCGCTGAAAGACAAGTTTAGGGGTACATCTGCTACTAAATTGAGGAGGCTTACCATCAAGTTTGACACATTCCAAAAGCGCTAAAACCAAACAATGAGGGAGCATCTTCGGGAGAAGTCAAACATGATATGAGAGCTAAAGACAGCAGGTCATACCCTAACTAATGGACAGTAAGTTCATGCTATTATAAGGTCTCTTCCCGACAGTTTGGAGCATATGAAAATCAACATGACGCACAACAAGAATATCGTAACTTTTGATAACATAGTGCATCATTTGGAATTAGAGGATAAGCGCCTAGAGGCTGCAAGATCTTCTACACGCGTTTATGTTGTTGAATTTGGTTCGCGCAAAGTTTCTGGCTTTAAGCGCAAGAGGAAATACAAATTCAACAACAAAGGAAAGGAGATTGATCAGGATCCCAAAGAGCTAAAACCCTCCACCACAAGAAGTGTGGTGGGAAGAAGGACAAGGCCAAAATAAAATGCTACAATTGTGGCAAACTGAGTCACTTCGCTCGTAATACACCGAGCCAAAAGAGGTACCAAATTATTCCATTTCTTTCGGTAATACTTTTGTTTCTAGCATTGTAAGGCTTACTGGATCTCATTACATGTGGGTGGTATACTCAAAAACTACAAATCATATGGCTAGAGACCGAGGAGCATTTGTGGAGTATCATTGGATATAGACCGGAAGTAGATGAATATATGTTGGAAATAACTAAAGAATTGAAGTGAAGGGTATCGACACATGTAAATTAAATTTATGTGGTGGTCAAACATGATATCCTCTACGCCCCTGATATTCGGCGAAACTTGGTTTGTGTAGTTGTTCTTTTAAGCTTAGGTTATATTTTGAATTTTCATAGTAATTGTGTTGATATTAAGTTTGGAACAGTTTATTATGGTTATGGTCATGTACTAAAAGGTTTTGTGGTGTTAGACATTAACTATAATGTGTTCAATGTTAATGATTGTGACATTCTGAATTTCAACCCATTTTTGGGATTTATAAAATGTGTATTTCGTCAGTGCACTTATAATAAAATCTCGCTCAAAACTAATCACTCTAGGGTTATTTTTAAATTAGAGATTTAGTTAGAATCGCACTCAATCGAATTTGGCCGTTATTTAGAGCCCGAACTTTGGTGTCGAATTTCTTGGAGTTTTATGATGAATTTAATTGGACGGTATTAATATTATTGCGGCCAACATCAATATTGCCTGGGATAAGTGAAAAGTGAAATTTGAACCGGATGCGGATTTGGACCGGTAGACCTTTCTCGTAGTGTATTTTAGTTATTATCTTTTGGCCATTTTCCTAATTTATAATTAGGGTTTTTCGTGGACCGTTAGATTGATTTTGGGCTTGAACGTGGGCTTGGATCACGCAATCATTGCGGTGACTTTTGTTCCCCCCCCTCTCTCTCTCCTCTCTCTGCCGCGTCCCGTCCCCTCGCGCACGTCCACCCCCCATCCCTATGCAAACTCTCTCTTTCCTCCTTTTTCTTTCTTTTCTTTTCTTTTCTTCTTTCTTCTTCTTCTCTTGTTCTTCTTCTTCTTCCTCTCTTCGGCCCCGACTGCGTTTGTTTCTGCTTCTGCTCGCCCGACCAGTCATCGCCAATCGCCCCTTGCCGTCCGCCTCATGCCACCGCTTGCCCAACCGCCGCGCCATCCGCCCCAGCCGCACCGTCAGACTCCCCTGACCCGGCTATCCCCCCCTCTCCTCCACGCGTGCAGTGCCTTGCTCGCGTCGCGCCCAGCTCGTTGCTTGCCCGGCATTGCCAGACCGCCCGCGACGTCGCCGCTAGCCTCGCCATCGTCGTCGCCGCCCAGCAACAGCTCGCCGCCGCGAGTCTCACCCAGAAGCTCACTGCTCACCTAATGCCATCACCGTCGCTGCTCTCCTAGCCAAGCCTGTCTCCGCCGCCCAGCTCGTCTGGCCGAGCTCACCGCCATCACCGTTTGCCCAGCACGCCAGCCAACTCGCTCGCCGGCTAACCAGGCCACACCCAGTCGCCTGCCCAGCCGAGTTCTCGACCGTAGCCGAACCATTACCCACGGCCAGGCGACTGCCCAGCCCGTGGCCCAGCCATGCCCAAGCCGTCCCAGCCATTGCCTACCTCCGTCATGCCCGTGCCCGCGTGCTTGCCCGCGTGTCTGGCCTCTCGCCCAGTCGTGGCTGAGAGCTCCGAGCCGTGGCTGAGGGTGTATCGAACCGTGGCCGAGTCCCGTGCCCGTTGCGCCCTCACCCGTGCCAAGCCCATTACTATTCACTTGAGCTATTTTGGGCTCGTGCCGAGCCCATTACTGTTCACCCGAGCCATTTTGGGCCCGTGCAGATTTTTCTCGGGCCAAAATTAGGTAAGTAACTTCCTAAACCCTACCTAGTACTTTGGGTATTATTTCGACTCGTTTAGGGTATGATTAGTACCGGCTTAGTGGCTAAGTTGGGATTAGGATCAATATGTTAATATGGTTAATTGGTAGATTAAATGGTGATGATTATGTGGTTGATTTATGTGGGTGCGATGACCAGATTGTCGTGCCATTTGTGAGTGAAATAGACGTTTGATTGGGCCGACTTGAGTGTTGGATTGGCAAGTTAGTGTGGTGAATTTGTGATTTGAATGTGAATTGTACGACGTGTTAGAGTGTCGAATTGTGTTGTGGTGCATGTGCATAAGGAATGCCCTGAGGTGTGGTTACGCAGGACTAAGCCTAGATTGATTAGAGGGCTAACCTGAGGCGTGTTTATGCGGGTCGTGAGAAAGTGTAAAATGTCCAGTGAGGGACGAAACCCGGATTGATCGAAGGGCTGACCTGAGGCGTGTTTACGCAGGTCGTGAGAAAGTGTAAAATGTCCAGTGAGGAACAAAGCCCGGATTGATCGAAGGGCTAACCTGAGGCGTGTTTACGCGGGTCATAGAAAGTTTCTCGGCCACGAATTAGAAATGAGTGTGATTGAATTGAGTGAATATATGTGTGTATATAGCGCTCGTATGATGGCAATGTGTTCATGAGTTATTATGATATTCATGTGATTTGACTAATGTGCAGAGCTGGCGTGTGAATCGTGGCGAGGTAAGTGTGTATTGGCGAGTTTGTCATATTAGTGGTTAGATTGCATGTTAGACTTGTTTGGATACACATTGGCCTATGTGGGGTTTAGGTTGTCTACTTATTGAGATTTACCTCATCCCCTGTTGTTAAATATTTTCAGGTTTGGAGTGACGAACAGTCATCACGTGCGAGTTGGAGATCGGGAGTGGTGTTAGATATTGATGTTTTATCCTTTTTGTGGATGTCCCCTTTCTGTATAGTAAAGTAGGCTACCCAATCACTGCCCCTTTTGATGAACGTGATTTAATGTTATGATTATGGATGTTGTAAGCAACTGTTTGATTTATGCAAGTGCTATCCCGTCGTCATTGGTTATTGTCTGGTTGATTTAACTTTGCTTCCGCTCGTGATTTAATTTGGGTGTTTCGTTTGGGTCGGCAACACGTCCTAGGATGTCGCGTTCATTACGACCGTCGAAGGGGTGTCATGAGTCCGTTGGGGTTTAGGGCGTAACATCCCGGTTGATTTGGTATCAGGGCAAGGTCAGCTGGATCCAAGACGGTCGAAGCCTGAAGTGATAAGGAGCGATGACTTTGGGGTAGTCAGTTAGGGAGACTCATGTGCCATGCGTACCCTAGATTGTGTGATTGCAGTTGCTGAGTAATTTTATATAATAGTATGTGAGGTGTAGGTGTGTCAAGACTTGAGGTAAGTGCATGAATCTTGTTGGTTGTGATTGGGTGTTGTTTGTGATTGGCTGCCTGCTTAGTGAATTATTGTTGTGATTCACTGCTTAGGGCTTTAGACTGGTATAGTTGGCTTAGGTTTCTAATTCTTGCGTGAAATTATAGCATGTGAGCATTTGTGAGAATCGATAAGATGAGCAGTCGAGGTCGAGATCGTGGTCAAGGTCATGTGGACCCCACAAGCTAGAATGGCAGAGGATCCCAGGGTGGATGAAATCTGGAGGGCACTTAAGGAAGCGGGAATATTATCAGGTAGACAAATAGGGGAAAGAAGCGCTACTGTCACTGCTACAGCTACCAACAAGATTGTTGGGAATAATGGAGATCAGGGGAATAATGTGATTGGTGGAAATCCTCGTCTAGTGCGAGTAAATGCGATCTGGCCAATGTCTAAGTTGGTCGAACAATTTCTGAGGTTGAAACCCCCGAAGTTTGATGGGAGAGGCGATTCTGAGGCTGCACCAAGATGAGTAGAAGAGCTAGAGAAAGCTTTTGAGGTGCCGGGATGCATTGAAAAGGAGAAAGTAACCCTAGCAGTCTACCAGCTTTAGGAAAATGCAAGCGATTGGTGGAAAGCCACCAGAGGTCAAGTGTTCCCCACTGGTACTGCCCCGAATTGGATTGTTTTTACCGAGACCTTCAATGGCAAGTATTTCTCGGAAAGTGCCCAAGAATAAAAATTGGTTGAATTCATGAGACTTCGTCAGGTCAGAAAGTCGGTAGATTAATATGAAGCCGAGTTTGCAAGACTGTCCAAAATTACCCCCAGAATGGTGGAGGACCTAGTGGATAAAGCTAGGAGGTTCCGGGATAGGCTAAAGCCGAACCTTTGCAGTCAGATGATCTCGTTGAACTTGAGGAGCTATCACGAGATTTATGAAAGGGCTCAGGAAATTGAGCGAAATCAAACAAATCGGGCAGTCGCTTCTGGATCACAGTATGCCCCAGCTAGGGATAACCGTCAATTTGGGAAAAGACCCATGGCGAGAAATAGTCGTTTTGTCCCTCCCATTCGGAGGAATATCGGGAAGCCAAACCATTATCAGAACTCCTAGTGTAGACTATGTAGAGGAAGACATGGGAATAGACCTTGCCCAAATAGGGGCAGAGCATGTTTTACAAGTAGTGGAAGGGGCCATCAGATGAGGGACTATCCTAACAACAGGCAGGCCAGGTCACCTACACTACTACCACCACCGCCCTGAAATGGAAATCAAATTAGGGCTATTTAGCCGGCCAATCAGAATAGGCCACCGGCCCAAGGACGAGTGTATACAATAGCGAGAAGGGAAACTGAGGACGCACCTGGCATGGTCACAGGTATGGTCTCTCTCTGTGATCATGCTGCATATACTTTATTCGATCCGGGGGCGTCGCATTTGTTTATATCTGAGCAGTTTGTTAAATTATTTGGGATTGAGCCAAAACCGCTTGACGTTATTCTGTGTGTGACTACTCTACTGAATGATAAAATGTTGATTGCGTTTGGATGTCCTGATAGTAAAATAGTGATTGGCGATGGGGAAGAAAGGATAGATTTGGCGATTTTAACCATGCATGACTTTGACGTGATTGTTGGGATGGACTGGCTAGTCAAACAGAGAGCTGTTATGGACTGTAATAACAGGGCGATCCAATTTGATCCGGTTGGATATCCTAGATTCGAGTTTGTGAGAAACCGAGTAGAAACCTCGATCCCTTGGATTTCATCGCTCGAGGTAACAAAGTTGCTGGACAAAGGGCACCAAGGATTACTGGCGTCTGTAGTTGATTCGACGGCTAGAGAGCCAAGGCTAGAAGACATAGCCGTGGTGTGCAATTTCCCCTATGTCTTTTCCCAGGAATTGCCGGGACTGCCACCTGATAGAGAAGTGGAATTTGTGATTGAGTTAGTTCCAGGGACAGAACCGATCTCGAAAGAATCTTATAGGATGTCGCTATCGGAATTGAAGGAATTGAAGGTTCAAATGCAAGAGCTATTGGATAAAGGCTTCATTCACCCGAGTGCGTCTTCATGGGGAGCACCAGTGTTGTTCGTGAGGAAAAAGGATGAATCATTGAGGTTGTGCATTGACTACAGATAACTGAATTAGGTGATCATTAAGAATAAGTATCCACCACCAAGGATAGACGATCTGTTTAATCAGTTAGAAGGAGCATCGATATTTTCAAAGATCAACTTGAGGACAAGTTACCACCAATTGAGGATTAAGAAGGAGGATATACCAAAAACGACATTCAGGACAAGATATGGACATTATGAATTTACGATAATGCTGTTTGAATTAACTAATGCCCCTACTGCCTTTATGGATTTGATGAATAGGGTATTTGAAGAATTTCTGGATCAGTTTGTAATCGTGTTTATAGACGATATCCTAGTGTATTCGAAGAGTTCTGCCGAGCACGAGTTACATTTGAAAAAAGTTCTACGGATTCTAAGGGAACGTGCATTCTAC
Organism: Syzygium jambos; assembly: GCA_031216235.1. Lineage (NCBI taxonomy): Eukaryota > Viridiplantae > Streptophyta > Magnoliopsida > Myrtales > Myrtaceae > Syzygium > Syzygium jambos. The sequence goes on from CM062226.1 coordinate 21,014,248, forward strand.
GCTAAGTTCAGCAAGTGCGAATTCTAGCTCCATCGAGTGGCATTCTTAGGACATATAGTATCCGGAGAAGGACTTGCGGTGGACCCAGCAAAGATTGAAACCGTCATGAATTGATCAAGGCCAACAACAGTGACCGAGGTTCGGAGCTTCTTGGATTTAGCGGGTTATTATAGACACTTCGTAGAGAGGTTTTCGGCATTAGCGACGCCGTTGACGCGGATACTAAAGAAGGAGACGAGGTTCGAATGGACGGATGGAGTTTCCAGATGCTAAAACAGAGGTTGACGACCACGCTAGTGTTGACAATCCCATTAGGTTCGGGGGGATATGAAATCTACAGTGATGCATCGCTGAGAGGACTGGGATGCGTGCTAATGCAACATGGGAGAGTGGTAGCATACGCATCGCGACAATTGAGACCGCATGAACAGAATTACTCGACACATGACTTGAAATTAGCCGCGATTATTTTTGTTCTTAAGATTTTAAGACACTACCTGTGTATGGAGAAATTTCAGATTTATACGGACCATCAAAGTTTAAGGTATTTGTTCTCCCAAAAGGAATTGAACATGAGACAGCGCCGTTGGATGGAACTCCTTAAGGACTATGATTGCGATATTCTATATCATCCCGGAAAAGCTAATAAAGTAGCAGATGCACTAAGCCGGAAATCGAGTATCGCGCATATGATGGTCAAGGAGTGGACTCTGTTGGAGGGAGTTCGGGATTTGGAGTTTAAGCTTGAAGTGAATCATGTCTCAAGTTTGCTTGCAGCATTAAAGATTGAGTCAAAGATCCAGACTAAGATTAAGGCTTTATAGTCGACGGATCTGGAGATTCAGAAGATTCTGGGAATGGATGTCACAAAAAGGAAATCAAACTTTCAGGTATCTGAGGATAAGATTCTGAAGTTCCGCAGACGATTGTGTGTGCCCGATGATGCAGAAATGAAGGAAGAAATTTTGTTTGAAGAACAATGTAGTAATTATAGTATTCACCCAAGTAGTACGAAGATGTATCAGAACTTGCGACGACATTATTGGTGGAACGATATGAAAGTGGATGTAGCCAAGCACGTAGCTAAGTATTTAACATGTCAGCAAGTGAAGGCACAATATTACAAGCCAGGTGGAATGTTGTAGTCATTGGAAATTCCCGAGTGGAAGTGAGAACACATCACGATGGGCTTTGTAATAGGATTACTAAGGAGTCAGAGGGATTATGATTCAATTTGGGTGATAGTCGATCGATTGACAAAGTTAGCATATTTTCTGCTAGTGCGAAAGGACTTCGCTTTGAAAGGGTATGCCGAGATTTACGTGTAATAAATAGTCCGTCTTCATGGAGTGCCAGTGACAATCACTTCAGACCATGATCCTAAATTTACCGTTGTTTTTTGGAAAAGTTTTCATACGGCATTAGGAACGAAGTTACAATTTAGCACAGCTTATTACCTCCAAACGGATGGCCAGTCTGAAAGGACAATTCAGTCTTTGGAAGATATGTTATGGGCATGTGTATTGGATTTTAAAGGTAGCTGGGAGGAACAGTTGCATTTGGTTGAATTTGCTTACAATAATAGCTACCAGCAGCAAAGTATCTGAATGGCACCGTTTGAAGTTATGTATGGCAAAACTTGCAGAACACCAATTTGTTGGGATGAAGTTGGTGAGAGGAGCATCATGAGTCCCGAGTTGGTTTAGCAGTCAATCGAAATAGTCAAGGTGATTCGAGACAAGCTTAAGACTGCTCAGAGCCGCCAAAAGAATTATGCGGACCGAAGACGTAGGCCTTTGGAATTTCAATTGGGGGACCACGTTCCTCAAAGTATCACTTATGAGAGGATTGTCTTGGTTCGGCAAGAAAGGAAAGTTGAGCCCGAGGTATGTGGGTCCGTTCGAAGTCTTAGAGAGAATCGGTGCCTTGGCCTATCGTCTCGCTTTATCGCCAGATTTATCTCAAGTGCATAATGTGTTCCACGTGTCTATGTTAAGGAAGTATGAACCGGATTCGACCCACATGCTGAATTATGAAGAAATAGACGTGGACGACAGAGTATCATACGTGGAAAAGCTAGTAAAGATCGAGGACACAATGGAACGAGTGTTGCGAAACAAGACAATTTCGATGGTCAAGGTGATTTGGAAGCATCATGGAACCGAAGGTGCAACATGGAAAAGCGAAGAGCTGATGCGACACCAATACCCCCCATTTGTTCGAATAATTGAAATGGGTTGTAAATTTCAATGACGAAATTTTTGTAAGGGGAAAAGAGTTGTGACATTCAGAATTTCGATCCATTTTTGAGATTTATAAATTGTGTATTTCATCAGTGCACTTATAATAAAATGTCGCCCGGAACTGATCACTCTTGGTTTATTTTAAAATTAGAGATTTAGTTAGAATCACACTCGATCAAATTTGGCCATTATTTAGAGCTCGAACTTTGTTGTCGAATTTCTCGGAGTTTCGTGACGAATTTAATTGGATGGTGTCGATATTATTACAGCTAGTGTCAATATTGCTCGGGATAAGTGAAAAATGAAATTTAGACCGGGTGTGGATTTGGACTGGTAGACCTCCCTCGTAGTGTGTTTTAGTTATTATCTTTTGGCCTTTGTCCTAATTTATAATTAGGGTTTTTCATGGACCGTTAGATTGATTTTAGGTTTGAACGTGGGCCATTGGATCGCACAATCATTGCGTTGACTTTTGTTCCACTCTCTCTCTCTCTCTCTCTCTCTCTCTCTCTCTCTACCGCATCCCGTCCCCTCGAGCATGTCCACCCCCCTTCCCCACGCAAACTCTCTCTCTCCTCCTTTTTCTTTCTTTTCTTTTCTTCTTTCTTCTTCTTCTTCTTCTTCTTCTTCTTCTTCTTCGCCACGACTATGTCTGTTTCTGCTTCTACTTCTGCTCACCCGACCAGTCACCGCCGACCGCCCCTTGCCATTTACCTCGCGCCGCTGCTCGCCCGACCGTTGTGTTGTCTGCCCCAGCTACACCGTCCAACTCCCCTGCCCGACTGTCTTCCCCCTCTCCTCCGCGCACGCAGCGCCTTGCTCGCGTCGCGCCCAGCTCGTTGCTCGCCCGACATTGCTCGATTGCCTACGACGCCGCCACTAGCCTCGCCATCCAACTCACCGTCGTCGTCGTCGCCCAGCAGCAGCTCTTAGCCACAGGTCTCGCCCAGCAGTTCACTGCTCACCCGACACTATCGTCGTCGCCGCTCTCCTGGCCAAGCCAGCCTCCGCTGCCCAGCTCACCGCCATCACCGTTTGCCCAGCACGTCGGCCAACTCGCTCGCCGACCAGCCAGGCCACTCCTAGCCGCCTGCCCAGCCAAGTGCTCGGCCATGGCCGAGCCATTACCCACGCCCAGGTCGTTGCCCAGCCCATGGCCGAGTCGCCTAGCCCGCTACCCAGCCGAGCCGTCCTAGCTGCTGCCCGTGCCCGCGTGCTTGCCCGCACACCTGGCCTCTCGCCTGGTCATGGTCAAGAGCTCTGAGCCGTGGCCAAGGGTGTACCGAGCCGTGGCCGAGTCCCATGCTCGTTGCGCCCTTGCCCGTGCCAAGCCCGTTACTGTTCACCTAGGCCATTTTGGGCTCGTGCCGATTTTTTTCGAGCCAAAATTAAGTAAGTGACTTTCTAAACCCTACCTAGTACTTTGGGTATTATTTAAACTTATTTAGGGTGTGATTAGTATCGGTTTAGTGGCTAAGTTTGGATTAGGATCAATATGTGAATGTGGTTAATTGGTAAATTAAATTGTGATGATTATATAGCTGATTTTTGTGGGCGCAATGACTAGATTGTCTTGCTGTTTGTGGATGAAATGGACGTTTGATTGGGCCGACTTAAGTGTTGGATTGGCGGGTTAGTGTGGTGAATTTATGATTTGAATGTGAAATGTACGACGTGTTAGAGTGGCGAATTGTGTTGTGGTGCAATGTCCTGAGGCGTGGTTACACAGGACTAAGCCCAAATTGATTAGAGGGCTGACCTGAGGCGTGTTTACGTGGGTCGTGAGAAAGTGTGAAATGTCCAGTGAGGGACGAAGCTCGGATTGATCAGAGGGCTAACCTAAGGCGTGTTTATGCGGATCGTGAGAAAGTGTGAAATGTCCAGTGAGGGACGAAGCCCGGATTGATCGGAGGGCTGACCTGAGGCATGTTTATGCAGGTCATGGAAAGTTGCTCGGCCACGAATGCAAAATGAGTGTGATTGAATTGAGTAAATGTACATGTGTATATGGTGCCCGTATGATGGCAATGTGTTCATGAGTTATTATGATATTCATGTGATTTGACTAATGTGCAAAGCGGGCGTGTGAATAGTAGTGAGGTAAGTGTGTATTGGCGAGTTTATCATATCGGTGGTTAGATTGTATGTTAGACTCGTCTAGGTACGCATTGACCTACATGGGGTTTAGGTTGTCTACTTATTGAGATTATCTCATCCCCCGTTGTTAAATATTTTCAGGTTTGAAGTGACGAACAGTCGTCTTGTGCAAGTTGGAGACCAGGAGTGGTGTTGGATATTGATGTTTCATCCCTTTTATGGATGTCCCCTTTTTGTATAGTGAAATAGACTACCCAACCACTACCCCTTTTGATGAACGTGATTTAATGTTATGATTATGGATGTTGTAAGCAAGTATTTGAATTATGCGAGTACTATCCCATCATCATTGGTTATTGTCTGGGTTGATTTAAATTTGCTTCCGCTCGTGATTTAATTTGGGTGTTTCGTTTGGGTCAGCGACGCGTCCTTGGACGTCGCATTCATTGCGACGGTCAGAGGGGTGTTGCGAGCCCGTTAGGGTTCAGGGCGTGATAATGATGATGGTTGTTTTTCCTTTATTGCATCTTCTACTAATGTGGAAGTTGATGCAAATATTTGGCATGCTAGATTAGGTGACATTGGGTTACAAAGAATGAATAGATTAGCTAGAAAAGGCCTTTTAGGGTCACTTACTAAAAATGAACTATCCATATCTAAACATTCCCCAGCAGGACAAGCAACTAGAAAACCATTTGGTAAAGGAACCAAAGCTGAACTTCCATTATCACTTGTACATTTTGACATTTGTGGTCCATTAAATGTGAGGGTGAGGCATGGAGCCTCATATTTCATCACTTTTATAGACAACTGTATGCGTTTCGGTTATATTTTTCTAATTTTCCATAAGTCAGAAGCATTATATTGCTTTAGACGCTAAATGAATGATGAAGAATCAGTAGTTGAGGCCACAAACCCAATAGATAATAGTTATGAGCTTAGTCGAGAAAACCATCCCATTAGAGCTTGTTTTAGCCCATATAGAGCTTTCCAAAGACGACATACATGGCCAGGATAATATCAATCAACAAATCCTTAGGGCTGCTTCATGTAGACTTCTTCTTTAATGGTGCAAAAGAGAAATGTATTCTTGATATCCAATTGGTGTAAAGACCAGTTATATGTAACAGCTAAAGAGAAAACAACTCGAATCGTTGCTGATTTGATAACTGGACTAAAAGTTTAATCATAGTCCAAGAGTAAAGCCTTCATAACGAGTCATGCAATGTATCTATCAATGAAGCCATCGGCACTGGTTTATAGGCGATAAATCTACTTGCATTTGACCTCATTTATGGAAGGGGTGATGAGGAGCCAATTCCCAAGTGCCATTTTGAATGAGAGCATTAAATTCACTAGCCATAGTTTGTTGCCAGTTGGGGTCTTTATTTGCAATGAAAAAACAAGTGAGTTTATTTGGTGTCAAGTTTGAGTGACAACAAGAACATGGTAGGTGCTTAGTGAAGAGAAAAGCTGTCACGCCCCAACTCGGAATCAAGATCAATGCTTATAGACCGATCATGACTCGTTCGAGCTCGTGAATCGCGGAAATGAATTAGTACGTCCCATTCAATTTAAATACACAAGCGGAAGCAATATGAAACGAGACATCACAAAACATCATAAGCAAACATCGCACGTTATGTTTACATGATTCGTGCTTATTATAACAAGGCCATCTTACGAGCCCTTGCAAACCACTCACATATTTTACACGCCTATTCCAAAGGCATTTCGAAACAAGGCCGACTATGAACAATAAAATTTCCGATTAGGGTGATCCTACTCCATTACTCTGTCTCATAGCTCTCATCTGCTGGTACTACTCCTCCTCACGACCCATCCACATGGCCGTCTCATACCCCACTCGTGACATGTCCTGGAGCTGGCCTGCCCATACCATCGAAGGAATCGTTGAACCCGCATAGGGGTCCAACCCAATCTACGTTAGCCAGACGGTACCATGCCATGTACGTATGGAGGACCAATTCATTGCGGCCCTCATCCACCATCACGTACATTGTAATATGTTGATAGGCACGGCCTTCACGAGCATCAATCACAGTGAGTGACTCTACTTGCATCTCTATGAGGTTGCCAAATCGGGTCAGGAGAGATGCCATCCTACGATCTTGAAAAGAGAAAACAACAAGGAATGAGTCGGGGAACTCAGTAAGTGAACTCACTAATGTTAAGTGAGGATCAATCAATCACCATTAACATGAGTCGGCCTTACCGCACCGGTATCAATGGCAAATCAATAGCAATGGTCATGCTAAGAACTATCAAAACAACAACGAGCATGGCTACCTTACGTGAACATCATAGCCAAACCCCGTTTTCTATATCGAGATGTGAACATGAAACACAAAACATAAGCAAGATGTGAGTATCAAACACGAACATAAGGAAACAACCAAGTGATCGAGAGATGGTCCAATCAACCATGTCACAACGCATCTCAACTTCCTTTCCCGATATTAGAAAATCCACTTACACAAACGATAAACTTAAACACATGAGAAATGATGAAAGCAAGTGACGTGTGGCTTGAGCACATGAAAGGCGGGGTCTCGGATGTGAGTTTTCTAATGACCAAATAACAAGGAGGAAGAGGATGGTCGATTGGTGTAGGTGTGGGTGTGGGTGTGGGTGTGGGTGTGGGTGTGGGTGTGGGTGTGTGTTGGGAGGGTTCCATTCAAGTGGGTCCTTTTCTATTATAAGGGTCCAAACCTGAAAAAGAGGCAAAGTCATAATTGTATGGCCCCTAAAGTCAAGTGAGCATTAATGACATTTATACACAATGGCCAAAAGAGTATGATGAGGTGATCTTGCCAAATATAAGCCATTAAGGGGTTTTAATGTGGCTTTATCCTTTCTTTCTCACTTGGTCTCTCTCTCTCTCTCTCTCTCTCTCTCTCTCTCTCTCTCTCTCTCTCGGCTCCCCCGCTTTCTTGGCCGATTCTCTCCCTTGTCTTGTCCTATGCTAATTATTGGTGACCATGAGTCACCATACTCCTATTATGGGGATGGATAACTCAGCTTGTCCCAATTATGAAGAGGGACACCTAGCTAAGTCCCAATAATAATGGCTTCTAATGGACATTTGACTTAGTCAACTTTTGTCTCTTAGTGTCCTCTATTTTTGAAGCGTGAGGCCTTCTTCTCGTCTTCCATAAGTGCTGGTTTTGCTCATAAATAGCTCGGATCAATCGGCTTACACGATATTGATTAATCGATGTCTAACTTGTAACCCCGCATTATAATTACTCAATATATTTTTCGATGGTTTTTCGCGACAAAACATACCTATCATACCTGTTCGATCCAAGGTTTAGTGTAAGAAACCCTCTAATTATGCCCAAGTATAACCATGCAAAAGTCCAAGTCTAACTTTGCAAGGTCAAGCCAGTCGGGTTGCCCAAGCACGTGGCCTGTGCAATCGGACCTGGCCGGGCGCAGGACCGGGCATGCTGCTGGTCTGCACGGGCACGTGGCCAAGGACATGGCTGAGCGTGTGGCCGAGTGCACGAGTATGGTACCGGGCTGCACAAGCGGCGCACCAAGCACAATGCTGATCCGCACGGGTAAGGGGCCGATTCATGGGTCCAACACATGCATTGGCTCATGAATGGGCACAATGTATGGCTCATGGCTAAGTTTATTGGGCACAGAACTAGATTGGAGCCAAATCTGACGGGCACAATGATCGGCACAAGGGTCAGGCACAATGACCAGTACACGGTAGGGCACGTAGCCAGTTCATGGCCTAACTGACGGGCACAACGGCCGGTCATGTCCGGCCACAGGGCCTGGCCGGTACTACTGGCATATAGCCTAGTCCACGGCCAAGCCCTTAGGCTCATGGCTTGGCACATAGCTCGTCCATGGCATGCTCGACTCAACACGATGATTTGTGGTTGATGAGCAACCAATCCACGTTCGAGTACCAACGATCCATGATCGACCCTCGGTTGTCATGTAGCCTCGTGAAATCCAGTATCTCAGAATTAACTCATGTTCATCCGCAATCGAGGCATGACCGTACGGAATCACTCGCGATCGACACATGCCGACACCGGACTAATCCATAATTATCTCGGACCGTCCCACTAACGGCCCTTATGGTCGAAGGGTCACTCCATAGTTATATCACTCTAATCGTTTTACGTGATCAAGGAGTCATTCTACTATTGATCCCTAGGCCAATTCATGGACGATATTTCGATCGAACCATGCCCAACCCTCAGTACACTTGTTCCAACCATATTGTCTGTTCCATTATCGACCCTCGGCTCGGACTACTTGCCCAATTTATCCCTCATTACCTTTGGCTACTTAGGTCCAAATTTAGGGATGTCACAAAAGCCTTTGGTTTATGAATGTTATTTTTTAGACAAGTGATCATTGGATGGGTAGAAGTTGGCAGTTGAGATTGAGCAGATAGTAGAGGTGGAGCTTCTGAAGAAGAGGATCCATATGGGTTATAGAAGTAACTGATTGTTGAAGTTGTGATAAGGAGTTGCCAATGATATTAGATAGACTTAACGGAATTGATGGAGCTATAGACACCCCCAAAGCTAAGGAGGCTTAATAGAGGAATAATCAATGCAAACAGGGGTACTTGGCGATGGTGAGGACAATTGTCCAAGTTGTGATTTCGTGAATGGGAACGAATGCTCCTGGAAAACCACATGATCAAAGATATATATATTCAGCCAGTGTTACAATGTAGACAACGATAGCGACCGTGATGAGGAGACAAACCAATAAAGATACATTGCATTGTTCTATCATCAAGTTTATGGCGAGTATAAGGACGCAGCCAAGGGTAGCAGGCACATCCAAAAACACGCAACTGTAGATAATCGGGTTTACGGCCAAACAATTTATGATAAGGAGACAATTTACCCAACACCATTGTAGGCATGCGGTTAATTAGAAAGACCGTAGCGAGGAAAGCATCAATCCAATATAGACGAGGTACAGAAGCTTGGGTAAGCAATGTGATTCCAATTTCTACAACGTGATGGTGTTTACGCTCAATTCAACCATTTTGTTCCGGCATGTGCGGACATGAGAGACAATGAAGGATGCCATGAAGACGGAGATAAGGATCAAATTTCTTATACTCACCACCTCCGTCAGTTTGAAGGGCCTTGATTTTACAAATGAAATATTTTTCCACTTAGGAATTAAATTACACAAAAGTATAAAGAGCATCAGATTTCACAGTAAGTGGAAAAAGCTATGTATATCACTGTAAGCATCAATAAAAATGATAAAATAACGAAAACCATTCACTAATGTAGTGGGAGATGGTCCCTATAGATTAGAATAAAGTGTTTCCAAAGGAGCATTACAAGTGGTTAATGATCTAGTAAAAGGAAGACGATGCAACTTGCCCAAGTGACATGATTCACAAAAACTAGATGAGGAAGAAGCAGATATCGATAGGCCATGCTTTGAAATAACTAAAGAAATAATGCGGGTAGTCGAATGACCCAAGTGCTCATACCAAATAGAAGCAGAAACTCGTTCACCAATGAAGCAAGATGGAGTTGGCAATAATTTATTGGATTGCAAAGGATCCTTACTGGCGGTACGTACATTATTAAGACAATAGAGTTCATTCTTATTTTGGCTTTTATGCATAATGTTCCTCAAGGATCGATCCTTGACACAACAGAAAGTATGATGAAATTCAAATACCACATCATTGTCCTTGGTAAATTGAGAAACATATAATAGATTCTTCCTGATAGATGGAACATGATAAATAGTTTGTAGATTAAAAGATCAGATAGGAGAATTTAAGATGGAAGAACCAATATGTGATATTTGCAAACCTAACCCATTTGTAGTGTGGATTTGATCGATGCTAGAATAGTCAGTCCGAATGTTCAAATCTGCCATGTCAACCATAAGATGATGAGTGGCACTAGAGTTTGGGTACCAGTATAGGTCAAACAACTCACAAGTTGAAGAGGCATACACTGCAGATGGAGTGTAAGTATTGGCTTTATAGCCAGGATTAAATCGCTCGTAACATTGGAGAGCTGAGTGACCTGTATGACCACACACCTGAGAAATGATTCGAGAATGAGAGTAAGCTCCAAAATTGCGACCATGACCTCGGCCACATCCTCGACCCCATCCTTGACCATTGGAGGAAGTATTCAGGGCATTAGATGGTTTGACTACAGCGTTCACAATTGGAGAAGATTGTATCGAAGTTTTAGCGGTGTGGCTTTGAAGAATAACTTCCTGATTGTAAAGAAGGCCAAGGAAGCCATCAAGAGGTAGTGGATCAAGACGAAATGTAATTGAGGTAACGAATGCATCATGCTCCGAACCTAGGCCACCAAGGATGTCGAGAACTAATTGGAAATCAAAGATGGGATGAGTAGTTGTAGAAAGATGATCTGCAATGTTCTTGGCTTTTTTAACAAAGGCTTCATGGAAAGAGAGCCATTCTTTAGAGATTGAAGTGATACTCTAATTGCATTATGCAAGCTTGAGATTGAGGAGCATAAAGCTTCTCAAACGAAGTCCTAAAGTCATGAGAAGTCTCAAGACTGACAATGTGTGAGAAAACTGATTCAGTGATAGTGGAGAGGATGTAGGAGAGGAAGAGCTGATCTTAATAATGCCATGTAGTATAATACGGGTCGCCAGTCATAGTGCTATCAGCAGTAGTGATCGTGGGTGCTGGACAAGGATATGAGCCATCCACAAACCAAAGATGCCCATGAAGACAAAATAAAGGAAGAAACTATGCACGCCGCAGAAGGTAGTTGCTGCAATCTAGCTTGATTTAAAGAACATGAGATATATTGCCAAGAGCAAAGGGTGGTTGAGAGGGGCCCAATAAGGATGGAGAGTTAGCAGCGATGGCAATGGCACTAGTGTTGGAGGATATGGAAGAAGACATTGTAATGAAGAAGAGAAATAAGATGAAAAAAAAATTAGAAGCTTTAATACCATGTAAGAGCATGAATCTGAAGTTGATCACACATATCGGTACGGAGATTTGTATTATATTTATAGTATGTACCTGAGTGAGAAAATCATAATGGAAAAGATTTTACAAAAGGTGAGAATCTACAATATTAGCACAGATTGTGAAGATTTGCTCTATTAACGGAATTGGCACAAATTGTAGAAGATTGACTCTATCAATGGGATGTGCACAAATTGTGGAAGATTGCTCCATCATGGGAGATTTGCTCCATCAAAGAGGACCACGGCCACTATGGTTTCTTTCTTTCTTTGAGAAGAGCATGTTGCATGCGTGAGGACTGAGGAGGTGGATGGGCACTGAGAAGTAAGAGGGCAAAAGGACACTATAAGTGTCATAACTTGTGTACGGCGCTCACTTTGGTGCCATAACTTTTTTTCGGATCACTTTGGTGCCAAGTCGGAGGAAAAACGATCACTTAAGTGTCATAACTTTTTTTTGGATCACTTTAGTGCTAAAATTTTTGAAAAACGATCACTTAAGTGCTAAAATTTTTTAAAAACAATCATTTAAGTGCTAAAATTTTTGAAAAACGATCACTTAAGTGCCAATCTCCGGCGAGACTCCGGCGAGCCACGTCAGCTTCAGAAATTAATAAAAAAAATGCCACGTCAGATTTCCGGCGAAAAATTGTGTACGGCACCGGAGTTGACACTTAAGTGATTGTTTTTCAAAAATTTTAGCACTTAAGTGATCGTTTTTCAAAAATTTTAGCACTAAAGTGATCCAAAAAAAAGTTATGGCACTAAAGTGAGCGCCGTACACAAGTTATGGCACTTGTAGTGTACTTTTGCCGAAGTAAGAGTGAGCTGAGTGAGAGATTCAATTATTTGTATGTACCAATCCGATCTCAGTGGTTCGGGTGAGCGATTCTAACCTAAAACAAAGAACCAAAGTGGTACTCGCCGGAACCATTTGTATCCGTACCGGTTCCCATGGGAACCGCCGATCTAGGCCAATTTGGTCCAACTTTAGGTGGTCCGGGAGGTTTACCAGTTCTTTTGCACTTTGCTAATGTGCGACACTGAATAAATATGAAAAAAAAAATTAAGTAAACTGCTATAACAACAACAAAAGGAGAAGTTAAGGCTATTACTACATGAGAGGAGGAAGTGGCATAAAGGAAAACTATAGAGTACAAACTTATTGGGGTCTCTAACTTCCTTATTAATGCTTTTTTACTATCTTATGCAAGGCCAGTTAAGGGCGGAAGTGAGACAAAATCACGTTTTGACGTAATAACACTAAAAAAAAACATGGATTTTATCACGGAAATTTGCGACGAGGAATTTCTCGTCGCAAATTTGCGACAAACTTTGCGACGGATTTTATTTTCTGTTGCAAATTAGCGACGAAAATTAATCATCGCTAATTTGCGACGGAATTCGCAACGAAATAAAAATTCGTCACAAATTTGCGACGAAAAATAAATCCATCACAAATTTGCGACGACCACTTTTCCGTCGCAAATTAGCGACTGATTTATTTTTCATCGCAAATTTGCGACGGATTTTGTGAAGAAAATGAATTCGTCGCTAATTTGTAGTTTATGATGGAAAATAACTTCCGTGATATCCACCTCACCCGTCAATTTCTCTCTCTGTACTGATTCCTTATATCCCCCTCGCTTTTCTCCCTCTTTCGTATCTCTCAATAAACCTATCCTTGCGTGCACAAATCAATCTCGGTAAAGCTTTTCTGTCGGTAAGTATCATAGCTAACTTCATGACTAATTGGCGACAAATACAGTTCGTCGCAAAACTATTCACCGATTTGACGACCGGCAACCAACTGAGGCCGGCAAGTTCGACCTTGCCAGCCATGAAGGGAGGCCGAACGGCCTTGGCGGCCATGGGGTGAGGCCACTCGACCTCCCCCCATAACCGTCGACCTGATATGGGGGAGGCCTACCGGCCTTGCCCCATGGCCGCCAGTCGACCTCGCCCAGGTATAGCGGTCGACCTCGCCGTTGCCCAGATTTGGACGACGGTGAGGTCGATCGATGGCCTCGCTCCATAGCCAGTGAGGCCGCTCGGCCTCCCCCCATGGCCATCGACCTCGCCGTTGCCCAAATATGGGCAACGGCTAGGTCGACAGCCATATCTGGGCGAGGCCGCTCGGCCTCGCCCATGGCCGACGAGGTCAAACTCGCTGGCCTCAATCGGTCACCGATTATCGAACCGGTGACCGGAGAAAAATATAGGGGAAAAAAAAGAAAAAAATTTTAAAAAAATTCTAAAAAAAAGTAAAAATTATAAAAAAAAAAAGAATCTTAAGTGATTTTTTTTTAGGTACGTGTCCATTTGAAGGTCTCGCAATCCAAGTGAATGTTGCAATTCTCATCAAATTGACCACTTTCTACTACAAAGATTTCAGTCAAATTTTTGGATAAGTCTTCTTTACATGGTAATTTTTCATTTTTTTTCAAGTTCAAAGTAATTGTTGCGTCAAAAAAAATTTAAATTTTCATAATTTTAGGGTTTTAATTAAGAACAGTAAATATGATATTTTTAATATTTTACGATATTTTTTTTATTTTTATACAGACACAATGCAAAGAGACAGGGTTTATATGTATAATAAGAACTTACCTTAACGTCAAGGATTGACCGATGAGTTTCATACTGAGTTGGAACTATTTTTAGACTTTGCTAGTAGTAAATGTGAGTTCATAGATGGAAATAAGTTAAGGTGTCCGTATAAGAAGTGTTGTAATGGTAAATTTCATGTTTATGATAAAGTTAGAGAATATCTTTGTAGATTTGGGTTTACTCTGAACTATTATAATTGGACTTCCCATAGTGAACCATTTATATCTAATGAAGGATATCGAAGAAGTGACCAATTTTTAGTTAGGGAAGAATGTAGCTATTATAACCAATTGAACCCATACGAGAGGATGGTGATTGATGCAGTTGGTCAGAATTTTGTTTCAAAATCAAATCATGTAAGTACTAGTTTTACTCCTACACTTGAACAAGTGGGTACTAGTCATGCATCACAATTAAAAGAGATAAGAGTAACGGGTTTTGATGAGAATGTGTGTAATGGAACTTTTCCATCTAATCAGTTCTAGGAAGTGTTGAAAGCAGTAGATGAACCTTTATGGGCAGGTTGTGACAACCACACTAAGTTATTAGTGACAGTAAAACTGTTAAATATCAAGGCAAAGCATAATGTGTATGCGGATTGCTTCAACTTTTTTGTTGAAGTAATGCGGGAAACAATACCTCGTGATAACATCATGCCAAGTGATTTTTACGATATGAAAAAGCTAGTGGATAACTTAGGTCTTTCGATTGTAAGGATTGATGTATGTAGTAGGGGTTGTATATTATATTGAAGAGATGATGAAAATGCAGAATCTTGCAAATTTTGTAGCCAACTTAGGTACAAGATTAACAGGAGGCAGGGTCGTAATCAGAAGCGTAGATCATGCAAACAAATGTTTTATCTGCCCTTGATCCCCATATTGCAAAGGTTTTATGCGTCACAAGCCACAGCTGAACACATGACTTGGCATACAAATCATGAAATAGAAAAGGGTCTAATGTGTCATCCTTAAGATGTAGAGGTATGGAAACATTTTGATAGAACATACTCTGAGTTTGCGATAGAGCCTCGAAACATCAGGTTAGGTCTCTATGTTGATGGATTTGCCCCATTTGGGAAATCAGGAAAAAGTTATTCATGTTGGTCAGTTATCTTAACGCCGTACAATCTTCCACTTGGTATGTGCATGAAGACACCTTATATGTTTTTGAAATTGATCGTGACTGGCCCGCAAAATCCGAAAAAGTTAATAGATGTTTATATGCAACCATTGATTGAAGAGTTACAATGGATATGAGATGAAGATGTCCTTACATATGATGTTT
This sequence comes from Syzygium jambos, assembly GCA_031216235.1. Lineage (NCBI taxonomy): Eukaryota > Viridiplantae > Streptophyta > Magnoliopsida > Myrtales > Myrtaceae > Syzygium > Syzygium jambos. The sequence continues at coordinate 21,029,487 of CM062226.1, forward strand.
CTACCAATTAAATATTTGTAAGGCTGCTCTTTTTTGGACGATAAATGACTTTTCAGCTTACAGAATGTTATCTCGATGGAGTACAGTTGGGATCTTAGGATGTCCGATATGTTTGAAGAGATCAAAGTCATTTAGATTAAAACATGGAAAGAAGCCTAGCTATTCTAACTGTCACAGCCAATTTTTACCGATAAATCATACATTCAGAAGGAATAAAAAAGAGTTCATCAAGAATAGGACTGAAAGAACACCTCCATCATTAAGGTTGACCGGCGATCAAATTTGGGAGCGGGTGCAGGACTTTTCAACTGTTGTTCAGAACCCTTACGGCACGACTATTGCGTACGGAAGTACACATAAGTGGACTAAACGTAGTATATTTTGGGATCTACCATATTGGAAGGTTGATCTTATTCATCATAATCTTGACGTCATGCACATAAAAAAGAATATTTTCGACAATGTCATAAATACTGTGATAGATGTCACCGAAAAAATAAAAGACAACTTGAATGTAAGAAAAGATATGAAAGATATTTGTGATCGGCCAACACTAGATGTGGTTGCAAGCAACAGGGGACCAAAACCAAAAGTAGTTTACACATTGAATAAGGAGCGGAGACAAGTTGTTTGTCAATGGTTGAAATCTGTGTAGTTTCCTGATAGATATGCTTCAAACCTCGGGAGATGTGTTGATTTGAATGAATGCAAGTTGGCAGGTTTAAAGAGTCATGATTGTCACATATTTATGGAAAGACTAATGTGATTAGCTTTTAAGGAAGTTCTACCGAACATTGTATGGGACGCCGTTACAGAGTTAAGTAATTTTCTGCATGATATTTACTCGACAATGTTAAAAGTATCACACATGGAGAAACTAGAGAGGGATATTCCAATTATTCTTTGCAACTTAGAAAGGATATTTCCTCCATCGTTTTTTGATTCGATGGAGCATCTCTTAGTTCACTTGCCTTATGAGGCCAAAGTTGTAGATCCCGTCCAATTTCGATGGATGTATCCATTTGAGAGGTAAATTTTTTTTAAAAATAAAGTTCAAATTACTTGATTATATATTATGTTCCGACAAGCTTCTTTCTATTGTAAGTAGATTCTTATATCATTTAAAGAAAAAAGTGAAGAATAAGACATGTGTTGAAACTTTAATTTGTAATGCATATATTGTGGAAGAAGTGACAACATTTGCATCATACTATTTTGAACCGCACGTGCAATACAAGAGGCGGAGAGCAGGCAGAAATGATGAGGGCCCCATTGATCCCAATTGCAATTCATTTTCTATTTTCAATTATCTGGGTCGACCAAGCAGCACATATACGTTTCGTTACTTAACAGACGAAGAATGGCATGCAGCCCATACATATATTTTACTGAACTGCCCAGAAGTCGAGCCATACTTCGAGAAAGTGTAAATTTGCAAATATATGTATTGTGTGTCAAATATTTGCTAATATATAAATGGTATTTATTACTAGAATTTTCCAAACTTCAATGTATAGACTACCACCATATGAGTTTGACCGTTTATGCGATGAATAATTTGCAGCATGGTTCAAAACATATGTAAGTTGCCTATGGACCAAAACCAAGTTATTAATATTTTATACATCATTTATTAAAATATATATTATTAACTTTGCGTGTGTAACCTTAAGTTCACAGTAATCATGATGCACTTGGAGAGCAAGGATTGCTATATCATCTATCATGGGGTCCACAGTTAAGAGTACAAAGTTGGCCAGCATATTTCATAAATGGATATAATTTTCACACTCAAGAATATGGAATGAAAAAAGCCACAATGAATAGTGGTATCTCTGTTCGGTCATCCATTGATAGCAGTTTAAAAGATGATTTTTATGGCTTGTTGGATGAAATCATAGAGATAGAGTACCTGGACCATTAATGATGCGGGTTGTGTTATTTAAGTGCAAGTGGTTCGACCCCGTCAAAGGAATGAAGGTGCATACGAAGTTTAATTTGGTTGAAATAAATCACAAGAAAAAATATATGAAATATGAACCATTTATCTTGACACAACAAACAATTCAAGTATGTTATGCATTATATCCTAGTTTGCAACGTGACAAAGCTGACTGGTGTGTTGTATGTAAAATCAAAGCACTGAGAAAAATCGAAGAACACCGAAAGGATAGAGCCTATCAACAAGAGGAAGTTTGTAACATAGTTGAAACTGAGGAATATAACATTCTAACTTCACGAAATCCATGTGGAGCAATGATAAATATGGATCCAGCTGAAATTTGCAAATTAAATGTAGAAGATGGTACAGAATCTGATTTTAAGACAGATGATGAAGATGATGCTCATGAAGAAGATGAAGATCAAGATCAAGATCAAGACGAGGACGAAGATGCAGATCAAGACGAAGACGAAGACGAACATGAAGATTAAAATTTTTGTGACAAAACAATGATGTGTAATTATTATTGCAACATGTGTTATCGTAGTTGTCATAATTATTATTATTGTTTTTGTTATTATTGTTATTGTTATTATCATTATTGTTATTGTCGATTATTCTTATTAATGTAATTGATCGTCGGAAAATTTGTCGCTAAATGACGGCAAGTCAAATATTATTCGTGCGATGACATTTGAGATATTCTATTTTCCATTGGATTTGGATCGTCACTAATTTCGTTGTTCATTTTACGACAAAAACTTATTCGTGGCTACTGTTCATCGAAGAATTAGCGACGGAAGTGAAATTTGTGGCAATTTTTCGAATCCGTCGCAATTGCGACGGATTCAAAAATGCCATTTATTTTTGGAATCCGTCGCAAATTTGCAATGGAAAAAAAATTCTGTCGCAAATTTGCAACGAAAGATATATCCGTCGCAAATCTGCGACAGATTCGAAAATGCCCTTTATTTTTGTAATCCGTCGCAAAATTCGTCGCAAATTTGCGACGGAATTATTTTTCCGTCTCAAATTTGCTACTAAATTCAAACTTTAAATTGCTGAAAGAAACTATGCATATGGTGGTGAAAGAAATTAGCCCTAAAAAACGTACCAAACCTCAAAGAGAAAAGCAAATAGATAAAGACATTATCTAGATGGCATATACCTAGATGTGTAAATGGAAGCAGACTCGATCATGCGAAACTTCAACAGTGGAGGCATTCAAAATGCCAATGTCTTCAGCTTCTAAATTCCACAGAAGATTGGAAAGCTTTCCTTGGTCCATCTTCATACAAATCTTAAGGACGAGTTCAGCTTTAGTAATTTCATGCACTGAAATAGTTAAACGACCTTAATTGCTTTCCGATGATTTCGTCGAGAGCTATCGTCGATAACTAATTGCTTGTTTTGATCCATCACAGATAACATGCTTTCCTTCTAGAGGGCTAGCTCCTCAATTTCATTCTTGATCTCTGGAATGTACTCAGTACCCCATCAATTACAGCCAGTGCACCCTGTCTCTTCTGCATTTTTATGTAAGCATTGTTAGTTCATTGTAAGATTGTAAAATAAATAGTCATGGTGAACTACAAGGGCGCTGAAAAAATTTCTCGCTGCAAGAACATTCTTTCAAAAATTGCTCACACATGTAGGAGTACAAACAGTTGACACACATAAGTTTCACAAAGGAATAAACATGACCACCTCCGTTGATAAAGCTAGCGGATATATGCAATATCTGGGAAAGCAACATATTACCTAGCTAATTGATAATTCAAGTAATTAACAATCCGACCAACATTAAATCTCACTTTTCATATTTATGCATCATGAAGATTTGATGTTTTTCTCACTTTCTTTAGCTTGATTCACGCTCAAGAGAATATGTTAACTGTGAAAATTTGCCTCAATGGCTACTCCTTCAATCTTAATCCTAGAGTGATGGAGACGGGTCAATTGGTGCTACACTAGGAGGCAGGAAGAAAAAAAGCGAGAGAGAATAATTAGAGTAATTTGCGACGGAAACATAATTCCGTCACATTACGATGGAGAATAATTTCGTCGCAAATTTGCGACAGATTAGAAAATTTTTTTTATTTTTGCAATCCGTCGCAAAATCTGTCATAAATTTGCGACGGATTTATTTTTCCGTCGCAAAATCCGTCGCAAATTTTTGCTACGGAAAAATAACATTCGCGCACGTTTGAAATTTTTTTCGCCCCTCTCTCTCTCTCCCCCCTACCCACGCACATGCCCCCCAGTCACGTCCGCTCAGATCTTTCCCTTCTTCTTTTTCTTTTCCTTTTTCTCTTCTTCTTCTTCTTCTTCTTCTTCCGTTTGTTGTCGTCCGCCGTGGCTCCCTCGCACTGCCCAGCCACCACAGGCTGGTCGACCCGCCGCCGCATGCCGCCTTCTCGCCGACCCAACTAAGCCGCGCAACCGCCCGTCACCGGTCCGCCCGAGCTGCCCGACCACTGTACGCCACCTTCTCACCAACCCAACTGAGCTGCCCGACCGCACACCGCCTTCTTCGCCTAGACCAGACCGCCAGCCCACCGTCGCCGTTGTCGCCTACGCGCCCGACAGCTCGCAGCCGCGAGGGTTGGGTCTCCATCCGTGTGCTCGCCGCTCGCCTCGCCGAGCTCGCTGTCGCCCAGCTCGCTTGTGCACCTCGCCCGACAACGTCACCGCCCAGCAGCCGCCCGAGCTCGTAGCCGTCGCCGTCACCGCCCAGCAGCCGCCCAACATCGTCGCCGCCCAGCAGTCGCCCAGCAGCCGCCCAACGCTATCGCTGCCCAGCCTTGCCAAAGCTCATAGCCGAGCTCCTCATCGCCCAACCGCCACCAGACGTCATCGCCGCCCAGCCGCTGCCCGACGCCGTCACTGCCCAGCCTCGCCCAAGCTTGTAGCCGTCGTCGTCGCCGCCTAGCAACCGCCCGATGCCGTCACCACCCAGCCGCTGCCCGACACCATCTTTGCCCAGCTCCACTGTCATTTGCCCGGCCGTGACCGAGCGCCGTACCGAGCGCCTAGCCGACTAGCCGCCACTTGCAGTTGTGCCCGCGCCGAGCCCACCACTGGCTGACAAGCCATTTTGCCCTATTGTTTGGTTTTTCTTGACCTTGAACTAAGTAAGCGACCCTCTAAACCCTATCTAGTATAATGGGTATTAATCGGACTTGTTTAGGGATTGTTTTGTATCGGATTGGTTGGCTAAGTTAGGGGCCGATTTCAGGATTGCATGTGGCTTTGATCGATGTTCGCCTGGTTAATTTGTCGATTATGCGGCCGATTAAGCATTCAACGACGATTGTGCAGTTGATTAGGGTGCGCATGGAATGCATTTCGGAATAGAATGACGATCGTGTGGTTGATTAAGCGTTTTTTCAGAAAATACATAAAAAATGAAAATTTCTAGAAAAATTCATAAAAATTTCCAGAAAAAAAAAAAAAATCATATTTTGAGAAAATATGAAATTTGGTGAAATTTTTTTAATTAAAAAAAAGTAAAAATTTCAAAACTTCACAAAATGGCTTAAAATACCTGTGGCCACCCACTTTGAGTGAAATTTAAATTTTTTGAGGTGCCCAAAAAAATTAAAAAATCAAAATTTCCATAACTTTACAAAATGGCTTAAAATACTTGTGGCCATCAACTTTGAGTGAAATTTAAATATTTTAGGTCCCCAAAAAAATTATAATAAAATAAAAAATTTTAAAATTTCACAAAATGGCTTAGAATACATGTGGCCACCTACTTTGAGTGAAATTTAAATTTTTTTAGGTGCCCAAAAAAATTTAAAAAATTAAAAATTTTAAAACTTCACAGAATGACTTATAATAACTGTGGCCACCCACTTTGAGTGAAATTTAAATCTTTTTAGGTTCCCTAAAAAGTTAAAAAATAATAATAAAATTAAAATTTTCAAAACTTCACAGCATGGCTTAGAATACCTGTGGCCACCCATTTTGAGTGAAATTTAAATTTTTTTAGGTGCCCAAAAAAAATTCAAAAATTCAAAAAATTCAAAACTTCACAAAATGCCTAAGAATATCTGTGACCACCCACTTTAGACAGAAATTTTAATTTTTTTAGGTGCCAAAAAAAATTAAAAAAATCTAAAATTTCAAAACTTCATAGAATGACTTAAAATACCTGTGGCCACCCACTTTGAGTAAAATTTAAATTTTTTTAAGTGAAAAAAAAATCAACAAATCATAACAGAGTTATGTTCCAAAAATCAATTTCTGCAGCAGAATTAGTTATGTTTTACCAAACAGAATATAACCTTCAAAAAATCAATTTCTAGCAAGAATTCCAAAAATCAATTTCTTGCAACAATTTGATTTCTGGAGCAGAATAGTTACCATTCGCACTCTTAGTTGTTTAATGCCAATTGTATGGTTAATTAGTTTAATCGTGTGGTTGATTTGCTTAATTGTGGCCGATTGGTTAACTATGGCCCGATCGTGTGGGTTGATTGATGATCATGTGGCTGAGAACGAAGATCATGTGGCTGAAATTGATGTTACATGGTTGATCTTGTACTTGATGAATGATCATGTGGTTTGAAAGTGGATCGTGTGGTTAATTATGGCTATTGTTGGCTTAGCAATGCATGTCGTGATCATATATTGATGTTTGATATCAAAATGAGTGTGATTCATAGTATATTTGTTCGTAAGAAATTGCACGTCATAAACACTCGGCGTTAGCTAATTAAGAGGATACATTTTCTGCTTCTGAAATAAAATGATAAGCTTCGTCATGTACGTCATTATGTGTCCGTAATACGTGTTCATATTTTTTTACATATTTGTCTAACCTTCCTACTTGTCAGTATAAACATGGAGGTCACATGCATAGAAGATCAACCCCTTCCTCATCCTCGTCCCCGTCCCTTTCCTCTTCCCTACCATTTCATCTAACCCTCAACCACTATATACTGATAGACAATATGGACATGTTGGCCCTTCCTCCAATACTCAAGAACATGTTAGGGGACTTGAACACATGCAAACTGAATCTCCTTCAATTCCATCTCCTTTAGATCCATCTCCTTTTGTTCCGCCTTATTATTCAGCGCAATAATTAAATAATGACGGAAACACAGGTGAAGAAGATAATCAATTCATGACATGTCCATTTAGAGATTCGTAAGTACTTCATTTTTTTTAAGTATATGTAATATTTATGGTTTTAGATATGGATGTCAACTGAATTGTCGATGTTGCACAATATCCATATGTTTGCAGATTCACAGATGCTCCGTTTATTATGAGGGAACTGAATAAAATAGTCAAAAACTATTGGATTGGGCAGTATATTAATTGTCACGCCCCGTACTCTAAGAAGCGCGAGCATCCCACCACAGGTCGAATTGGTTGCGACGTCCCAAGACGTGCCGCCGACCCAATACCCAACACTCAGAGATCAATACACATGCGGAGGCAACGTATATAATTACATATATACACCCGTACAATAAACAAGATAACCAAGGATAGCACAACACGAGAGATCACACAACACAAGAGATCGTTATGATAAAAAAAACATATACATTTCATTACTATCAAAAGTAAATACAATATCCATTTACGGGGAGTACAGACTACAACCAAAAACGAACAACGACCGCTAAGGTTAAAAAGGGGTCAGTGGCCAAAAGTTACTGAGCTAAGACGGCTTCAGTCAAAAAGGTACAGCCGTTCCATCTAAGGCTAAAATCAACCTAGGGGACCCAGTCCGGATCAGAACCAGAAGACTCTGATGAAGAAGAACTATCTGGCAGCTCCTCATCAGAATCCAACGAGTCTAACTCGGACTCAGCCTCCTTGAGCTCGTCCTCTGCGTCCATCGCCTTGGGCTCGAGGTCCTCCTCCATCTCCATATCCTGCTCCAGTTCATCATCATCCGGCTCCATGTCCATCGACTCGACCTCATCGACTTCGTACTCCACAGGAACGCCATCGGAGCTCACACCCTCCTCATCTAAAGTGGCGGGGTCTACTATATCCCCATTGGGACACTGGGGATCAATCTCACCCTTCCCATTAAACGGGATATCAAACGTCCGAAGAGGTCCGGTCTCCTCTCCATTATACGTCCTATAACACCATGCAACATACTCATGGATTGCAGATTCTAACTCCCTAACATCTACCCAAACTAACATGTAGTATCTAATGTACATATTCTCGTCCCCTACGGGATGTACAGACGTCGTCTTCTCGATGAAGTGGGGAATCCCAAAACGCACAAGCGGCTCTGCCATCCTCACTACCAGGGGTCTGAAATATCGGTTTCCAACAACTATGAGACGAATCTCAGCAAGTAAATGACCCCTAAACCTAAACTAGGCTAACATGCACCTCCTGACAGGCGAATTAAACGCGCATAATAGCACAGCATAAACATCACAATAATTGACCTAGGCTCGTGGCCCAGATCATTCATACTATAACCCTGCAGGTTAGATATTTTCTAACAATATTCACGTGCAATTCACTGAACATGCACATGGCTAACATACTTGGCACACAATTGCTATTTTCGTGAATAAAACAATTATTTCGACCCGAAGGCCAACAAATATATCGATCCGGAGGCCACGACCCGAAGGCCCACAAATATATCGACCCGAAGGCCACGACCTGAAGGCCCACAAATATATCAACCCGAAGGCCACGATCCGAAGGCCAACAAATATATCGACCCGAAGGCCACAACCCGAAGGCCAACAAATATATACATCAGGTACGTGCACTTTTGCACTCACAATTCCAGCCATATCAAAACACATTATGTGAAATCATATAATGACATTCAAGTCAATCATGAACATATAATTCACTAACGCCAATATGTGCCCAAGTATAATTCGTCATAACTCGACCATTTCAATAAATTGCCGGCACGCCCAATTCATTCCGTTTTAGCCCATTGAAACTCGGCATTCAATACATGGTTTAAGCCCAAGACCAATTTATATAATTCAAGTCCGCCATTAACCAATCAATTTCGGCCGCTATACCAACAACAGGGACTCACGCAATTTAACCCAAACAAGTCTCATTTAGCCATTGGATCACCCAAATTAAGCAACCACAACAAGAATCCAATTAATCCCAACTTAAACAATTTTAATCCAATTTCGGTTCTGGTGTGAACAGTACCAGAACAGCCCACATTTAGGCATTAAATCACATCTAAATCATCCTGCTAGGCTCCAGTTAAACCCCACAATTATCCAATACACATTCATCTATAAATAGACCATAATCTCGTCTAATTAAACCCTAATTCACCCATTTAAAGTGTAAATTAAACTAATTTAGATTTAGGGATTTAATACTCGCCTAAACCGATTCGAATCGACAGGAACGAGCGAACAATTGCCGGTGGACGGCAAGATCGGCGGCAGCGTTTCGACGGCGACAACTCATGGCGGCGTACGGACAGCACGTACGGATGGCTGAGGCGAGCTTGAATGGCGGCCGGCGGTGCTCGGTGGCAACGGCGACGGCTCAGCGGTCTTCTCGACCTAGGCACCAATCGGTGGCAAAGAACAAGGAGAGAGAGAAAGAAAGGGTCGGAGGGGGTTGAGGGTGACGGGGTGGAGCCACGGTGGCAGCAGCTCAGCTGGATGGTGCTCCGGTAGTGGCTGGTTGGTCTTCTCGGCGGCGATGGGAGGAAACGGCGATGAAGAGAGTGAGAGAGAGAAAAAGGGGAACCGGCCGAATGAAGGGGAAGGGAGAGAGAGAGAGGGTCAAGAGCTAGTCAAAGGGTCTCTAGTGGGATCCATATGTCCAAAATCTAGCCCACTTGACCATCTTGTCCTTTGATCCAATGGTTGACACTAATTCTTATCCAATAATTTATGGGCAATTTGGTCCTTAGCCCTCAATTATTGGGGCTGATCAGATTTATTTAATAATTTCCTTAATTAAACTCAATTTTTAGCCCAAAATTCGGAATTACTCAAAATAGGCCTAGGGGCATTTTCGTAATTTTCGGCCCCAGGTCGAAATTCCATTTTTCGACCGTACCAACCCCAAATATACATGGCCACTCAAAAATGGCGTTGGCCACACAAAATAGTCACTTACGCCTCCGAAAATTGGCTTCGAAGTCTTAAAGGGCAAAACCGTAATTTTTCACTTCCGGGTCGAAATTCCATTTTTCGACCATACGCACTCCAAATATGTGTGGCCACCCTAAATGACATCGACCTTAAAAAATAACCTCGTATGGTCTCGAAAATCGACGTCGAAGTCCAGAGGGGTAAAATGGTAAATTTTTCAATTTCGGCCGAAATTCCAATTTTTGACTGTACTAGCCCCAAATATATGTGGCTACACCAAAACGATATCGGCCATGAAAAATAGTCGCGTACGACTTCAGAAACCAACGTCAAGGTCTAGAGGGGTAAAATCGTAATTTTCCACTTCCGGGTCGAAATTTCATTTTTCGACCGTGCCCACTCCAAACATGCATGGCCACTCTAAAATGACATCAGTCTCGCAAAATAGTCGTATACGACCTTGAAAATCGACACCCAAGTCCAGGTCAATTTTCCGCAATCAAATCGCTCAATTTCAAATTTTAAAATCTCTAACTAACGGGCGGCTGTTTAGGGGTTACGCGTATTGACCTAGGGTTGTCCGAGTCATGATAGCCTCAATTTTCGAGAGGACGCGAGGAGTTATCACTAGTACCGAAGGTCGCGATCGCTCGGATTAAATTCAGGATTTGTTCGCCATGTGTACTCTCGATCGTGCGGAATCACCCGCAATCCGATCGTACATTGTTGGCCAAACTATATCCGTCACTTTCCTAGGATCGGCCCACATTAGCCCAAAATATTTCCTCGCCGTTTCTCAGAATCGGTGCCCAATTCACGATCGGGTCCCCGGTCCACATACCGTTTCCTAATTAGCCCTTCCCTTTCGGCTAGTATCCCGAGAGTGATCAATTTCGGGCGAGACTTACCAAAATAAAATGAGAAATAATATCTACTTTATTGATCCCGGAAATAAGTCGAAATTCGGGATATTACATTAATTACAGTAGTGCTTCATAAGAAGTGAAAGATTTATGGTAGAATAAGTTCAAGGTAAGTTTTAGATATTCTATTTCTCACCAACTAAGTTCGGTGTAATATATTGATGGTCAAGAATGATGTAAAGAGATCAGAACAACTCTTTAATTTTCGGTACTAAAGGGACCAGATATTTTCCCCGAGATGACCTTTACAAAATCTATCACCGAATTGTCCGGTGCATGGTAATAGATATGTGACCATCATAATAACTTTTGATTGTTTTTGTATTGATTACAACGAAAGTTCAGGTGAGATGAAGAGGAAGAGAATGAAGTGAGAAGAATTTTTAAGAAGAAAGTCGGTGATCACATACGAAATGTGATGAATAGAGCAAAGATCAAGCAAGTGAAGCTGGCTTTCATTACAGCTGACAATTGGACGAAAATTAACAGAATTTGGAAAACTGAAAAGAATCAGCAAATCAGTGAGCGAAATAAAAAGAATCGATCTTCTAGTTCAAATGAAGGGTCTGCCACATATGCTGGGGGTTCTATCAACATTGGGGAGCATCGCAAACGAATGGTAAGTCTGTTAAATAGGTTATAAGTTAATTTAATTCAATTACTCATGTTTATATTTTGTAGGTACATGAATTGAGGACGGAACCGACATTTGCAGCTACATTTAAACGCACATTTCAAAAAAAAAAAGATAAGACATGGACTGGCGATCAAGCAAAAGCTATTAAGGTATGTAAGGTTATACTTTGGACTTTATGAAAACTAGAATGAAAACCGTGAATACTTTTAATATTTATGGTAGTTATATATATAAAGTTATTTTATTTTCATCTATATTGTTAATGTAGGAAAAATACGATGAATTTTTAATGAGCAATGCTAGTGGTGGTGATGGTGTTGCTGCGTTTGAGCCATCAGTTGACAGTATAGCATTATGGGTGGAGGTAACGAGTGGGATGAAAAAAGGAAAAATATTTGGGATGGGATCATTGTCAAGGGTATACATGACGAATCATGCTGCAACTTCATCATCCAATGCGACTGTTCGAAAGAAGACACGACATGACGAGCAATTGACCTAAGAATTGAACCAACTGAAAAATATACTTGTAGAGAAGGGCGAAGAAATAAATGACTTGAAATAACAAATGCAAATCGTTATGCGACACCTCAACCTCAATCGCGATGAGGTTCGTCCTCTGCCTCCCGCTAATCCAATAGGTGATAGGCACAATGATGAGCGACACAATGATGTTGAGATTGCTAATGATGATGATGATTTTCTCGATCCTTTCTAGTTAAAATTCCCAAAATCGAGGGTAAGCTTGCTTCACAATCTTTTGTGCCATAAGTGTAGTTTGCCTAATATGTTCCTGCCCTACAATTACTTTCTATGCACAACTCTCTTACAACTAGGTTTTTTGCTTGCGAAAAACTGAAAATTTAGAGATCCCAGGATGACATACTTGTTACAAAAAATCATAATATTTGAATATTGTAGAAATACATGCCTTAATTGACTTTGAGTCCTCTCTTCCTGGGAATTGGTGTTGGTAATTCACCTTTCTAAGTTATTAAACTGTTGAATGTTATTTGGAGAAGGATCTAATTTTTCATAGGTGACAGAAATACGGTTTACAAGGGTGAAAAAACTATGGTGGATGTCAAAGTTGACTCATATTCATATGGAAGAATATTGATGTTCGTCCTAAAACATTTTTTTGTTAACCCTCTTACTTGTTTTTTTATACCTAGTTCAACATCCATGCATAAACGCTTCTTTTATATTCTGGACTAATTGAATATCTTTATTTATGTATCCACATTTCATCAAGTGTCGACAAAAGTGACTGCTTCTGATGTCCTGCTAAGTACCAAAGCTGCCCAATCTTGTGCTTGGTTTGTCGATTTTTCGTTTTTGAAGCAGAATCTATGGTTGTCCCGCCTCCTTTGAATGTTTTGAATGTATTATAAGATTGGATATCAAATAGCATCATGTCGGACTTTGCAACTTTGCATGTAGCATTATTTTTTGCGAACTAGCATCTTTCCTTCAGTTATATTTTTCAATTATATGGCATTGTGTCTAGTTTGTTCGTTTTCTTTTTCTGAAGCGGTGTCTCGTGTCCTTTGATTGTTCTCAATGTATTACATGATGTTCATTAATGTGTAGCTATTGCTATGGACAAGATTTGATGGCCCAAATGGTGTATAATTTGCAACGAATTTTTCGACGAATTTTGTGACCAATACAGTTCGTGGCTAATTTGCAACGAATAAGTAACGACGAATTTTCCGACGAATAAAGTTCATGGCTAATTTGCGACGAATTTTGTGAAGAATTCGTTGCGACGAATTTTGCGACGGATAAAGTTCGTGGCTAATTTGCGACGAATAAAATTTGTGGCTAATTTGCGACGAATTATTTGCGGCGAAATTTGCGACGAAATTTCCGATAAATTTTGCGACGAATTTTGCAATGAATTATTTGCGACGGATAATGTTCGTGGCAAATATGCAACGAATTTTGCAACGAATAAGTTCATGGCTAATTTGCGACAAATATTGCGATGAATTTTTTTCCGTCGCAATTTAGCGACGGAAATTGAAATTTTCTGTCGCAAAAATTTGCGTCGCCGAATTAGCGACAAAATTTTTTCCGTTGCTAATTTCGTCGAAAATGCGATTTGCAACGAATTTTGTCAAATTTTTCGTCGCAGAAATCGTCGCTAATCCCATGTTTTTTTTGCAGTGTAATATAAGTAGTTGGCCCTTTTATGTAAAGGCTAAGCCGTCCAAACACAGGTTCATGTCAACCTGGTAATGGGACTAGCGACCTTGATCACCTTTTAAGTTTGTTAAAATATTTAAATAATAAACCACACATTTATCTAACAGTTTAAGTTTTTAAATTAGTTGACGGTGGTTTCAACAAATTTCACATGGTATCAAAGTAGGAAGTCCTGAGTTCAAATCTTTTTAGGCCTCTATTTGCCACCCCAATTGCATATTTCCATGCTTTAGGCTTGGCCAAAATCCAGCCTATGCGTGAGGGGAAATATCAAAATATTTAAATAATAAACCATACATTTATCTAACAGTTTAAGCTAAGTTTTTAGAACAGTTAGACCATCATTATCTAACAGCTTAAGCTTAAGTTTTTAGAACAGTTGGCAGTGGTCCCACAAAATTTCACGACATTGATTGCCAAAATAGAAAAGCGTCATGAGAGCTCCAATTTATCACGAGAAAACGAGAGAGAGAGAGAGAGAGAGAGAGAGAGAGAGAGAGAGAGTAATGGAGATTTTGGAGGGGTGACCTGCGTTCCTTAGCTCATCTTTATCCCCAAAAGGATCCGCAAACGCTTAGGGCCCGTTTGGTAACGTGCCAAATAGTAAAAATTTCTGTTCTTTTGTTCCCAGAAATAGTTTGGGAACAGAAATGCGTTTGGTAAACGCATTTGTTCCCGGGCACATTTTTGCAAAAACTTGTGCCGAGAAACAGTTTTGGAAGAGAAACAAGAAGTAAAAAAAAGTTGCTTCTTGTTTCTCGGCACAATTTTGAGAATCAGTTTTTTTTCTTTTTTTCTTTTTTTTCTTTTTGTGTTCTTCTTCGTTGGACTTGGCCGGCCGCCGGACGCCGGCGACCGGCCACAGCCCAGGGCCGGCGAGGGCGTCACGGCCCTCGCCGGCGAGGGCGAGGGCTGGACCCTCGCCGCCTGGGCGAGGCGGCCCTCGCCGTCGCGACCCACGGCGAGGTCGGCTTCGCCGTGGGTCGCGACGGCGACCCTCGGCCTCGCCCAGATCTGGCGAGGCCGAGGGTCGCCGTCGCGACCCACGGCGAAGCCGACCTCGCCGTGGGTCGCGACGGCGACCCTCGGCCTCGCCAGATCTGGGCGAGGCCGAGGGTCGCCGTCGCGACCCACTGGGCGAGGCCGAGGGTCGCCGTCGCGACCCACGGCGAAGCCGACCTCGCCGTGGGTCGCGACGGCGAGGCTCGGCCTCGCCCAGGCGGCGAGGGTCCAGCCCTCGCCCTCGCCTCCGCCGGCGGCCGGCGAGGGCCGTGACGCCCTCGCCGGCCCTGGGCTGTGGCCGGTCGCCGGCCGCCGGTCGCCGGCGACCGGCCATGGCCAAAGAAAAAAATAATTAGAAAGAAAAAAAATTAAACAATTCAAAATATTATTAAAATATTATTTGGGAACAGAAATTTTGTGTAGTTTCCAAACGCATTTCTATTCTTTTCCACTTTAGGAATAGAAATTTTGTGTAGTTTACCAAACGCCTTAAAATACCTAGAAATTGTTTCCGGGCACAGAATAAAAAAAAATCATTTCTGTTCAGAAATTGTTCCGGGGCGCAGAATGGTTCTCATGCGCACCCTTAGATTGTTGATTTGGCTTCGGACTTTTGTCCCGGAAATGAAGAGAATATTCTGCCCGTGGAGACGTGGACGCCTGACCGGATACGGGTCTTTCCCTCAACGCGCCTCATACACGTAAACACCCACATAACGATGAACGCGAATGATTTAGAAAAAGAAAGAACGAAAGTGCTTCGTGGTACACTGGGCCATTAGCCTCGCTTTCATTTTACCATCTTATTCATCGACGGATCCGTTTATTCCCCCAAAAAAAAATCACGATTTAAAGAACATTTTTCAGGAAATAATTGTTTATATCGTATTATAAATGAATGGAGGACGAAAAATTTCATTATCAGCGTAAATTTTTGGGCATAAATTATCGTTAATAATGAAAAGTCTTCCCCTGATTAATTTGTTCAAGACGACGAAAATAATGATTTTTTCAAAAGACATCCTTCAAATTATTTATCTTCTGTGAATATAAACGGATCCGATTGTGAAATTAATTGTGGGACCCAAGAAGCAAACCGGTTTCGAGTCTGATTTCTCTTCGGTATGATTAATAAGTCATGTTACGAAGGAACAACGCTTTACAATCTTGACTCAACCAAAAAGAAATATGGACATTGTCTTTGTTAATTCCTAAATTTTATCATGTACGATTAATCTAGACCGGACGTAATAGATGGCAAAGTTTAGTGCCCGAAAGTTGACCTAATTTGAACAATTGACAAAAAGATAAGTTTATCTTGAAGGATAATAGCATAGCAATAGCACCATTTTTGTCAATTTTTGACTCCATCAATAATGATCAATTTGGACCCCATGAGAAAGATGGCCTAACTCAAGGCTGCAATTAATCTATAATAATTGGCCAGAGAAGCTAACTTAAAGTAGCACTAATGTTGAGAAATCATTTTTTATCAAAAAAAAAAAGAATCGAGCAACTATTTAATTGAGTGAATATATAGCGGGAAGCTATCTATATCAATAAAAATATATTACTACAAAGTCTTATTTAAGAATGTGTTTGTTTCGCAAAAAATGAATGATTTGAAAAATATTTTCCCTAAAAATAATTACTTGTATCACTTACAAAAATGAATGAACAAGAAATACTTTCATCGTTCACGAAAATGTTTAAACGATAATGAAAACATATTTTATTGACCAATCATTTCAATCGATACAAGCGATTGATTCTAAAAAAATATTCTCCAAATTATTCATATTTTGCAAAATAAACGGGGCAAAGCGTAGTCTTTAAGTTCGCCTCTTGAGATTTTGGACTGTTAGAACAGGCCCTTGTGGTCATCTGGACATATATTGGATTACGTCTATCTCCATCAATGTTCATGTGCATGCATTGCGATCATTTCTATTGTTTTATGTTCACACCGCTTGGTGGTGGTTACCTGGGACGGCTCCATTCGGTTGCGGAACGATCCACAATGGCTTGCGTCTCCGGTTTTAAGGCAAAGCTACTGCCAGAACATCCTCTGTCCTTCTTTACGCAATGCACATTGCGCATTAAAGAAATGTCTTGGGGTCTCACACGTATCCGAGGCCGGTGAGGGGTGACATCCTCTAGCAAATTTGAGCCCACTTTCAAAGGAACTTTCTAATAAAGGGTTTCCTTTTGCCTTTCCTTTTATATTTTGAGTATCCGAGTAGTGCGACACTTAACTAGCTTCCTAAAAACTGCAGTTGTCACGGTCTATGACGGGTTATGATCCTTTGGGCGCCTTGTTTTCACTTTTTCCTCATAACCTAGAAATCCTAGCATAGAAGTTCAGCTATTTGAAGGCCCATGGAACACTCTCAAAGCCTCGTGAGCTGATTAAATTCATGCCTTTGACTATAATCTAAAGCAATTATTTTGCATGCAGTTAATAAAAATTGAACAGATGACCTTTCGTTAAAGATATTTCACTATTTTCTCTCACCAGGAAAAAAACTTCATAAATGGAGGACTTAAATATTTCAAAGTTCCTCAACAAAAATTCTTGTAAACTCACTTATGACCGTGTCGCAAGAACTTGCATAAAACGGACAAAAATTGCACTGCAGAAGACCGACTCGAATCACATGGAAAAGATAAGAAGAATGCAAAATGCACTCGAAAACAGGTTAAATCCCGAGTTGAGATAAGGTCCACTTCAAATCGTGTCTTGTAATGCAATGATGAAGGTCGTTGTCACATAAACAAAGTACTATCTAGTGTAGAAAATTCCAAGGTGTGCCGTGAGTCATAACCTATGACTGTAGGATTTTCCAAGCAAGATCCCCCATCTCCAGCCTTGTATCCAGTCTCGAACGTGTCCTTGACAAATTCAAACGATGGAGCCTCGAAAGTCAACAAAAAGCATACGAACATACATGCATAAGGACAAACGAAAGAGACCCACGAGCATATTTAGCCTTGGCATGTGTATGGACTAAAGTAGCATCCTCCTCCTCTTTTACCCGCAACCCCATGCTGACACTTTTGTTGACTTGTTGACTTGTAATTGTGATCATCATAATAATTGCAATAGCGTCTTCACATGCTCTCTCTCTCTCTCTCTCTCTTCTAAAATTGAAAAAGAGTCGGCATGTTGACGTCGATTCCTGCTATTATTTGCCTTTCTTTCTTTCTTTATTTGCCTTTTTTTTTAAAACATCTAATCATTGGCTACCCATTAACTTAAGATTTGTGCTTTTTGGACTCCTGAAGATTCTTAAAACGACCAAAGCCGTTGGATTTATGATTGTGTGTTTTTTTGTTCCTGACTTTCGGCTGATCTCCATGGACAGCGGCCCGACGATTTGGGAACAGTACTTCGTGCAAAGCACAATCGTTGATGACTACTTCATTTGCGTGGCTAAAAGAATGATCGAGAAATTTGTCGCAACACCGACAAGTGCATTGTGTGGGGTAAAGGGTTCACATCCTATCTACCTAACTATTTACTTAGTAAGGATCTATTTGGTAATGTCTCTGCTCCTGAGAACAATTTCTATTAAAAAATAATTTTTTCTATTTATATTCCCTGAACGAGTTTCTTAGGAGATGAACACGTATGGTAACTACACAAAATTTCTATTTTTAAAATAGAAAAAGAACAAAAATTGTTTGGTACGACCCTAAAAATTTCTACTTCTAATTTTTTCATATAATTATAAAAATATCAGTGGAAACTTAACAATTCATGTTTGGATAAAAATGGATTAGAAAGATAATCAAAATATATTATGATATAGAATTGGATGACTTTTATAAAATCATAAAGAAAATTACTCCTTATAGACAAAACAAATGCCGAGGGTGGACGAGGAAATTACAGTTTAGGATTTAGGTGTTTACGGTTTAGGATTTGGGGTTTAGGGGGTTAGGGGTTTAGGGCATGGGGTATGGGGTGTGGGGTTTTAGGGTTTAGTATTTAGGGTTAGGGTTTTGGGGTTTTGGGTTTTAGGGATTCTGGTTTTGGGTTTTAGGGTTCTGGATTTGGGTTTTTAGGGTTTCGGGTTTAGGATTTCTGATTTGGGGTTTAGAGCTTTAGGGTTTGGGTTTTATGGTTTTGGGGTTTTGGGTTTATGGTTTTCGTGTTTAGGTAAAGGGTTCGGGTTTTGGAGTTTAGAGTTTAGGATTTAGTGTTTCAGATTTGGGTTTTGGGGTTATAGGGTTCAGATTTTGGGGTTTATGGTTTTTAGGTTTAAGGTTTTGGGGTTTAGGGTTTTGAATTTCGGGTTTAGAGTTTAGTGTTTTAGTGTTCAGGATTTTAGGGTTTGGATACTGGGGTTTAGGGTATTGGGTTTTTTAGATTTTTAGGATTTTGGGGTTTTGGGTTTATCATGAGAATATCTTATGAAAGAGAGAGAGCTGATTTTGTTTCTCTATTGTTTCTCTTTTTGTTCCAGTGAACAAAAAAGTAGATTATTTTACTTTTTATTTCTGTTTCAAATATATTACCTCGTCACTTTTCTATTCTGAGGAATAGAAAATTAACTAATACTATCAAACAGATTTCTGTTCTTTTTCTATTATGGGAAATAAAAGAACAAAAAAATAGGAACTTTACCAAACAAGTCCTAAGCAACCACGGTACCATTAAAGTAGATGATAACCGATTTCAAAAAAAAAAACCCCCGATTAATGTATGGACGAGCTTGCATTGAGTTTGAAAAACCTTCTGCCTGAGTCAGCTCGAGATGAAATTGTGTAAATCTCTTTTTAAGCAAAACTGTTTGAGCACGGGCAAGCACAAGTGCAGTTAAGAAGAACGGGCCCAAGAACCGAAGAGCTTGTCCAGAGCCAACTATATTTGTGCCTCGGGGCTTTAACATATCCAACAGATCGCTAGACGCAAAATTATCACCTATCTATAAGAACCGTCAAATCGGTCATAACTCAGTAGTAAGTCATGTCCTGAAGACCTTTTATCATAATAACAACTCGTGCGATTGTGCTATAACGGTGGATTTCTTTTATCTGACCAAGTGACCCTTAAGGAAGTCTAAACCTTTTAGGTCGGAAAACACAAAGGTGGAGTGACGATTGCCGACATGACTCTAGTCTTAAATAATAAAAAAATTTGTAATCGCATTGACATTCGAAGAAAGTTGCAACTTAGGAAGCCAAGTTCTAGTCCGCAATGATCATTACGTACAAAACTTCAGATTCATCGTGACAATTACGTGTCCTTAGGACAGATCATATCTATATATATAATATATATTTTTATTTATTTATTTATTTATTTATTTATAATTAATTTATGGATGACCACTTTAAGCCGTAGCCATTCCATGCAATCACACGTCGCTGCAACTAGCCCGTCTCCGGTGATTTCAATTGGTCCCAACCGGTGCATGCGAAGGAGAGAGAAAGCGCGTGTGTGTTCGGTTCATCGATCAGCGTCCGTGTGGACCAGTTGATGATGCTGCGGGATGTGGACCACCCCGCTCCCGCCATGTGGACCGCTAGGAAGGGGCACAAGTGCACGATGCGCCGGGACGAGGGCGGGGTCATTTCGGTCCTTTCGCCTATGATGGAGTCACGGGGGAGGGGAGAGAGAGATCGTGCGAGAAGGGAAAACAGAAATTCAGTTGGGGGGGGAGGGTTCGTTTGATGCGGTCTGACGTGGCAGGATGCGATAGGTCGGCTGGCCCGAGCGGTTGTTTACTCCGGAGCTCCTGATTGGGAGTATGGGCCCACAAAAGCTGACCCGAGGAGGATCTGCATTGTTCGCAAACGGCTCTGTTCTCCTCTCTTTTTTTTCAACAGATTCTTGGCCACTTCTCTGCATTCTTTTCGGATTTTCCCATTTGAAAAATATTTTCTTAAATTTTATCATTTATATTGCTCACAATAATAAATGAATACAAATTCTTTTCATCGTCCACGAACATATCTAAATATAAATTATTATTGATGATGAATATATTTTTTATTGGCTAATTATTTCAACAGATATTAGTGATCATTTTTAAGAAAAATATTTTTCATATTATGTATTCTCCATGAAATAAATGGAACCCTAATTTTGAAAGGACTATGTGGAAAGCCTTTTGATTTTATTCTTTCTTTTCTTCGTTTTCTTTTGCGCTTGAATATTAACTTGTATACACTATGTAATACTTAAAATTTTTAAAAAAACTAATTCTTTTATAAATTAGAAATATTTTTCCCATAAACCTTCCGTCTTTAAGGATTTTTTGGTCAGAACTTCCGTCTTTAAGTTTAAACCCCAATACTTGTTCGAAAAAATAATGTGCAGAACATGAAACCGTTGTATGTAATCCAAATAGAGATGTTTCTGCTTGAATGATGGATCTTATTCAAAATATTTCAGGACATGATTCACACATTTTATCTATGTGTATATTAGGAAAATAACTTTTGACTTTAGCTTTTCATCGAGGCTTATGATGCTGCTCTTGATTCCTAGATCATAAATTTAAGATGAGATAATGACACAAATGATTCTTGAACGTTGATCCTATGTGCAATGTGGTCCCTAAATTTTTAATTTGTTCAATGTAATCCCTGAACTTTAACCCAATATGCAATGTAGTCCCTAAATTTTTAATTTGTTCACTGTCGTCCCTGAATTTTTGGTACATGTTCAATTTAGTCCCTGAACAATATGAAAATATTCAATATAGTATTTTCATTAAACATGTACAAAAAGTCAATGGACTACATTGAACATGTACCAAAAATTCAAGGACCACATTGAACATTAAACTAAAGTTCAAGGACTATATTGAACAAATTAAAGTTTAGGGACCACATTGAACATTAGGCCAAAGTTCATGGACTGTTTGTGTCATTATCCCTAATTTGTTCAATGTGATCCATGAACTTTAGCCCAATGTGTAATGTAATTCATGAACTTTTAATTTATTCAATACGGTACTTGGACTTTTAGTCGTGCCTGAACTATATGAAAATATTCAATGTTGTCCCTATACTTAAATTAATGCAAGGATGATGAATATTTTCATATAGTTCAAGGATTAAGTTGGACATTTATCAAAAGTCTAGAAACCACCACATTGAACAAATTAAAAGTTCAGTGATCACATTACATATTGGGCTAAAGTTCAAGAACCATATTGCACATTGGGCTTAAGTTCAAGAACTACATTAAACAAATTGAAGGACCAAGGACCACATTGCACATTTGGCCAAAGTTTAGAGACCAATTTGTGACATTATCCCATTTATGATTCGACTTCACATTCGTATTTCGATAAGAGAGAATCATGATAAACATACCACAAAGTACAAACCGAAAGATGGGAGACTCTTTCATTCCTAAGCAAACACAATGAACAGGAATCTCTAGTGGTATCCCAACCGCCAGCAACATTCCCTGCACCGAATTTCCAATGACTTTATTCATGCGTTGCTAGCAAGAAAGACAAAAATCTTCTTGTCCTGATTGATGTTCTGCTAAAAGCCACTAGCCAGCCTCGAACCCATGCCCTGACTCTAGATTCAAGCATCATCTATACAGGGCGTCCCCCTTCTAGACCCAACCCAATCTAATCTGAATTAATAATAAAATGAATGAACTAGTGTGTCTCGTGAGTTAAGCCAACAGTCTTCGCATCTTCATCTGTTGTTGCCATATAGAGCCCAATCCAATCTTGGCCACAAGAGCTCTTCAGGCTATGCATCGACACCCAGAGAACTTGTGGCCAATAGACTCCCTACCTCTCCCTTCTTCTCAGGAGACACATACTTGATATCCTGGGAAAATAGCTCTTTAATCTACAAACATACCAGGATAGTTAAAAGTAATTAAGAAGTTTGTCCTTTTGTCTGGTCAAATTTAACCACTCCTCGTATTCAACATTCAAATAAATATGAAGTATAAACCATTCTTCACTTCACTAAGGAACCACCAATCTTATAAATCACTATCGGTCACGACACAAGCCAACGGTACGGTCAAACTTTGTATAGCATTCCAATCAGACCCCACAACACATGATCTCTCAATCATGATTCCTGACTTTTCCGTTCAAAGGATAAGACCAACCTCTCTGTTTATTACTTGCATAAATAACCAACTTTGCCTCATTTTGGCCCTACCAAGATCTGGCATTCCCATTAGAATTTCCCTTGGAACAGATCGCCAGCGATTGAGAAAGGCCACAAATGACATTAAAACATAGCCTCAGCTCTTCACTAGTAGCAACTTGAAAGAAGCAGAAAGAGACAAAGCATGGCCATCATTGAAGAAACTAATGATAAATTTCAAGAATCTCACAAAGAGGACATGAACGGAGGGAACAAAGAAACCAAACTTGTAGAGGATGAGTTTTGGTTCTCATGTCCGCCCCTTTAGACAAAAGGCTAAGGACACTGCTTTCGCCTAACATCCATTTGCGTCTCTTGAAATTAAAATTACTTAAAAAATTGGGAAAAAAGGAAAAAGAAAAAAGCAGACGACGACCTTGAGGACAACCGCTCACCGCCACCAAAGGTGACTTATTGGGAATGCTAAGTAACTCGAGACTTCAAGCACAGCAGTAAGACCACTGCTCATCCTCTCCAGAGGCAGTATCAGCAACAGCGGCATTATAATCATCTTCGTTGCAATAGTAGAAGCCATTGTTGTTGATAGCATTAAGGGCACACGAGGAAGTGGCCACGAGATAAGGCATGTTGTGGAAAGATTGAGCAAGGCGGCTAGCTAAAGCATCATTGCCCATGGGATCGTTGTACTGTCCACTGCCGTACTCCTCTGCTCGGTGCCTGAGTGTCTCAAACATGAGCTCGGGCTCGTGCTGCATCACCCGGAGGACATCCCCACAGGACCGTCCTGGCATAGCGAGAGTCACTGCAAAGCCATGTGGACCATCGCTCTGAGAAACCCGCACAACACTAGGGCCACCGAAAAGGTTATGAAGTCCTCCGATCGCCTCCTCATAAGCCCCACCCAAGAACATCCCCAAATAGTACCTACCACCACTACCAGAGATGCTGCGTTCACCTTCTAACTCATGTAAAGGCAAGCTTGACTCACCCCCAATGAACTTATCAATCTTCCCATCGCTGTCACAAGTTAAATCAGAAAGAATCCCCCTCATTCCAGGCCTTTGTTCCAGTCGATGAATAGGAACAATAGGGAAGAGCTGCCCGATACCCCAGAAATCGGGAATCGAAGTGAATATGGAGAGATTCACATGGTAAGTACGCACTGGGTCTGACGCACCCAATGCATTGGAAACCATATCACACAGGCCATCGACTGCGGCAAGCTGTTCGATGCCCAGAATTCCTTCTTTGAACTGCTCAATGCATCTCTGCTTCAGTTGATCAGCATGGAGCAAGCAAGTTTCATACTCACCTCTCATGGCTGCAGAATATAAGTTGCTGTAATCTGCACGAGCATCCTCCGTCAGACTCTCCATGAATTGTTGCAATCCAGGAGAAGATATGGCAGGGGCTTCATAAGCACTGGCAGAAACTGCCTCGAAGATCAGAACCGAGTGATGAGAGACAATTGCACGGCCACTTTCGCTGCAGATTATGGGATGCTTCACGGATTTGCGGTCACATACAAAGCGAATAGCCCGGACAACAGCTGAAGCATACTCTTGCAGGTCATATCCAACAGAGATATCAGAATCACTGGATTTGGATCCATCATAATCGATGCCAAGACCGCCTCCAATGTCGATAACTTTCATTTGGGCACCGAGACGGACAAGCTCACAGTAGATCTGTGCTGCCTCTCCGACCCCATCAGCAAGCAGGATTGTCGAAGGAATCTGAGACCCAATATGGAAATGCAGCAATTGCAGGCAATCGAGCATCCCAGCTTGGTCGAGCTTCCTCACAACTCGCAAAATCTGAGTTGTGGTTAACCCGAACTTACCCTTCTCACCCGAAGTCGACCCAAAATGACCGGAATGTTTGGTTCGAAGCTTAGCCCTAACACCAATTACAGGCCTCACAGAGAACTTCTTGCTCAAATTAATGACCAAATCGATCTCTTCTTCTTGCTCAAGCACAATCACAGTATTAATTGCAAGCTTTCTAGCGACCAAAGCGAGAGATATATACTCGGAATCCTTAAACCCGTTACATACCAGCAAAGCCTCCGGGTTTCCCTTGCACAAGCAGCTCATTGCAAGAAGGAGCTCCGGTTTCGACCCGGCCTCGAGACCGAACCTGAATGGGGACCCGAACTTGACAATATCCTCCACAACGAAGCGGTCCTGATTGCACTTGACGGGATAAACGCCCTGGTAATGAGCCTGGTAGTCGAGCGACCGAACTGCGAAGTCGAAAGCCGACTGCAGCGACTGGAGGCGGTTCTTCAGCACGTCGGGGAAACGCACGACGAGGGGCAGCTGCAGCCCGAGCCCGCCGACGGACTTCGGATCCGAGGCCTTCTTGACGATCTTGAGCAGATCAATCTCCTGGTGGCCGAGGGTCTCCGCGCCGTGCGGGCGGACCGAGATGTTCCCGGACCCGTTCACCGCGAAGTACGGAGCCCCCCACCCGGGGATCCGGTAGAGGGACGCCGACAGCGAGGGCGACCAGAAGGAACCGTCCTCAACGGCGGCGGCGGCGGCGTCGGCGGCGGTGGTCGTCGTCGAGAGAGGAGCGCCGGAGAAAGGCGGGACCGCCGCCGCCAGCGGGTGGAGGGAGCCGTCCACGGCGAGGGCGTAGCCGGGAGGCGCGGCGGCGGGGTCCACGCAGCAAGCGAGGGCAGGCATTACGGCGGTCTCTTCTTTTCCGCGGGGGAAGGAACAGGTAAAGGATCAAGAGCTTAGAGGAGCAATTGTTGCCGCCGTCGTTGTTACAGTCGTTGTTGTTCGATAGATTTGTGAAGGTGGGGGCTTTAAAACCCGCCGAGGCCGAGGCCCCGGCTACCCCCTCAAACGAAGCAGTAAGAGATCGGAACCCTAGAGCACGGCGAAACACTCTCGCGCCTCAGCAGATCCGTAATAACTACGGCGGAGGCTCAGCAGGAAAGGGGGGGAGGAAGGGGGACGGGGGCGGGGGCGGGGCAGCAAAATTAAATCTCCGGCTCGCCGGGACACGGCCGCGCGTGCGACGGCGGCGGCGGTTCGGAGGCTTCACGCACCGGCGCAAGATCTCACCGTGCGGGGATCTGAGAGGCGCTGAGCGCGAAGAGGGGAGAGGGGGAGAGGTTTGGCCGCGGGCGGATCTTGAATGCGTGAGGTCAGGGGGCAGGAGGAAGGAGGCGAGGAAAAAATCGCGAGACGGCGAGCGAGAAAGAGAGAGAGAGAGAGAGAGAGAAAGGGCGAAAGGGCGAGGGCGAGGGCGAGGGGGATTTTCCGGGAAAGTGAGGGAAAGAGGAGGGAAAGTGGCGATGATGATAACGGCTAGGTTTTGGGGGGGAGGGGTTGGGGGGGAAAGGAGAGGCTATCCTTTCTTCGGCCAGAGAAAAGACGTGATGCGAAGGAAGAATGGGCGAGAATTGCATGAGCGGAGGAGGTGCCTTTTATAGCGGAGGAGGTGGGGAGGGAAGCCGAGGTCCTCGTGGGCCCCATCCGCTTGTGGGCAGTAAAAACACCAGCCAGCAAAAAAAACAAAACCAAAAGAGAAGGAGGAGAGAAATATCTTTTCTCAAGTTATCGCGGGAAGGTTCCCTCTTCCTTCTCCGCCAACGTTGGGGTCGTACGCAGGACCAGCGAATTTCGTGAATCGGCCGTGATCAAATTAGGCGTTTCTAAAGATCAATTCGCTAAATTTGATTTTATTAGCACATTTGCTATCATGCTTGCCCCTCGTTGAGAATTCGACTTGCAATCCATGCCATTCGCTTATTTGACCGAAAGTCATATATTCCGACGACGGCGGCATCTTTTTTACCTTGTCCCATCACGGATGGCATCGGTTGTGTGTCGTACGGGACCAATATTCATGTGGAGGATGCGTTTTAAGATATCCGATTCTGATCCGTCGCTGCTGATTTCACCGGTCCGGCTTCTTCCTTTCTAGAAGATTGATTATTAACCTTCGATTTTTCTTTCCCTTAAAAGCCATCGGGATGTGAATTAAGTACGTCGATTATAAATAGGTTGAAGGGATGATATTTTCAATGATGGACCATGTTTAGCCATACAAGCTTAGATGTCTATGCGCTATAAAAGGTGAGAATTTGAAACTAATCCAATTACTTAACCCCATGAAAGATAAGCTCTTGATTACTTCCTATATATTTTTAAAAAAATGAGTATCTGATTGATTTTGTGCTCATCTACTTCCTATATTTGGTAGATGATGATAATGACAAAGCTTGTCTTCTGTGAATCTCTGCCTGCCATGAGAAGGGTTCCTTAGGAGATTTATTTTTCAATTAATGCATGATTATGGTCCAACTACCCTTGCCTTTTTTTTTCTTTGGAAAAAATACTTATTATGTGCTTCCTATTTTCAGTTTTCTGGCATTATATTTAAATACATTTTGCAATTTCAACATTTTCTATTGATTCTCCATTTATTTTCAGTCGGAAATAAATCTTCTATTTCTTCTAAAAATAAATTTTTCTTCAAAGGATAAAATTTGTAAAACCACCGAAACAGAAAATCCACCGTTGCTTTTACTTTAAATAAAAAACTATCTACTATCTTAAAAAAGAAGCTTGAAACTACTAGAGTTTGTTTGTTTTGTAGAAAATGAATGATTTGGAAAGTATTTTCCTAAAAATGATCACTTGTATCGCTTGAAATAATTAATCAATGTAAAATATTTTCATTATCGATAACAATTTCGGTCTAAATATTTTCGTGAATGATGAAAATATTCTTTACTCTTTCATTTTTGTGTATAGTACAAGCGATTATTTTCAGAAAAATATTTTTTAAATTATTTATTTTTTACAAAATGAACGGAGCCTTTTATTCGTTACAAAACACATGACGAGTAGTGTGCGTTGATTTTGTAGTGACGGGAAAAAGTTGAAACCAATCCAACATGCATGACGATAACTCAAGTTACTCAACCAATTCATATTTATTGATGATAATGATTTCCACGGTTATTTACTTCTTATATATTTTGCATGAAAATAACAAAATTGGAATAACATGCTACTGGCCAGGCCAGACAATATATTCCTTATGAGCTTACTTGCCAAATAATGCATCTTTTTTCCCTAAAATTCATCTTATTTTTTGCCTCGAAATGCTTTTTTTTTTCCGAAAGATGTTCAACATATTCATTTAGCGTGTGGTTCGAATAAAATTTATTCTAATTTTCTTTTGCGTGTTTTTACCCTTGATGATCGAGGTTAACTGTTGGACACTACAAATTCTTATAAAAATATATAGAAAATGACAATTAAAGTTATTGGATATCATGCGCAATTTTTTTTTCATTTTCTCTCAAATTTAAAGAAAGTTCTCTATATTTAAATTTAAAAAATTAAAAAAAAATCACTGCTCGACTTTTTATAACCCCCACCAAACATCTTTTTAACTCGCCATTCTTATTGAAAAAAAAACCTAATTACATAATAAACTAAAAATTTATATTAATTCTTTAAATAGTGTTAAGTACAGCACGATCGATTTACAAACTAGTATATAAGAGAACACGACATACTCTATTTAGGGATAAAAAATGAGTATATTTAGAAGCTTATTTATAATTTAGCACATTATTCAATTGACTAATTTTTCAAACTAATCCCATTAAGGCCGTGCATCTGGACCGATTTTTCTCTGGAACCGAGTCGGACTACCCTAAAAGCCGCTCCGATTCCCGATTCCAAGTGAATAATCACCCGGAAACTTGACTGACCAGACCGAATTTGGAACCGGTTTCATAAAGTCTAAAACCTCAATTTTTCTCTTAGCATCTTTTTCTCTATCCCTTTCTTTTTCTCTATCATCTCCAACCTCACTCAAATATTTCACTACGCTCACTTGTGACTCGCCCTCGCTTTGTTCGAGCCTCGCAACCCTCGTTCGTTCCCAACTTGCCTTTGCTCGCTCGCCGTCGTGCATCTTTTAACTTCGAACCGTTTTGTTGCGCGTATCATGTTTCTACAAAAAATGAAACCAAAAAAAAAAGAAACAAAAAAAATAATAAATTCTCGAGTAGATCTAGAACGGGACCTAAAAAACATACCTAGTTCCGAAAATTAGGAACCCGTTTTAACATGAGAGATTTCGGGTTCACCCCGTTTGGTTCGGCTTTGGGGGAATGCCTTTGGCAAAATGTAAAGGCCTTGTGCTAAAGGGATTTTTCAAAATGCAAGTAGTGTTTGGTAAGTGTATTTTAAAATCACATTTGAAAGCAACTTTGGCCTAAATAACATTTGGTAAAAACTATATTTTGTAAAGGACTTTTGCTAATATTTAAAAAAAACAAACGTTTGAGGTGGAGCTCAGCCACCGGCCGTCGGAGGTCGTTGGCCAACCACCAAGTCTGGTCGTCGGCCAGCCACGCTTGGGTCGAAGTTGCGCGACCTCTCAAGTGGCGATCGCCGGACTTATGGCTTGGAGAAGATGAAAAGTGCTACAATGAACAGTAATCTTACATTCCAAAAGTTCAACTTGCCAAAGTATCTCCAAACCTGCCTTGGGCTAAAGGCCTTTAAGGTGCGTTTGGTTCAACTTTCAAAATGTTATTTGGGGGAATGCAAATACCTTTAGGTTAAAACCCTTTGGGAAAATGCAAGTGGCGTTTTGTAAAACATCATTTATACAGCTACTTTGGGCCAAGTAGTGTTTGGTAAAATTTTTTTGCAAAAGGGCTTTGTGAATTATTTTTTTATTAAAAAACAAAAAACCGTATCCTACCCTTCGCTGGAGCCGGTGACCAGCGAAGGCTTATGGCTGCTAGCAAGCTAAATCTGGCGCTGGCGGCCGTCACCCAAGGTCGAGCAACCCCTGATGAGCCAGATTTGCCACCGCCGGCTGTTGCCCGAGGCCAGGTGGCCGGCGCCTGGGTTGCTCGACCTCAAGCGACGGCTACCTGGATCACGCGAATCAGGCGACGACTGCCTGAGGTGCCTAGGTCGTGCGACCTAGGTGACGGCCGCCTGAGGTTGAGTGACCCAGGCAGCCGACGGCCTCGCACAACCCAGGCAAGCAGCACCTGGGCGGTCACGCGACCTCAAGCGGCCATTGCTTGGGTTGTGCGACCTCGCTGGCCTCTCGCTAGCTCGATCTGGTGTCGACCGCCCTCGCCGACCTCCCTCGGCGATCAACTCACGAAGAAGATGAACAATAATAAGAGAGACAAAATAAGCCAAAATAAGTGAGGGTAAATTGGGAACAAAAAATTTGAGTTCAGCATTTGTGGAATGTCGAAAGCCCAAAGTTATTCTGAACTAGTTTTGGGCTTTCGGCATTCAAAATACTAGCATTTGGCTAATGATAGGTCGAAAGTTGAACCAAACGGTTTAGCATTTTGAGAAGGAGCTTTCGAAATCGAAAGCCCCTTCCCAAAGTTGAACCAAACACACTCTAAATACATTAGCCATAGTCTCTCTTTTTTTTGATTAAAAAAAGGAAATTTATGAAAGTGGAAAAATATCCCACCTCATCCCAAGAAACCAATGTTTTTGTTACTTTGGGGTTGGGACTCGCACCGTCCGAGATTCCCTCCCGAGCCCCAAAATAGAGACAGAGAAAGAAAGAAGAAAAACATCACCATAAACGGCACCGAATCGCCGCGTGTGGCGGGCCCCACCCACGAGCATATTCACGCCTCCGTCCATCCCTCCGTCCATCCGCTCGCGCGGCCTCCTTCGTGCGGCGAGTCGTTCGGTATCAACGCTCGTCGCGGGACATCTCGCGATAATATCGAAGGGACCCGTATCGTATCGTCTCGTCAGGGAGAGAAGGAAGGGAACGAAACCAGCGCGAAGCTTCTTGCGGGAATTCCGTGTCTCCCCGGACGGACAGGATCGCGCCAAGGATTGCGTGTCTCCTCGGACGGAGAGGATCGCGCCACGTCGGCGATCGGAAACCCCATCCTCCTCCCGAACCCTAGACGAACGCGAGGGCTCGAGGAAACCATGCGCCCCCTAAATTTAATGGATCGAATTGGCCTAATCTAATGCGGAACATGATAGACGGTCGTCCTTCGCAATTCATATTTGATTGTGAACGTGTTTCGAATAATCAAATCGCGCCATGAACCCGTCTTAGTTTGCATTGATTGATATCAACGTATGTGACTATTAACTGAACGTGTCATGTTGTATTTTATTCAGATTTTTTTTCATCAATTTGGCATACTTTACTTTTGTCGTGTTCATGTCGTGCAAGGTAGTAATGTCCGATGGTACCGGCTCTGTTGATGAGACCCTACAAGTTTCAATTAGAGAGAATGGTACAAACGATCCCTAAATTTTAATTGAATGTGCGATGTCTTTGAAATTTAACCCAATATTTAATGTCGTCGTTAAGATTTTAAATTGTTCAATGTGATTTTTGAACTTTTGATACATGTTCAATTTAGTTTCCAGATAAAATGAAAATGTTTAATATTATCCCTAAATTTAAATTAATGAAAGGATAAAATTGAATATTTTTCATATGGTTTAGGGACCAAATTGAACATGCAACAAAAGTTTAAGGACCACATTATGCATTAGAGTAAAGTTCAAATACCGCACTGAACAAATTAAAAGTCGAAGGATCATATTGCATGTTAAGTCAAAGTTTATTAACCATTTGTGTTATTATCCTTTTTCAATTATGCTCAACCATGCTACCTATCTTTTGGCCCTTATACTAGTTCGAATTATTTTAATTTTAAAATCTTATATGAATAATTTTACATGGAGTTTGTTTTGGTGACAATACATATCAGAATTTATATATTAAAATATTTGAATGGTTTTTTTGTATCAACGTATTATGTTTCACGGTCGCAAGACTTGAAATTGAATAAAAAGAATAAAAAAAACATTTTGTAGAGGCACCGAATTTAGAGGGAAAATTGCATTGGTGGACCATTAATTTTAGTGAAATTCGTAAACCAAATCCTGAAATTTCGATTTTAACCGCCGAATGCATTAAACTTTTTATTCCGTTATTTCGATGAACTATTTTGTTTTTGTCGGATTTTGATGAATTGTTTTTTTTTATTTGGTCCGAAGATTTCGATGAATTATTGATACGGTGAAAAGGCGGTTAACTTTCAAGACGGTATGTTGTTATTGTGAGATTTTACGAGGCCACTACCAACTATTCTGAAAGATTAAATTGTTAGACGAAGGCGTTATTTAATATTTAATTATTTTAACCGTTATCGCATCACCTTCATGTCAACAATTTATCATTTAATTATTTATATATTTCCCATAATTGCAAAAAAAGAAAGAAAGGAAATTTATTATATGGAGTGATTTGATTATAAATTCCATTAAAATTGAGTAAATCATATGTGAAATTTTATCCAGTTTTTTTAAAATCCGGTCCGTGCAATAACACGATGCTCGAGGATCGATGCCACTCAGATTCCCGCTACACGTGCTCGCTCGGCCTCTTGTTTCGGAAAAGATCAGTCAAGGGATGGCACGTGGATTTCAAGTGGCGGGGACTTTTTGGCTTCTTTCATCCATGGATCATGAGTAAAGATGAGATTGTTTCTTTATTTTTATTTTTGTTTTTTTATTATTTTTTCGATAATTTCTTTTCGTGCGCACTACGGGAAGGAAACACGTCGTGCCCATGGGCCCATTGTGTCTTCATACCATCTTTTTTCTCCATAATTGCCACGGAAGCATTTTTTTTGGATTAATACCATCAAAAATTCTAAACTGATATATTTATGCTAAATTTATCATAAACTAAATCCTAAACCGGTATACTGATAATAATTTTACCCTATGTTAGTTTTCATTAAATTTTACCATATAATTTCTAAATTGGACGACAGGTGACACTTGATGGATGTATCAATTTGGGGTTTACTCTCCGTCTATCACAGAATAATCATTTGATGGTTTTTTGTGATATTAATCTAATTTAACGAAAGGTAAATTTGTCACAAATATATCGACTTGGGTTTTTTGTGATAAAAAAATTAATTTGGAATAAATTTGTCACAAGTGTACCGGTTTATGATTTTTTATGGTTAAAAAATTAGTTTGAGGTAAATTTGTCATAGATGTATTAGTTTGTGATTTTTGTGATATTAACCCTTCTTTTTTCTCAAGATTTTATTCACATGTTTTTGGGAGCATCTGTTCAACAATTACCTAAGAAAAGTTTGCAATTGTCAAAGCATTCAAAATATTGTATTAAGTATACTTAATTCAATATAACCCTTTTTTTTCGTTTCTTAACCTGACAATGATTTGTTCATGATGACACCTAAAATTGGTCGAAATAGGTATTTGCCATTTTGAGAGAAACATCAACTTTGTGAGGCACCGACCATATCGAGCAAGATATCGACTCTATAATTATACGATGCTATGGAAATTAATTAAGACAATCAGTTGTGATTGGCATAAATCTGGATAGCATAAGGTTTGTCATGGGGATCATGACAGGACACTTGGCACGGGTGACTAGAATAGACGCGGTAGAAGCAGATGGGATACACATGGCAGAAGTGGCAAAAGAGATTAGCGTGATGCCAAACCAATCGCTACCCGAGAGAAGTATGGAAATGATTATTTCCTGGTTAAACATCCCCTCTAAAAATATCAATTCTATCTGCTGAGTAAACTAACATAGAAGCATCAGAAATGAACGAGTTTATGAAAAGAGAAATTGCAAACAAGATCTACAATGATTCAACTTTGGTGTGCCTATTCCTCTCTTTTAGCTCTAATAGTCCAAATAAGGTGAATTCCACTAATTATGCCAAGAGTACAAATCCCGTCTTACAATTGTGGAATTTTCTGTAATGTAGAATATGCCTTCCTGTTACAGCAATCCCATTGTAGACTACGTAACTATTGGACCCCCTAATAGCCGTTCCCACACCTCGTACACGCAACATAGTGAATTGTATCAGTGTTTACAAAGAGTTCATCGCATAATTTATCTCTCACCTAAACAAGTTTTTTCACTCTTAAGTATAATTACTTCTCTTGTGTATTTATCATACGCTTGTCGCTCTCACTAACTCTTAACACTCAAATGAATATTACAAGTTTACAAAAGAGATGGAATAAAAAACCTCACAAAAGAGACGGACTAAAAAACCTCAAAAGAATGCCCAAATTTTCTTCTTCTTTTTTTTTCCCTTCGTGACTCTATATCTTTTGGTCAAACTTTATCCAATTTATAGAGTTCCAAATTCGAAGGTTGCACTTAGATCATGTATCTGTTATGTCCATCTAATGCTTTGTAAAAAAATCTAGGTAAAATTACTTGAAAAATACGTGTGGAACCTTACTCAGCCTGGCCTGTCAATCATATTTTCTATTCGTGGTTAGTTATATTCAACTGATGCATGTTTTGATAATTTCATCTCACCAACTTCTTGAGCTAATTAGTCTGTGATTTTTGACATAAATAAAATTGGAATATCATACTTTACTGTTATAAGCTACGCATTCAATTTAAAACCTTCAACAATCGTCGAATACATATTTGGAAAGCGCGCAATGGTTTGATTGTTTTGTAGGACCAAAAATTAGTTCTACACCAATTTCTTCTATAGTTTTTACACTTAAAATATTTCACTAATGTACCAGTAAAGTCGAATCCTGTGTTTTGCATGATTTAGATATGAGCCTCTACACACTTAAACAAACTCATTAAATACTTTGATTGAGTTTGTTATCATCAAAATGGCGGAACCAAATTGGCATACGTGGAGAAACGGTTGGCATGATTCTAAATCAATTAAAGTTCCAAAAAAAAAGTGCAAAAATAGTTCCTGCTCAAATGTCATCCCTAAAATACAGGAGTGATGGTGATCAAGGCTAGAGACATGGCAGAAACGAATTGGCTTACGAGGAGAAGCGATTAGCATGAATTTTAAACCTGTTACTACAAACCGATACCGGCTCGTGGGGCACATGTCCAAAACTTGGGTAACACCTCCGGAACGTGGGGGAGCAGGTCTTAAAACGTGGAAGTGAGATCCTAAAAGTTCAGGACTACAAAAGAGACTTTTCGGGAGACAAGGAGGACACGCACACTCAACCAAATCACAAGATTTACTTGCTTTCATTTTTCCGAATTCTCGCTTTCGTGATTTTAATTTGAGCTTGTTCTGTTGGCTTTTTAGCTCCAAATCACCTGCAAACTGAGTTTATGTTGTTCTTCATACTTGCCAATCTCGAGTTTGGCCTTTCTTGGGGAGTCTTACAAATCCATTTCGGGAATTTTTTGGGGGAAACAGTTTATTGCGAGACCCTGTTTCTATTTTAGTGGTGTAATGAGTACTCGTGGGAATTTAATCGACCATGAAATGGCTTGCACTGAAATTCATTCTTCGATTTTTTAATAAGAGGAAAGAGGCTCTGTGGGGGATTCCAAATATGAATTGTATCGATGTAGCACAAGGCAACATACAGATGTACTTCGACAGAATCTAATCAATGTCAAAGTATATAAAACTTTGTTGGAAATTAATCAACGACAAAGTACGATAATATAAAGATACAATACCGAAATTTAATGAATGATGAAGACCTGAAAGCTACAACTAAAATACATGCCGGAATATAATCAATGATGAAATATTTGGAAACTATAGCTAACAGACACAAACTGATAAAAATTGAAAGATAACAAGTTTTATGTGTTTGGGGGGAGGGGCTTTACAAAGTGTGTGACTAGCTCTTTAAAGCCTATAATTGACAATTACAAATGTAGGTTACAAACGGTCCCGAAAAAGAACTAACTCCCTAATGGCGGTTACGAGAATTTACATTATCCACTAAGCAACATTTATCTAAAACAATCCTAAAATAGTGGCAATAGAAATAACCAACCATTGTTTATCTTTGTGTCGATTGCTCGCTTCTGATAATGATGCTTTCGTTGATCAACTTCTAAGTTCTTGTCGTTAACTTTCACATTGTGTGTGGTTGATGGCTTTATTGGAGATTTGTCGATTCTCTTCAAGTTACTGATAATTCTGTTAATAAATAACCAACTCCGCTCTCATCGATTAAATCTATCACTTATTGATAATAATCAAAAGTTAATTGTTTTTGGTGTAAACACTATCTTTGAAAAGCTTTAGTATATACTTTGCGATTATACCAACAGATGGAATATAGAAGTTTGATATTGGCTGAAAGCTAGTTAAAATTTTGAAAATTGCTGGTGAAAATGTGGTGTCTACAATATTTTATTCGTAAATCGATTTTTGTTATTTTACTTGTAGAGCTATTTCATTAAGTGAAATTTCTATTCACAAGATTCACTACATTTGAAGAGTTAATAACTGAAAAATGAAAAAATATATGTCGTTTGAAAATATCTTACTGTAGTATATATAATATCCTATCTAAATAAATGGAGAAATAGAGAATTGTAAATTTAAATTCATTTAAAAAAAATACATTTTATTTCTTCAATGGATTATTAATGGCCACATGACACGTATTTAATGAGTAAGTTTTAGCTTATGGATAATTATTTGTTAACTTTGTAAGTTAAACAAAAAATTGAAAAGAATAATGATCCAACTTATAAACAAGTATCTGTTTAACTTTGTAAATATAACATTATTTCATCCAGTAAAATTTACCTTAATAATTCACTCGAGGCCAAAAAAAGAAAAAGAGATATCGTATTTTGTATAAAACTTGCCTATTTTTATGTAGTCATATTTCTTAATTTAAGAAATATCGAAACGGAAATATACTATTTCAAATGAATTTTTACATGTCTACTATTTTGCATATTAATTACTAACCCAGAAAATAAAATGAAAATTTTTATTGTGATTTTAACTAATCATATTTATTTAAGTGACGACTTGGTATACCTCTTGCTTTATATAGTTTATTTTAAATTACACAGAGTAGTGGATAACCGAAAACTAAAACCAAGATTAAAATAACACAAAGCAACTTATTAAAGTAAATTTGAGGAAGTCCATTTAGTTTAAAAGTAGAGGCACAATTACAACAATAGTGCTAAACACTGTGTGTATATGGCACTTAAGTCCTAAAACTTTCAAATCGTATATTTAAGGATTAATACCATGAAAAATCCCAAATCGATACACTTGTGACAATGTTACCCAAAAGTAATTTTTTAGCCATAAAAAACCTCAAACTAGTATGTTTGTGATAAATTTACCCTCCGTTAGTTTCTGTTTAATTTTACAGTCAAATTGTTTAGTTTGATGACACGTGGTAGTTAACGGGTGCACTAGTTTGGAGTTTTACCCCTCTATTTGTCATAGATTTATCAATTTGTGATTTTTCATGGTATTAATTTAATTTAACCGAGGGTAAATTTATCGCAAGTATACCAATTTGGGGTTTTTGGTGGTAAAAAATTAGTTTAGGATAAATTTATCATAGATGTACCAATTTAGGGTTTTTGGTGGTTAAAAAATGAGTTCGGGATAAGTTTGTCAAAAGTATACCGATTTGAGATTTTTCGTAATGTTAACCCTATATTTAAATTCTAAAACTTGTCACTAGTCCTCGCGTTAGTCCTTTTACTAAACTCCGCAATTTTTCATACACACAAAATCTATATGTAGCCGCCCCTGTCCTTGCCCTCTCCCTCTGATCCCCTCCCCTTCCCCTCCTTTTTTACTAACAATAATTTTCAGAATTTCTTATTTTCATTATTTTCTTTAATTTTCAATTTATTTATAACATAAAACGACATCGTTTTGTGTAAACAATGCCCGTTTTTGATTTAATGAGTTCGGTCGCCTTATTAACAGCCAAACGAACCAAAAAACTGATAAAAAATAAAGTTATAACAGGCTTTTCAGTTCAGTATAACGGAAGGACTAACGAGGAGGACCACAAGTTTTAGTTATTAAATACACAAAATGAAAGAACTTTGATATTATCATTCACGAAACAGAAGCGGAAAGACCATTTGTATTAAATTAGAAAATTTTCAGACGAATTTGTGCGTTAAATGGAAACGTTTCTTCAATACGGACACAAATGATCTCTGAATTTTGACCTAATATGTAACGTGATCGGAATTTTTAATTTATTCAATGTGGTATCTGAACTTTATTCTAATGTGCAAAGTTGTCCTTTAATTTTTAATTTGTTCAATGTGATCCATAAATTGTTAGTTTATGTTCAATCTAGTCCCTATACTTTAAGAAAATGTTCAATGTTGTATCTAAACTTGAATCAATAGAAGAATAAAATTGAATATTTTCATATAGTGTACGGACTAAATTGTGTTAAGGAAACCTTCTAATAAATTTTGAAATTGACAAAACTATCCATGTGAATTCTGTGAGTCTGACATATACTCTGAAGTATTTTGATCCAAGTAGATATATTTTGAAAATGGCAATTCCAATACTTCGAAAAAACTAAACTTTCTGGATGGTCAGACTTTACGAGGACCAGAAGGAAGACTTCAGACTTCACGAGATTCAGAACGAGAAGTTTAGACTTTACTGAAAAAGTTACTCAGACTTTATATTAAGCAGATGAAGAATTTCAAACTTTATTGATAGAGTCATTCAAACTTCATAGAGTACTTCAGACATTACTTCTAAAAAGTTCAGATCTTACTAAAGATCCATATTGACTTATGTTCCGGATGTGAAGCAAGACTAGGAGTTATCTAGACTCTGAAATTACTCAGAACGAACATAATGGCTAGTGATCTGACTTGAATTTCACTGAAGAAAAGTTTTGACTGACTCAATCTTAAAAGGCTATAATTGATTGACTATCAAACATTAATGCAAGTATATATCACAACGGATAAAGCTCTACTTAAGGAAACCAAGATTTTGGTTGTATGGACGATCAGATTCAGTAGGATTTAGATTTTGTCAACCATCGACTACTCAATCGATTTTATACAAATCTGTCCAAGGTGAAGATTGGAGGATGATCCTCTTAAGATTGTACAACGGCTAGTTTAGAAGTGGAGGAGTACAAAAGAAGATTAACGAGGAGCAGAAGGTATAGAACAAAGTTAAGAATCAACAAGTTCAAAGTCTGAGCATACTTCGATTCTACTACTTGTCTTTCTTGAGCCAAAATACTGAGATCTTAAGGAAAATTTTGTAAGAGTGATTAAGTGAGATAGAGAGTTCTATCATTCACCGAGTGATATCACTCAGAACTTGTCTTTTTTTATCATATAGTGAAATCTAGCTAGTAGACTGCTAGCGTGAAAAGGGTGGATGTAGGCTTGATATAAGCCGAACCATTATAATCTTCTATGTGCAGTTTATCTATCCCTAAATATATATATTGCATACTAGCACATTTGTCACCAAGTCTGATTAGAATCCGATTGTTTTTCAGACTTTAATATTGATCATTTGTTTCTACCGTAAAAATTGATCAAAAGTTTTAGATCACCTATTCACCCCCTCTAGGTGATTCTTGCTAGCTACATGAAATTGATTATGCACCAAAATTTCGGAGACTACACGAAATAAATTTAAAGTTTAGGGATGACATTGCACATAAACCTGTCAAAATGGGTCATAAACCCATTTCTTAACCCATTTATTAGTAAATGGGTCATAAATGGGTTAGTTATATTTAGTAGATGGGTCATAAATGGGTAGCAAATGGGTCATAAATGAGTTTACAACTGATTTAAACTCAACGCATTTCTCTCACTCTCACTGAATCTTGCACTCACTCATTCCGCACTCTCATTTCAGCTTGGGTATGAATTTTCCTATATTTAATTAAATATGAAAGTATTTTAGCAATATGGGTCTAATCGGGTATGGGTTGGGTATGGGTCGGGTCGGGTATGGGTCAACAAAATTGTATTGCGCATAAATGGGTCATAAACGGGTTAATGGGTCAATTTGGGTTGGACCATTTATGACCAGACCCAAACCCAACCCGACCCACCCATTTGACAGGTCTAATTGCACATTAGACTAAATTTTATAAACCATACTAAACAAATTAAAAATTCAGGATCTACATTGCACATTGAGCGAAAGTTTACGAATAATTTGTGTCATTTTCTCTAAATATACACGTACAAAAATAGTGAATCTCCCACAAAATTTCAAAGCTTAATTATGTCTAATCACAGTTTTGGTGGGGGGACTAAACAAGCTTTGATGGACTAGAAAAAAAGGTCAACTTCCTGACCAGGTTGTTTATTACTTATTGCATAATAATTGCTAATTTGGACTTTAAAAAAAGAAGCAATTCCGTGGACTTAATTAATAATAAAGATAGTGAACATCCAGGATGTCAATACCTTGGGCGAGCTTTATTCGGCGGAAAACGGCACTGCGGGGAAAGTAGTTTAGGCGACGACGCCATCGCTTACGTATCAAAACGACAAAAAAGAAGCGATGAAACGCACGCTAGGCATTGCATACAAAAGGAATTTTCTTCTTTGAGAAATGATTGGGTGGCGGTCTTTAATGTACCGTGAGAAGAGCAGTCTATTTTGGACCACAAAAAAATAAAAAATAAATAATTATAAATTACTGTGGGATTTATTCTTTCAAGAATTTATGACTCACAACGTACTGTTATTCTCGCATTGACTCAAAGACTGTTATACTAATAAAGCCCTTTTTCTTTAGAAGGGTAGATGCCGTCTTTTGGTAGAGTTTTATTCATGTCAAATTTGGAAAAACAGGGGACTTCAGTTGGGTAGCTTTACTGTTTATCGTCACGGGGGAGGTGTATCCACCGAGACGACAGACAATGTAAGGTTGGCATGTTGGCAATTTGGGTGTGTCACCCAACATTTGTTGTCTCTCAGGGAGAATTCAACGTACGAAACTTGTAATGTCTTAGATTCAAAACCCAGTTTTTATTTTCACACGGTGATGTGTCATGCTCCAACTTCTTAGTTTAATTACTACAAGGTACCTCGGGAAAGTATCAAAAAACGTCATGAACTCATTCATCAGTACCAATTAAGTTCTAAACATTTTGGATTGATGCCAATCGAGTCTGTTCGGCTAATTTTGGCTGGAAATCATTGACATAGATGCCAACCGTCTGACATTTTTAATAATATTTTGATATATTTTTATAATTTTCTTTTCTTTTCTTCTCCTTACTCATTTGCTTTTTTATTTGTTAAGTTATGCCGGTTTTGAGCGGTTCAGTTTGATTTTTCCGTTGCACTGAGTCAAGTTCTCAAGTTGTGTGTCAAGAATTGATCTCTCTTTTTTTTTTTTTCTCTTTTTTCAATTCAAGGGGGTGAGAAGGGATGACTAATGATACCGCCTCTCGCGGGCATAATTTTCAAGACTCCATTCCTTGTTAAGAGGTTTTTTTAAGACGAGCCAGCCTGTTACAGTGACCTCGCTAAAATCTAACTAGATATATATGAGCTTTATTCAACGTGGTTGGCTTCGATATCAATCAATCACTAAAGTGCTATGATTTGAAAAAACTTTCACTTGTTTGATGTCCTTGATTTCCCTAACCAAAAAATCTGACGTGGCATTAAAACTCATAACTATTATATTGAACGCCTTTTAAAGTCAGGGTACTTTCATAGCCGGTTAAAAAAGCCATGTCACTTAAAAGATCGATTGAAAAATTATGGCACCGAAGCGAGTGCCGGCCTCCTCAAATTTAAAAAAGACTGGGTTACCCTTTTCTTCTTAACGCGCGAATCCATGCGTTGGAATCCAATTAGGCCTTCACCACCGTCAAAGACTACCCCCCTGCGTGGGACCATTCTTCAAAGACCACCACCGAGTCCAACCGGTCCACGTTATAAACTCTCAAATCGAAACGTACACAAAAGGATGGAGCCTATCCAAGAAACTTTCCACAAAGCGACACAATCGCTTGGTGGGCTCGCCGTGGAAAATTTTGCTTGCCAAAGCAAGAGAGACCTTTCGAGCACACAAAAGGGGGAGACTAGCTTGGACTTTGGTGATGCATGTGCAGCAGACGGACTCCTTAAGTTGTCGAGGAAGACAAAGTCTTCTTTTACCCGCAACTTGCGAGTGTGTGTGCGCGTGTGCATATTGACTGTTTGACTAGTAGGAATGGGCCATTTCAGACATTTTTTTGCCTTGCATCTTTCGTCTTTGTTTGGTTGTGGCAATGTGATATGGAGTAGCATTGCTGCTTGGTTTTTGCTTCCCATGCCAGAATCCTACGCCGGATGCTCGGCCGGTGTGACCCGCGATCCTCCCTTGAACAAGGCAGGGTTCATATGGTTTGTCCATCTTGATGATGTGATTTATCTGCTGCAATTGTGGGTGTTCATAATGCACGAATGAATCCATCGACATTAACATCAATTATTCTATGTGCAGTGTAGTGTACCAACGGTCTCATTATCAGCATAACCAAACAAATTGTGTCTTAGACAAGTGTGCAACAACTTTTTCCCCCTTGTCCCTAAGCATTAGACAAGATCAGACCAAATCAATTTAGTGAAATCAATGCAAGATCCATCTGATTCAGTAATTCGTCCAGGAAATTTTCGGCAATATATATAAAGTGCAACTTGTCCCCACTTAGGCACCGCCGCGCCCATCGAGAGGCTCGGACAACGTGAATCAGTTTGAATCGTTATAGATAGTAGCAGGACAATACACCTACCGAAAGTGTGAGGACTCGATATCCATTTGACTAGTATGTTCTAGGTAGGCGAGCATTGACAACAACATCATGTGACCAATGCGATTCCGGATCTCAAGTGCCATGTAAATCAGGAGAGAATTGGTCCATACGTAAATATGACAAACTCGAGTCATACAACTTATCAGGTTCAGTCCACAAATGCGATGCTGCCACCTGGCAGCATCTGTGTGCTTTTCCAACTGCCACCACCACTAACCGATAACTATAAGAAATAAAAATAATCCAACAACACTTTATATATATATATATATATATATATATATATATATATATATATATATCAGTCTCTTTCTTCACATGTCGGACCATAACAAAGATAGGATAATTAAAATCAAGGACAAATCTGTAGAAAAAAGTAAGCTTTCCATCCCTCTCTCCTGGTGGCGACTCTTTTCTGCTTGGAATTTCATGGGTGTTTTCTAAAAATTCAAGAACCTTTCAAATATGTGTGGCTTGACTTACTTTTATCAGCAAATTTTACCCTGCAGAATGACAATTTCGTCAATGATTGAAAATTATAAAAACGAAAAGGATCGAGAGGCTCCCCAGTAAATTACTTCCCCAGATGATCCAAAACAGAACAGGGAAGATGGACACGAACATGCCCAACACGAGATCTTGCTTTTCTTGATCATCGGTGCTATTATTAGTCTATTCGAGAAGCAATCACATGACAGGTTCAGTGGTCAGACCCAAAATTTCTGGACACATGAGGGGGACACCAAATTGGAATAACCCCACACACACAATTGCCAATGTCATGCAATATGCACAAATCATTATTGGTGGGGGATGCGAGGCATAAAACTTTTCAGGGGACACGTTTGTAAATTAACAATGGAAGTAGCTGAGAATTCTCTGTCGACCGAGTGTGTATAATTAACTAAGTTTTTGGAATAGTAGTTAAGCAATTAAATAGAAAATTGGTGTTTTTTTAATACAATGACAATCCTCATGTTTTGTGTAATCAGTGCTTTGAAAATTGAACCGTTTTTATATATTTAGTAGGTTTAACCAGTCTCCTGATAATATTCGCTAATATTAGATAATCATGTGGGCAAACATCAAACTTTTGGGACTAGAA
Source organism: Syzygium jambos (assembly GCA_031216235.1). NCBI lineage: Eukaryota > Viridiplantae > Streptophyta > Magnoliopsida > Myrtales > Myrtaceae > Syzygium > Syzygium jambos. The sequence continues at coordinate 21,073,134 of CM062226.1, forward strand.
GGATAAAAAAAAAAGGATGAAAAATTCAAAGAAAGCCAACTCTCATGTAATCACTTCACATTATTGCCTTCTGGATCATGTGGATCTTACATGAGGTCCACATGATCCAACGGGTCAGCTATATGCCTCGGGTGCAACTAATAATCTTCCCTCACACCTATGCTGCTCATTGCTACCAACCTCTATTGTGGCTTTTGTTGCTAGCAATGGACACGGGAATACAAAAATCTTATACAAGGTTGACAAACGCTCGCTCAGATAGAGATTGACAAGTAGGTTGATTGAGTTGGATATAGATGCATCGAATGTGGATTTAGATTGAAATGACCCATTTAAATTGAATCGAACCATTTTTCATGTAGTACATTTGTTATAACTCATACTCAACCCGATCTTATCATAACCTATACCCATACAAATAAGTCCCCTTTTGAATGTAAAAACTCAGCCGATGTTCTCACCACTTCGTCAATATTGCCACCACTCAATCGCTAGCGCATCCTCGTCTACACCACCCAATGAAAAAAGTTGGCAAATTAAAGTTAAAAATATAACCGGATCTAGAAAATTAGAAAATTATAAAGGAAATGACAAATTTTATACTATTTAAAATTTAGGAAGCATTTTTATTTCACAGAAAATTCAAGATTTGGAAAAAATTTTCCAAAAAATGATTGGTTACATCGCTTAGAAAAATTAGTCGACATAAAATATTTTTATTATCAACAACAATTTATACCTAACTATTTTCGCGGATGATGAAAATATTTTTTATTCATTTATTTTTGTAAGCGATATAAGCGATTATTTTTTTGAAAATGTTTTCAAAACTTGAATTTTCTGAAACAAACGCAACCATAGAAAATTGATTCGAAACTACAATATGGAAAAATTTGCTTTGTTGTAGATTTGCATATGTAACACCGTGGCGGCCATCGCTGCCCTTTTAGAGAATGGTGACCGACCGAGAATTGGATCCGGAGGCTGAGGCAAAGGCGGCTGGACCAAGCTTAAAGGCATTCACTTTCTTTGAATTTCTATTGTTTGTTTTAATTTAAATGGGTTAATAATGGGTTTTATTTAAACCCACTAAGGTGCATATTCGAAGGAGTTTTATCATTTAAAGTCCAATTTTGACTTGTTTAGTAAAAAGTTGAAGTAACCCATTTCCACGTTACCTAATAAATATGAGTTAAAAAATGAACCGTGAATCCAATTTGCTACCTCCATGCTCATAACAAAGAGTTTATCGTGCCACTCAAATTTATGCCACCACTTCAATGGTGGTTGTAAGAGATAGAGCAACTCTCTCTATCTTCATTGTGTCTAAAATTCTCTTTCTTCTTCTCCGTCAGCAAGGATTGCAACCTTTCCTAAGTATGATGAGAGTAATCGGACCTCGAATCTACCGGGCAAGAGTGGCTGGATCCTCCCCGATAATTGGTTAGTGGCAGCACTGCCACAACCCCCGTCACTCTAATTGTGTCTATATATTAGTCTTTGCCTCTTTTGTTGATTTGACCATAAAAATAAGGGCAAAAGCTACCAAAAATCGTAAATTATGTGTCATGTGATACATTTACCTTAACTTTTTTCTGCGATACCAAAAATCATAAACTTGTACCTGTGTGACATTTACCCTCCATCAAAGTCCTATCCATGAGAAAACTTCAAAAATCTGTCTACATAAATATTAGAAAACAAACAAAGTTGACATGGCACCCATGCGACTTAAGTAAAATAAAAACGACGTTTTGACCGAAAAATCATATAACGAAATATTGACAGAGGGTAAATGTGTCATTATGTACAAGTTTGGTGTTATGTGATAAGAAAAAATTTAGAGTAAATGTGTCATAATGAACATAGTTTGGGGTTTTTGATGTTATAAAATAAAGTTAAAGGTAAATGTGTCACAATGGACATAGTTTAGGACCTTTTGTGGCTTTTTCCTAAAAATATAAGTTTTCTTTCAAAAAATTATAATGTCTCATTTTAACTTACTCGATTCGACAAAAAAAAAAAACCTACTCGGTTCATGTTTAATTACTTAATTATGAAAATCTAGTTGGAGAAGATATTGATATGATGATATTTCCAGATGTATACGTGTAACACTAAAAGTGTTTTGATATTTCTTAAGGTACACTTTTTACGGGGAAAATTACTTAATCAGTCATAAACCTATTATACAGATGTTAATTCAATCCTAAACATTTTAATTTTACCAATTTAATCCTAAATCTTTGTATGGAATTCAAATGTACTCATTCCGGTAAATTTTCGTTGAAAATCGCTAATATGGTGGTCCATTCATAACCAACCATCTGACATGGCACACTACTGCATCAACGATTTTTTGAGAAAATTAGTTGGAAGGACTACATTGAAATTTCACGAAACTGTTTAGGATTAAATTGATAAAATTGAAAAGTTTAAGATTGAATCGGCATCCGCTCAATATGATTATAACTCACTGGACAGTTTCTCCATTTTTAGGAAAACAAATGGAAGGTTGCGGATGATATCGTAAAATGATCACATGGATTTTTTAATCAAAGGTAAAAGCCATCAAAAGCCTTAAATTATGCCCACTGTGGCACATTTATCATAAATATATTTTTTGTGACACCAAAAATTTCAAACTTATACCTATGTGACACATTTACTATCAATAAAAATTCTGTCAATGAGAATTGTTAAAAATCTGTCTACTTGGACACCGGATATCAAATGATGTTAAAGTGGCACCCACATGACTTTAAAAACGGTGTTGTTTTGACTAAAAATTTGTCTAATTAATCCTTGACATATGCTAACTGTGTCACATAGGTACAAGTTTGGAGTTTTTTATGTCACAAGAAAAATTTTAAGGTGAATTAGTCACAGTTGGCATAATTTGGAGTTTTTTATGTCATAAAAAAAGAGTTCCGGTTAAATGTGTTACAATAAACATAATTTGAAGTCTTTTTTTTTGTGACTTTTCCCTTTAATTAATATTCAAACATACGATTTTCTTCTTCAAGCCCCCTCATTGTATTCTAGGTGGAAGAGCTATCTAAGCATATACGAAAACTCTCGACTTTTGATTAGAAGAGTCGTTATGTCCCAGCTTCAAGAACTCAAAAAACAAGGAAGTTATATGTTTTCCATTGATACTCATATAAATTCAAATTCGTCGACGATACAATCGAACATTGTCCGACTGACATGGACCATTTTGCTCAGATTTATATGTTTGCTATGTATACTTTGGGCATCCTGATATTTTAGGTTGACTTCTTGTAAAGTGCTTGATGCTCCAATCACAAGTCCTAAATTATGCACCGAATGTTACTGAATTATGAATTTTTTGAATGATTCAATCAAATTTATTTAAAAAGTACACTTGAGTCCTAAATATTTCAATTAGTTCAATTAAATCATCAACCTATATCAAAAAATGCAATTAAGTTCTAAAATTATGTTGAAAGTACGCTTTTTGAAGAAGGTCGAGGACTTAATTAAAATGTTCAGATTTCAATTGCGTTCCATACACAGGATTTAGGACTTCCTATGGAACTTTCTCTATTTTAAGGGAAAAACACATTGTCACTTCTAGATGTCTTAACTTTGAATTTTGGTATTGCTCTTGGAGTTTTTATTCGTACGACTGACAATGTGATAAACACAATATCCATATTCAAGCACATAATCGTGTCAAAGATGTCTACTAACTAGAGATGTCGTGGTTTAGAAAGACATCATCTGACCGAAGTTTTGATTTCTCCTAATCAACACAAGGGCATGAAAAATGTGGGACTGTACCTAGTAAAAAATTATGGACTCTCTCGAATATTTTGAATCATACTTTCTTTTCTAAGGGTGGTGGCAACGAATTCAACATGATTTTATTTGGAAAAAGCATCTCTAAAAGACAAATCCAAATTGCATCACCTAAGGGGACTGTTTATCCTTAATTAATCACCCTAACCATAGTTGGTGTATCTTTAAAAAAAAATTTAAAAAAATTTGAGAAGGGAAATAAGTAAGCTAAAAAATAAAATAAAACTAATTTATTAAGTTTAGATTCTCTTTTCTACCAAAAAAAAGTTTAGATTTTCTTGAAAATGGTCGATCGGTCTTGGAAGCCTTTAACTATTTTATTATAGATTTTCTCTTTTTTCTATTTTTAATTTGTGATTTATAAAGATTCTAGTGCAACCGAAAAAGAGATAGATATTTTACTTTGAAAAAAGTACTTTTTTACATTGAACCAATATTCTTCTTGTTTAAAAAGAGTTGATTAGTACTACAAAAAAAAATAAAAATTCAAGGATTGTCATGTAATGATTAAAAGGTTTTTTTTTCTGCCCATTTCTTAACTCATATTTGATGAGCTGAGTTATTGTATGGGTTAATTATATTTAGAAAATGAATCATAAATGGGTTTGGAATGGTAAAACTAAAATAATATGTGTACTAATTGGGTTCACAACTTATTTAGACTCAACCCACATCTATGACTCTCTTTCACTCTCTCTAGCCCTCACGCAATGTTGCACTCGTTTAGTCCATACTCTCACATCAATTTGGATATAAGTTTTCCTAAATTAGGTTAAATATAGAAGTGTTTTAGTAATATGGATCAGGTCGAGTATTGATAATTAGATTTGTATTACATAGAAATGGGTCAAAATGAGTTAAATAGATCATTTTTGACCCAACCCACCTCTTTGATGGATCTACTTACTACCTTTAAAATGAGAAATTAGAACTTAATGGCAACTCCGAAAAGAGTTTCAGCGCTTACCGTGCGCCGGCCATTAAATTGACTGCACGCTGTTTTTCAAACATGCGAAGTGAACTAGCTGCATGAAAATCACAAAACTTCACAGTGTATAATTGAATATTAGCTCCTAATTTGCGTGATTAATCAAGCATTGACCAACCAGACCCTCGTTTCTTTTGATACTCAGATGAATTCAAATTTGTCAATGATACAATCAAAATTGTCTGACTGATATAAGACCATTTTGCTCAGTTTTCTATGTGTTTGCTAAATAAACTTTGGGGGAAAATTACCAAAACAATTCTAAACCTATTGCAATTGTACCAATTGAGTCATAAACCTTTTTTTTTTGTTAACTCAATCCTAAATTTTTTACATTTGTGCCAATACAATCCATCCCATCAATTTTGGCCAGCCAGCATTGATGTAGATGCCGACCAGCATTGGACGTTTGACCGACACTAACGTGACAATTTATTATTTTTTTTGGATTTTTTTAAATATTTAATTCCTTTTTTCCCTTTCTCTTTCCCTTTTTTCTTCCTTTCCTTTTTCCCTGGGCCGGTGGTTGGATCGGCCAAACCTCGTTGGCCATTGGTGAGGTCGTCGCTTGCGAGGTCGAGCTCGCCTGGCCATGGCGAGGGCAGACTCGCCCAAATTTGGCGAGGTTGAGCCTCGCCATGGTTGGGCGAGAGAGCTTGCCCTCACCATAATTGGGCAAGGGCTAGCCTCACCATGGCCGGGCGAGCTTGACCTCGCCTAGCAATAGCAAGGTCAAGCCTCGCCATGGCCGGGCAAGGCTCGACCTTGCCCGCGATGGCCTTGCCCTCGTTAGTGCTGGTGAGGGCGAGCCTCACCAATGGCCAGCAAAGTATGGTTGATCCGATCACCGGCCAGGGGAAAAAGGAAAGGAAAAAAAAGGGAAATAAACGAAATAAAAAAAATTCGAAAAAAATTTTAAAAAATTTCCATGTCAGCATTGATCGGACGTCCAGCGCCGGTCGATGTAAACGTCAATGCTAGTTGGCCAAATTGGTCGGATGAACTGAATAGCATAAATGCAAATGGTTCATGACTGAAAATGCAAAAAAAAAGTTTAGGACTAAATTGGCATAATTGCAATAGATTTAGGACTGTTTTGGTGATTTTCCAAACTTTGGCCATCGTGTTGTTTTAGGTTGACTTCTTGTAAAATGCATTGATGCTCCGACCAGAGGTCCTAAATCTTATGTACGGAATGCAAGTGAGTTCTAAATTTTTTTATTGATTCAAGCAAGTTCTAAACCTTTATAAAAAAAAATACACTTGAGTTCTATATATGTTGAAAGTTCCCTTTTTGAAGGTCTATGACTTAATTGAACAAATTAAAAAGTTTAGGTTTTGATTACATTCCATATACATAATTTAGGACTCCTTGTAGAACTCTCTATTTTAAGGGGGAAAACACATTGTCACTTTAGAAAATCTTAAATTTGAATTTTGGTGCTGCTCTAGGAGTTTTTATTGGTACGACTGAAAATGAGATGAACACACATCATCCAAATTCAAGCACATAATCATGTCAAAGATGTCAACGAACTAGAGATATCATGGTTTAGAAACACATCATCTGAACAAAGCTTTTATTTCTCCTTTTAACACGAGCGTGAAAAATGTGGGATTGTACTGAGAAAAAAGTTGGTGGACCCTCTCGAACATTTTGACGCATACTTTCTTTTCTGAGGATGGTGGCAACAAATTCAATATAATTTTATTTGGAAAAAAGCATCTCTAAAAGACTAATCCAAAGTGGATCACCTAAGGGCCTGTTTATCCTTAATTAATCACCCTAACCACAGTTGGTGTATCTTTGACAAAAGAAAGAATTTAAAAAAATTTGACAAGGGAAATAAGGAAGCTTAAAAGTAAAATACACCTAATTTATAAAGTTTAGATTTTCTTGAAAGGGGTCGATCTGATTTGGAAAAAAAATAAAATAAAAATTCGACGACAGGTTATTATTCATCACTTAGCTTTTAGTTTGTTTACTATAAATTTGCTAAGATTTGAAAATTTTTTTTTAAAAAGATCATATTTTTTGCTTTATCATTTAGCCTTTAGCTATTTTATAATAGATTTTCTCATTTTTTTTAGTGAATTTCTGACTTATAAATGATTCTAGTGCAACCGAAGCAAAGAGATATATTTCAATGAGAAAAATATACGTTTTTAAATTAAACCAATAAAAAAATTGATTAGTACTACAATAAAATCAAAATTCAAGGATTTGTCATGTAATGATTAAAAAAAGTTTGAAAGCAAACATGTACTATCTTCAAAGTTTGAGATTCCAAATTTGAAGCAGGTCTTTTACATAACTCTGAATGAATTTATTTCCTTTATCGTTTTAAAAAGTTGATCTTGTTTTGCTTAAAAAAAGTTGATTAGTACTGCAACAAAATCAAAATTCAAGGATTGTCTTGTCATAACTAAAAAAGCCATCTTCAAAGTTCGAGATTCCAAGTTTGAAGCAGATCCCTTACATAACTCGAGATGAATTTATTTCATTTATAAGGTCCCTCAACAAACACGCCCTATATTTCGTTCAAAATAAAACACCCAACTTATGGTCAATGCCCTTCAAATTGAACAACGGTCCAAACAACACTTACTCGGCGTCTACAAGTTGATGTCGATGACCAGACTTAGAATGTCTACGCTTTATCAATATCTTATTAATCCTGAAGTTAGGTTTGATTTAGGAAAAATTATAAAATAAATAATAGGACAAGCTTTTCTAAAAGATTCTGACCCCCAAAGGATTTGCCAGGAATCCGGCTACAAAGCCCACTAGGAATAAAGATGAAGTATATAAATGAGGTTGATGTATTCTATGTCCCTTCACGACTTTTTTGGTCCCAAAAAGAGTTGGATGTTTCTTGATGTGAACGAAAAGGTATGAATTTCAATGGAACTTTGTTTCTACTTTTGCAAATTGGCCTGTCGAATTCGAAGATGTCACTCTCTTGAAACCGTGTGTAAGTGCAATATGGACAATTCTAGTAGCAAGCAAGCCATGTGCGTACCTCTAACAGGTCATATCTAAAAAGGAAGAAGCAAGATCAGTCATGACTCACTGGTACAGCGGATCATGTGAAATTCATGTGGATTGACATTGGATAAATTGAAGTTCATGTGAATCGACATCTGTCAAATTCTACTCGATTGTGTTGTTGGTCCATTATCTTGAAAACTCGAGCCTCGTGATTAGAGAAACTTTAAGATGCTTTCGAAGTACATTATATTTCTAGACACCCACTCAATCACTTGATGCCGAGTATTACGAATTTCTTGAATTGATATTCTCGTTTCAAAAAAGAAATTTGCGAACACTTTCTTGATTACATTGAGAATTTTTTCTTGTATAAACTTCAATTTGTGCTCTTCTTACCAAAAAAAAAAAAAACTTCAATTTGTGCTCTTTGACTCCAATAAAATCATCTTTCATTGCTATCAAGCTGCCAGAAGGGAGAAGAGGGTACAAGGAGGACAAGCACTTCTAGGAAAGTTGGTAGCCTAGGCATCTACAAAAGATTTACACTGAAATAGGACTAAGTTAATATTTGGTCCTCGGGATAAGAACACTAGAAATGCCATAACTTTCATACAACGCTCATATGACTGCCATAACTTTTTTTTTTCGTTCACTTAAGTATCACAAATTTGAAAAAACGACCACTTGAGTGTCATTGAGGATTTGACTAGCCGAAAAGCCGACGTGGCATTAATTTATAATACATCATCCGACGTGACGTGTAGGAAAGCTGAAGTAAGCACTTGAGAAGGCGAACAACATCGTTTGAGTGTTTGATTGAAGGACAACATAAGTTCTAATAATTTCACGAAAGATTGCTTTAGTGCCATAGTTTTTTAGAAGTGAACATTTAGGTTCATCAATTTTTTAAAAGTGAACACTTAAGCGATTGGAAGAGAGAGTTTGAAAACGGCATCGCTTGAGGAAGAGAGAGAGTTTGAAAACAGCATCGTCTAATTGGGGAAGATTTAAAAAACAGAAAGAAGCGATGATACTTGGTATACTCTTGCCATGCTCGACAAAAAATTTCACGTTCCACGTTGGAATGGAAAATTAAGAAAAAAGATAATTTGCTGGAAGTGATACTCAAGTGATCGATTTTACACTGATGTGGCACTCAAGTGAGCACCGTGCAAAAATTACGGAACTCCTAATGTACATATCCCTTTGGTCCTCTAACTTTGATTATTTATGTAAGTTCTCCCTTTAAGTTTGGTTAAATGGACGTTTGGCCCTTCAACTTCTCCATAATCAAATTCTTCTTCACTCGTCGGTAATAACATCTATTGACACGAAAAATAATCCCTAGTCATGATTGATCGCTCGAGGTGCGAACAGGTGCCACATCAGCAAAACAAGGAGAGCGTGGGATCTCTCTCTCTCTCCTCAACCTAATTTAGGTTTTTTAAGTTTTGTTGCTAGGACGCTTACTTGGCGCTCTATGCTACGTCGGCATCGCATGTCGGCTAAAATCCATTCACCAACGTCGCATCAGCAATTTGATGGACTAACTAATACTTATCACAAGCCCTTAGCTTCAGCAATTAAATTACTTGGAAAAACTACATGGCACATGCAAAAAGAAGAGGATTCAAGCCATTCAAACATTCATGAGTCAGAATACATAATGCAAAAGAAAACAAAAAGCGAAATGAGGATGCAAAAGGGTTCCCACACTGCACCCCGAGCCAGTCCTATTTTAAGAGCACGACCTAAATTTCTTCTCGTCATCCAGCATGACACCGAATCGAGATAAGTCGGGCAAACGATAATGATTCATAAAACCCCTCATGGTGTCGATCAAGAGGCCGATCCTCACATTAGTTCTTGTCCTCTTGTTCTTTCCCTTTAAACATACCAAATCTTATCTTCCTTTATATGCTTTGATTATGCAGATCCGCACCATGTCTCGCACAAGACGCGCGCAAAGGGGCATAACATGGAAAGATGTGCACAGCAATTATTGAAGGAGAACCTTTTGAGGTCCCCAAATAGTAGCCAAGGGTTTGAGGCGGGGACCATGGATTGGCCAAGTTTTAATGCAATAAAACGTGGATGACCAGAATGTGTCAGCCTCAGCACCGGAATTCACAATCCTCATGGCTCGTGCAAACGTTTGGAAGCGTTGGTTTGCCCAATGGATGTGAAAAGGTTGCACGTAGTTCGCAAAGGAGAAGAGGAAATGCCAAAAGAAAGGGGCTACAAAAGCGTGGCATCATCTCCAATCTTTTCATCAACTGCATGGTATAAAAAAATTTATCAGTTTTATGGATCCATGTACTTTATTCTACATAACTTGTGAATTGGGCGAGCATGGTGGGTTCTTTCGGGGATATTAAATCGGCTGAATACTCCTAGGTGGCCGACCGAAGAAGTAACGTGATAGAATATTAAAATCGTGCGTTTATCTAATAGCGCAAGTTTTTAAACAAGTTAGCGGTAATCTCACAAAATCTCACATGATATCAGTGTTTAAACTATTAGAGAAAGACATGGAAATTTGTAATTGTGGAAGCAGATAAAGGCTTATAAAGATTCAAACTGAGGATCTCCTACTCTAATACCATGTAAGATTTTGACCACTACCAACTAAGGCGTGGTTTTAATATTTAAATATTCTATCATACCGTGGGGGAAGAACGAAGAATATACTGGTTTGGGAAGTGAAGTTAAATATGAAATTGTAAGAACCCTGAGCAGTGTGGAGGAGACTATTAGGGCTCAGACCGAGTGCTTGTTGAAGAATGAGCTAGCCACTCATAAACGAGGTTGCATGGTTAAGGGAATCCATCGGAATCGTAGTGAAAGCGAGTGATGGGAAGGATATAAGCACTTGGGTTGGGCAATGGGTAGGGGTGAGCAAAATGACAGACTGAACTAGGAATCGCCTAGACCAGATCGAACTAGCCAATTGGATTTGGTTCCCAAAGGTGCCGGTTCAATTCTCGGTTCCTAAAAGTAGAACCGATATCCAGGCGGTTCGGTCCTTAGTTCCTGATTCCTGGAATCAGGAAATAGACCAATTATTTATTTATTTTTTAAATGTAAACTAAATAATCTGAAATCCCTCACGCATGCCTCCTATTGCTCTCCTCTTTCGGTTTTTCAGATTTCGCTCACAACGCTCATGCCTCCTTTTTAGCTAAACTCACATTGGGGCACGTTTGATCAAATTATGCATTCAATTAGAGTAAGTTTATTGATTAGAATACAAGTGACGCATGCAAGGTACTCATTTATGAGGGAAATTTATTTGGATAATGTGAGATTTTGTAATGTTTACAGTGAGATGAGAATACGGTGATTATGTTCTAGACAGGCTTGTTTACTTCAAGCATGAAATTTCACTGCAAAATGAAGTGCTTAAAATGACCGGTTTCATTGGATCGCTTGGGAACAGGACTAGACCGGTCGGTCAAGTCTTGTCCCTAGTTCCTAAAACCGGGAACTGGTCTCTCCGATTTCGGTTTTCTGGGTGGGACTGGACCAAACCGGGAACTGATCCACCCTAGCAATTGGTGCTTCGACCTTCAACTTCTAGACCCTCCCCAAAAACGTAAAAAGAATTTTTTTTTCCAAGATGGAAAATTAGGTTCCCGTGTCATCTTTTTAATGTTACGATGCGGAGCAAGTGTCCATGAACAGGTTATGATCAAACCTTTCCAACCGTAAATCCTTTGACGATAAAACCAGAAGCTAGGACTTTGCAAGCCGAAACTACACTCCCAAACTTCTAGCTAAGTGTGTTTTCGGCCTACCGAGTATTGGGTGCAAACGGACCAAACGAAGCGAGCGATTCTCTGGTGCTGTCTAAAGAGACCGGGTCTGAGGCTTATAGGCTGACCCAAAACAATAGAAAATGGACCGGACCGAAATAATTCGATTTGATCCAAGCCAGTCCGGGCCGAACTCCAACTTTTTTCATTTTTTAACTTGCCAATAATAAGAATGGTTGGTTAGGAATTCTCAGAAGACAACGCAATAAAATTAATTAACAAGAAATTCGATTAAAATATTAAGTTAAGTTAAAAAATGGAATCCACTCATTTCAACTTTAACGGCACATTACTTTTGATTCGAGCAGGATGAAGGCGCCCGTGTAAGTACAATGTCTAAAACTAATTCGAAGGTGGACACTATGGTGCAAAGAGCAGGAAGTGTTAGGTCATTTTTTACCTCGGTTTCGAGCTACTTTCGATCCCCAGCACCATATTATTTTCGGCAGCATTTCATACTTGATCATTGATTTAACATTTCTACAGCTGTCGTTGGTGGATTATAACCACGAAACTTTTTTTTTCTTATTTTTTAATTAGTTAATATTTTGTATTTAAAAATTATTGTTTTGGGTGGTCTGGGCTAAATCAATCCTGAGCATCTCAGGGCCTGAGAATGACATGGTCCAAATTGGGCCAAAAAATTTCAGGCCATTTTGGGCTTCCGGGTTTTCGTCACCCCAATTTTTGCCTTGCACTTGCAGTGGACATAATCTCATGATATCTGGCCTAAACGTTTGCATGCCAATTTCTTCTGGTAAGACCAGCTCCTTTCATTAGACATCTCTCTCTATAGACAAAACGATCTCGATGGATTCTCGAAATCGTGAATCTCATCAGCTCAAGGCTGCACACTAATTCCCGACCGACACCTATTCACCCGGAAGAAGATTTCCCCGCATGAAGCAAACAGCTGCTCGACGGCTGTCGCTGGACTTGTTAAACGGTTGTTTGAGCTATCTATGTGACTAATTTCACTTAAGCTCAGTCCGCCAAGCAAAACATTTATCGTACCACCCACCATGCATAACTGTCCAATGTCCACTTCCGCTTCTTTGACAACAGAAAGATGAGAAAAACATTTGAAGATCAACATGTAATACACAACGCAAGACGCAATGTAAAAAAAACAGCTGAAACAAGATGACCCGCGCCAGTCAAATACTACTTTCAACAGTAATAATAACACCAATAGATAACACAAGACCGAGGTTCAATAGCCTTTATTCTTTGGAGAAACTCAACACTTATGCAGTAAATTAACCGAGAGCACCTCCCACAGGACTGGCAGAATAATCACTTCTATAAACGAAACTTCAAAGGGCACTTTGAGGGCTATCCTACCATCTCAAACTGGCAAACAGGAGAGATATTTTTCCCACGAGAGACGCTGACAAATCCCGACCTGGTTCAGCAGTTCCCTCCTTACTCCGCTCTGGACTGGCCCGCCCGAGAAGACAAGATGATGCCCACGATAAGACCGTAAAGGGCCAAAGCTTCAGCGAAAATGAGGATGAGGATCATTCCAACAAAAAGTTTCGGCTGCTGCGCGTTAGCTCTGGACAAGATCAAATTAAATGAGGATGAGGATCATTCCAACAAAAAGTTTTGGCAACTGCGCCTTAGCTCTGGACAAGATCATATTATCTTTCCTCAGGAGACATATTTCATAAGAGAAATAGAGCATCTTTCACCTGGCTAAAACTCCTTCCAAAAGTAAGCATATAAGAAAGCATCTAAATTTGTTAAATGAATCAGTTAAGTTTCAAGCTATCATCTTAAGTTAACCAAAAGTTTGTCAAAAAGCCGTGTGAAATAGGTGAGCTTCAATGCTAGGCACAGCCCTTGCATCAGGGAAAAGAATGTCACAAACGTTGAGAGAATCTCATGTGACAATGACATGTACCCACCATTTGAATTTTCCTTTTTAAGTATCTCCATGGACCCACATCGATGTTAGCAAATTTTTTCCACAAAACAAGGTTTGCCATACATCAACCGGAAGAAAGCAGTCCCTCAAATGCAGTAGACCTAGGTTCATATCAATCTTATTCTCAGCTATTTGCAATAAGGAATCAAATCAGAAGGAATGCTATTTACTCAAGGGATTAAAGACGACATCTAAACAATAGGCAACAAAACATGACTTTTGACTGATAATACTTCAACTACCAGTCCCAGCTCTAAGAAATTTAAATAAGTTGACCAACCAAAAAAACAGACTTGGGTGATGACAATAGTGAATTTGTTGATTCATGTAGGATTTGCAAACGTGTAATACAATACATAAAAGACAAAGATGTAATTTAAACTGTAAAGTTCTTTCGTCTTTCAACATTGCTCCTTGAATTAGTGATTACTCGTAAGTCAGCACTAATTGAGAAGGAGAAGAATCCTATTTAGATTGCTATTACAGCACAGTGCAATGGCTGGGAAAAGGTTGATACTCAGGGTTACTTATCAAATCTCACTTAAAAAAAGGAACACGATACACTATGAGTTCACATAAGACAAACCATGTGAAGAATACATACCTGACACCCGCATCACCAACAATTCCAATTGCCATACCAGCTGAAAGTCCGGCAAGACCACAAGCCAGACCAGATGAAAGATGTGCATACCCATCGAAGAGGTAATATGACTTGGCCTTTGGATTAATCCCTGTGCTTATAATAACAGCGATAATAAGCCCATAAATACCCAACACTCCAGCCATGACAACAGGGACAATTGACTTCATAACCAGCTCGGGCCTCATGACTCCCATTGATGCCACACCCACACCACTTTTAGCAGTTCCATATGCTGCTCCCATACCTGCGCATCCAAAATACTCAGTGAGCATCTAAAATACCAAAATACATAGCTTTCAAATGTCAATTATCCAGACCAAGAAACCAAACAAAAAGAAGCGGCAGAGCACTCAAATGTTTAGAATTTGTCCGGGGCAAGTTTCAAATGAATTTTATGGCCTCAATATATTACAATCCACGTGCACGAATGGCCATGCTTACCCGACTGCAATTACCAAGTTTCTACAAGACAAACGTTCCCACAACACTTTAAACTGCTTTTGCCTTAGTCACTAGCATATCAGGAACCACGAGCAAACATCTATCGAACTAGGTCGCTCTTTCTCATGGATACCATTAGGTGGGGGAACAATTCACATTGTGTTTCGCCACTGAAAATATTTTCAGATCACAATCCGCCACATCTAATTTCTTCCATGTTAAAACTCCCGAAAGCCGATTCTTTAACATCATGTCAAAACTCTTCAGCAAACAATCGCTTTCTTCATACCAGCCTTCTAGGCCAAGCACGATCAATCCCATTTCACGATACAGATCTACTACCCACAAAAAAGAAAAAAGAAAAAAGAAAAATCCCCTAAAGACGTAAAATTTCGACCCGGCGTCCTCTATTTCAACCAACCCGCGCCAAGCAGACGACACATAACTCCGTCAATTCCAGTTCCACCAATCAATCCATCGAAAAAGAAGCCAAGATCTCGACAACCACCGCATCCGCGAACGGCGAAACCGGCACGAAACAATCGGATTGAGAACGCAAGAAGGGAAAAAAAGGCCGCAACGCAATCGAAAGGGGAGAAGCGAAACCGAGCCTAGGGTTTCGGGAAGGAAGGAGGGAAGGGAGGGAGGGTTGCGTACAGGAGAAGACGAGAGCGGCCGCGGCCCCGAGGAAGCCGAAGAAGGGCGCCGTCTCGTCGCCGCTGAACGTCGATGACATCGTCGGTGGCCGGATCGGATCTCGGAGAAACCTTCTTCGCAACTCGCACGCGCAGAGCCTCCCTGGTCTGAACTTGAGATTTGGGATCTTCTGCTTTGTGGCCGACCCGAGCGAAGGGGAAAAATCTCTCGCGAATTTACGATTTACGCCAACGCGAGCCGTGCCAGATGGGCTCGGGTCGGGTCGGTCTCGGCCTCTCAATTGGGCTTGCGATGTGTGATTTCGGGCTCTGAGATGGCCGAGTAGTAGAGGCCCAAAGTCGGCTCAAGCTCGTCGGTGGGCCGTGTGGTTCGACTTGGATACTTTTGCCGCCACTCCGAATCACAATGTCGAATCTGCAATTGGCACGCTTTGTTTTGTTCACTGGAAGTCCTAAAATTTATCACGGAAGTGCAATTAAATTCTAAAACTTACAAAAAAAGTACAATCAAAGCCTAAAACTTATCAAATGAGTGCGATCGAGTCCTTTCGTTAGTTTCGTCCAACTTGGTTGATGGAAAATACCGACGAGCCTTTTTTTTTTTTTTATTATTTTATTTATCATATGTGGCGATGATATGACTAAAACGTCATCGTTTTGATCAAAATATAATTTTTAATACATTTTATTTAAATTAAATTACAAAATAAGCTGAAATTTTAAAAAAAAGTTGGAACCAGACGGCGGGGGTGGGGGGCGGCAGCGGTGGCGAGGATTGGCAGCCGCAGCCCTCACCACTTAGTCTAAATCTCATTTTTTCCCTTTTTTTTTTTAAAGTTTGGCTTATTTTGTTAATTTAATTTTAAAAAAAAGTTTGTATTAAAAATAAGATTTGGACAAAACAACGTCATTTTAGCATTATGTTTCGTGTTTTAACCACGTCATCTCTACGTATGAGAGATATAATATTAAAAAAAGACACGTCAATATTTTCTGTTAGCCAAGTTAGACGGTATTAACAAAAGAACTCTATTGCACCAATTTGACAAGTTTTATGATTTGATTGCATTTTTTGAAAGTTTTAAAACTCAATTATATTTTCGTGACAATTCTTAGGACTTTCAATGTATATATCCCTTTCTCGTTCATGGAACAACCTGTAACTAACGGTTTTGATTGAACAATGTTAAGCAATTTTGTGGCAAAACAAAAGGGACCGGACAGTATTTGGCCTTCAACTCCAGTGTTATCTTTATTTAACCACATCTGACTCCGCAAGCAATGAAAGTTCCTGAGTTCTACCTCAGGAGGACTCTCTGTTACTTGATCTACTGATGAAAACAATGGGGGGGCGGGGTCTTAAAGGTCATATAGGAGGGGAGAGACCCAAAGGAGGTGAGAATGAGAAACGTTTCTTTGCGAAACCCTACCCTTCTCTACCTGTAAGGACTCCTCATGGCATGGCGTGTCTCACATGAGGTCCCTTAATAGGCCTTCAAAATTATAGTCACTTGACATTAGGGCTGAGAAAAAGGAACCATCCAGACTAGACCGAATCGGTTGGGTTTAGGTGGTTCTTGAGGTCACCGATCCAATTCCCGAATCCATCAAATTAGAATTGGTGAATTTCGATTCTGTTCCCGATTCTATCGGTGGAACCAGTTCCATTTATCACGCAAGAACCACATGCCTGGTTCCAATTTCTAAGTGGGGATCGGACCGTCTAAAATTCAATCACCCCTACTTGGCATGCTCTTTTCACAAATGGTACTCTTTTCCACATCACATGACATGTGACGTGTCATTTGCACATGTCACTTTTCAAAATTCCACGTCAAGTGATAGGCCATTCGCATGTTGTCATTTTTCAAGTTCCACAAGCACTCTGAATCTTCCTCTAGACTCGCGATTTTTCGGCCTACTTTGACAAGGATCAAGTCTTCACTTTCTTTCCTTTCCTCCCACTACACCATTCAAAATTTGATCACAGTTAGCCGCAATTGAAGAATTTCCTTTTAGATAGGCAAATGATGAGTCTAAAAATCCACAGCCAAATCCATTACAGGGAAAAAAGAAATGAAGGAATCGCATATGCTTCTGAAGCCGCACCAGCACATGATCCGGTTTTAGTCTTAGCAACATGGCTTGAGAATCGTGGCCATACTTCCGTGGATTATTGCTCGAACAGCTTCGCTTCCACACAAACTTTTTTGAGTTGACATTTGATCTTCAGTTAGTATATTCAATGTTTATAATTCATAATGCACCATGTATCCGGTCATCTTGTTGGGATAACTATATATATGGTTTTGGCTTGATTGAGATCATGTCTTTATGTCGTTTTTAAACTCTACCCTTAATAATTAGAAAAAAATGAATGAATTATATTGATCAAGGAAGTGAAAAAGGAAAAAATAGAGAGAGAGAGCCATTGCTATTAAATCAGTGAACTGGAAAAAGAGATTGTATTTTGTACAATGCAATTTTACAAGAAAAAGCGAAAAACCACATATATTCACATTTCCATCATAGAGGAACATCCATACGTTCAAGTGTAAGAAAGTGGTCGAATCATAGCTAGCCATCAAGATATCAGAGCATCGACTCCTCTCCTTAGCTTCCACCTCCGATGGCTGAGTTCTTTGGTAAAGACAAGAAATTGTCATGGTCGCGGTCACTAACGAAGTCCTCTTCAAGGTAAAGAAATTCGTCAGGATTAATTCCACATTCCTCAAGGTCGCAAAGCATCATCTCCTCTCCCGAGCTTCCACCGTTGATGGTCGAGTTCTTTGGCAAAATTAGGAAATTGTCATTGCCACTGTCACCGCCATAATTCTTGAAGAGAGTAAGAAAGTTATCAATATCAAATCTACACCCCTCAAGGTCGCAGAGCATTGACTTCTCTCCCAAGATTCCACCACCGATGGCCAAGTTCTCCGACAAAGTCAAGAAACTATCATGGTCACTGTCACCAACGCAGTCCCCAAACATATTAAGAAAGTTGTCGGGATTAAATTTGCACCCCTCAAGATCAAAGCGCGTGGGGGTGGAGTCCACTCTCAAACTTCCACTGACGGTGGTTGACTTCTCCAGCGAAGTCAAGAAAGCGTCGCTATCACTGTCATAGAGGCAATCCTCAAAGAGAGCTAAGAAACAAGCTTTAAAAAACCCTCCAAAATCAAATCTATCTCTTGATTGCTCAAATTTTCGGAATTACGACCAATCCTAGCTCCAGAAACGACACCAGTGATGTAGCTAGCAAGGATCACCTAAAGAGGGGTGAATAGGTGATCTTAAACAATTTTTGATAATTTATGCGGAAATGAAAGAATACAGTTGAGTTTGAATAAAATTCAGATTCAAGATAGTTTATATAGACAGTGCTCTTGATGTGCAGAATGTAAATAAAGAGATACGGGATAGAAAAACTGCATACAAGTTTATAGTGGTTCGGCTTATAGCAAGCCTGCGTCCACTCTCCCATGCTTCAGCCTATCGGTTGGATTTCACTATGTAATCAAGAGGAATTTACAGATTCTGAGTGATAGTACTCTCGTGTATGATAGGACTCTCTATCTCATACAATCACTCTTACAAAGTAACCCTCAAGATATTAATTTTTGGCTTAGAACGATAAGAGAAATGATTGGAGTATTCTCAGACTTTGGACTCGTTGATTCTTGAATCTGTCATACCTTCTGCTCCTTGTTGATCTCCTTAAATACTCCTCTGCTCTCAAACTAGCCGTTGGACAGCTTTTAGAGGATCATCTTCCAATCTTTACCTTAGACAGATTTGTATAGAAATGATTGAGTAGCCGTTGGATTTATAGATTCTGAATCTCGCTGATTTTGGTCGCTCAAACAATCAGAATCTTGATTTTCATAAGTAGAGTTTTTATCCATTGTCATGCATGCTTGTCGTAATCTTTGATTGTCAATCAATTTAATTGAGATTGAGACAATTAAATCTTTCCTTCTGTGAAACCAGATCACTAGCTGTTGTTTTTCGTTTTGAGTTCTGCGTATGAAAAATTTCTGCGTCTGCGTTTACTTCTGAAAAATTTCTCCGTCTGCATCTGAATAATTTCAGCGCCTGAGTCTCAAAACTTAGATTATATGGGTCTTCAATAAGACACGAACCAGTTTGTAAAGTCTGAAAAACTTCCTTATGAGCTTTCATAATATATATGAAATAAAATAGTTCAGAATAAGTATCAGATTTACAAAAATATGGAAAGTTTTGTCGACTTCAAAATTAATAGGAGTTTTCCTCAATAATCTCCCCCTTTTTGATGTTGACAAAACTTCCTTGCAGATTGAATCAATTTGAAATAAATAAGTATATTAAGCACATGAAACACAGATTAAAATTAAAAGATCAAACTCTATTGAGATCTGTGTCTTTTTCTTCCTCTGTATATAACCTGCATATGATCTGCATATTTAATGTTAGTATGGCAAATCTACATATAATTCTCCCCTTTTTTGTCAATAGAAAAAAAAAATAGAGAGTATAAATGTAACATTATGAATTTTCGATCTTTTCTCGAGATTTATGAAATGAATATTTTAATCAATGCACTTATAGTGAGATCTCACCTGGAACCACGCATTCTCGGGATGCTAACCTTAGGGGTAAGGCTATTACGGGATTGAGTTCACACGACCAAAGAACTCGTCCTTGGTTCGACCTTCGACCATAAGGATTGACGAGGGAATGTTTTGGGCCAATAGAGACCGATCTATTTGATTGATCGTGTCCGAAGGGAACTAGCAACAGACCTCGCAATTACATGACAACCGAGGTCGCCTTGGTTCGAGCAAACTTAAACGTGATTTGACTTAGTGTCGGTCATGGGTTGAGAGCGCATAATCCTAATGAGCTACCCGTTAGTAAGAGATAAACCAAAGTCGCGATTGTTCGATTCTAATCATTTCTTAGAATTCGGGCCTAGGAGTTGAGAATTTTGAAAGTGACAATTTTCAGTGGCTGATGGCGTTTTTGGTGTGGCCAACCTTGAGGCCACCCATTTTTGTAAAAAAATGGATTTCGGTTCAGGACCGGAAAAATTACCGTTTTGCCCCTGGGATCGCGAACGAATTTTGGGGACTGGATTAAGTCAGGGGACTGAAAATTACCTAGTATGGCCGAGATTAGAGGGACAAGAATGCCCCTCTCCTTCCTTGGTTAATTACTCTTTTGCCTTTAAATTATTGGATAAGGTTAAACGTGGGCCGTTGGATTTCGGATAAGATCAAATCTTGGCCATTGGATTGAAGGGGTAGTTGAGGGGTATTTTGGTAATTTCCGATGGGATTTTAGAGTTCAATTATTGGAGGTCCCCTATAAATAATCATTTATCTCTCTCTCTCTCTTCAATAATTCTCCCTTTCTCTCTCCTCACCCCCCAATCGATCGGCTCTCTCTCTCCTTCTCCCTTGCGCGTGAAGCCACCTTGGCCGGCCACCAGCTCGTCGCCGCCTGGTTGCCGCCCCTCCGCCGTTCACCGCCGCCGCTTCTTCTCATTCCGGTCGTGCCTCACCGCTCGCCGCTCTCTCTCTCTCTCTCTCTCTCTCTCTCTCTCTCTCTCTCTCTCGCCTATCCGTTCAGCTTAGCCACCCACCGAGCCACCCTTGGCCGCCCTCCACTGGTCCATACGACCAGATCGTTGCCCGCAGCTGCCCGTTCGCCGCACGCCAGTCGCCCGTCCACAGCATCGTCGCCGCTCGCCTGCCTAGCAGCCGGCGCCGCTGCTCGGCTGCTGCTGCTGCTGCTGGGCTGACTGTTCCGGCCACTCATCCAGCCCGTTTGTCATGTCTTTTCTAGGTAAGTGACTTCTCTAAATGTTACCTAAAATCTCGGGTATTGTTAGACGCATTTAGGACTCGGTTTAAGTGGTTTATGTGACTGTTTTGGAGCGTAGACCGAGGCTGGACATTTGGTTGTCGTGGAATGATTTAGGGACTGAAAAAGGTGTGGTTTAGTAGGCCCGAATGAGCTGTGGTGAAGTGGATTGATTATTGACTGAATTGTGCGTTGATTGGTAAAGTTATGCCTTGAGCCCGTATATGCGATTGCGTGACTGGTGTTTGATGGCTGATTTCTGAATGATTGTTGAACTGATTATTGAGTGGCCGTGTGCCGTGTGTGTGTGGCCGTGAGGTGTGGTGGTGTGATTGTGCAATGCATTTGCGTGCCAAATGTGTATGGCCGTGCGGTGTGTTCGTGCGACGAGGATGTGCATTTGCGAAGTGTATGTGGAGTGTGAGATTGTGTGGCCGTGTGATACGTGGGAAAGTGTGGAACGAAGGTACGGGAATGTAGGATTAGTTGGAAAAGTAATACCCTGAGGCGTGTTCGTTTACGCGGGGTAGTCTGTCCTGAGGCGTATTCGTTTATGCAGGACGATGCCTGGCCCGACGGTGTGACGATGCCTGACGAGGTCAGAAGACCGTTAGTCTGATGCATTTTACACGGGCACGGTAGAGAAGGAAAGTTGAGAATGTAGGATTCCGTCATGAGGCGTGTTCATTTACACGGGACAATGCTGTCCCTGACGAGGTGACGATGCCCGGCCCGACGGAGTGACAATGCTTGACGAGATTAGAAGACCGTTGGCCTGATGCGTTTTACGCGGGCGTGGTAGTGGTAGAAAAGTTGAGAATGAGCTAGACTTGGCTTGACGTGTGAGGATTACGAAAGTTGACGCATGACGTGAGTTAGTGTACGAGGGTGGTTTGTATCGTGTGATATAGTGCTCGATTATGGGGTAAAAACTGCTAGGCATGGTATGTGACGTGCCCAAGTGGGTTTTTCCTTATAACTGAGGCACGTGCGCGGCTGTGATGCATTAATGCATGTGAATTCTCATTATATGTTTTGGTTTGATGATATGGATAAGGAAGTATTGTGGCATGTTGGTTGTATTATTATCTAACATGCAGTGACGTGCATGATGGGTTCCAAGTAGGATCGTATGTGATTGTTAGTATGGTTGATCATTGTGTGTTATGCGTGTTTCGTCTGGCGGTACGTGAGAGCCTGTGTGTGGTTTGGGGTTATGCACTTATTGAGATTCGTTTCATGGTTGTATAACCACCAATTTCAGACCCTCAGCCTTAAACCCAAGAGGCCCACCTCCTCTTTTTGGAGTATGAAGAGCCGCCCATGGTGCCCCAGTGGCGCTGCAGGTGATTTCCCCGTATCGTGGTTCAAGTGATTTTCTGGGGGCACGAGCCAAAAGACTCAGGAGCAGAATAGAGGAGGGCAACCATTAGTTTTTCCCTAGGGTATTTTAGGGGTTGCGTAAAATGGGTCTGACCAGTTACCTTTTTGCTGGATAGGTCGATCTATAGTGAAGTTAAGTTAACTAGACACCCGATCCTTTTGTTATGTTGGTGGCTGTGGATGCTTATTAGTTAAATATGTCTGTAATATGATGTTTATATACTCAGTACAATGGCATTGTATAAAAATGAATGTTGTTGTTCTTTGATTGTTCCGAAGATCTACTCCATCGTCATCTTTTTAGTTCGAGGTTTTTATACTCGTTTCCGCATGTGCCTCTAATGTTTGGGTTGGGTCGGCGATATTCCTGGGACGTCGCAATAATTCGACCAGAGTGGGATGTCGCGAGCTCGATGGGGTTCGGGGCGTGACAATAAATCATTGATATTAAGTAATCAAACAGTTTAACAAGTATTGTTAGAAATATTACAAACCAAATGAAAAAGAGATTGTTATGATAAAAGTGTTGAAAAGCAGGCTATTTTTTGGAAGGGGTTCGAATTAGTTGAAAATTTTCCAGAATAGAAACAGCTTCCTTGATTTTCGAAGTGCATTCTCCCACAGCTTTGTCCATGTTGGTTGAACACAGAGCAATAGCCTCTTCAGTTCTACTTTATCCTTAGCTGCCTGAAGATGTTGAGTCTTGTGATTTTCCTCAACAATTTTGTGTAGGATTCTTCACATTTTGTTCAAGAGCAGCTTGCTTGTCCTTGATCTCGAGCAGAAGAGAGAGAATGGTCTGATTATCGGAGGGCTATTCCCGGACATTTTCTTATTCAGATTGATTGAACCCTGTTCCTATTGCTGCTTCTGGAATCTCCCCTTGAACAGGTGCATGATCTTCAGAAACATGTTCTTGAGGAATTTGTTCTGAAACCTTTGGAGTTGGATCAGAAACATGTTATGGACCATCATTATGGGCTGGTTCAAGGTGCTCTGCTTCTGCTTCATCACTTTCATCATGCAGAAGAATTTTTCGTTTCTTTCTATACACCTATAGTGGGGTTGGAGAGTCAGTTTGCTTGCTTGATAATCCTACCCTTTTTCTCTGCCCCGTCTCTTTGACACTTGTCTTTCCAACAGATTTTGCTTCAGAAAATTGAGCATCCTTTCCTTTTACTCTTTCCCTTAAATCATCAAATTGCTTCATTTTTTAAAGCATTATTTTTCCAACATACATACAAGGTACAAGGGTTTTGCTCATCTCATCAGGAATGGATATCTTGAGGAACATAAAGATTCGTGAGATAAGAGCACCATATGGAAGTTGTCCCTTGTCCTTCTGTAATGTTCTATACATATGAAAAATGATGATATGGGGAAGAGAAAAAGATTGACCTTTCAGGATTGCCCAGAAAAGCTTAATTTCTGACTTGGATAAGTCAGTCTTAGATGTTGCTTTGGGCTTCAGACAGTTGATAATGATCTTGCGTAAAATCACAGATCTTCTGGACAAATCTGAATAGAAAAGATGCCTTTTACAGCCCTGAGCAAAGTTTGCATTCTCTAAGGCCACCCTGGAATCATCTTCGATGCTCACTTCCAATTGAGTAAATTTGGAATGTTTTGCTCCAATAATCAATGCCAATTCCTCTGCTTTTAAATCAAACTTTTTGTCACCAACAGTGAATTGAATCCAGTTGGGTGACAAAATTGAAAGATTAGAGTAAAAGTATGCAGTCAGTTCAGCATAGACATTTGCAGATTGTAAACAAAATTCATAAATGCCCAATTTCGCAAACAAATGCTTTACTGAAATACCAGCCTGTTCAAGGTAATCAAAGTCTACAGTCCGACTCCTCGGGCAAGCAACAACTTATAGAAGATATTGTGCTCATTGCTTCTAAATAAGCCCCCAGTTCCTGGCATACCAGATGCAATCCCAACTTTCATTTGAAAAATATCAAAGAATTTACCATTATCATTAGGAATAACAAACTTGGTTGCACTGATGGTTTTAGGGCTGATTTGAGCAAATTTTTTGTCAGAGGGTATTGATGATTCTCCGACTTTTTCTTTGCCCTTTTTGGAAGATGGCTCTTTTGGTGTAGAGCTGGCCGGAACATAGTTAGTTTTAGCACAAACCTAAAAGTAGTTTTCCGTAAGATGTTCTTCCGAGAGGAACCCATTGTCTTTTAGACAGTCACGCAGAATCGATGCAAAGGCATTACTTCTCTTCAACCTCTGATAAGCTTTCCATACAAGCTTGATACTTTTAAAACGAAAATCTGTTTTACCAGAGGTTTTTGGTGGCGACGATCGTTGAGGTGGGGTCGCCTCTTAAGGGTCTTGATGCTGATCGGATTCTGAGTTTGAAATTTCCATATACTCTGCCGGTGCTGTAGACTTGAAGTCTTGATTGAGAATACGTGACGATCTTCTTTTGAAAGGCATTTTGATCACTTTTGGAGCGGAAAGATTAGATTTTTGGAGAAGGAAGAGGAGAAGTCGACTCTGAGTATCGAGAAGTTTTGGAGAGAAAAAGTTCGTGTGATAGGGTTTTGAAAAAGAGAAAGACGGGTTTATAAGAAGGAGGACAGGTTTTGGAAGAAAACTTACTTTTAGAAAATATAAAAAGAGATCCCAAATATGTAGGAATGAAATATACTTTTTGAAGTACAAACAATCATAATAACATCATAATAATATATTAAGCACAGTTTATCAGATAAATTAGAATACGTACCTGATTTGCTTCCAAAAGTAATGATTATGAAAATATTCTGCCAAAAATGCGAAAAATATACCCGTCAAAATTTGAATACAGGACGTACCTTTCCTTGTGAATTTGAAAAATGTTCAGACTGAGAACAATTGAGTCTGAAAAATTCCTGTTTATCAAACATTTCAAGAAAATGGATAAGTGATGCACAGTTTGGCAAAAGGACACTACAAGTGCCATAACTTGTGTACGGCGCTCACTTTGGTGCCATAACTTTTTTTCGGATCACTTTGGTGCCAAGTCGGAGGGAAAACGATCACTTAAGTGTCATAACTTTTTTTTGGATCACTTTAGTGCTAATATTTTTGAAAAACGATCACTTAAGTGCTAAAATTTTTTAAAAACAATCATTTAAGTGCTAAAATTTTTGAAAAACGATCACTTAAGTGCCAATCTCCGGCGAGATTCCGGCGAGCCACGTCAGCTTCAGAAATTAATAAAAAAAATGCCACGTCAGATTTCCGGCGAAAAATTGTGTACGGCACCGGAGTTGGCACTTAAGTGATCATTTTTCAAAAATTTTAGCACTTAAGTGATCGTTTTTCAAAAATTTTAGCACTAAAGTGATCAAAAAAAAAGTTACGGCACTAAAGTGAGCGCCGTACACAAGTTATGGCACTTGTAGTGTACTTTTGCCTGCACAGTTTGTTTCTTATGAACTCAAACGAAGATTTATTAAGAGGTTTTGTGAATATATCAGCTAACTGAATCCTAGAATCAATGAATTGAATATTCACATCACCATTTTGAATATGATCTCGAATAAAATGATGCTTGATTTCAATATGCTTAGCTCAAGAATGAAGATGGGGTTCTTTGTCAAATTGATTGTACTTGCGTTGTTACATTTGATTACAATACTTGATTCTTCAATAGCAAAGTCTTGTAACTATTACTTCATCCAAAGAATCTATGCACAACAACTTCCCAAAGCTATATATTCTGCTTCTGCTGTGGAAAATGCAACTGTATTTTGCTTCTTTGAGAACCATGATACCAACATATTCCCAAGCAATTGACATACACCTGTAGTACTTTTCCTGTCCACTTTACATCTAACTAAATCAGCATCTGAATAACCAGTAAGAGTAAAATTTGAATATTTGGAATACCAAAGACCTAACATTGGATAAGTTCCAATGTTTTTTATTATCCTCTTTACTGCAGAAAAATGAGATTCCCTTGGGTCTGATTGAAATCTTGCGCACATGCAGACACTAAAAAGAATGTCAAGTTTAGATGCAGTAAGATATAATAATGATCCTATCATGCTTCTATATACCTTCCGATCAACCTTTTTACCATTTTCATCTTTGTCTAACTTGGATGATTGAGACATGGGAATGTCTGTTTTCTTGCAATTTTGCAATCCAAATTTCTTGACAATCACCTTGGCATACTTCTCTTGGCAAATGAATGTACCATCTTTTGTTTGTTTCACTTGTAGGCCAAGAAAGAATGTTAATTCTCCCATCATATTCATCTTGAACTTGTTCTGCATATTCTTAGAGAATTCCTTGCAAAACAATTTGTTAGAGGATCCAAAGATTATATCATCAACAAAATTTGAACAAGTAGAAAATCCTTAACCTTTCTCTTAACGAATAAAGTTGTATTAACCTTACTTTTGGTGAAATCATTTTGCAAAAGGAAGTTACTAAACTTTCGTACCAAGCTCTGGGTGATTGTTTCAGACCGTAAATGGCCTTTTTGAGTTTGTAGACATAATCAGTCTTCTTTGGTTCTTCGAAACCATGTGGTTGTTCCACATATACTTCTTCTTTAATATATCTATTCAGGAATGCACTTTTCATGTCTATCTGAAATAATATAAAGTTATGGAAACAAGCATAAGCTAATAGTAGCCTAATGGCTTCTAACCTGGCAACTGGTGCATATGTTTCATCATAATCTATGCCTTCTTCTTGAGAATAGCCTTTTGCTACCAGTCTTGTTTTATTTCTTGTGACTTTCCCTTTGTCATCCAATTTGTTTCTGAATACCCATTTTGTTCTAATTATTGGATGATTTTTAGGTCTTGGCACAAGCTCTCATACTTGATTCATTCTGAACTGCTGAAGTTCTTCCTGCATAGCTTCGATCCAGCTTTATATGATATGCTTCACCAATTTCTTTTAGTTCTATTTCTAATATCAATGTTAAGTTGCTGATGTTTTCCTTGTGCTTAGATCTAGTCTTGATACCATCTTCTATTTCTCCAATGATGAGGTTTTTCAGATGACTGTATTTATGCTTCTAGTTTCTGTCAAATTTTTCTTTTTGAATATTGTCAGACTCTGAAGGTTCTGATTGAGTCTGGATAGTATCTTCTTTTCCTTTTTCTACGGATTCGACGATCTTTAGAGATTCTGAATGTTGAGCTTCTGATAACTCTTGGAAGATAGTTCAGATTCATCTTTGTGAGTTTGAATATTTTCATCAAACCTTACATTCATTTTTTTTTGGTAAAGGTAATAGTATATATAACTTTTCAAACACCAAATACAACCTAACGCCCAAACCTACTCCTGACCATATTAGGACATAGTAATGTCCAGACAAGGTCAAGAAAGGTTCAGCAGGAACTAGAAGAAACAAGCCAAAAGGCCAACTAAAACAAGAACAGCTAAAACCGAAATACAAGGAAAACCAATCCAATCCGAAGCTTGGAGGTCAGCCCATGTCTCCGGCAGCAGCAGCAGAACAGCGAAGAATGGAGGCCTACAACACCGAATCAGCCGGAAGCATCAGCAAAACGAATTGGAGGTGAAGGCCCATGTTCCCGAACAAAGCTCCAACGGTCTCCCGGAACAGTCGGAGAAGCCATAACCTGCACAAATTAAGAAAAGATGGAAGGAGAAAGGTCCCAACTCCTTTGAATTTTTCTATTTGTAGGTGTGTCTGCAATTCGCCCCAAGGATAAGGCTTTATCCTTAACCAGTTTGAAAACGTGCTTGCGTATTCCCGGGATGAAGATACTCTTGTTCCTGAAAAGAGAGTTGTTACGCTCACTCCATATGATATGGCAAAGAGCTCCAAATGAGAACCGAGCAATTCTATGGGCAAAGGAAGGGCCTCCACAAACTTTGCTGGCCCATACAATAAGCTCCGGCCACGGACGATTGCGCCAATGAAGATTACAATTAGCTGCCCAGAAAGAAGCCAGCCTATTTGTAGCGGAGCATCCGAAGAAAAGGTGATTAATAGAGTCCGGGGTAGTGCAGCAAAAAGCACAAAGTCCTAATTCGATCCGACGATTTTGGAGAAGTAGAACTTGTGTAGGAAGCCGATTAAGTGACACGATCCATAATAGAAAGGAGTGCCGGGGGGCCAAATGAGAATCCCATATGAAGGAGTGCCAGGGGGCTAGATGGCCTTTCTTCCTTATATGGTTCCAGGCATTAGCCACCGAAAAAGAATGTGTCGGATTAGGGCTCCAGATCAAAGTGTCTGGAGTGTCATCTTCAAAGCTTGGCAGAGCTTGCATCCAATCCATAATAGTGTGAAAAGTGGTTGACGGTTGCCAAGTAGAATGAAAGAAGTCCCGGACGGAAGTATCACGCGGGATCCGAGACTGATAAATATCCATATTAGTGAATAGGAGATAGAGGGGCCCTTTTGAATGCCACCAATCAAACCAGAAAGATATCGACCGGCCATTGCCAATCTTCCACCGGAAAAGAGTCTGGCCTGAGGCTCGCAAATCAAGGATCTTCTTCCAAGTCCAAGAGCAGTAGGTGGGTTTGGATACAACCCAAAAGTTTGTCTTCTTTAAAAAATTTGAATGTACCCATTTACACCACATAGATTCCTTATCCGTGAAAAGGATCCATATGTGCTTTAGAGTCATGGCTCTATTATATTCGGTTAGTCTTCGTATCCCTAGGCCGCCTTCTTTTTTTGGGAGACAAACTGTATTCCAAGCTACCTTAGCGCCACCCGATAGTAAGTCGGGACCTTTCCAAAGAAATTTTCTAAGTATAGCCTCAATACTATTCAAGACTGATTTAGGAAGGGAGAATATCGTGGCCCAGTACACTTGAATGGAGTGCAAAACTGATTTAATAAGCTGTACGCGTCCAGCAAAAGATAGAAATCTTTGGGTCCAAGAACGAGCTCGTGTCGTAATGGAGTCAATCAAGAGTTTGCAATCGTCCTTATGCAGCCTAGATGAAATAATAGGCACACCTAAGTATCGAAAAGGCAAAGACCCTTGTTGGAATCCGAGGTGTTGTATTAGACCGTAAACCTTACATTCATTATTTCTTCCACAGTCTGAGAATTTTTGTTGAAGACTCTGTATGCTTTACTTGTAGTAGAATATCCAAGGAAGAGTCCTTCATCTGCTTTCTCATCAAACTTGCTAAAGCGGTCATTTGGATTTTTGAGTATAAAACATTTACAATCAAACACACGAAAATATGAAATATTGGGCTTTCTACCTTTGAAAAGCTCATACGGGATTTTCTCAAGAATGGGTCTGAGAAAAGCTATGTTGATGATATAACATGCTGTAAAAACTGCATCTGCCCAGAATTGAAAAGGAATCTTGCTTTCAATCAATAGAGTTCTTGCCATTTCTTACAAAGAACGATTTTTCCTTTCCATAGCACCATTTTGTTCTGTTGTTATGGAGTAGAAAAATTATGTTGAAAACCATTTTCCTCACAGAAATCTGAAAAACTTTGATTTTCAAATTCACTCCCATGATCAGTTTTAATGCAGGAAATAGTATAGCCCTTTTCATTCTGAACTCTTTTCGCAAATTTTGAAAAATATGAAAATGCTTCATTTTTATGAGTAAGAAAGAACACCCAAGTAAATCTTGTGAAGTCATTAATAATAACTAAACAATATTTCTTACCACCAATACTTTGTGTTCTAGTTGGTTCAAACAGATCCATATGAAGAAGTTGCAAAGCACGATTAGCGAAAACATAATGTATAGACTTAAAAGAGCTTTTTACTTGTTTTCCTAAAGTATAGGCATTGCATAATTCTGTTTTCTTGTATTTCAAATCTGGCAGACCTCGAACCAAATTCTTGTTTGAGATCTTTGAGATTTGTTTCATACTGATATGCCCCAATCTTCTGTGCCATAGTTCTTTATCCTCTTTGATTGAGATTAAACAATGAGTGGAGTTTGGATTGACATCTAGAAGATAAATATTGCCATGCCTTCATCCTGTGAATGTTTGAGAAGAATCTTTGCTTGTTTCTAAGCATGTATCTTTTTGAAAGTTGATTCTGAAACCTGTATCACATAGCTGACTTATGCTTATCAAGTTATAATTGAGTCATTTTACCAATAAAACATCATTGATTGTAAGTCCTCTAATTTCAACCGTTCCTTTGTCAACGATTTTTTCTTTGGTATTTCCTCCAAAGGAAACTTTTCCACCATTCAGACTGTGTAGATCAACGAATATGCTTGGATCTCTTATCATGTGTCTAGAGCAGCCACTCTCTAGGTATCACTTTCTTTTTCTCTTTGTGGTAACCTGCAAAAAATCACAACATCTCAAGTTTTTTTTGTACCCAAATTTATTTGGGTCCTTAAGCATTAGTATATGCTGTCTTAACAAAATCTCTTCGAACAGGTCTTTAGACCTTAGGACATTCATTCTCAAAATGTTGTGAATCTCCACATTTTGAGCACCTAAGTGCATTTCGGCCAACAGGTTTGACAAAATTCTTTTTGAAATGATTTTTATAAACTTGTCAAGGAGGTCTTTGTCTTAATCTCTCATTGACCTTTGGAAAATCAATCAAGCTGTCACTTTCCTTCACAAATCCGAGACCAGATTTGTTATAGTAAGGAATTTGGATAGAAAGGATATGCTTCAAGGTTTCTAAATTTTTTGAAAACTTGGAAATAATTTCTGAAACTTTCTTTTTCAAAACAACATTTTCTTTGGAAAGAAAATCTCGGCTTTCCTTGACTTGATGAAATTCTTTTTGAAGAAAATCGATTTTTTTCTTTTTGTGAAACATCATGTTGCCTTAGTGATGAATTTTCCTTTTTTAGAGAAGAGATTCTTTTAAGAGCAGCCTCAATTCAAAGCATAATTCATCAATGTAATTCGATACTTTAATAGGTATTTAAGAATGCTTTACCTCAATTTCTACTTTAGGATCAAAATCTGAATCTGAGTCTGAATCTGACTTTGCCATTAGACAGAAATTTGAGATATCTTCATCACTGTCTTCGCACTCTATATCACTTCAGGTTTCTACTTTTAAGGCCTTCTTTACTTTCTCAAATTTGGTTTTCTTTTTCAGAAGTGGACAATTTGGCTTGATATGTCCACGTTTCCCAAAGTGAAAGCAAATTATATCTTTTGATCTTTCTGATTCATCGAAGGACTTCTTCTTCTCAAAGGGCTTCTTCCCTTTGAGGTTTCTTCTCTTGATTTTCATCTTCTTATACTTCTTTATGAAGAGAGCTAGTTCTTTATCGTCAACATCTTCATCTTCAGAATTTGCATTAGAATCAATGTTAGTTTTTAATGCAATTGATTTATTACCTCTGGATTCATTCTCCTTATTCCGTTTCTCAGTTTCATATGTTTGAAGAGTTCCAATGAACTCATTCACTGATAAAGGCTTGATCCTTTGTGTCTCTTGAAGAAATGTTTTGATGTTATCCCACTGATTTGTCAGTCCTCTCAGTAATTTGTTGACTTTCATAGCATCTGAGACTGGTTGTCCTTGATATGCAAGATCGTTTACTATGTCAGTAAACCTGTCATACATATCAGCAATTGATTCTCCAGATTTCATTTTGAAGGATTCATATTGACCAAGCAGAAGATTGATTTGAGTTTCCTTGGCTCGATCTGTTCCTTCATAAGTAGTGTGGAGAGTATCCCATATTTCCTTAGCTGATTCACAATAAGCAATTTTTTTTATATTCAATTGGAGATAAAGCACAATAGAGAGAATAAATTGTTTTGGAATATAAAGTTTCTCTTTTAGATATCTAGATTAAGACAAAGGAAGATCTACAGCTTTGCTTCCGTCTGCCTTTTCTTTTGAATCAGAGGATTTTGGATTGACTTCTCTGATGATGACATCCTATTGCATGTGATCAATCGACTTTATGAATGCCTTCATCTTATTTTTTCAGACACTATATTCCTTACCATCGAAATATGGTGGTATGTTATTGCTCTGTCCTTCAATGAGCCCTGGAGTACTAAAGCTAACCATGTAGATCGTTAGCTCAGAAGTAAAACACTTCAATAAATAAGCAACCTGTTCTGATATCAATTGATGTAGCTAGCAAGGATCACCTAGAGGGGGGTGAATAGGTGATCTTAAACAATTTTTGATAATTTATGCGAAAATGAAAGAACACAGTTGAGTTTGAATAAAATTCAGATTCAAGACAGTTTATATAGACAGTGCTCTTGATGTGTAGAATGTAAATAAAGAGATAAGGGATAGAAAAACTACACACAAGTTTATAGTGGTTCGGCTTATAGCAAGCCTACGTCCACTCTCCCACGCTTGCAGCTTACCTGCTTGATTTTACTATGTAATCAAGAGGAATTTACAGATTCTGAGTGATAGCACTCTCGTGTATGATAGGACTCTCTATCTCACACAATCACTTTTACAAAGTAACCCTTAAGATCTTAATTTTTGGCTCAAAACGACAAGAG
Organism: Syzygium jambos; assembly: GCA_031216235.1. Classification (NCBI taxonomy): domain Eukaryota; kingdom Viridiplantae; phylum Streptophyta; class Magnoliopsida; order Myrtales; family Myrtaceae; genus Syzygium; species Syzygium jambos. The sequence continues at coordinate 21,106,106 of CM062226.1, forward strand.
AAATGATTGGAGTATCTTCAGACTTTGGACTCGTTGATTCTTGAATCTGTCGTACCTTTTGCTGCTCGTTGATTTCCTTAAATACTCCTCTGCTTCCAAACTAGCCGTTGGACAGTTTTCAGAGGATCATCTTCCAATATTTACCTTGGACAGATTTGTATAGAAAGAATTGAGTAGCCGTTGGATTTACAGATTCTGAATCCCACTGATTCTGGTCGTCCATATAATCAGAATCTTGATTTCCATAAGTAGAATTTTATCCATTGTAATGCATGCTTGTCGTAATCTTTGATTGTCAATCAATTTGATTGAGATTAAGACAATTAAATCTTTCCTTCTGTGAAATCCGTACCAGATCACTAGCTGTTGTTTTTCGTTCTGAGTTCTGCGTCTGAATAATTTCTGCATCTGCGTTTGCTTCTGAAAAATTTCTCCGTCTGCATCCGAATAATTTTAGCGTTTGAATAATTTCAGCTTCTGAATCTCAAAATTTAGATTATGTGGGTCTTCAATAGGACATGAACCAGTTTGTAAAGTCTGAAAAACTTCCTTATGAGCTTCCAGAATATGTATACATACTTGAAATAAAATAGTTCAGAATAAGTATCAGATTTATAAAAACATGAAAAGTTTTGTCAACTTCAAAATTAATAGGAGTTTTCCTCAACAACCAGCACCAATCATGATAGATGAATTCTTCTCCGGATCTTCCAACTTTTTGTGCACAAAATCACAAACACCATCATACTTCACGATCAGGGACTTCACATCATGCTAGAATCCCACTCATCCTCAATCCAATCCACCCACTTGGTCAGACCAGTCGGCGGTGCCACATTACCATCGCTCCAAATGTACTTCGAGATTACCTCTTATGTGGAGGGGTCGTCAAATGAACAAGGCTTGCCGGTTAGGGAGAGGACAATGATGGCGGCACAAGCGCGGCAGAGGTGGGAGAGCTCGGAGCCCTTCTTGAAGTGGCCCTTACACCTTTTTGAGTACATCACGAGCCATGCTGCCGGATTAGTGATCTAGGTGATTTCTATTTGCAAGCGCTTACCCATTAACGATGGATCTTTAACTCTGAGAGAGATAGAGCGCGCGGGTTTAATGATTTGCAGGAATCTTGATTTTTTGAAAGACAGCTTTCTTGGGTTTTACTGGGTTTTCTTGGAACGAGAGAGAGTGGGTTCTTTCTGGGTTTCTGATGTGAGAGCATTGGGGTTTATCGATCAACCCACAAGCTCAACTCATATTTCATTGATTGAACCGGCCCATGCGCTATTCATAAAAACAAAAGCCAATTCATGCTATAACTTAATCATGTGGGTCCAATGATGACCCCTGCCGATTATGCGAATTGGTTGCTGATTTACAAGTTTATTGCCAATTTCAAGACTCCCATTCGACAACCTATTGATGGGAGGCTATTTTGGTCAATTTCTTCTATTGTTTAATGACTTTCTATGGTGACTGTTTGGCTTCCAAAGCCGATGCACGAATTTAGAGAGTCTCATCAATTTCCTATGCATCTAATAATTAGTGGCATGCATTTAGATCTCTTTATTCGTAGCTTTTTATGAGTCTTAATTGTGGTGTTGCTTTAAGAGTCTTAATTAGGTGAATTCGCCAAGAATCTATTCGGTTTTCGAGAATTCGAAGAGTGTTTTCTTTTGTGTAGCAATATCTCTATAAATAGAGGTGTAATCTCATTGTAAGACATCATCGATTTTGAGAATATAAATGTATGAGATTTTTCTCTATTGAGTGAATATCATTGGAGAGTGGATAACTCCTATTCCGGTTTCTTTATCCTTGGAGAGTGGAATGCTCCTTGGTGGTGAGCCAAGAAGCCATTTATCCTTGGCTGGTAGTTGGTCCTTTAGGCCCTGGTGGTGAGCTTCTCTATCCCAAAACCTTTATCCTTGGCGAGTGATTCGTCCTTTAAGTCTTGGTGGTGAGCCAAGAAGCCCTTTATCCTCGGCTGGTGGTTTATCCTTTAGGCCCTGGTGGTGAGCTTCTCTATCCAGAAACCATTTATCCTTGGCGGGTGGTTCATCCTTTAAGCCTTGGTGGTGAACTTTGTTGATCCCGATCTTCTTTTTTGGTTAGTGGTACATCCTTTATGCCTTGGTGGTAATCATAATCTATCCTACGTTACCATACATCCATCGACATCCATCCCATACACTTTGATATATTCTTGATTCCTTCGACATCACTGAAAACATCACTTGCCCGCCCCTCGCATTTGCTTCAGATTTGGTATTAGAGTTTAAGGTTGAACTCTTTTTGAGTGATTCATTCTGTTACCCATCTCCCGTATCATCCTATACTTTATAAGAAAAAAAATGAATGAACCGGTTCCAAGAGGCTTGACTTTGGAACAAGCACATAATGAAAGGTGTGATCGTGCCATAACGGATCTTCAACAACAAATGAAGCGAGTCCTCAACCTTTTGGAGAATCAGGCAAGGCAGGAACCCCATTGATATGTCTTGTCAATCGACCATGCCGTGACCATCCATATCCTCGTCAAAACACTGATGATGAATCCAGTAATACTGGTAGCAACTCTGGTGATTCGGATTACCGAGTCCGGAGGAGAAGAGCGAGACAAGAGGAAATTAACCGTGATGTTAAAGTAGAGGCACCGAAATTTGAGTGAAACCTCAATCCAGACGACTTTATTAATTGGCTTCATGGTATTGAACGAGTACTTGACTTTCACTTGTACTCGGACGAAAAATGTTGCAAAATTTCCGTTTTCAAGTTAAAAAAAATATGCTTCAATTTGGGGGGAAAAATTGAAGAACCAGAGAGTTCATGAAGGAAAGAGCCAAATCAAATCTTGGGAAAAACTCAAGAAACTCATGAAGAGGAGGCTCTTGCCCATTATCTATAAGCAAGACCTGTTCCTCAAAATGAATTCCCTCTAGCAGCATAGAATAAGCGTTGAAGAACATTAGGGAGTTTGAACAACTCATTATGAGATGCGATATTCCAGAATTGCCAGAGCATACCATCGTTCGTTTCTTTGGCGGTTTGAATAGAGAAATTACCGATTTGGTTGAACTTTAATCATATTCGTCTTTCGAAGATGTTTGCAAGCTGGCCACTAAGGTGGAAAAACAACTAAAGCGCGGTGAGGTTTTTTCGATCAAATCATCAACAAGAGGAGTATCCTTCTTTAAGGGTACTTCTTCTAGTAAGGCTGAAAGTACGTTGATGAAAAACAAAGGTAAGGAGAGAGCCACGGAGTCCGTCAAAGAACTCCATAAGAAAACCGACGGAGGAAGTGTTCGCAAATGTTTCAAGTGCCAAGGGTATGGACACTTTTAATTCGAGTGTCCTAATTGAAGGGTTATAACTCTTCAGGAAATCGAGAAAATCGACATGGGGCTTCAAGAAGCTATGCAAGATGCCAATCCGATTGACTCTGAACCTAATGAGGAAGATGAAATAGTAGCCCAACCAGATGAAGGAGAATTGCTCATTATCCGAAGAGCTTTGCACTCTACAATTAATCCAAAGGCGGACGAACAAAGGGAGAATATTTTCCAAACACGTTGCACCGTTAATGGGAAGGTTTGTAATTTGATCATCGATGGTGGAAGCTGTACCAGGGTGGCGTCTACAACTCTGACCGACAATATGAATCTCCCCACTTCCAAACACTCCTAACCGTATAAGTTGCAGTGGCTAAACAAAGGGAACGATCTCTAGGTAACTAAACAAGCCTTGATTTCGTTTTCAGTTAGGAAAAACTATCAAGATTAGGTTTTGTGTGATGCTATTCCCATGGATGCGTCACTTGTTATTGGGAAGGCTGTGGCACTTTGATAGAAAAGTCATCCATAATGGACAGAAAAACACTTACTCCTTCCAAAAAGAGCAAAACTCATCACTCTTGCACCTTTAAGCCCATCCATGATACACAAAATTCAACTTGGGGAAGGAAACACTAGCAAAGAAAATATGTTCTTAAATGAAACACAGGTTGAGAGAGCCATTAGCAAACAAAAGAATATATTTGATTTGCTTATGGTAGAGAAAAAGAGTGAGACAGAGAGACCCCTACACCCAAAAATGCAATCCTTGATCGATGAGTTTAAAGATGTATTTCTGGAGGATTTACCACCTAGATTACCTCCCTTGAGAGGAATTGAGCATCAAATAGATTTGATTCCTAGAGTTTCTTTACCGAACAAAGCTATTTATCGATGCAATCCAGAAGAAACAAAGGAGTTGCAATGACAAGTCGATGAACTTATTACAAGAGGATATGTATGGGAAAGCATGAGTTCTTATTCTATTCTAGCCCTACTTGTGCCATGAAAGGATGGTTCATATAGGATGTGTGTCGATAACCGAGCCATCAACAACATCACAATCAAGTATATGTACCCTATACCTAGGCTTGATGATATGCTTGATGAATTGCATGAATTGATGATGTTCTCAAAGATCGATTTAGGAAGTGGCTACCATCAGATTTGCGTGAAGGAAGGTGACGAATGGAAGACAATCTTCAAAACGAATGAAGGTCTTTATGAGTGGCTAGCTATGCCATTGGGTTTATCAAATGCTACCGGCACTTTCATGAGATTAATGAACAAAGTTCTTTGTTCCTTTATTGGTCGATTTGTTGTTGTTTATATTGACGACATTCTTGTTTATAGCAAGAAAGAGGAAGAGCATGTATTTCATTTAAAACTGGCCTTTGAAGCCTTAAGACAACAACAACTATATGCGAAGATGGAGAAATGTCAGTTCTTTTTGACAATCGTTGTATTCTTCGGATACGTGGTGTCCAAGGATGGAATCTCTGTCGATCAATCCAAGGTGGAGGCAATAAAGACTTGGCCCATGCCAAAATTGATTTTTGATGTGAGGAGTTTCCGTGGACTTGCATCTTTCTATCAATGGTTTGTGAAAAATTTCAGCACCGTCATGGCTCCTATTACGGAATGCATGAAGAAGGGAGCCTTTGAATGGACTAAGGTTGCCCACAATGCCTTTGAAATCATAAAACAAAAGTTTTGTCAGTCTCCTATCCTTTACCTTCCTAATTTTGACCAAGCGTTTGAGGTCGAATGCGACGCGAGTGGTGTTGGCATTAGAGCTGTCCTCACCCAAGCTCAAAAGCCTTTAACATATTTACGTGAAAAAGCTCACGGAATCGAGGAAGAATTATTCGACCTATGATAAAGAATTTTATTCAATAGTGGGGGCTCTCAATCACCGAAGTCATTATTTAAGGCCCAAACAATTTGTACTCCATTTCGATCATGAGGCACTAAAGTATATAAGCGGCCAACATAAGCTTAACTTGAGACATGCTAAATGGGTAGAGTTTTTTCAATCTTTTTCCTTTGTCTCAAAATATAAACCAGGAAAAACTAATGTTGTAGCAGTTGCCTTATCGAGAAGTTAATCGATGTTTGCTATCTTGGATTCCAGAATTCTTGGTTTTCAATCGATGAAAGAACTCTATGTTGATGATCCTGCTTTCTCACCCATTATCGACAACTGTAAACTTGGAGTTCAAGGCACTTATTCGATTAAGGATGGATTTCTCTTTAAAGGAAATCGATTGTGTGCCAAATGGGTTCCTTTAGAGAGCTATTGATTCGAGAAGCTCATGATGGAGGAATAGCAGGCCACTTCGGAATTAACAAACTCTTGAAGTCCTTTAAGAACACTTTAACTAGTTGAAAATGTGTGGAGATGTACACGCACTAATTGCCCGATGTGCGACGTGTCAAAAGGTAAAGGGTCATTTCCATGAATGGCTATATACTCCACTCTCGATATCAACACAACCTTGGGAAGACGTAAGCATGGATTTTATCGTGGCACTCCCAAGAACTCAAAGGGGCAAAGATGCTATCATGGTGGTTATTGATCGATTTTCTAAGATGGCACAGTTTATTCCGTGTCGCAAAACGGACAATGCTTCTCACATAGCTAATTTATATTTTAAAGAGATTATTCGTTTGCATGGAGTCCCTAAGGCCATTGTGTCTGATCGTGATTCAAAGTTCCTAAGTTACTTTTGGAGGACATTATGGGGAAAGCTTGACACTAAACTCTTATTCAGCACAACTTATCATCTACAAACCGATGGTTAAATTGAGGTAACTAATCGAACCATCACTACTCTTCTTCGAAGTATGGTGAGTAAAACATTGAAGGATTGAGATTTAAACCTTGCACATGCTAAATTTGCTTATAATTGATCGCCAAGTTACATCACTGGTCAATCACCATTTGAAGTTGTGTATGGAATCAATCCTCTCACACCTATCAACATGTTACCCATTCTATCCAAATCACAAGTCAACTACAATGCTGAAGAGAGTACTAAGGTCATGAAAAGGCTTCATGAACAAATTCAATCTAAGATTGAGAAGGCAAATGAGTCTTACAAATAGAAGGTAAACAAGCATTGAAATAAGACTCAATTTCAACAGGGTGATCTTGTATGGCTACACTTGAGAAAGGAAAGATTTCCAACTGGCCGAAAGAACAAGCTTATACCTAGAGCTGATGGTCCCTTTAAAGTTCTCAAAAGAATCAGTAACAATGCATACAAGATTGATTTCGTTGGAGATTATGGCGTCTCGGCAACTTTCAATGTGGGAGACCTTTCTCCTTATATTGAAGATGACGACCTATTAGATTTGAGGACAAATCTCAAACAATCTAGGGAGTTTGATGCGAGAGCATCGGGGTCTATCAATCAACCCACAAGCTCAACTCATATTTCGTCGATTGAACCAACCCATGCGCTATTCATAAAAACAAAAGCCAATTCATGGTACAACTTAATCTTGTGGGTCCAAGGATGAACCTTGCCGATTATGTGAATTGGTTGCTGATTTACAAGTTTATTGTTGATTTCAAGACTCTCATTCGACAACCTATTAATGGGAGACTATTTTGGTCGATTTCTACTACTGTTTGATGACTTTCTATGGTGACTGTTTGGCTTCCAAGGCAGATACACGAATTTAGAGAGTCTTGTCAGCTTCCTATGCATATAATAATTAGTGACATGCATTTAGGTCTCTTTATTCTTAGCTTTTTATGAGTCTTAATTGTGGTGTTGCTTTAAGAGTCTTAATTAGGTGAATTCCCCAAGAGTCTATTTGGTTTTTGGGAATTCAAAGAGTCTTTTCGTTTATGTAGCAATATCTCTATAAATAGAGGTGTAATCTCATTGTAAGATATCATTGATTTTGAGAATATGAATATATGAGATTTTCCTTATTGAGTGAATATCATTGGAGAGTGGATAACTCATATTCCGATTTCTTTATCCTTGAAGAGTGGAATGCTCCTTGGTGGTAAGCCAAGAAGCCCTTTATCCTCGGCCGATAGTTTGTCCTTTAGGCCTTGGTGGTGAGCTTCTCTATTCCGAAGCCCTTTATCCTTAGCGGGTGGTTCGTTCTTTAAACCTTGATGTTGAACTTCATTGATCTCGATCTTCTTCCTAGGCTGGTGGTGCATCTTTTATGCTTTGGTGGTGATCGTAATCTATCATACATTTTCATACATCTATCGATATCCATCGATCGCATACACTCTGATATATTCTTGATTCCTTCGACATCACTCAAAACATCACTCGCCCACCCCTCGCATCCGCATTAGTTTCTTCGAGCGAGATTGAGAGAGGAAGTAGAGAGATCGAAGAGACTTGAAGTTTGAAGTTGCAAATAAGGAGGGGGGAAGGAGCCAACGGGAAAATCTACTTATATAGGCATCAGGTGCATTTGACAACTTTGTGAAATTCTGATTTTTGGTCCTCTCAACTTTTGTAAATTGTCAAATTGGTCCCTTGAACATTTTAATTTTGTCGATTAAATAATCTAAGTTTTCACAATTTGTGCAATTGGTCATTTGTCTGATGGATTCTTTTCACCATCAACGACGATGTGACGACTATTTAAATTAGATAAGTACAGACATTGCTTTAAATTATAAAAATTCAATTTTTAAATCAGATAAAGTAATGACGGTGCTTTAAATTATAAAAATTCAATATAACATAAGACGAGGGAAAAAAAAGGGAAAAATAATGCATCAAGAGGTTAAACGAGAGAAGTTCGTCATCACAAATTTTCCATTGAAGTTTCTAAAACATGTTTGTCCGTTTGTTAACATTTATTCTATGATTTTTTTTTCTTTCTCTCTTCAAATACTTGAAAACAAAAAAATAAAAAACCTTTGAACATAATATATGACAAGCTATATTGTAAGTAAATTTTTAAGTGACTAGTATTTCATGTAAAATGGTTATGCTCGTTGCAACAATTAATTAAAGGAATAATTTTTTTTGAAAATAAAGGACACTTTAAATAAAAAATAATACTACCCTATTAAAATATTTTCTCAAATGTGTAAAAATAACGATGCATAATACTATATTTTTCCTCTTCGCATGAAACAATGTGCTATGTTAGGCATCATCTTGTAAAACAACAGGTAGACAAAACCACCTAAATCTCTAAATAACATGTAAAAGTAAATTTATATTAACAAACGTAAAAAGAAATAACAACCTCATTTGATTGGAAAAAAAAAAGAATTAAATCATATAAATTACTTCCATTACATTCCAACAAAAAAATTGACACCGAGAAAAGGGGTGTTGGCCTAAAACAACTAAATAAAAGTAGAATTAGTCATTGTCTAATGTATATCGAGTCAAAACTAAAATTTGATGTCAATCCTTAAAAAGTCCAATACCCATTTTAGATATACCAATACACTCTTTACAACAATGATAATATCATACTTACTCAAGGCAGGAATAGTTTACGCATAACACATAAGGATAGACATGCACATGAGCGTAATGCGTGTTAAAGTTCTAAGACATAAACCTCTTTTTTTTGCCTGACTAAGACAGACATCTGAGTGGGCGAATTTTTTGCAAAGTTTGGTCTAGTTGTGAAATGATGAACTCATATGAGAAAAAGATAAGCGACTATGGTGCAGGTTTCATCATCAGGTGGTGCTATAGACTGTACGAATTATAGTGTAAAGATTGTACAGAATTTGTAGCACAACCCGATATACATCTCATAAAATTTTCGAAATAGGATCGTCTTGATCTGACGATAAGGAAATTTAGAGGACCAAAACAAAATTAAACCTCATGAATAGGTATGATTTTACTGCTGTTATGCCTCGAAAATATCTCTTTTTCGTGAAAATGTTTTCGACAAAATCTTTTTTAATTTATGCAAAAATAAAAAGCTGATAATTTTTTTGTACCCAAAACCAGCTTCCGCGTTGGATTACCGAGTCCGAGGAACGTTTACACGTGGCACGTTTAACAAGAATTAGCTTCGGTTGCAGGTAAAACACCCATGCTTATATGGTGGTGTTGATGCACAAAGATGCGGGGGCACTTTTAATGCAACAACCCATACTTTGACCCTCGCCCACATTTGATCATTATGAGTCTCGGGCCTCTCGGCAATTTCGACAAGACTACATTATTGTGTTTTAACGGGTGCAGATATTATTTGTTAACAAGATGATACAATCAGCAGGCCTCTTGCATTGTCGAGACTACACAAGCCCGAACACTCGATATAACCATAAAACTCCTCTCTCTCTATCTCGTGTTCTCGACTTAAACTCTTTGTGCTCGATGTTGTGCCCTTGTCTTCCACTTCCATGGCTCTTGCCGCTCCGAAAATTTGCTTAAGCTATGGTTTAAGATCTCGATTAAGCTTGAGTGAGAAAAGTAGGGAGACTATAAAAAAGGAAAGAGTAGAGAAACCCTAGTGCGATTAGATTCTATACGAACGTGACTTGGCGCTCGCGATGTGCTTCTGGTGTATATCTAAAGAAATGAGGGAAACTCAATGCCTAGATTTACATGGTTTGGCCTCTAGCGTACATCTATAGAGAGCATGGACACAAATTCACTGTTAAAATGAAAGGCTTAAGCAAAATCATGGCATTTCTGTGACATGCAGCTTGATGATCATTGATAAAACCACAAGTAGCTCAGAGGAGGCTTTAGGTCCTGGACCTGGTGGAAGGCGCGTCAATCTTTTCCCTTCAGATTCCTCGTAAGCATTTTGGTAGCAGCTCTAGCAGTAAGGGGTTTTCTCCAGTCGCATGGTTCCAGCAAAGGTAGATCTTTCTTCAGGAGGAATTCCTGCAAGCTTCAAGTTTCAAGAAGAAGGTTCTCACACCTGAGGCCGAGAAAAGCTGCCTCCTGAGCTCGGACCCTAAGGCGCGTCTCCTGTAAGTCCTTCAGTGTCCAATTTCCATGTCCGTGTTGCGTTGGAACAGACGTACCTCTCTTCCCGTTACGCCTGCATCCAAACATGTCCCCTGCTGTCACAACACCTGCTTCAGCAAGGATGCCCGGTGAAAGGGATTAATCACAAGTGAGTCCCCGCCGCTTCCTTTTCCTTCATTAAGTTTTTTATATGGTAGTAGTCTCTAGTTCTGCTGCTTTTCGGCAACTGATGTCTTGGAACATCGTTTTTTAGAGTCCTTGAGTACTTCTATAATTGGAGTTTGTCTTCTATGGATCTTCACGAGAATTGGATTATTGATGCTAAGTGGCATTTTCTTCCTTGTTTTGACGAGAATTGACAGTGCTGAGTTATTGGGTCATTTTTGTTAAGTTCTAGCTATTAGAATCGATGCCAAAGTGGTTGATTATGCTTTTTGCAGAAAAGTTCACTTCATGCCACCCTATCTAGGTCACTGTCGGTTCCGGAACGAAATATGTATTTGATAGGTGAGATCTGTTTCTTTTGCTGCCCACAAGCAACATCCTGTAACAGATTCTTCTGATGTTAAATAGCAGCGTATTTATTCTGTGTTATTAGATTTACAGTCGAGACAAATGCACATAAGTAAATTGACTAATGATATTTAAAATTTCGTTAAGTGGTTTAGAAATATAGTCTTCACCTCACCGGTCCATGGCGAACTTAAAAGTATGAGCACTCACGAAAATTAACCAAAAGTATTTTATATCTGTCATTTATGGACAGATTTGGCTGTATATAACATTATTTCTTGGTAAATTAGATCAAATTGCTCCTACTCATGAGGAAGATGATGATGAAGAGATTCCTGAAGAGGAAGCAGTGTGCAGGATTTGTCTTGAACTGTGTCTGGAAGGATATACATTGAAGACGGAGTGCAGCTGCAAAGGTGCCCTTAGATTTTTTTATGAAGATTGTGCAATTAAATGGTTTAGGATTGAAGGAAACAAGAACTGCGACGTTTGCAGCCAAGAAGTTTGAAATTTACCCGTGACCTTGCTGTGAGCAGCAACCTCAGCTCAGCTTGCTAATAGACAAGAACAAAATCAACAGAGCTGGCATTTACAACAGTGAGATTGCATTAAAAATTTAATGACACTTCTTAAAACTTGTTGTCTTACCTGTCTAACCAGTATCCATCATCTCATCTAGCTGGTGCAACTCTGAGCTTTCTTAGTAGATCATGCCTTAACTTTGCACAACTTAGTCAAGCACTCAAGACTAAAAGTAATTACCCAATTTATGCAGTGCCTGACAGGATTTTGTGGTGCTTGTTTTAATAAGCACAACATGCTACCTCTTCTTCCTTGAGCAACTACTGGTAAGTCTTTCTGCCATGAAAAAAAAAATGCATACTGAAAGTTGTTGATTCGTTATTACTGGGTGTGAACTATAGTGTTAAAATCACATTTTCACGAGTTTATGCTTGAGAATTCTGTAGTTTATGTAGAGATAAAAGAAAAATTAAGCCCTCTGTGCCATCTGTTTCCCTCGATGAAAGTGGTTATCTCTCTCTTTGTAAGACAAACCTGAACCAATTCCGTCTTTAACCCTCACCACAATTGCTATTATCGTTTTCCTACAGTTGCTTTGCACAGGAATGTTCATTCTATTTCTTCTTTTTTCTCTCGATTCATGACTTCAAATCTCAAGCAATTTTGTCATAGCAGCACCACTCTCTTTTATCAGACTTCTTCATCAAGAGCATGGTTTACAGAAAGTTCGATTGTTGGGCAATGAGAACATTCGAGAAAAAATCATACCAGCAATAACTGACAATGGCGGCACTATGAATTGTTTTTTGCTTCTGTATCATGATTTCTCCAAGGATTGTGAGCTTCTCTTACAGCCTGAGCTTCCGGCGAATTCTCCCAAGCCCGCTTCTCCGACTCCAATACAGTCAGCTTTATCATCTGCAACATACAAGCACCATAATCTTTCTTAAAATGTAATACTTTCGATGATGGAACTTGGTTGATCCCTTGAAAGACAGACCCTTTTGTAGCAAAATAAGTAACCAATGCATGGGAAAGAACCTGATAATCTTCGTCACGAAGATGCTTATGAGAGTATAGGTAGTTATGAAGGCAAGGAAAGCAAACAACATTCTCCCAATATTTTGTCCATACCAAAGTCCATTCAGAAAGATGCAACTGAGGAAAGCTCGTCTGTCTTCCACAAGATCACAAATGAATTGCAGATATACAGGCCTACAAATCACTGCATTCAATTGCATTCCTTCGCAAATTTAACCTCTTTCATATTCCTAACGAAATAGCTGAAGAACAATCCGCTCAATGTTCTCTTGAGATGGGCATAACTGTTGTAAGTGCAGTTTTAAACCCACCATCTCCAAAACTATTTTTCAGAAATTTCTCCCACAGAAGTCATCAACGAACAGATACTAGTTGCATGAACTATCTGTTCTCCACAGACAGCAGAACGCTTCGCATTCATTGGCATTGCCACTCATCATCCGAGACAACATTTTTTCGCATTATGCTTCTTATTTAGAAGAGCGAGAACGTTCAACTCTTGCCATAATAGACAGTCCAAATTAAAGATCTCCCTTTCACAAGCTAGCGACAGAGACGTACCGCTGAAATCATGAATTTCCATCCTATCCCCAACTTAAACCACAAAGCAACTGACTAAATGATGCTTTTCTCATCCGAAGAGAGACAAATTTGAGCACGACCCATCACCGTAAAATCTGCTCCCATTCAACTAAACACAATAATGAAGATGAATAGTGCTTAATAGTGCCTAAAACTATCGATTTTGGAGTCATGTCGCGCCATTTTTTGGCTACGAGCTACCCAACAAAGAAGCGGAAAAAGTTGAAACAAAATTTGCAGGAACAGGCAAAGAAGGTACAAAAAGAAATGGAGGGTCCTCACACAGAAGACCGCGATCTTCACGTACCAATCCCGAAACTTCACCCCCATAACGAAGCTTGCTCAAGCGTTCGCGGCGGTTGCTGAAAGATGGAAAACAAAAGAAAAGGCGGAAAGGAAAATGAAAGTTTGTGCCGGGCCAACATAGCCCGACCATTTCCTTTAAAGAAAGCTTATTTAGCTGTTGGGTCCAAGAACTTGGGCCTTTGACCACTCATAGTGCAGCTCGTGGCGTCTATATACAATCTTTTCTCTTCTTTTTTCGTTGCATGAACGAGGGCTGATGCTTATTGCAGAGTCTAGCATGAGCACAAGAACTTCGTCCAGGGTGATTCTGCTACACGTCGTGCTGTGGATGACTAGGAATCAAACCTTCTAAGAGAAGAACCCATATGGCAAAGCTTGTCCCGACATGCATAAGCTCTTCTAGGAGTACTTCGGCTCGGCAATGACATTCAGTGCTCGATCTGATCTACATTTAGGTTAGAGATTCAAGCTTGACAATCCTGGAACTGCTCGAGTTTCAGCAAAATCCGATGAACACTTTTTAGCAACTAGCAAGCACAGTGTCTGTCTATCTCGAAGGTGATAGCTTGTCCGTTATTGAGCCTCTGATCAATTTGGAAACACCTGCTTGGAAGTGGAGATTCTTGAACTCAGTCAAATCGAGAAGCTCATGGCAAGATGAAATGGTGGGGACTCAATTAAACTCCGTGATCAGCTAATCTTATCTCGCAAAATCTTGCCCACCTAATCATATTCACCTGTCACACTTACCCCTTTCGTTTATTCCTTTTTGCAGTGAAATAAAATGACTGCATCTGAGGTAGTGTCGTTGAAGCACTAAAGAAGCAACAGTTTCGACCACAAATCCACAGAACATTGAACAAGCACCCTAAGCAGTAAGATCGCCACACCAGGTACTAGCCAATTCCTAGTACGGTAGCGTCTAATCGGTCCTGCATAGCATCTGCTGACCACAAAAGAGAAGGACTTCAACATCGGTGCAGTTCTAGGGATTGGCATCTACTTTCTTGTCTCTTTCAATAAGCTGCATCATGGATTCAGATCTTATGTCAGGATTAGTGGGATTATCCACCAATGCAACTTAGGAAGGACGAAGCGACATTTCAACTTCTGCTATCAAGCGAAGCATCTGCAATGTTATTCAGTATACTTCCATTCATTTAACTGTTTACTTGGGCTATATTGAATATTAAGTACATTGACATCTAAATTTTGACTAATCATTTATAATTGATTGCATGAAAAATTAGGGACTAATCTTTAATCCTTAAACATAAATATTAAAATTAAATTGCATTGTATATAGATATTAGGAAAATTTGCATTAATAGTTAATTTGGGCCATATAGTTTACATATTTATTGGACCGGCAATGGATAAATTTAGGTGAATGGTCTTGAACTTAATGAATTGGATTGAGACCATGGAGCAGCGAAATTTGGCCCTACCCATTGCATTGCCCAAAATTCAAAGAGAGAGGAGGGCCTTTTTGAGCTTAAGTTTAGCCCGTTAGAGTTTAATTAGAGTTATACCTTAAGTTATTAGAGCCTATAGTTTAATAAGGCCTAAGTTAAGCCCGTGTAATTAAGTTTAGATTTAGGGTTTGCACTATAAATAGATCTTAACTCTTCACAATTAGGAAGGAGGCCAGACATTGAATACACGGTCAGAAGAGAACGGAAGACGGGGAAAAGAGAAAAAAAATCGTGAGTGGAGGGGACTTCATAGTACACGGCGGAAGGTGACAAAAACATAGAGAGATTCACGGCCACAATACAGAATTGAGAGACGGGACATTCATTGAGGGTTCTCCAAAGCACAAAGAATGAAAGAGATTGTGGGGTGGTCGTCTTTGGCTGGAGAGGTCCAAGGCGAGAGAGACAAAGAAGGCACAGGAAGAGAGAGAAAGGTTTGGTTTTTTTTTTTTCATGCAGGATACTCAAGTCCCGTGGTTGCAGCCATATCTCCGCGACTATCCACAAGCCTGCGATCGAAACACCACCTGCACCAGCATCGCTCCCAACAGCCACCGGCATCGTGTCGTTTAATTGGTCTTGCACTACCTGCGCTGGTGACTCTCGGCAAAGTATCTCGCTCCGCGCCTCAAGCCAGCACAGAACCGTGCTTGCAGGTTTCCGAACAGCAGCTCGGTAGTTCCCTACGCCTGATTTTTTCTGTGCAGGTTTCCTGGTGTTTTCCTGCAGTGCCGCTAGCGATTTACAAGAGAGGCATGGATCTGAAGTGTTTCTTGGGGTCATGATGGTGAAGGTCTGAAGGCGTGGATCTCTGCTGACGTGGGTCTTGAAGATGGTGATTTGGGAGAGCGGTCTTCCTCTTGATCATCCCCACTACCCATGAAGAAAATTTGCAGGGGAGAAGCCGACAATACATGGGCTTTGACGACATCAGCAAGACACGAAATGAAAATGGAGGAAGAGCATCAGTCCCAAAGTCTTCACAAGGTAAGTTATCGCTACCAGCGTGACTTTCACGCCCAGATTTGTGTAGCTGCTGCGAGTATTTAGCAAGCCCGATGTCCTCAATACTGGTTCAGCCAAAATCGTGAGCATCCCCACCGAGTTGCTCTCCTCACGGCCGAGCCGCCATCACCTCCCCGCCGAGAGCACCACCACCGGTCCACCAACGTTCGTCATCCCGTCATCCGCAATCCTGATCCGTTGAGTTTGAATTTGGAAGTTATCTGCAAATTGAGGCAAGAATATTATCCAATGTCGTTTTAAATATTTAAAAGCCTAATATGGATAATATTTTATCTTTTGTGATCCTTTGATATATTGGGGTGAATTTATACATACTCGCAAGATTTTAAAATTATCCAAAGTTAGGAAATTAATAACGTACTTAGACGATGATATGATCTCTAACTATGAAATACGATACTCGGTAACACGGAGAATCTTTTATCTTATCCATGACTATTTGGATATGATAATTGATTTTATCGTTTTCAAATTTAAAGATGATAAAGCAAATCTTGCGAATTGCGAGGATTCATCGATGGTGGTGTTTATCTCTTGTTTGATTTTGTTTCTTTAAAAGAAAATCCAAAAAAAGATTAGTTAGAATTTGAATTGATTTCTAAGAGGAAAATGTTACATGTTTAGAGTATATCTAGATAAGTTGCTTTGAATAGGATGAGATAATTTAAATTTGTTAGAAGGATAAGATAATTTCAAATTTAAATTAGGCTTTAGAGTAATTTATTTAGTAGTTTATTTTAGATATTATCCTAATCTTGATAATTTATTTTAGGTAATTTTTTATTCCGAATTTTATTTTAAAATTACCAAAAACATTGCTCTAGAATAGGCTAATTAGCTTTCCCTAGTTAAAAACTGCATGTTTAAATAATAAGC
The DNA here is from genome assembly GCA_031216235.1 of Syzygium jambos. Classification (NCBI taxonomy): domain Eukaryota; kingdom Viridiplantae; phylum Streptophyta; class Magnoliopsida; order Myrtales; family Myrtaceae; genus Syzygium; species Syzygium jambos. The sequence goes on from CM062226.1 coordinate 21,122,720, forward strand.
GTTTTTAATTACAAATTTTAATGAAAAATGCATCATATGCCCGTCATTAGAATTAGGCCATTTAATCGCGTGTTATATGTTTTGCATGTTAAGTTTATATAATCGCATGTCATACTTTGCACGTCATTGCATATAAGTTAGTTTTTATATAAATAAGAGAAAATCCAAAAATATATTGAGTGAAATTGCTTGTTAATTAGAAATTATATTATTAGGGTTGATGATGTGATATTCTAACTAACATTGCGGATGCTTACGTTGCTTCAAGGTAAGTAACTCTCCCTATCTTGCAATTTATTTAATGCTTTGATATTGGGTGTTAATTTGGTAGTTTGTGCATCCGCATGATCAGCTCATTTGTTAGAAAGTAATAAAATTAACCCAAGCTGCCTACTCAAACCGAAAGAAAATTAGAGTAATTTTGTGTAACTAAGTCCATGTACTCATAATCTTTGGTTCGTAAAAATAAATTATATTTCCTTCTACTTTGTTTGAGTTTCTAATCGACCCATTATAAACTGATTAGTGGCGACTCCTATTCGAAATCATTTACATGTTAAGAGCTTGAATCATAAGTCCTTAATTTGTATGGGCTTAGGAGAGATCGAGTTAGATCTAGATTTAATAATCCAGTAGTCGAATCCATAGTTGGTGCAAACCCTGAAGTTTGTAGGTCACGAGGAAGTGTTTCAGGATCTCAATCATGATCATATCTAATGGACGTTCAAGAGGTACCATTCGCAGCTAAATAAGCCTAAGGATCAACAGCCTTGAGACCCTCTTCCCATTGCATTCCTTGAACCTCTCGTACCAATTCTTCTTCCTCTCTAAAATCGAATCCGAAAAGCAAACAGATACTGTGGTAAGTGAACACAAAACTTATCAGAAAGCATCATAAAAGTAAATTATGCAAATCAATGGCCACAACAAATGCACATATAGATGACAATATTCCAACTTCAACAGGATTGGGTTTCATCTAGTTTGGAAAAGCACAAATCACTATGCATTCCTTTACGGAAATTAAGGGTGCATTTGTTTGAGGGAAAGTATTTTCCGGACTTTCACCCATTTAATTCGTCGAAAATGATTAGTCAAACGAAAACACTTGCCGATCAATAAAAACATTCATGCATAAAATTAGAAAAGTGAATTCCCTAATCTAAGAAGACAAAAACACTTTTCGAAGTTGCTCATCTTGAATTTGTTAATACTTTATTCTTTTCTTTTATTTCGTTTTTCTTTATTCTTTTTTGTTTTCTTTTCTTTCTTTGAAAATTTCCTTCTCCCTCCTCTACCAGTCGCTGGCCTTACGACGGCCTATGACAAGCCACAGGCGTGGGCCAGTAACAGCTGGCCTCAGGCTAGATCGAGCTCACTAGAATCCAGCAACGGCAAACCTCAGGCGAGTCCGAGCTCGCTAGATCCTAGCGAGCTAGAACCTCGCCAACCTCGCCCACCTCGCCTTGGCAAGCTCGAGCTCGTGGCTCGCTCGAGGTCGGCGAGCTCACGACTTGTTAATGGCCGTCGCCGCTAGAAGAAAGGAGATGGGGTTAGTGACGAGGAAGTAAAGGAGCAATGGAGAGGAAGAAGGAAAAAAGAAAAAGAAAAAAATAAAAATAAAAATAAAAATAGAAGTAATGAAAACATTAAAAAAATTTTAAAAATTCGATTTTTTTTAGTAATTTTCCCCTGGAAAATCAAATCAAATTCTCCACATCAAACAACGGAAAACATTTTTTAATTGATTTTCAAGTTTCAGTCAAACACAAGAAAATAAAGCCGTTTTCCAAGAAGTTATTTTCTTGGAAAACATTTTCCAGAAATGGTTCATTTTCCACAAAACAAACACGCCCTTAATTGCATTGAATTACAATATGCAAATTAAAAATGTAGGCTACACAAGTCATGATTTTTTACTTATTTTTTGGTTCAACGACCTCGGACAGGGGCAGTCCAAGTGATATACAGGGGATTCAGCCAACATCAAGAGTACTGTCGCAGTAATTTACCCAAAAAATTTGGACGTTCACCTTGCACATTGCATATGCCAATGAGTAATTACATAAAAGAGTATGGCAATATACTTTTGTAGTGTCTACACCGTACATACAGCATAAATAGAGGAGTCGCCATAAAGATTCATCTGAGCCATGGTTATATTAACATGTATATTATGAAATTGGATACAACATTATACTACTGAGATTCGAAGACGATTCCGAAGGGTGTCAAGAGGAGATTGTTATCCAGCTCATTGTTGTAACACTTATTACGTTGGCATAAGTACTTGTAAATAAATCCAGCCTCAACATCGAATTGATTTGTCGTCGTAATTAGGAACTTCTGAAGTAGGAGGCAATCGAGAATTGCAAAAGAGCTATACATAGCTTACCTGCATGTCCTTTTGTCTATGCATAGGGGTGTGCAAAGGAATCAGGAACCACCCGAATCATCCGGAATTGAATCGGACCGGATCGGCCCAGAATTGGTGGTTTCCGTGGGGATCGGTCCGGTTCTAGTTCTTATTTACTAGAACAGGTGAGTACTATTCCGGTTTCCGGTTCTAGGCTTGGAGTTGCCCACCCGACCACCCGGACTGGACTAGTAAGATATATACATATATATAAGTTTTAAGAAAAATTTCAACAAAAGGAAAAGAAAACATTTTAAGAAAAATGGAGATCATAAAATCCTTAATCTGAAGTTTGACTCTCAAGTCCCATCAACTCACGGTCGCGCCTCTAGCCATTCATTGCTTCCTTCTCTCACTCTCGGTTACAACCATTTGTATAAAGCTTGGTAGGACAGGTTCCATGGACCCACCCAAGAACCGGACCGGTGGTCCGGTTCCCAAGTGGATCCATAGAATCAACAAGTGGTTCCTGGTTCCAATTTTTCAAAACTAGTCCTTAGTGGGCAGTTCCTGGTTCCATGTTGAAACCGCTCACCCAGACCATGCTTACCTCTAATGATGTATGTTTACACTTGGACTCCTCCAGATCGACCAACAACTCCGCCAGATTCGTTGTTGTTCAAATCACTTCCTCCTCTGACCAAAAAAAAAAAATCACTTCCTCCTCTGGACTCGCGATTTTCTATCTAATTTTGCCAGAACCAAGTCTTCCTTTTCTTTCCTTTCCTCCTACTACACCATTCAAGTCTTATCACAGTTAGTCGAAATTGCAGAATTTACTTTTAGATATGCAAATAATGAGTCTAAAAACCCACAACCAGATCCATTACAAGGGAAAAAGAAATTAAGGGAATCTCATATGCTACTGAAGCCGCACCAACACACGATCCAGTTTTAGTGTTGGCAACATCTTTGGAGAATCGTGGTCATACTTCCACGAATTACTGCTCGAATTGCTTCACTTCCATACAAACTTTTTGTGTTGACATTTGATCTTCAGTAAGTATATTCAACGTATATAATTCATAATGCACTATGTATCCGGTCATCTTGTTGGTATGACAATATATCAAGTTTTGGCTTGATCGAGATCATGTCTTTATGTAGCTTTTAAACTCAACCCCCAATAGTTAGAAAATTTGATTGAATTCCATTGATCAAGGAAGTGAAAAAGAAAGGAATAGAGATAGCCAATGCTGTTAAACAAGTGAACTAGAAAAATAGATTGTATTCTGTACTGAAAAGTGATAATAGTTTTTTCTTATTATTCTAAAAGGTGATTATAGGTTTACAAATATGTATATATGTGCTTAACCCTACTCACAAACTAGATTACTATTCTACCCTTGATATTCACAATATTTCCCAACACTCCCCTTCAAGTTGGGATGTAGATATCAAATAATCGCAACTTGTTACATAAGAAGCTCACTCTATTCCCCCGTAGAGATTTAGTAAAAATGTCCGCAAGTTGATCATCCGTCTGTCCGTTGAAGAATAATCTCACCAATTTGAACTTTTTCATGCACAAAGTGACAATCAAATTCAATGTGCTTAGTTCGCTTATGGAAGATAGGATTAGATGCAATATAAATAGCGGATTGATTATCACAATACAACTCTGATGGATTTAACGGTGACGTTCCAACTCTTTCATGCACAAAGTGACAATCAAATTCAATGTGCATAGTTCACTTATAGAAGACAGGATTAGATGCAATATAAATAGCAGATTGATTATCACAATAAAACTCTGATGGATTTGACGGTGACATTCCAATCTCTAATAGTAACATCCTCAACCACAGTAATTCACTTGTCACATGCGCCATAGCTCGATATTCAACTTCAGTACTTGATCGGGAAGCGACATGCTATTTCTTATTTTTTCCATACAACTAAATTACCTCCAAGAAACACATAATGGCCTGAAGTAGATCTCCTATCCTCGGGACATCCTGCCCAGTCAGCATCAGAGAAGCCTGCAGTGTTTAGATGACCATAATTCTTAAATTGTAGTCTTGGACCTAGTGCTCCTTTCAAATATTTGATAATTCGAAGCACAACATCCCAATGAGTAGTAAGCGGAGAACTTAGGAACTAGCTTACTACACTAACGGCAAATGATATATTAACTCTTATGATGGTAAGATAGTTTAACTTACCAACTAATCTTCGATACTTTGCTGAATCATGTAATAATTCTCCATGTTCTTCGTCAAGTTTTACATTGGGATCCATAGGGGTATCAACTAGCTTTACTCCAAGAAATCCAATTTCATCAAGAATATTAAGTACATACTTCTGTTGTGATAAATTGATACGAGCATGTGAGTGGGATACTTCAACACCAAGAAAATATCAAAGACTTCCCAAATCTTTAATATTGAATTCTATATGCAGAAAGTGCTTAAGTTTCTAAATACCACCAGAATCACTGTCAATAATGATGATATCATCTACATTTACAACTAAAAGGACACAACCAACTGAAGAGATAGAGCTAAAAACTAAATGATCTATCTGACACCGTTTTAACCCAAATTTGATGACTGCATCACTAAATCTACCAAACCAAGCACAAGGAGATTGTTTAAGTCCATATAAAACCTTGTGTAAATGACATACCATACTCTTCCCTTGAGCAACAAACCTAGGTGGTTGTCCCATGTAGATCTCCTCAACAAGATCACCACGTAAAAAGGCATTTTTCACATCCAACTGATGAAGGAGCCAGCCAAATCGTGTAGTCAGTAAAATAAAGACACGAATAGATGGAATTTTGGCCACCAGAGAGAATGTGTCATCGTAGTAGACATGATAAGTTTGAGTATACCCATTTGCAACTAACCATGCCTTCAAATGATCAAGGGTGCATCCGAGTGTATCTTCACCGTAAAAACCCAATGCAAACAACAGGTGTCACGCCCCGAACCCAACTCACCTCATCGGAACGCGAGCATCCCCTTACCACTTCGGTCGATCAGAGTGCGACGTCCCCAGGAGACGTCGCCGACCCAACAACAATCAGAGTATAAAAACACATGCGGAAACAAAATACAACCCTGACAATTAAAGATGAACAAGGAAGCCAAACCAACAAATCATCATCAGGTAAAACCTCATTCTCATATATATAACAACAAACTGTTTATACAAAGATCACAGATACATATACAGGCAAATCCACTACGGGTCTAGGTCAGGCTAACATCAAAGACAAAAGGCCACAAATCCCAAAAAGTGTCGGTGGCCGGGTGAGTGGGTCTGAGCTAAGGATCACTATAACAAAAAGGGTAGGGATCCCTATCGTCGTCCAACTACTCTAAGGCTCGAAGTCTAGATCGCTGGAATCATCGGGCTCGTCGGAAGACTCCACTAACTCCTCAGAAGAGCTGCTACCCGGTCCTGGCTCGTCCACGTCCATGTCTGGGTCTTCCTGATCCACCTGATCCTCGACGGCATCTATGTTCACATCATCTCCTACCTCATCGACCTCACCATCCCCATCATCCTGATCCATCACCTCTGGCTCGGGGTCGTCCTCGTCCTCATCCATAGGCTCCGGCTCTAACTCATCATACCAAACTCCAGGGCCTGGCTGGGCATCGACAGCTGGCGGAGCGCCAGGTGGAGGAACGTCAACCACCTCGCCATCGGCAATCACCGGCGCTAACTCACCATCAGCGTCTACTGGGATGTCAAAGGTACGGATAGGTCGACTGAAGGTCCCGTCCGCTGCTCTGCGACACCAGGCTATGTATTCTTGCTTCAGATGCTCATCCTCACCCGTATTCACATAAACAACTGACCTAAACCTCACGTGCATCTCGCCTTCCCCAGCTGGGAAATGCTCCACGGTCTGCAAAATCTGCCTAGGAATCCCAAAAAGTGGAGGCGGCTCCAACATCCTAGGGGGTAGGCTCTGAAATGTTTCGGTTTTACAACAACCGTGAGACTAGCTCAGTGAATCAAATACCTAAACCTAGGCTAGGCTAAAGTGTGTCTCACTACAGACCAAAACCGAACAATCAAGCCATCAACATAAGACTCAAAGTGTATCAACGTGATTCAACCCCTGCAAGTTAGTGCAATGCAACAACATATATATACACTCACATACGTGTACATACGGGCAGGCGTTCTCTACACGCACGTGCTCATCTTCATTAAATGGTACAAATCGCTCAATCATCGCATCCCACACGAATGCCTCATGCAGTCACATGCTCACGATTCTCACAATCACATCACCATACTGCATGATTCGCAATTCACATAATGCAATGTTCCATTTGATCTTAATCTCACGACCCACAATAGGGCCCGACCCGAAGGCCACAACACTTCATGGCCAGCGTATATAACACGCCCCCGGCCCGGTGTCTTCTAGCCTGCTACAAAGTGCCTGAGGCGCAACACCGCTCACCTACGAACCAGAGCCTGCTACAAAATGCATGAGGATGGTCGTCTTCCGGTCTCACCGGGCATCGTCCCGCGTAAACGCAACGGACGGAACGACCCGAAGGCCACGACCCGAAGGCCAAAAAGGTGATCACACATCTCAATTTTATCTTAGCCCGATTCCACTCTTTTCAGGGCGTTTACCGTGATCACACACAATGCAATGTCACGCCCGCACAATCGCACAATGTCATTTCACATCTCAATCTCAACATACCAAGTGCGTGACATGCATTTTCATGCTAATAAATACCAATGCCATATCAATGACACAAAGGCCACAACAATTATCAATATTTACAACCAATGAACATATTATAGCATTTGTACTCTCACACATGAAATTCGGCCAAACCAAAACCCCAATTTAAAACATGGCCAAAACACATTCAAACCACTCCATTTAAGCCTCCAATGTTCAGCCAAGACCCCACTAAGACATATAAGGCATATACTTAACTTAATTAAGCAAAACAAGTCCATTTAGGCCTAAAAACAACATTTCTAGCACAAACTCCCATGGACTCCGAATTCTACTCAACATGGACAGCCATCAAACCACCACAATTCAGCCATGGTTTCACCTTAATTCAACCCTTAACAACATCCTCAATTCAGCCATTAACCCCATAATCACTAACAAACACACAACTAACTTAAACTCCACAAATCAATCCAAACTAAACCAACTAAACACAATCAAGCCTAATCTAAGTTTAGGTATAAAACTCACGTCGGGGTGGACGATATGCGGAAGGAACATGTACATCCCACCTCCCGGCTCAAGGACGGTGGCTCACGGCGTGGCTCGGCCCTCACGGCCACGGCGGTCCAAGGCGCTTGGGGGGCTGAATGGGGACGTCCAAGGGGGAGGAGGTGGCACGGCTTGGAGGCTGGTCCGGCCCTCCACGGCTTCCCTTGCCGTGATCCACGGCTCCGGCGAGTGGTTGAGGGAGGTGGCGACGGTGGGGGCTTGATCGGCGGCCAAGGGAGAGAGAGAAACGAAAGAGAGAGAGACGAAGGAGGGGGAGTGGCCGAACGGTGAAGGGGATGAAGAGAGAGAGAGTGGCGTAAAGGAGAAGAGAGATAGAGGAGAGAGAGAAAGACTAGACCAAATTGGTCAAAGCTTAGTCTAATCAACTTTTGTGGGTGACAAGTGTCACTCATCTAAGCCACTTGACCATTCTACCCTTTAATCCAATGGCTATGATTCAATCCAAATGAATTATTGAAGGGCAATCTTGTCTTTAGCCCCTAACCAACCTTTAACCACTCTAGTCAACTTAACCAACCTTGGTTTAACCCAAATTAATCTTTAAAATTCGGAATTAGGCCTAATTAGTCCAAGGGCAATTCCGTCTTTTTGCCGTCCTGAACCAAAATTTCATTTTTCGCACCCAAGCGTCCCATATATGTGTGGCTAACATTTTCTGGCGTCAGAATCTTAAAATAAGTCCGTCGGGTCCTCGAAATCCGACACCGAAATCTGGGCTCAATTCCGTGAACAACTCTCTCTCAATTTCAATTATTCTGAACTCTCACCAACAGGCGGCTGTTTAGGAATACGCGTATCGACTTAGGTTTGTCCGAGTCTCAACGGTTCCGATCATCGAGAGAAAGAGAGTTTATTACTAATCCCGGGGTCACGATCATTTGGCTCGAGTTCAGGATTGGTTGACCACGAACACGTTCGGTTAAGCAGAATCACCTGCGATCCCAATTGTGCATCGTTGGCCTTGGCCATACCATTTCCATCACTTTTCCTAAGATCGGCCCCTCACTGGTTCACAATATTCCCTCATTCTTTCTCAAATCGGCTCTCGAGTCGCGACTAAATCCCTGGTCCACGTACTAGTGTCCTAATTAGCCATTCCTCAATGGTTAGTATCCCAAGAGTGATCAGCTCTGGGCGAGTCGTACTCAAATGAAATGAGAGATAACATTCATTTTATTAATCCCAGAAATTACATCGAAATTCGGGCTGTTACAACAGGTTTCTTATCAATAGGTAAGGAAGTAAGCTGCCAAGTTCAGTTTTCAGTAAGTGCTTGCATTTCATCCTCCATGGCACGATGCCAATCCGGATAAGCAAGAGCTTCAACAACACTGCTAGGCACAAAAATAGAAGACAAAGACAAAACAAATGCAGAGAATGTGGAAAATAAACGATCATAGGACGGAAAATTAGAAATAAGATGATGTGTACTGACACAATCAGAAAGACCAAAATAAGGAGTATATCGATCAACATGATGACCAACACAAGAACATGTATCTTTTTGAGAAGCAATAGGCGGATCAGGATTAGAAGTTGGTACTGTAACTGATAGGGGAACTAATGAATAAGGTTTTGATGAAGATGGAACTGTCATAGTTGGAACTGTACTTCTTTGATGCTAAGTGTGTTCAGTAAACTGAAATTCTATGGACTTAGCTGGAGAAATGGAAGACAGTGGAAGCGTCGGTATGACACAACCATCACCATCACTAGATGTTGAAACCACATGAGAAGAAAAATATGACTGATCTTCAAAGAATGTAACATTTGCGGACACGAACATACGACGACGAGTAGAACTATAACATTTGTAACCCTTATGAGTCCGAGAGTATCCCACAAAAACACATTTTTCAGTATGAAGATCTAGTTTATCAAGACCCAGAGTAAGACAATATACAAAACAAACACACCCAAAGACTCAAAGAGATAAGGAAAAAAGAGAACGATTCGGATGTAAAATAGAGAATGGTGTCTCCCCCTGAAGAACAGAAGTTGGAAGCCTATTAATTAAATAACACGCTATAAGAACAGCATATCCCCGATAAATTTTAGGGAGATGCATATGATACATGGGGCAACAGGCAACATCAAGAAGATGCCGAATTTTACGTTCGACCGTGCCATTTTGCTGTGGAGTATATGAGCAAGAAGTCTGATGAATAATACCATGAGACTCAAGAAATATCTAGAAACCAGAAGTTGCAGCAAGACATTCTCTAGCATTATCTAACTGTAAACATTTGACAGAGATATTTTATTGATTCAATACTTCAAAATAGAACAACGAAAAGCAATGAAAAATCTATGTACGGTCTTTTACTAAGAATAACCAGGCCATTCGGGAAAAATCATCCACAAATGTAACAATATATCTGAATCTAGAAACATCATACATGTGACACAAACCCCAAACGTTTGAGTGAACCAGCTCAAATGGACTGGACATACGACTTTGAATGTGGGAAGGAAAAGAGACTCTATGATGTTTGCCAAACTCACAAGCTTCACATTAAAAGAAACTCAAAGACTCAAACTTAGGAAATAGACGCCAAATTATATTCGATGGTGGATGACCAGCACGACAATGTATCTGATATACATTAGTGGATGTACACTTTATAGCTGCAGTAGCTAAAACTTTCTTATCAAGATAAGACAGGATTCATGTTCCCCACCAATCATCTGTCCAGTCCTTAGATCTTGAAAGACACAACGAGAAGATGAAAAGGTTATAGAACAATTCATTTCTTTAGTTAACGAGCTAACAGAAATCAAATTATAAGAAGGATTTGATAAGTGAAGGACAGATGACAAAGAGAGGGAGGGACTTAAATGTGTTATTCCAGTACTGGTAACTTGAGATTGTGAGCCATTTGCTAATGTAACTGAGTTTGATGATAAAGGAGATGTACAAAATAAAGATAGTAGGTCAGAGTTACCAGTCACATGATTGGTAGCTCTAGAGTCTATAATTTAGGAATCAAACGCTACAGACAACAAACAAGAGGAAATACCTGCGGAGGTTTGTGCCAGAGTTGTAGTAGGAGCTGCAGATCCCATCACTTGTTAAGAGCAAACTAATGTATCTTACTTAACACGTGTTAATGCAACTGAATCGCATGTATTCTACACATTCGTCGAACTTGGTGGAACTATTGAAGGAGGAACAAGAGAATCCTCAACCTTTGCATATGTAGCAAGAGGTGGTCTGAGCTCTGGGTGAAGTGTATAGCAATAAGCTTTTGTATGCCCAACTCTTTGATAATGATGGCAATCACGTGAGTCACGACTATTCCCAAAATTCATGGTACCACAAGTACCAACTACCCTATCACAGCCTCCACGACCTCCACTATGATTAAATTACGTCTACAATCTCGATAACCATGACCTCGACCTCCACATCCACTGGGACCATGTGAAAACATAGCACTCATCTCCACAATTGGCATGGAAGAAATTTTCTCAGGAATTGTAGAACGGAGAACCTGGGATAAGACTTCATCCACTATAGGAAGAGAAACTTGAGATGTAATATGTTGACACAGAGATGTATACTTCCCCAAGGATTTAAGATATAATATTACCCTCAAATCCTGTTGATGTTTGGCCAAAACATTTGGATCATTTGAGGCAGGAAAATAAGTATCCAATCTCTGGCAAAGTGTTGTGAACCGAGCATAATGATCATATAAAGATTTATCTCCACACTGAATATCAAACAGCTTTTCCCATGTGTCACTATCGCGACCTACCTCACGAGGGCCGAACTCGATGAAGCGGGTTTAGAGATAATTATTCATGAAACGGTCCATATGGCACATCATAAAAGATAGCTTTACCGAAGCATCAACATTTAATCATCTATATGGTCCATTGATATTCATACCTCGCGTGATAGCGGATCGATTTTATCTTTTTTAGGAGTCGCCACTAGCCTAGGTCGGGGGTCGGCTAGAATACCCAACCAAAACGTAGGAGTTTCATTTCGATTTTTACGAAAACCAAAGATCATGAGTTCATAGACTAGATTACGTTAATATTTTTATTAACGCCCTTTCGGTACCGCTAAACTTATCGTGGTTGTTATCTAAGTTGTCATGCATTTATTTTTTACTATTTTCATGTTAAAGTCATAGTCCATTAGGTGATCATGCGTTTTGTTTTTGTATTTTCATTTAAGATTCTAAATTAATCCTATCTTAGTCTAGAAAAAAAAGAAATAAACAATTGTATTGAAAAAACATTTCGTAAAGTAAACACTCAAAGTATTGAAAAGACGAGTTAATTCTAAGTGCGGAAAGTAAAATCTGCAACTCATCGGTTGTTTATTACAACACAAATTGAAAACTCGAGACATGATCGGGGATGAATGAATTGAATACAAATTGAAATCGGATTGGATATCGGTCTATCGCCACCATCAAGTGAATACAAATTGAGATCGGATTGGACATCGGTCTATCGTCTTGGTCTTTTACAATATTAGATTATCCCCTCCATGGACCGCCTCTCGAGTGTCGGTGTTTAGATTCACAACATGCATTCACGACAAACAATGCATAAAGGAACAACCAAAGAAAAGCAATGGCGCAAACAATTCACTAATCAAACACCGGCCTCGGGGTCGACCTTTGCTTTACATGCATTTCAATTCACCCACCCTCCTAATCATTTAACATTATTTGATTAATGGTTAACGATAACATGCTACTATTTACATTCACAAAATGGCAACTCATATCAATTAACCCCTAAAGTCTGGTTCTAAGTTATCAGAATGGGCTACCTGCCAAACATACATCGGGCCTAACATACAGATAGCAAGCACATGCATAGCAATGAAATAAGCATGCATTCAGGCCCATGGGCCTTATTTCTCAACCAATCAAGCAATGGGAAGTGAGCTTCATAAGGAGACCACTTATTCAATTATTTTCTAATTCGGATTATTTATGTTCAGATGTGATTAATCCACCTAATGATGTTTAAATGAAGTGATTTAGGTGTCATTAGAAAGCTTATATCATGAGGATAAAAAGTCAAGAAGATCATTTTTTCTGATTCCCCGCCGATTTTCACAAAAATGACAAATTTACATTCGATGACAGTCTGGACTCGATTCTGTCAGGGATTTAAAAATAATTGTGGGAAAAATAACAAATCTTATCAAAAACGCATGAAACTTTTTATACAGTTAGGATTCTCAGTGTGTAACAACTTTTATGTTTTGGGTTTTTTTTCTAAAAAGTCCTCCAAATTTTTGTAAAATTCATTTTTCACCAAGGACTCATTTACAAATCAAACTTTAACCCGAGAAGACCTTATATGAGATTTTTAGCAAATTGACCCTCTAAAAATTGCTATTAGGCCCTCAAAATTTTCAGTCAACAAAATGAGATCTTAAAAAACAACTTTGTCGTTTTGAGTTTTTGCAAAGGAGGACTCTAACTTTATCAAATTTGGAGAAACATACTTTGGATTTCAGAGGAATGAAAATCAGATCTGAACACAAATACTAATTGAACTGTGAAAATTCCTTTTGAAGATCCAAATGAACTCTGATCTTGATAAAGTTAGTATCACTGGAAAGCTCTTGATCTCAATGTGAACTCTCATGAAGAACATTTTTCATATTTTGAACACACGAATTTATAAAAATCAAAGAAAATACGAAGGTCAGTCAGAAACTCATCTATCATCAAATCTATACCTAAATGGCGTTGTAAATCGTCCTGTCCTAACATGCTTGAAATTTTATGAAATTTTATGATGAATAGATTAGGATGTGTTCTACGACTTTCATGAAGAAAGTTTCTTCAAAAAACGATTGTAGGAAATTATAAAAACCGTAGAATAGCATGACGTCAATCAGGAAATCATCAAAACAGAATAGAACATGACATTTCAGATTCTGATCCTAGCTTACGAAGTGATTTTCACCTAGCAAACAAAGTCCGATTAAGGCATGTGACATATCAAATCGAAGCTTGAGATGATTTTTACGATCATCACTTTGTAAGATTTCGACATTTACAAGCTGAAATTGCCATCACAAGCAGATTGATCATCAGGATCCGAGAATGACAGATTTGAACTCACCTTGTATAATGATGCTTCGACACGCAATCGAGCGATCCGGTCTCTGTACTCAGATCAAGAGCAGCACAGAGAAGTTCGGAAAGCTCGACAAACCTATGAGAATTGACTGCACAAGCCATAGTGAGAACCGACTCGATTTTGCACTAATGAGCTAATAACGAAAAATCAAGTAGAAAGAAGCGATCCGGTGGCTGTTCAGCGGGAAGCTGGCCACCACAACTATGTGAAGACACCAAGGAAAGCTGCTGGAGGTTCAAGATCGCTGGAGGGACCGCCGGCTAGCTGATTCAGCCGCTTGAACCGGCTGATTCAATCACCAACGACTATGCCGGTGATGTTGCCGTGGAGGAGATCAAGCTGGACAGAGCAATTCCGGCCACCAACAAGGATAGCTAGTCTTGCGACCAGCCTTGTGCCGCCGTGGAGGACAGCATTGAGGCGACGGTTCCCCAGAAAATGGCCGGCGGGAGGTGGAAAGGCCAACAGCCGAGAGAGAGATCAAGAGGGAGAAAGAAGCATGAGCTAGAGAGAGAGAGAGGGAAGAGAGGAGAGAGAATTTAGATATGAAAAAATGTGAGATCTTGCCAAATTTTGGAGGGAAAAAAGCTTATATACTCCCCTTAAACTTGAATTCTAGCCCTTAGATTGATCCAACGGCCTATAATGCATCCCTAATGATTAAGAACATTTCTTAAGGGTTAAGAATAGGTGACATGGCATTATGGATGGTTATGATCAATTTTAAATGAATGTCCATAATTGATTTACTTACCATCTAATTAATTTGCCGAATCCTTAACGAAGGGCATTTCACCTAGGGGCATTTTCGTAATTTTCAGTTAAGGGCATTTTTGTCATTTGTCGGCTCAAAGGGATGTGGTCGGCCTTGGCTCGTCGGAATAGACTGCCAATCACCGGATTTTTTACCAGAAAATAGCCAATCCGATCAGACCGGTTCAATTCAAATCAAACCGGGTGGAACCGATTTGTCCCGAGTTTGGCCAGGTTGAACCAGTTCAACCCTTGGTTCCATTTGTTCCAATTTTGTATAATTTGATCTCTATCATGATTAATTGTCCCAATTAATATTGAATTCGATCAAATTGGATTGAACCGATTTGAAATCCACGCATAAATTGATCCAATTTAACTTGTTTAGCTTAATTATTCTTGAATTTGAGTTAATTGCATGGCCAAGCTAGACTAACGAATTTAATTGAAGTCCAGTTAGTCAAATTGAGTCTCAATTCATCAAATTGAATATTAGTCTAGAGTGGGTCAAGTTGA
This sequence comes from Syzygium jambos, assembly GCA_031216235.1. Classification (NCBI taxonomy): domain Eukaryota; kingdom Viridiplantae; phylum Streptophyta; class Magnoliopsida; order Myrtales; family Myrtaceae; genus Syzygium; species Syzygium jambos. Next base: position 21,137,770 of record CM062226.1, read on the forward strand.
ATTGCACTAATTGGACCAATTACTCTTAGACTTCTTAATCGTTGGATCACTAAATTGATCAAATTGGCTCAAATTCATGTGAATCTTCCAAATTTAATTTCTTATTTGGATTTCATAATAAGAAATTAGGTTCATTCGTGTCTCAATTGCGCAAATCATGAAGAATGGATCAAAATCACTAATTAGGGCCTAAATTGGGGGTTTTTGCATTTGGCTTGGAATCACAAAATTGATTCTAAAATTGAAAGTAAAACAACCTCTAGATCAAATGTCATGAAGGAAACTAACCTAAAAAATGACTAGAAATGAAGTAATTTCATTTTTTGCCAATTTGAACCAAATTTTGAAAATAGGGAAAAAGTTGATTTTAAATCGATTTTTGTAAAATTTCAAATAGAGATGGCCACGGTTCGGAACCGGCGGTTCCGGTTCGTGGCCAAGAATGAACCGGAACCGTCCGATTCCGGTTCCGGTTCCGGTTCGGAACCGGAACAATTTTTTTTTTCTTTAGTCTTCTGTCTTCTCAGGCGTCAGCCCGGCCGGCGGAGCCGCGGGCGGAGGTCGCCGGCCTCAGGCGAGCCTCGCCGGCGTCGGGCGAGGCTCGCCCTCGCCTGGGCGAGCGAGGGCGAGCCTCGCCGGACGCCGGCGAGGCTCGCCATCGCTGCCTCGCTGGCCCTCGCCTAGTCGCCTGGGCCGCGAGCGAGGGCGAGGCTCGCCCGACGCCGGCGAGGCTCGCCCTCGCCTGGGCGAGCGAGGGCGAGCCTCGCGCCTCGCCGGCGTCGGGCGAGCCTCGCCGGCGTCGGGCGAGCCTCGCCGGCGTCGGGCGAGCCTCGCCGGCGTCGGGCGAGCCTCGCCGGCGTCGGGCGAGGCTCGCCCTCGCCCGACGCCGGCGAGGGCGGCCTCGCCTGAGGCCGGCGACCTCCGCCGGCCCCGGCTAGGGCCGGCGGAGGAAGAAGAAAAAAAAAACAGAAAAGAAAAAACAGAAAAGAAAATAAAAAAAATTAATAAATTATTGTTCCGGTGAGGAAACATTATTTAATATAAATTGTAATTAAAATGTAAATTGTAATTAAATTTGAGGACAAAAAGACAAGGCGGGGCTTGAACTTAATAAATTATCATTAAGCACATTACAATTCGTTACAACGATCTACAAAAAAAAAGGAGCACAATATATATGCTCTAAAATGATCCCAAACCTAAACATTCCGTGCACAGGGGATCAGAGGTCACATGTCGTCGGATTATACTTGGGTTTCCCTAAGCTCATGTGGGCGTACCCGATATGAGAAACAAGGGTTCCCAAAATATTTGCCAACTTCAATAGTTCTTTTACCCTCAATCGTCACTACCCGTTCCAGTACCGGTAGCAGTAGTATCTCCATCGTTAAAGAATTCGGATTCAGTATTGCGATCTATCTCTTGTTGCCGGTATTGAGCCTTCGTCCAATCAGCAACACAAGCTTGCATCTGCACTGATTCTGGATCTAATCTTGAACGATGTTCATCCAAAATATTACCTCCGGCACTAAATGCTTGTTCGACCGCAACTATAGAACAAGGGGTTGAAAAAATCTGTTTTGCAATATGAGCAAGGATTGGATATCGGCTTGCGTGCCTCTTCCACCAATCCAAAATTAAAAAATCCGTACCACCTTCAGATTCATTAATCTCAAATGAAACGCTTAGATAACTCTCTAATTCAGAAATATTTCCTATTGCTCCCTTTTGTTTTTTTTGTCTATGTAATAAAAGTTGGTACCCTCTACTAATTTTACCTGTATTGTCATTTTGTATCTCCATAGATTGAGAAGATCCAATATCACCTAAATTATATTTAGTATAAAATTCATTATATAATTCTATTACTACGTTTTTAACATTACGTATTATAGCTGTAACATTTATCTCATCACAATGTAAACATTGATAATACACACGCAAAAAATCATTTAAGCCATCCATTTTGCAACACGGATAAAAAACACAAGCAACTAAATAAATAATGGGAATTTCCTCATAATAATGTAGCCACTTCATTTTCATTGCATGTATAGTACGTTGTAATTCAACATCATTTTCACATTCATCAAAAATTCCGACAATATTAGTACACTCTACTAAAAATAAATGTGTAGTAGGATAATAAACACCGGACAAAGTATAAGTTGCATCATTAAAAACCTTTAAAACATCTAAAATTTTTTGGCAAATATTGCACTCTTGTGGGTATAAATTAATCTGAGGTATATAATTAGAAACGAATGCACATAATAAATCTTTATATGCTAAAGATTCATTAAGCAAGTGGAAAGTAGAATTCCAACGAGTTGGAACATCTTTTGGAAATCTTTTTGGCTTTTTGCCATTTTCTCTACAAAATCTACCCCATTCTTTCATTTTTTGGGGATGTTTCCATAAAAATTGAATCGCCGTTTTTATTGGTTGAAGAAAAATATCGAGAGTTTTCAAACCATCTTGTACACATAAATTTAAAACATGACAAGCACATCTAACGTGAAAAAATTTTCCGCCAAAAGCGGGTTTACAAATATTTTCTAACTCGGCAATTGAAGCGGTATTTGCTGCAGCATTATCAAAACCAATTGAAAAAATTTTGTTAAGCAAATAATATTCTTCTAAAATTTGCCTAATTATTCTATAAATATTATTTGCCGTATGATTATCATCGAAAACTCTAAATGCAATAACTCTTTTTTGAATACTCCACTCGTCATCTATCCAATGACATGTTATGCCCATGTAAGAATGATTTTGCCAAGGATCACTCCAAATATCACTACCTATATGCACGCATCCATTAAATTGCATAAAAAAATTTTGTAAATCTTTTTTTCCTTTTTTGTAAAGATCTTTAATTACTCGTTTAGTTGTATTTCTAGGAACACGTTTTGCTTGTGGAGCACATGCATTATGTACAAATTCATTAAAACCAAATCTTTCTCCAAAATTAAATGCTAAATGCTCAACGCAAATAAATTTGCCTAATTCTTCCTTATAAGTTTTGTCATTAAAACGAAATAAAGGGGAAGTGTTAGGATTGACGTACCCGGAAATTTGTTGTTGCCCAATATCGATTCCCGTTTCGGTTGGATGTTTGCTCCTAAGATGTCGTTTAAATGTTCCATATCCTTGTCCACCTGTATATTTATATATTTTCCCACAATATTTGCAAATTATATCATACCTTTTTTCACCAACATCAAACCTTTCCATTTTCGTGAAGTGATTCCAAATGTCAGATGTAAATTCTCGTTTCGCTTCCTTTGTTGTAGACATTTCGCCAGGAGGATGAAAACTTTCTTGAGTCGGGACGCGCTCCATATCGGGAAAAATGTTGATTTCATCATCTTGAAAATCTGCATATTCACGAGGATCAAAAGAATGATGGGATTCCGTCGCGATATTCTTACCTTTGCCAGATGGCACTCGACTTCCACTTGCCATTTTTCGAGTGGATTGAGAGAATTGAGCGGACTAATTGGGAGAATTAAGAAAGAATTGTGTGAATTGAGAAAATTGAGAGAATTTAAGAGAATTTCGAGTATTCAGAAAATTTGAGACTTGAGACTTGAGATTGAGAGAAGAGAATTTGAGATAATTGTGTGAGTATTTATAGACAAAAATTGAGAAGAAAAAAAAAAAGGAGATAACCGTTGCAAATTGCAACGGTTATCTCCTTTTTTTTTTAGTTTTTTGCCCGTTGGGTGGGGCGTGGCCGCGCGGCGTGGGGCTTTTGCCCGTTGGGGCTTCTGCCCGTTGGGAACGGGCCCGCAAGCCGGGCCCGCTGCGGGACAAATTTTTTTTTTTTTTTTCCGTTGGGCGGGGCGGCCAACTGGCCAAGGCCATCGGCCGCCATCGCCGGCATCAGGCGAGGGCCGGCCTCGCCTGGGCTGGGCGAGGCCGGCCTCGCCCGACGCCGGCGAGGCCGGCCCTCGCCCGACGCCGGCGAGGCCGGCCCTCGCCCGACGCCGGCGAGGCTCGACCTCGCCTGCAACTGGCGAGGCCGGCCTCGCCGGCGATGGCGGCCGATGGCCTTGGCCAGTTGGCCGCCCCGCCCGACGCCGGCGAGGCTCGACCTCGCCTGCAACTGGCGAGGCCGGCCTCGCCCGACGCCGGCGAGGTCGAGCCTCGCCTGCAACTGGCGAGGCCGGCCTCGCCCGACGCCGGCGAGGCCGAGCCTCGCCGGCGTCGGGCGAGGCCGGCCTCGCCAGTTGCAGGCGAGGCCGGCCTCGCCAGTTGCAGGCGAGGTCGAGCCTCGCCGGCGTCGGGCGAGGCCGGCCTCGCCAGTTGCAGGCGAGGGTCGGCCTCGCCGGCGTCGGGCGAGGCCGGCCTCGCCAGTTGCAGGCGAGGGTCGGCCTCGCCGGCGTCGGGCGAGGCCGGCGAGTTCGACCCCTCGCCGGCCGGATGCGCAGCGCCGCAGTGCCGCACCGCAGGTTTTTTTTTTTTTGGAACCGGGCCCGGAACCGCCGGTTCCGAGCCGGTTCATAAATTTCGGGAACCGGAACCGGGCCCGTAGGGCACGGGCCGGTTCCGGTTCCGAACCGCGGGCCCGGTCAACGGGCCGGGTCCGGGTTTGACCGGTCCGGTTCCGAGCCGGTTCCGGGCCAGAACCGGCCCGTGGCCATGTCTAATTTCAAATGCCAAAGTCAAATTGAATGTAAAATAAGATGATTTTTGGATTTTAGTATTTTCTGCTTTTTTTGGTCAAAGGTTTGACCAAAAGTCAAACCCTAGTTGACTTTTCATTAGGAGCTTGATTTTATGATCAAATCTTTAAATTTTCTGAAATTTCCACTTCTAAAGTGAAATTGGGTTTGAAAGGAATCTTTTTATGTGAAAAGCCCCAATTTGACCCGAGTTTGACTTTTGATCAAAGAATTGACCAAAAAGTCAACGCAAAAGTCAACCATTTGACTTTTTGGATTTTTACATGAAATGAATATAAAATTATTTACAGAAGCTAGGCTAACAAATAGAATTAAAAAAACGACACTTTTTGTTCAAGAAACGGGTTCCGTCGCGATCGAAAATCATAATTTCGAATTTTCTGCTTTTAATGATGCGTTAGCAAAAAATTAAGTATCAACAACTACCCCTCTTTGAGTGGAAGTTCGAAGTAGTTTCGATCAAAGACCAATTGATACCTGCAAATTTTTAGTCGACTCCACTTAGGAAATAAAAGAAACTAAAGACAAAGACATTTGATCAGAGTTTTACCTGAAGTTCTTACCATTGACCATTTGGATTGTCAGCTTATTCATGTGTTTTTCTCTTCTCTCTCTCATATGGTGGAATGAAGGAAGAAAAGAAAAAGAAAGGTTTTTATAGGAAATCTATGATTTAAGGATAACAAAAAACCTAAAGGACAAGGTTTAAGGATGACCAGGAACCTAAGGATAAGGTTTAATGATGACTAGGAACCTAAGACAAGATTTAAGGATGACCGAGAACCAAATGATAAGGTTTAAGGATGACCTATAACCTAAAGTAAGGTTTAAGGATGACCAGGAACCTAAGACAAGCTTTAAGAACCAAAGGGACGGTATGAAAACCGAAAGCGATGCATGGTTTAGGATAATCAAAAACCAAAAAATGAAGGGTATGGTTTAGGCTGACCAAAAATAAAAAATGAACGATATGATTTAGACTGATCAAAAACCGATCCACTAGGGAAAGATATTTTGAAAAAAGAAGTTCCGAGATTGTTTAACGACAAATCAAACGGAATTATTCATATTTTGGTAAAAGATACTGATTATCACTTAAGAGGAAATTTTAACGAAATGATCTTTGAATAACCATCTAAAGGTTAGATAAAAAATGCCAATTTGGAAATAACCTAATCAAAAAAGTATTTCGCACTGGCTTTCATAAAGGCTTTGATTCCCATCCATTGATGTGGGAAAGTTATTCGATTCTCACTAGTGATGCCTCACGAACCTATGTCAAATGTTTTTGAAAATGTTCACATTGAATACAAATTGATTGATCAAAAAGGTCTTTCAAAAGAATCGTGATATAGGCTTGGTCATGGGCTTACACAAAAGGTTTTTGCTTTGAGGCTAATAAAAAAAATATACCATCAACATCTTCAGCAGGTTTACAAGTCAAGAACCTTGAAGTTAAGACAAGATATGATTGCTTCCATTTCTTCTAGCGGTAGCTCCCACATGAGATTCTCACGTCGACTCGAACTATCCCAATCAAAAGAGACTTTCAAATGTGGGCTGCAATGTTTGTTCAGGTGAGGCTTAAAAGGCTTAAATTTTTCATACAAGGAAGGGTTTGAGGAGTCGGTGATTATCTTGGCATCATTACCATCACACAACTTTATAATTGTGTGACTCTTGAAATTTGACTTATCTCGAGAGTCCTTTAATCAATACACATGTGAGCTTTGCTCTTTTTTCTAAAAAGATCGTACTTGCAATGGATGCTTTTGCAATTGCAATGAATATTGTTGAACTTGCAATGCTTTTCTTACTTTTGATGTAATTTTTGCGTGGGCTTAGGCCTTGCTTTTACTAGGCACACTGCTTTTGTAAGCCCTTTTTTTATTTTATTTTTTCAATTCTTTTTCTTTTCTTTTGAGTATCTAAGACTCTCGAGATGCCTCTATCTTTTCACCAACATTTTGCTTTGATGGTAAATCACATGTATTGCCCCAATGTGGGGAGGTAATCACCACTCGAATTTCAAAAAGGATTACATAAAGCTCAAATTGGCTAAGCAAGGGATAATTGTGTTTGGGTAGAGAAATGAATGCTCTTCTTCACTTTGGGATGCTTCGAGCTTTTACCAGAATTCATTTGGAGCTAACACAAGATCTATGCAAGTGAAAGTAATTAAATCTTTCTTAATCTTTTTGCTCCAAAAATGATCAACCAAAACCTCCTATTTTACCCCATTGTGGGGTGGTTCTTGACAAGGATATTTTGAAAATTCTCCTTATTTGGCTCAAAGTGGCTAGTAAAGGATAAAATGAGTGTTTAGGATAGAGAAGTGAAATGTCTTTTATCACTTCAATCTATGTACTTAATGTGAACGAACCCTACGTCCTAGAACATGGTTTTTTTGCTCAATTTTCTCAAAATGTGTATAGGGACGTGTTTGATCAAAGGTTTGCCTTTTATCATCCTAGGCATTTCCATTCGGCATTTTTGAGAAATCATTTTTTTTTGTTTTTTTAAAGGATCATTTGATTAAATCTCCCGTATGTAGGAAATTTTGATAGACCAAAACGATTGGAAATGATTTTAAGAATAATGATTTGCTGACTCCTCTGGGATTTTTTTTTTGACAGGATCTCAAACTTGAAAAATCTTTTAGACAGAAAAGGTCCTCACAAATATGATCTACTTCCTAAGTTCTAGGGAGAAGATTGATTTTATGTAGCTGCTTTCTCTAGGTTGACTCCTTGGGGTTTGAAATAGCCTCCTTAGGGAATAGCTGAGTATATGCAAAATGAACAAATATGCAAAAATGCTATGTACGCATGAGATGCATGATGCAAATGTCCTAAAGTGACTCGAATTCAATCCAAAAGCAACTCAAAGGCTTTTTATTCAGGGAAAATATTTCTTGACAGCATCAGCATTTACAGGTTCTGGCAACTTTCAGCCATCCATTTCTACAAGAATCAATGCTCCGCTAGGTAACACCTTCTTGATGACATACGGTCATTCATAATTGGGGGTAAACTTTCCACGATCTGGAATGATGGGTAGGACTTTTCTCAAAAACAGGTCATTGACCTCAAAATGCCTGAGTCGAACTTTACGGTTGAATGACTTAGCCACTCGCTTTTGGTAGTTTTGTCCATGGTACAGGGCTTTTACTCTTTTTTCATCAATCATATTGAGCTGTTCAAATCTTTGTTGAATGCATTCTGCTTCAGAAAGCTTTATTTGCGAAGTACCCTTAATGAAGGAATTTCCACTTCCATAGGTAAGACTGCTTCCATTCCACGTACTAATGAGAATGGTTTTGCCCTAGTCGAAGTGCGAATAGAAGTTCAGTAAGCCATTAACGGGTACGGCAACCGATCATGCCAATCTCAGTAATTCTCTGCTGTCTTAGACAAAATCTCCTTGATGTCCTTGTTTGTCGCCTCCACAGCTCCATTCATTTGCAGGCGGTAAAGAGAAGAATTCAAGTGGCGAATGTGAAACTTATTGAGTAGCTCATCCACTACTTTGTTATTCAGGTTTGATCCGTTGTCAGTGATAATTGCTTATGGAACCCCATATCGAGTGATAATGTCACGACGAATGAATTTTACCACACTTTTCACAGTGACATGGGCATAAGAATTGGCTTCGATCCATTTGGTGAAGTAATCGATAGCCCCTAGAATGAAACGGTGTCCATTTGACGCCTTAGGATTAATTGGTCCGATAATGTCAATGCCCCACTTTGAGAAAGGCCATGCCTCAGACATTTGATATAATTCATTGGAAGGAGCATTGATTTTGTCTCCATAAACTTGACATTGATGGCAACATCTAACATATTGAATACAATCGGCTTCTATGGTTAACCAGTAGTAACCTAGCCTCATGATCTTCCTTGCTAGAAGACAGTCGTTCATATGAGGACCACATTCTCCTTAATATATCTCTTTCATTAATAAATTGGCCTCTTTAGTGTCTACACACTTCAGCAGGACCGAATCAAAAGATCTTTTGTATAAAGCACCTCCGCTAAGAAAGAATTTAGAAGCTAACTTAGTCAAGTATTTCCGATCAGTAGCTCGACTTCCTTGGGGAAGTTTTCCTTCTGGAAGGTAATTCATAATATCATAGTATTATGGTTGACCATCGAGTTTTTCTTCTATAACCATGCAATACGCAGACTCTTTTAAAACATCGATTTGTAAAGGATCAATATTCAAACCATGTAACATTGAGGATAATGTTGCCAAGGCATCGGCAAATTGATTCTGAGATCTTGGCAAGTAATCAAATGAGATCTCTTCGAATTCTTCCACCAAATTCTTAAGATACTCATGATAAGGAATCGGTTTTGAATCACGAGTTTGCTATTCACCTCCTGTTTGGAGAATGATAAGCGTGGCATCACCGTAAACTTGTAATCTCTTAACCTTCATATTGATGGCTAATTGGAGACTGAGGATGTAACGCCCTTACCACATCTCAGTCACATCCCGGCCAAGACCATAACCCAAGGCTCACTTTGTGACGTCCCGTTCATTATTGTCTTTCTTTAATCACAAAGCGGAAGCGTAACTCAGGACAATCACAATCAGAACAAATAGCGGGATTTCGACTAGCATCGAGAACAAACTTTATATAATAGTTGGAAATCAGGGAAAACATACATAACATGCTTTTACCATTTTTCTTAAACATATTTTTATAAGCCCTTTTCTACGTGTCGTTCCACGTACAAACTATATCACAAGCAAAGGCTAGGGTTACTCCTAGCTCCTCTATGCCAATCTCCACCGTATGAACCTGAAAAAGGGAAAACAATAGGGAATGAGTCAGGGAGACTCAATGAGTAAATTCACTAATACTCGTGCAGGATGATGTCTCGCCATTGTACTAACGCATACAAATAGTTTCTCCGCCTTATGTCGATGGCACATCAATAGCAAAAACTTTGACCTTGCCCTTGCTATGTTCACATGAAGCTTGTCTTTATCCGGTTACATAAACTCGGCTTATCAATACACACATACCGGCATACATAAAGAATTCATTATCGTCATCCTGGCTCAATCAGGGCATCCCGGCTCAATCGAGGCATCTAGCTTCATGCTAGGCATCCCAGCTCAACCAAGGCATCCCGGCTCAACCGAGGCATCTCGGGGCTAGCTCACCCAAGGCATCCTAGCTCAACTAGGGTATCCCGGCACTAGTTTACCGAGGCATCCGGGCTCAACCCAGGCATTCTAGCTCAATTAGGGCATCCCGGCGCTAGTTTACTAAGGCATCGCCACTAACACGACGGTCTTCTTTTTTTATTTAGTGATCACACGAGCACTCGAGCATTCAAGCCAATTCTTATATTTTTAATTAGCACATGTAAACATGATTCGTGCTCATAACAATGCCACAACACAATTTTGCGTGATCACTTATGCAAACAGCAGCTAATTTTGCAAATACATCATTTTGAAACATGTTTTCCTTCTCAAGACATCGAAATCCTTTTGTAAACATAGCAATGAAATTAACCCATTTTCAAAAGACTTTGTATTAACATCATTTCAAACCATGCTTTCCTTCTCAAGACATTGAAATTATTTCTTAAGCAAAATTCCTTTTCAAAGATTCATAATATTTCTTTGAAATCAACCAGTCCAATGACCGAACAGAGTTCAAGCAAACCATGTCACCTCAAATATGACATATAAGCAATTTATGGAAAGAATCAACCATAACCAATCAAAAGACCGAACAAGTCCAAGCAAACCACGTCACAAGATTAGGGAATTCACTTACATGCCGCGTTCCAACCACGTAACACACCACCCTATCCAAGTGTTAGGGAATCCACTCACCTATAAGCATAAGAAAACATTTACGATGGTTGACAGCGGCACGAGCACAGGCACGGGCAAGGGCGCGGCCAAGAGGAGAGAGGGTGGCCTAGAGAGTGAGAGCGTGAGAGAGAGGTGATGGTGGAATGGTGAGAAATGAAGGAGAATTGCCTCTATTTATAGGCTCCACTTGCTTCTTCTCTAAGTCATATTTTCTTGTCATCATTACCAAATCTTTCTAGATTTTGCCATGATTACAAAATCTTCCTTCATTAATGTCTAGATTTGGCCATCATTATCAAATCTTCTTAAAATCTTAGTCATTAATGAATATGAGCCAAAAATCATGATGATATGATCTTGAGAATCTAAGTCATTAATGATGAAAGGCCATAAAACCATGATGAGAAAATATTGAGAATCTAAGATATTAATGAAGAAATGCGAAAATATCATGATGAAATGCCTCTAAAGTCTAATGTCATGATTATAATGATTTTTAGGATCTTGGCATTAATGAATAAAAGCCAAAATACCATGATGAAATGCCTTTAAAGTCTAATGCCATTAATGTGGCTTCTTGAGCAAGATTTAATCCTAGTCACACCCTAAGTTGCAATCTAGGTTTCATGATGACCTAGAGGAGCACTTAAGGTCCTAAAACTTAGTCCTCAAGTTGCAATAAACCTTCTTTCTTTCTTTCTCTCTCTCTACTTCTCCATTGGCGACCTCAAATTAAAGCTTAACATATCTCATTTGAAAGTTCATAATGTATAGAATTTGTCTCCAGAAGACATCAATTCGAAATTTCAATGTTTTCATATAGAAAATGATGAATCTTTGCAATTTGGCAAAATCGGGCAGTTTTGTACTGTTCGTGAAATCGGACTTGAAAACTAAGTAAATTGACTCAGAAAATTCTCAAATTTGAAAATATCATAAACAAGATCTTAACAAACATTTTTCCATGGGGGTACAAAATCTGAATTTTTCTATAAATACAACTTTTAGTATCTCAAAGACAGACTAAAAATAGTTTGCTAGAACAGAGTCCTTGCTTCAAAAAGTAAGCTCTTTCAAGAATACAGATCATCTCCAAAAATTTCCAAGTTTATATATGTTATAGAGAAAGAAGTTCTGAAGAACTTTTGTCAAGGAAACTTTTTCAAAATCGGTCCAGAAAAGTTTGTAGAAAATCAAGAATGTGTAAACATCATAGAAATATCCATTCTGGGCAGTTTGATATGGTCCAAAAGTGAGGTGATCGTCCAACCCAAATCAAGTCCAAAAATTCTAAAATTAAAGTATATAAAACGTCAAGATGTTTGGAACAACTTTCAAGATAAAGTGTTTGCAAATTCGGATCACGAAAGTTTCTACAAAAATAACAAAACGAAGGGTTATAGAGGGTCCGAATCTGTTTTCCAGAACAAGAGTAAAATTAGCTTCGAATGGAAAACCACTAAAGTTAAACCATAGTCATTTCTCGGGAAATTGAGGCATTCTTGCTCTTACATTCCAAATTGGAATATACGTCACTCCAAAATTCGTTAACATCTAGCTCGTATCCATCTTTTCAGCTTAGAGCACGAGACTTTGTCTGTAAACTTGCAAGAGAAATTTTCGGACGACGAATCGATGACAATGGTTTCGATGTACCCTTCGGGTTTCTTTTCTTGAAATAGTTGAATTATGCCTAAAGCAGCCATCTTGGCTAGGCAATACATTTTGTCCTCTCGGGAGATGTCTCCTCTTTTTGGTTGACATCCAGCTACAGTCAATAACTCCTCTTGATTTGCCACGTCAACCAAGAAAGGTTTCTCATTCTCGTCTCCAAATATCACATTAACAGTTTCGGTATGATTGGGCAGTGAATTTTGTTGAACATTTGGTGTAGCATCCTTAAATGTCAAGATCGCCTTATCCAGTAGGTTTTGGATATTAATCTTGAGAACATAACAGTTGTCCACATCATAGCACTTTTCACCCATGTGATACTCACAAGATTTTATTAAGTCAAACCCAGCAAACTTTGGCGAGTTGTCTCTCGGGATTTCTTTTGCTACGTGTCCTCGTTCAATTGATACCGGCAATAATTGGGACATAGGTTTTGGCAACGAAGTAAATTGTCTTTGTGGAGCTTTTCCTTTTCAGTCAATTTTGATTTTAAATTTGGATTTTATATAAGAAATTAGGCACATTCGTGTCTCAATTGCGCGAATCATGAAGAATTGATCAAAATCATTTATTAGGGCCTAAATTGAGGGTTTTTGTGTTTGGCTTGGAATCACAAAATTGATTCTAAAATTGAAAGTAATGCAACCTCTAGATCAAATGTCATGAAGGAAACTAACCTAAAAAATGACTAGAAATGAAGTAATTTCATTTTTGGCCAATTTGGACCAAATTCCGCAAATTGAAAAAAAATTGATTCTAAATCGATTTTTGTAAAATTTCAAATGCTAAAGTCAAATTGAATGTAAAATAAGATGACTTTTGGATTTTAGTATTTTTTGATTTTTTTGGTCAAATCTTTGACCAAAAGTTAAACCCTAGTTGACTTTTCACTAAGAGCTTGATTTTATGATCAAATCTTTGAATTTTTCTAAAATTTCCACTTCTAAAGTGAAATTGAATTTTAAAGGAATCTTTTTACGTGAAAAGCCCCAATTTGACCCCGGGTTGACTTTTGGTCAAATGGTTGACCAAAAAGTCAACGCAAAAGTCAACCGTTTGACTTTTCAGGTTTTTGCATGAAATGAATAGAAAATTATTTACAGAAGCTAGGCTAACAAACAGAATTAAAAAACGACATTTTTTATTTAAGAAACGGGTTCCGTTGTGATCGGAAACCATAATATTGAATTTTCTACTTTTAATGATGCGTTAGCTAAAAATTATGTGTCAACAGTCACATACTCGCATCATATCAATTTGTCCCGAATAGTGTAATGCACATTTATCCCAAATTGCCTTAGCAGAGTTGCATGGAATAAAGTGGGGACTAGCCTTAGGGTCGATGCTATTCCACAATAGATTCCTAATCATTGCATCTCCTGCAACTCAATTAGCAGCTTTACTCTTATCAGATGATATTGTAGATGTGAAATAGTCGAATTGCTTGGTGACAGAAAGATAGACCTCAATAGCTTTAGACCAGGATGGATAATTAGGTCCCTCCAACCTAACGGATGTTAATTGAAAATGAACAAAAGGTATTCCTCAAGTCAATCCACTGGTTGCCATTAGTGAATAAATAGTGTGATTGAGCCCAAGAAATGAACTTCACAGTGACCAACACTTCTAGCTAGTAATCCAATCAAATGCACAAATTTTTCCAAACAGAAAGGGCTCCAATCGCCACTAATCACAGTAGTTCACCGACACATCATAAACTCATTTCTCTATCAGTGAGTAACAACATAAATCACCAAACCACCAGCAAGCTTATTGTCACTATTTCCTTCGATACAATGCAATATCAAGCACATATATACTGAGGTCAGTAGCAAAAATAAGTGGAAAACATAAATACATCACTTTTAGGGTGAGGACAAGCAGCTTTATCCTTTGTAAGAACCATGAAATTCGAGCAACAGTAATATTGATGAAGAAACAATATTTTTTTTGGGAGTTCAGGTTCAATCTTAGTCACTAAGGCTGAGCAAAAGCAACCATCAGGTTGGGCAATGCCGAAAAATTTGAACCTCAGAATTGGTCGACACTACAATACTCAAACATCACCAAATTTGGGTCACCGGGGTTAGCGATGGCTGCTTATGCGTAGCCAAGGCTAGAATCACCAAGGCACAACCAAATCTGGGTCAGCGACGAAGTCGCCAGCATTTGGGTGTCGCTACTCAATGGCAGGGGGCTTCGCTGGTAAAGGAATTCGCCAGTAAAGGAACAGTAGTCTCTAGCAATCAATTTGGCAACTAGGGTTTGAATAGGTTTTTTTTTATTATTTTTATGTGTGGGGCTCTGATATCATGAAAAGAGATAATAGTTTTTCTTATTATTCTAAAAGGTGATTACAGGGTTACGAAAATGCATATATGTGCTTAACCCTACTCACAAACTAGATTACTATACGACCCTTAATATTTACAATATTTCCCAACATATACAACGCAATTTAACAAGAAAAACCACATATATTCACGTTTACATCATAGAGGAACGTCTAGATCTTCAAGTGTAGGGATCATGTCCAGCCCTCAAGATATCAGAGCATTGATTCCTCTCCCGAGCTTCCATCGCCGATTGCCGAATTCTTCGACAAAGTCAAGAAATTGTCACAGTCACCATTACCGATGAAATCCTCTTTGAGGCAAAGAAATTCGTTAGGGTTAAATCCACATTCCTCAAGGTTGCAGAGCATCGTCTCCCCTCTCAAGCATCCACCGTTAATGGTCAAGTTCTCCAGTAAAGTCAAGAAACTGTCACTACCACTATCCCTGCCGCAATTCTTAAAGAGACTAAGAAATTCCATCATGATCAAATCCATACCCCTCGAGATCATAGAGCATTGACTTCTCTCCCGAGATTCCACCGCCAATGGCCAAGTTTACCGGCAAAGTCAAGAAACTGTCGTGGTCACCATCACTAGCGTAGTCCCCAAACAGATTAAGAAAGTTATTTGGATCAAATCTACACCCCTTAAGATCAGAGCGCGTAGGGGTGGAGTCCACTCCTTAACTTCCGCCGGTAGGGGCCAACTTCTCCGGCGAAGTCAATAAAGCATCGCCATCACCGTTGCAAGGGCAATCCTCAAAGAGAGTCGAGCAACAAGCTTTAAAACCCTCCAAAACCAAATCTATCTCTTGATCGCTCAAATTTTAAGCATTTCAACCAAGCCCAGCTCCAGAATCGGTACCAACTCCAATCATGACAAATGAATTTTGTTAAGGCTAACAATAAATGACTCGTTCAAATTCAAATCATTTTGAATTAGCCCATTCTAATCTCATGTAGTTATTACTGTAATGGACTAATTCAAAATTCAAAATATTTTTTTGAATTAGTCTATTATTATCTCATGTAATTACGGTAACAACTGGTAGGTGAACTCTATAAATATAAATGCTATTCTAGAGTTGAAGAAAAGCGAAATTGAAACTCAAATTTAGAGTCTAATTCTTACATGGTATCAGACGACCAATAGTATCCTTGGAAACACCTCTATTATTTCTTCTTTCTCTTTTATTTTTTGGCCTCTCCTATTCACAATGTCATCTCTCACCTCCACTCCAGCTGTGCAACACCACCTTAGCCACAAACTTTCCGGTGATAACTTTCTACTGTGGAAAAACCCACTTGTTTCCATTACTTCGTAGCCAATCCTTAATGGGATACCTTGACAACACCATTATTTGTTCTACTCCGACCATCACCCCCACGAGCTCCACTACTACTGCACCAAACCCTGCATATGATGAATGGATTAATAAAAATCAACTTGTTCTTAGTTGGATGATATCTTCTCATTCACTTGATGTCCTACCCTATCTGGTTAGATTAGCTACTGCTGCTAATGTCTAGAGGGCTCTACAAATTGCCTTTGGATCTCTATTGCATACAAGCATTCTTCAGTTTCATATGCAACTCCAAAATACATCTAAAGGCGACAAGTCTGTCTCAACTTATCTCCGTGAGGTAAAGTACATTTCAGATCAAGTAGCTGCTGCCAATTGTCCTCTAGGGAATGAAGAATTAAATGCCATTGTCTTTCGTAATCTTGGCTCTGATTTTTCTAACATTATTGCTGCCTTCGCTACAAAACTCGATCCGACAACCTTTCTTGAACTCCATCGATTGCACCTCAATCATGAGCTTCAAATGAAGTTTTCCACGATGCCTATAGAGGTAAATGTTACCACTTACACCCCTCTATTATCCGCCCCTACCACTCAACCACAACTAATTTCCAATTTCCAGCTATCTAACACCCCAAACCCTCAATACTGTTTGCAAGGTAACAAGCACAATCATGGAAACCTAGGCAATCGATCTAAAAACAGGAAAGGCCGATGCCAAATTTGTCAAAAATACAACCATATGGCTGCAAAATATTATTTCAGGTGTTTGCAATCTAACAATGGTGTGCCTCAGCCTACTGCTAATATGGCTAAAATTCTTCCTACCCCATCACAGCAAGATTGATTTTCAGATACTACAGCTATTCCCCATGTGACGCCTGACATCTGTAGGTCTCTACATCACATAACGATAAAGAATCTTTTTGTGTAAATAATAGAGAGCAAGCTTAAATATTGGTAATGTCAGTTCTTTCACTCTTAAAACCCCTATTAACAAATCTTTTCATTTCTCAAATATCCTTCATGTCCCTACCATTACATGTAATTTGCTTTTTGTACACAATTAACACGTGATAACAACTACTTCTTTGAGTTTCATCCATTTCACTTTGTTGTGAAGGATTCACAAACTAAAATACCACTACTCCAAGGTTCGCTACTACCCGGTCTTTATATCACCACATTTCCATCTGCCAATACCATCTCACTTGATACTTCTGCCACTGCCACACCTAGCATACCCGAACGGGTCATCCCCAACAAAGCAAAATTCGTTCTTTGATTCATTCAAACAATTTATCATGTTCTACATTTGATTTCAATAAATTTACTTCTTGTTTGTTAGGCAAAACTCATTAAAACACCCCTACCTCCAGCTCATAGCATTAGTAAAGTAGTTGTCGATTTTACTGATGTATGGGAACCTGCTCCAATTAATTTTGTTTTCAGTTATAAGTATTTTTTAACAATTTTTTGATGATTTTTCCAAATATATGGTACTATCCTGTTCAAAATCGATCTACAGTCCCTTCCATTTCAAAACATTCATAACCATGGTTAAGAAATAATTTGAAAAATCCATCAAAGTCGTACAGTTTGATTGGGGTGGAGAATATAGAATCCTGGAAAAAAAAATTTCAAACAATGGAATTCTCTATCGTGTAGCATGTCCACAAATTCACGAGCAAAACGAAGCAGCTGAGTGAAAATTCGCCATATTGTCGATACCGCCCTTACATTATTGGTCCATGCATCTTTTCCTTTAAAGTATTGGCCTTACGCCTTTGAAACCACAATTTACCTTATTTACAAATTACTCACACCACTCTTAAACAATATCTTACCTTTTCAAATACTTTTCCATTAACAACCAGATTACAAGTTTTTAACAATATTTGGTTGTGTTATTTTCCCTCTATTAAGGCCATACAATTTGCATAAATTTTCGCTCTGCTCTACTCAATGTGCATTCTTAGGATATAGTCCATTGTATGTTGGTTATCGTTGTTTATGCTACAAAACTGGACACATGTATATTACAAGACATGCTCATTTTATTGAAAATATTTTTCCATTTGCCACGTTTGGTTCTCACCCTTCTGAAATATCGTCACCATCACATTCTTGGTTAACAATCTTCACGGTTGGTATGTCCTCCCAAGCGAACCATGGTGTTAATAGTAATATCCTACCTTCTACCCCACCCTCTAATAGCTCCCCAACAACCTTTGAAGAACCATCATCGACATTATCAAATACTAATACCGGTTCAATGTATAACACGTTGGTTTCTAGTCCATTTGATGCTGGTACATGTTCTAATGAGGCTCTTTCAAATGCCTCCACACAGCAGGCTATTGTGATACCTACACAACCTTTTTATCAAAAATCAAGAACCTACTCAATGCGGCTACGTCAAAACCCAAAACCCAACACTAAATATCTATTGCCATATGGGAACTTGATTGAAATAAGTTCTACAGAAGACTCACAGTGCTTCATCGAAGCTAATAAAGATGAAAAATGGGGGGACTTAATGCTCCGAGAATTTATTACTTTGTTGCGTAATGGAACATGGGTTTTAGTTTCACCAATCCCAAAGCAAATGTCGCGGGCTCCAAATAGGTTTATTGAGTCAAAACATGTGTAGATGGTTCGATAGACCGGTACAAAGCCCGTCTAGTGACCAAGGGCTACAATCAGCAGGAGGATATCGACTATACGAAAACGGTTAGTCCCGTTGCTAAATTGACCACTGTTCGTATAGTTTTTTCATTGGCTATGACAAAGAACTGAAAACTCTGGCAGTTGAATGTTAGCAACGAACTTTTAAATGGTAACTTGACTGAAGAAGTCTAAATGGCCCAGCCCCAGGGCTTCATTGATAAAGAAAGGCCAAATCATATATGCAAGCTACAAAATCCTTATACGGATTGAAACAAGCACCATGGCTTGGTTCCACCGGTTGATCATCTTTTTAGAATCACTAGGAATTATTGAATCGAAAATCGATACTTCACTTTTTATACTACATCGGCCCAATTTCTCCATATACATGATAATCTATGTTGACAACATTGTTATCACAGAGTCCAACCCGACATTTATTCAAGACGTTATCAACTGCTTAAACGGGGAGTTCTCCATATGGGATTTGGGCGAACTTAATTATTTCTTGGGAATTTAGGTGATCAAACATCCATCAGGGCTCCTCCTGTCACAATAGAAGTATGTTACAGATCTCCTCCACCGAACTAGAATGGATGATGTAAAACCGGTTTAACGCCCATGGCAACAAATATCAGTTTAATCAATCAGGGTAAGACACTTGAAGATGCCAGTTTGTATAAGAGCACCGTAGGAGCTCTTCAATATGCCACCTTGACACGACCTTATATCTCTTATGCGGTAAACAAAGTCGACTAGTTTTTGAAAAAACCAACAAAAGGCCATTGGAGTGCGGTGAAACGGATCCTACGCTACTTAAAGGAAACCGTTTCGCATGGATTGCTCATCAATTCCTAATCCACCACAGAACTCCACGCATATAGTGACACGAATTGGGCCGATTGCCCCATTAATAGATGCTCAACAAAAGGTTATGCAATTTATATGGGTTAAAATATGGTTTCCTGGTTAGCCAAAAAGCGGCATACCATTACAATCGAATATGAGTATCAGGCATTGGCAAATGCCACGGCAAAAGTGGTATGCCTGCAAGCACTGTTACAAGAATTGGACATCTCTCAATCAAAACCTCCTATCCTTTGGTGCAACAACCTAGGGGCAACATTTTTTATGATGAATCCACTTTTTCATGCTAGAACAATGCACATTGAGGTAGACTTTCACTTCATCCACCATTTAGCGTCACAATGCAAACTTGAGGTTCACTTCATATCCACACGCGACCAAAAAGCGGATATCTTCACCAAGTCTCTTACACGGTGTCGCCATGATATGCTTAGATCCAAGTTGAAGATCATCTAGAAGACCACCTTCAACTTGCGGAGGCCTCTTAAGGATAACAATGCATGACTCGTTCAAGTTCAAAATATTTTGAATTAATATATTCTTATCTCATGTAGTTATCACTGCGGTTATTACTGAAACTAAATGATTCAAAATTCAAAATATTTTGAATTAGTCTATTATTATCTCATGTAATTGCAGTAATAGGTAGTTGATAAACTCTATAAATACAAACGTTATCCTAAAGTTAAAGAATAAGTGAAACTCAAGCTCAAACTTACGGTCTAATTCTTACAAATTCTTCTCCAGATCTTCCAACTTTTTGCGCACAAAATCCCAAACTCTGTCATACTTCGCGATCAAGGACTCCATTGTCCTCCGTCACACTAGAATCCCACTCGTCCTCAATCCAGTCCACCTGCTTGGTTAGATCCATTTGCGGCTCTACCTCGCCATCGCGGCGAATGTACTCCGAGATTACCTCCTCGGCAGAGGGGTCGTCGAAGGAACAGGGTTTGCCAGCCAAGGAGAAGACAATGATGGTGGTGCAGGCGCTGCATAGGCGGCAGAGCTCGGAGGCCTTCTTGAAGAGGCCCTTGCGCCTCTTTGAGTATGTCACGAGCAGCGTGCCCGAATCGGCGATCTTGGCGTTTTTTGGTTGCTGGCACTTACCCATTAACGATGGGTTTTGAAAATATCTTTCGCTCAGAGAGAGAGAGACGGAGACAGAGACAAAGAGCTGCGTGGGTTCAATAATTTGCCCGCATCTTGGTTTTATGAGAGAGCTTTCTTGGGTTTATCTGGGTTTCATGGAGCGAGAGTGATGGTGGGTTTCTTCTGGGTTTCTTCAAGCAAGAATGAGAGGAAGAGAGATCGAAGAGACTTTGAAGTTTGAAGTTGCAGAGGAGGAGGGGGGAAGGAGCCAACGGGAAAATCTACTTGTATTGGCAACGGGTGCACTTGAAAACTCTTCTGAATTCTAATTTTTGACCTCTTAACTGTTTTAAATTGTCAAATTGGGCCCTCGACCATTTTATTTGTGTTGATTAAACAGTCTAAGTTTTCATAATTTGTGTAATTGGTGATTTGTCCAATTGATGTGACAACTATTTAAATTATAGTAAAGGCATCGCTTTAAATTATAAAATTCAATTAAATATAAGATAAGGACAAAAAAGGAAATAATGCATCGAGAGGTTAAATGAGAGAAGCTCATCATCACAAATTTTTCATTGAAGTTTTTTATTAAAGAATAATTTTTTGAAACTAAAGGAAACTTTAAATAAAAATATAATACTACCCAATTAAAATATTTACTAAAATGTATTAAATATAACAATGCATAATACTCTACTTTTCCTCTTCCCATGAATCAATATGTTATGTTAGGCATCATCTAGTGAAACAGCACATAGACAAAACCACCTAATTCTTTAAATATCATGTAAAAATAAATTTATATTAATAGACATAAAGAGAAATAATGACCTCATTTGATTGGAATTAAAAAGTAATTAAATCATATAAATCACTTCCAGTATAATCCAACAAAAAAAAATTGACACCGAGAAAAGGGGTGTTGGCCCAACACAACTAAATAAAAGTAGAATTAGTCATTGTCTAATGTATATGGAGTCAAAACTAGAATTTGGTGCCAATCCTTAAAATGTCCAAAACTCATTTGAGATATACCAATACACCCTTTTTTACTCAAGGCGGGCATAACACATAAGAATAGACATTTATATGTGCGTAACGTGTGTTAAAGTTCTTAGACAAACATATTTTTTTGGCCTAACTAAGACAGACTTTTGGAGAAAAGTATCAAAAAAGTCTTAAACATTTTTTGGCCTAACTAAGAATAGACTTTTGGACTAACATTGGTGCCAATTTATTCCTAAACATTTTTTTGTACTAATTTAGTTTTAAACGTTTTTTTATCTTTGTGCCACTTTTTTCCGGCTAATTTTGGCCGAATATTAATAACATCAATGCCGGCTGACCTACGTGACACCGCTAGCGTTGATGTGAATATTTTTAAATTTTTAAATTTTTTTAAATTTTTTTCTTTTTTTCTTTTTTTCTTTCTTCTTTCCTTTGCCGGTGACTGGCCACCAGCCATGGTCAAGCGGGTTGCCTTAGCCTAGGCGAGGGTTACCCTGCTAGGCGAGGCCCGACCAGGTGAGGGGGCCCTAGCCAAGCGAGGGCTCCCCTCACCAAATCTGGTGAGGCCAACCCTTGCCTAGGCCACAGCGACCTTGCCAGGCATTGTCTTGGCGAGGGTGATGCCGAGCGAGGCTACCCTTGCCCTGGCTTGGGCAAGAGTTGGCCTCGTCAGATTTGGCCTAGGTGAGGGCAAGGGCAGCCCGCTCCGCCATGGCCGGTCATGGACAAAGGAAGGAAGAAAGAAAAAAAAAGAAAAGAAATAAATAAATAAATAAAATAATTAGAAACTCAAAAAAATATTAAAAATTGTTCACGTTAGCGCTAGTGGTGCCATATAGATCAACAAGCATCCATGTCATCAATATCTAGTCAAAATTAGCTGGAATATTTAGGACTAAATTGACATAAAAAAAAGATTTAGGACTAATTGACACAGATGCAATAAATTTAGGACTTTTTTGAAATTTTTCCCTATAAAAGTGGAATGCAACTCTTGAATTTATGGAATAACCTATAGAATTCTGTATGCACTCAAGGCGTCGTTCACTTCTGTGCTGAATGAGTTAGCATCGGCGAGGGGAAGAACTCGTGAAGTGACGAAACCCATAAGCTGTAACATTTCAAGTCTCATCTTCGATGGGAAGGAGATTGTGAAATAAAAAAATGAAAGCCATCTTCAAAGATCATAAGGCATTCTACTACTCCTCAAAATTTCATATAGGGATAATAATACAAATAGTCCATAAACTTTGATCCAATATACAATGTGCTCTCTAAACTTTTAATTTTGTTCAATATGATTTCTGAACTTCATACCAATATACAATGTGATTTCTGAACTTTTATTTTGTTCAATGTGATCTCCACACTTTTGGTACATATTCAAGTTAGTCCATAGACTCTATGAAAATATTCAATGTCATAATTCCATTAATTCAAGTTCGGGAATAACATTGAATATTTTCATATAATTCAGGGACTAGATTGACATATATCAAAAGTTCAGGAACCACATTGAACAAATTGAAAGTTGATAGACGATATTTCATTTTGGGCTAAAGTTTAGGAACCGCATTAAATAAATTAAAAGTTCAGGGATCACATTACACATTTGAACAAAGTTTAGGAATGAATTATGTCATTTTCCCTTTCAATCGCCCGGATGGAGGTTGGCCGTATCATCGCAACGTTCCTTTTCACCACGTTGGAAGCACAAAAGGAGAACATGGACCTATCATCTTTCTCCAATAGTGATAGTCCGGATCTGCCAACCTCAAAATGTCATTCCAGACATAAAAGACCTTCCTCTAGTAGCCAAAGACCAGAAAAAAAGAGGTTGACAAAACTTTAACGTGATCTCATAGCGGCATGCGCTGCGCAGGACTTCTTCTGCTCGTGCTCTCGGTCGGACTTAGAGTTAAAACAAGCCATGATCAATCCTTTCATAAATATGAGGGCCAATGAATTTCACAGATACATAGAACAATAACATAAAGAGATTATATTAATAATTTAAAGTGCACAAGTTATATAAGTGGATAGAAAAAGCAAAAAGATCACAAGGGCTCAAATGCTAGTATTGGCATTGTATCGGGCATCTGCCAAACATGTCACCAAATGGTGTAAATGAAGCTAGAGAATCGATTGGACAGAAGCCGCTGGAACTTATTATTAATGGAAAACAAAACACGAAATCTATCCATTGGAGTTGACCAGCATGGTGGTGGGTTGAGGCAAGACTTGCTGTGGGTCGAACTCTACATAAGGCGTGGCTGACGGCAACTGCACGTTGTATTTAGGGGTGCGGAAACTGCCAAGATCGAACCGAACTGAACTGGCCAGTTGGGTCCGGTTCCCGATTTCTAAAAGTGAAACCGGTGTCCGGGCAGTCCGATTTCCAGTTTCAAGGGGGAACTGGACCGACTACACACATGTATTTTTTTTTTCAAAAAAATTAGTAAAATGTGAACTAAACCTTAAAATGAACTTCATTGACAAAAATTAGTAAAATCCAATCTATACCCTAAGTGATCGGTTCCATTGAACCGGATCGGAACTGGACCTGACCGGCAATCCGGTCCTCGATTCCCAATTTTGGGAATCGGTCCTCCCAATCCGATTCTCTGTTCCACCTTATAACTAAATCGAATCGGAAACCGATCACCCTTGGTTGTACCTGGTTTCTAGCTTATTAGGGTTGGAGAGAGATTCTCTTGCTTTATTTCTCAGCAAAAATGAAAAACCTTTAATACAGGAAAAAATAAAAGAAATAGATATATACACGCACAACATCTATACAAACTAAACTAGTAAAAGAAATGAAAAGAAAATGCTTCGACAGATGTCGAATTGCACTTGAAATGCATTAATTACTCTTTGAGTTGAAATATACTTGTGTATATTCGATGCGCATGTAATTGAGTACTCTCTCTCTCTCTCTCTCTCTCATTTTCCATTGAAAATGTAAAAATCAAAAATAATTTGACAAAACTTTTAAAAGTGGGATACATTTATGTTTTGTTTGATCAGAAGGAACCAGCGTTCGTTTTGTGTAAAGCGATAAGGTGGAAACTATAATTAGCAAAGTATAGTTATCATATTGTTTAAATTTGAACCGTACGTTTGTTACTTGTCAAGATTGATTGTAAATACTATTAAATCTAAAATATAATTATATTCTGTGTTAAAAATTACAATTAGATTGGTTTTCTTTTGTTGATTAAAAATAGAATAACTTATAAAATAAATTGTAAGAAATAATAGATAAAGAATAAATCGGTACTCTATTAATCCAACATGGGCATTGAATTGGCTTTTGTTGCATAGTAGTGCTTGTCTCTTTTTGAACGTTCTATAAATTCCACTTCTTGTTTTGTATTCATTTAGTCGTTATCAAATGCAACATCAATGAATTAGATATTTAATAGTACAACAAAAGGTTAATTCATCGACTCTAAAAAGGGTAAAATAATGAAATAACTTTATATGTGTAAACAAAGAAAAAAAATACTTATATATATGAATTATTTCCAGAAAATTAATTTAAAACGCGTTAGAGAAATTATTGGTATACTGATAACATTATTTCGATCGATTTGCGAGCCCCGATTTTGTCTATAGCATAAAAGCATCCAATTGGGATGTCATCTTACATGAAAATGACACTTGGTTTTCGTGAATTTCTTTTATAAATGCATGCGATAGAGAACTTCTTTTGAATTTGCTCAATAAGTGTAGAACGGACCAACCGCTTATTATGTTCTTTTAAATGACGTCATAATCATTTCTCATTTTTGCTACATCCGAAAACAACGACAAGCATAGTAATTAGTATGGCTCCGTTTATTTAGTGAAAAATAAATTATTTAAAAAATATTTTCTAAAAAATAATCGTTTGAGTCACTTATAAAGATGAATGAATGAAAAATATTTCCATCGTCTGCGAAATTGTTTAAATATAAATTGTTATTGGCAATAAAAATATTATTCATTAGCTAATTATTTCAAGCGATATAAGTAATTATTTTCTAGAAAATATTTTTCAAACCATTCATGCTCCGCAAAACAAACAAAAGGGCCTTGAAAAATGAATGATTCGAATAACGTTTTCCTAAATATAATCGTTTGTTTCGCTCGAAATAATTAGTCGATGAAAAATATTTTCATTATCAATAACGATTTATGTCTAAATATTTTTGTGTACTATGAAAAATTTTTCTTTTGTTTATTTTTATGAGCGAAACAATCGATCATTTTTAGGAAAAAAATAACAAATGTGCCCTAATTATCTAATAGATTATAACAGCATTTTCATGCGGAAATAATTGTCGTATCAAAAATATTTTCCGCTGGTATTATTGACCTGACACCAAGATGGAGCACCCTCCCTCCCTCCCTCCCTCCCTCCCTCGTAACTGGAGCCGGTGATCTGTCTAAATGGGCCCCACCATGTTTGTTTCAAATGGCAGGCCGGCGCAGAACTAAAGGAATGGTTCTTGGGTGGTGTGACTATTGTCCACATATAGTGTGTTATCTTAACACCGTATACACCGTATAAATTGTGCCAAAAATAAAAACACCGTATAAATCAAACTTCGAGTTTTCATATGTACCACGAATACATACAATTATACTCTCACATCCATAGTTGAACGTACGTTGCCGAAGTAGTTGAGGGTGATATTGACTTTTAACCGTTTTGCAGTTACACTTATAGTCCAAAGATCTCGGTCACCCTATGCGAAAACTATTTTACGTTGAAATAAGACAGAAGATAGAGTACAGAGGAAAGAGGAAACGGTTATATTGAGATACCATATGCTGCGATAATTTTTATATTGTTAACTAACTTACTAAGTGTTCTCGGCTCACCCAAAAAACAGACATATATTTAAATTCCAGACTTGTATTGAGTAACTGTTGCGACCTCAATTTTTCATATATTTTGAACCTCAAAAGAAAAAATAATTTAGCTTTGTTTTCTAAATGCATAATTGAAACTCCCATTACAGAAGATACAATCCTGCCAACCATGTCAAATTTTCCAAACATTTGCCCACTGCAGGATAAGGAGGTCAGCCCATTCTATATAGTGAATATTCACCTACTCTTTCCAAACATATTTTTTAAGTTCCTTTAAAATTATATCATGTGTTATAAATGACAATAATCATGTATGCAATGGATAAAAATAGATGCTGCAAGCTGATATTTAGTTTAACACTTAAATACACATAGTTGAATGTACAAATATCATGATGCGCAAATATCTTTGCCATGCCTCTTGGCCCATTCATTATGGGTGTCTTTTAGATTAGCAAGGGGATAGCTTTCCATAACTTTACATCACAAGTGACACAAGTCATATCAAGCTATACAAGCCATATCATTTCGTGTACGAATCATAGGATTTTATGTCCTCTCAACCTTGTAAAGACGCAATTTAGGCGGTAAAATATCTGTCTTTTTCCAAAGTTTTATACACATACTCATATAAGGGATTTCACTATCTGGCAAATAGGCGATGGCAAAGGTCATCATCTCATGGCATCATTGACTTGCAAATGATTATAAATCACAATGCAAGTACTATTACATTAATCTTTTGGCATTTCTTGTATTAGCAATGGAAACCAAATATCCATTTATCTTCGTTTGCAAATTTACAAACTCTTATTCATAAAACAATCATCATTCAATCTAAGAGTTCACAACATTCTTACATAACAACATTTAGTTCGTAACTTTTAAAAATGTTCACCAAAGTTTCGGAAATTCGACATTGCATGACACTGTGGTGTACGTTTTTAAAGAATTATGACACTCAAGTGATCGACTGAAAAGTTTTTTGTTTTGGCCATAAATCGATTGGAAAGTTATACATTACTCAGGTGATAAGAAAAAAAAGTTGTGGCATTCAAGTGAGCGTCGTACAAAAGTATGACACTCAAGTGATTGGAAAAAAAGGTTATGACACTCAAGTGGGAGTCCTGCAAAAGTCATAACACTCAAGTCATCGAAAAAAAAAAGTAATGACACTCAAGTGAGTGCTGTATAGAAATTATGATACTTGCGGTGTCTTGTTCTCATAGTAATATCAGCAACTCCACATCATGTAGATTGCAAGGACTCACATACGATGACACATATTTTGAAAAAACTTTCAATCAAATTGGGCAAACTAGTAAATGTAAAAGTTGCCAATGAATACTTGGTTATAATTTGATATTTCCATAAGATTTTGGATAAAATGTGATGAAAGCAATTGAGTTTTTGTTGAAAAAAATACGAGAACTAGTTCTGTCCCTAAAACAAAGTATAAGGACTAAAGTTGAAAATTTCCAAAAGCACGAGGATTAATAGTGTAATTTGTTTAGAAACTTCTATATGTAGGCCTTGCATGTCGATTTGCCCGTGTTGACTCAGCATGTTCAGGCTATATTATGGCGAAATAATGAAGTCTGTTCATAAAATTACTACCAAAAATAATTTGGGAGACTGAATTATGACGATATATAGTACAAGGACCAAAATCGAATTTGACTCATACTACAGGAACGATTTTGTAATTTTTTCATTCTCTTTGAGTCAGGAGTATGAACGCAGAGACTCGGCAATACTTAAAACAGAAAGGAAAAGGAAAAGGAAAAGAGCACCTTCGATATCTAAATGAAGGTCCTTCGAGATTTCCAATGAGACAAACCCTATTCCACAAATGGCCTTCCCACGCTCAATGATTTGGTTTCACTCAATGCAATAATCACGTGGCTTTTCTCTTTTTCACCTTAGAAAAAGGACGAACGCATTCAGGAGTCGGACGCCCTTCACCCCTCGATGATGAAGATACTTTCCCCTGGCAAACACCATCGATTCTGTCGCTTCGTCCTCCACCTCCCAACATGAACAACCTTCTCTTGGCTTCATCAACGTAATTGCTGGCCCCTCGCAATTCAATAATGTCACGTGGTCGGATCAGAGTTGGCCCATCATCCTTCATGTGCTTCTTTGGTTTTCATCGAGGAAGGATCGCCAGCTCTCCTACCACACCCCCCCCCCACCCCCCACGCCCCGGGGGGCATCATATGTCCGCTCGACCACGAAGCCTACAGAAAAAACCACCTCACTTGCTCCGGGAGGTGACGGCAAAGGGTTGGGGCGGCAGCGGCGGCGGAGGGCGGAGGGGGGCGGCGGTGTGGAGTTCGTGTTTAGTGGTCAAACGCAATGCATACTTGTGTCAATGTCCGATGGTGTCGACCAGCGCTGGGGATGAAAACAGAAGCATAATGATAGGCCTCCACTCTGGATATTCAATAAAATGTTTTTCAAGATGGCACGTATGAAAAAGTTCATTAGAAATCCATACACGTAGCAATTATTTTATGTGGCGCATTGAAATTGTTAAAGGCCATATTGTTATCCCAACAACTGGGTGCAAGTTATCTCGAGTTTGAACAATCTATATAGACTAAAGACGTAAACTTACTTGATTTGTGGAGCTTGCATAGTGTCCCATGGATTCGAGCAGGGCCTCTACACTGACGCCCTTAAATTATTAAAAAAAATCATTAGAGGCAAATCAGAATCAAATCCTTTCATCACATGAACACGTGGATGTAAGGAATAAAGAATGCAATAAATAAGAATTATCTACGTAATGAAGTACCGAATGAATCCTTTATGAAATCCTTTCATCACAGGAAACACGTGGAGGTAAGTAATGGAGAATAAAATAAACAAGAAATTATCCGCGTAATGACATACTGAATGGGAAGTGAAAAAATGAAACTTTGGCTTTTGAGACCATATATAATAATAATTATATTCTCACTTCATTCCTGATTGCAGAAACTTATTGGAGGAAACTGACTCAAGCTTAGCCTCTAATTGGAATTTT
Source organism: Syzygium jambos (assembly GCA_031216235.1). Classification (NCBI taxonomy): domain Eukaryota; kingdom Viridiplantae; phylum Streptophyta; class Magnoliopsida; order Myrtales; family Myrtaceae; genus Syzygium; species Syzygium jambos. Next base: position 21,167,150 of record CM062226.1, read on the forward strand.
TGCAAATATGACCAATCATGTAAGGACTTTTCTTTATATTGAGGATGGAAGTAAAAAACATAACCCATATTAGAATCAAGCTTAATTTTTTTGGTGAATAGAGACTACACCAATATAAGATCATAAATTCTGCTACTTAATCAACCAGAGTTGTGCTCTAAAATAGAATTGAATGGCCAAGTAAGTACTTTTACATTTGATGATCTTATAAATGCTTTACAAACAATAACACTTGGATTGCTTAAGTGACACCATATCAACATATCACTCAAGTCGAAAACGATACCTGTATCAGTAGACTTTTTCTGCCAAGTGGGGCTTATACAGTTCCATCGTGCTTATATATATGTTGAGGTAGTTTTAGCCATCTGCGGCTGCAAATAAGAGAGAAGCCTTCCTGGTAGCTGAAGAGTGGGGTTGAAGCTAGAAGAGAGAAAATGGCACCCACTCTCAGGAATGGCTTCTCAATGCCAGTGGCCCCCAGCTGCGATTTCTCAAAGGAGATTACCCTGAACACTGGCTTCACCATGCCGACAGTCGGTCTCGGCCTCTTCCGCATGGAAGGCAAGGACCTTAAAGATCTCCTCTTTCATGCCATCAAGATTGGCTATCGCCATTTCGACTGTGCAGGTACTACATATTGTCTCTGTTTCTCTGTGTGCGTGTGTTTTGGGTACTGATGCTTTGTGTATGCAGGAGAATCAAGAAGCTTTTCCTTAATGAATACTGCATTTCATTTGAAGCACACTCTCATGGAATTCAATAGAGAGAATCTCTCTCTCTCTCTCTCTCTCTCTCTCTCTCTCTCTCTCTCTCTCTCGACTTGCAAGATTTAAGAAAGAGACTGAAAGTGACCAGAACTCCAATCATCTATTGTTCCACCCCATGTAAAGTGGTTGCATGAGGAGTTAATGCTCAAACAAGTACATTATTGTACGGGAAATCCAGTGAAAAGACATGAACCAAACAAAATTGCACATGAATTCCTTGAAGTGTGAAAAGGAAAGGATTATAAGAAAAAAACAGTACACAAGAAGTCTGATATTGCATGTGGATATAGTCTGATTCAATGAGCCAAATCTACTTACTTTACTCTTTTCCTTTTTGATTGCTAATCTTTAGTATAGATTCATTGGAATAAGGAAGCATTTGACTTCTAAGGAAAAAACATGTTCATGAATCCACATGTTAAACTTGAGATATCAAGAAAACTTTCGTGAACTGAAGAAATTAATTTTCTCTGTTTTTTTATTTTTTTGCAGCCAAGTACAAGAACGAAGTAGAAGTTGGAGAAGCATTGGCTGAAGCATTTCGCTCCGGGCTCGTCAGGAGGGAGGAAATTTTCATGGCCACAAAGGTTCATAATTTCAATACGGTTATCGTGTCGGGGGATTGTCATATGTGTCTAGCTTAAGATGTGTGCATACTCTATATTGGTTTGGAGAAAATGATGAATCTAGCTATGTACTGATGGAGAAAATTAAGCTAACTATTGCAGTTGTGGAACTCGGACCACGGGCATGTGATTGAGGCATGCAAAGACAGTTTAAAGAAGCTTCAGCTGGACTACTTGGATCTCTACCTGGTTCACTTCCCTGTGGCCACCAAGCATGCTGGTACTTTTTCCCAATTGCCTTATTTAAGTTATTGCTCTTGTCATTGCATTATACGAAGCTGCAATTTTGTTAAACTCGCTGTCACTAGACTATTGAGTCAGGAAGAGGGAATTGCTTGATGGAAAATGAAGCGATTTGGAAATTATTTGTATATATATAGTTTTCTGTACACTTAGAAAAATTAGTCAGCCGGAGATCTTATCGTTATCAACAATAATCTATGTATAAACATTCTCGTTAATGGTGAAAATGTTTGTTTTATTCTTTCATCTTTGTAAGTGATACAATGAATCAATTTCAATAAAATGTTTTTCCAAATCATTACTTTTAAAAGGAAACAAAGGCACCCAGTAAAATCCAGTGTCTTCCCTTAGGTTAGACTTCGTCTCCAAGTCAGCCATATTTATTCTGTGCACTCTGGAGGGATCGATTCCCATTGCAACTCATCCTACCTAATATATTTTTCATGATTCCGTGCAAAGCGGCATACATCATAAATGGCCGTTTATCGAAATATTCAGAGCGCTTGTGGAGTATATGACACTGTATAGGAATTACGACAAAACTAACTCACATTCGACAGACCATAAAAAGGACCACCTTTGAAATTGCTTTAGATTTTCAGATTGTGAGGCCCGGGGTTGCCGACAACATGAAGCTTCACTTGCGATGAAAACCTCCATTGCTATGCAAGTCACAAGTGCACATAAGAAACCAAAAATGTGACAACCTCTTAGCCATTCTCTCTCTCGACACATCTATTGGTCCCAGCTAAAGTTATGCTTCTACCGTTCGAACCTGATAGAAATCCACTGCACCGTCCCCCACAGGAGTGGCTCCGAGTGGTCACATGGGTGCCAAAAAACAGAGAAGTTGTGATTTTGAGGCCAAGTCCCTAAAGCGCCTCGGTCCCCAATACTATTCATTGATTCAGGGCAAACGTTAGTAAATTTTGACATTTGAGTTTATCATGTAAGGCATTGGAGCGTGCACGAGCGTGTTGGACGAGAACGGAGTGCTGGACATCGACACCACCATAACCTTGGAAGCAACCTGGCGCGGCATGGAGGATTTAGTTTCCATGGGCTTAGTTCGCAGCATCGGCATCAGGTTCACTCTCCTGTCTTTACGAAGTATGCCTGCTCGAACATTATGTGCAATTCCTGTATTGATGTTTTCTTTTTTACCAGCACAAACATGAAAGCGGTAGTACAGCAATGAACTATTTGTTCTCAAGAAAATCACTTTTGCACTCTATCTTAAAATCGCAGAAAACGGTAAAAGTGATGATTCGTTTTCTTTCTACTCCTTTTCCAGCAACTACAGCCTCCTCCAGACAAGGGAATGTTTGGCATACTCCAAGATAAGGCCTGCTGTGAACCAAATCGAGTTGCACCCCTACTTCCAACGCGATTCCCTTGTCAACTTCTGCCAGAGGCATGGTGTCTGCGTCACAGCGCACACGCCCCTAGGAGGCGCCACGGCCAATGCCATTATGTTCGGGTCGGTCTCGTGTTTGGACAACTCGATTCTAAAGGTAACTAGATCGACGTTGTATCATTGGTCCATTGGGTTAGCGACCAACCGACACTCCTGAATAATTCAAACTTTTTGACAGAGAGAAATGTGAAAGTGTGGGTAAAATCCTTTAACCTATATGGTGCTCTCGTTGGCGTCTTGCTCAATTTTCTCAACTGTTGATACATGTAAATAAAGTATGCCTCGACAATTAAAATATGTCGAAACACCATGGAAGCCCTGTGAAGGATAGAAAATCCACAGTAACACCACGCAGTTGCAATCTTAGCTAGAAAGGACATATCATTGGCCTAGCCAAAAAAGAAAATGCGTGGACATGTGAACCAATACTAACCAGTACCCTTGATCTTTTCTGTTTGTTTCCTTGGCTTTAGGGTCTGGCAAAAAAGTATAGGAAGACGGTAGCTCAGATCGTGCTACGGTGGAGCATTCAACGGAACACAGTGGTCATCCCAAAGACATCAAAACCTGAGAGGTTGGAGGAGAACTTTCAAGTTTTCGATTTTAAGTTGGAAAAACAAGACATGGACCTGATAAAGAGCTTGGACCGGAACTATCGGACGAATCAACCTGCAAAGTACTGGGGTGTCGATATATATGCATGAGTTTCGAGCCTGTTTGGAAAGAGAGCAAGGAAAAAACTTGGGAACAATTGGACATCTGCTGCATTTTGTAACAGAGTGCTTCTAGAAGTTCTACAATGTTGGGCTGAAATATTATTCACTTCAACTGGTCTCAGCAAAAGATAAGGAATAACAGAGTCTTCTATTCTTATCAAGAAAATGTGCACGGAAAGACAACGGCGCACAATATGCAAACTCCTTTCTCTTCCATGCATCTCAAAGTTATTGTCTCCTACTTACCTGAACTTTTTGTGATCCAATGGAAAACCGCACGCATGGATCCTCTGCCTTGCGATGTGCTTTCCTTGGTTTTTTAATCAATCTCAACTATAATTCATTCACGTGCATCAATGGTTGAGACTGATTGAGACACCAAGCATAGCACCCATCAAAAGACCGCTGCTAAAAACTCTAAGAAATCATAAATCTGATCATGAGAAAAACTAACATCTATAACTTTCAAGGGAAAATTACAATCTCGCTTCCCATGGAACATCCAGATTTTACTAAACCAACTCATAGTTAAAACAGTGAATACGAAGTACCAGCTATGTGCAGATTTTGGTTTAACATAAAGTTAAACTCTTCGTTCCGTTTTAATGGAGAATGCACAAAAGAAAAACAAAGAAAACATCTACGACAGAAACATTATTTACCTTCTATAAGACAAACACTATAAAAGTAAACTAGAGGAAAGCAATGCCAAATGATAATTCATCAAGACAAACCGATTACTAAACATCACTTACATCTGACTTAAAAGACAGGTAATGTAAGAAGTTTAAGAATTTAAACTCTGTAATTTCCCCTTTTCACCTTCCACTGGGAGGTTTGTCCAGTTGATATTTTTTGGTCAAAAAGTCCACCAATGAAACTGAGAGTTCTTAATGAAGAGAAAAAACTTCTATCCTCTGGTGGGTTGAACAACTCTATGTATTCGTCATACATTCCGCCAATTTTGATCCAGTGAGAATGTTAATTAGCAGCAATAAGTATGCCTAGTCAGGATAATGCAAGAGCTTCTCATGCCTTTCACTCTTTTTTGTTAGCAAACCAATTGGAAAAAAAAAAAGATCAGTCGTCCATCTTTATATCAACTTGGTCATTCTTATAACTGCATGGGAGTAACTCGTCCTACAGTCATATACAACAAACACCCAGATTAAACAACAGCTGGGATTAAGAAACCTATGATCCTAACTCACCTATTAACAATTTGCAGCCTCTTCTGTACAAACTTGTATATAGGCCACACATATCAGTAAATTAATGGGATGATAGCAAAGCGGTCCCATGGGTAGTTGTCGAATTTACTATGATACCACCTATGTGTTTCTGCTGCCACAAAGACCAAATTCGCCACCTGCCATCACAAATAACCAACCCTTCTACTCAGATGGATAATTATAACAAAAGAAGCTGCAAGTGCAGGATGATATTCTTATATATGATAGGACGAAAAGCGCATACCACAAAACCAAACAGCAACCAGATTGTCAGGTCTGATCCTCCACTTGCAACCACTAGTCCCGCATATATAACCTTTCATCATCAGAAGTGGCAGTTAGAACCATAAAAAAGCAAAGATAGTCAAAACCAGAATTTTTTAAGTTTTTCTTCTCAATCTCCTAGGTCAAATTCAGGGACTGGAACACCAGAGAGAGAGAGAGAGAGAGAGAGAGAGTTACTATCTCAGCCAAATAGTGAGGACACGACACACGTTCAAACCAATTGCCATGAGGGACTACATATTCATGACTTTCTTCTCTGCGTTCACGTAGTGAGCCCTGAGAATATCAGGAAAAATGGACAGTTAAGAGCAACATATTAATATGAGAACATCCGTCTAATCAATGCTTGTTGAGGCATTCCTCTCATCATCTAGTAAAATAAGTGAGATAGTCAAAGAGAGAGATCCTTTCAAACGTTGTTCTCCCATTCTAGGTTAAGTATGATGAATATCACATAATTAAACAATGCAGAAAATATGAAAATTTTGATTAAGAAAAGATATCGTGCAGGTTAATCACATCCTAGTAGCTCTTCAAACGCACCTAAGTGTTCAGAGATAAGATAGTGTCAATGAGAAACTAATCCCATTAATGGTAGAGCTACACATACAAGGATTCTATGACACTGATGCTGATGAATCCAACCCCAGAAAAAGATAATAGCACCAATCCAGTGACGCCATCCAAGCTTCATAAGAGGATTGACAAACTCCAACAAATCAAATTCGCTGGAGGCCATCTGATCTTTGCCTCTAACAATGAACTCAGACACTCGATTGGCTGAAAATTCATATACTTCCGCTGCAAAATTGCTGCAAAGTGACAATGGCGCAGCAGTGTAGAAACTTGCCATAGCAAAGAAAAGAAATCATCAATGAGAAGAGCTAGAAGCATGTCACATAATAGAATTGAAAGCCAAACATATTTGCACAAAAATAAATCACATCAAGCCATTGTAATGATAAACCACCTGCACCTAGGTGATCAACAGTAGTGCCTGAACGTAAATCTCACAAAGAAGACTACTCATTCACGGCATACCAGAAACGCATCCAGTTAAGCATAAACTTATGCTTGTGGTTCAATAAAACCAAGGAACTTCAGATATAAGTAACTACTCCAGAAGATACAGGGGTCCTGACTAGCAGGTCACCAGCTTCTTACCAGCAAGACACCACATGAGAACTGATAAAGAGAACGTATGTAATAGTTTAAATATTGGAACACACTAGCACCAGGACATTAGGCCCAACCCAAACATGAGATGTTTCACAGTGTACATGACAGCATCCACAAAAAACTAAACTACCATGCCTTCAATCCATAACAGATGGAACATCAGCTTCAATAACCCTATCATGGTGAATGAACTTGTCATTAACAGGCAAAACACATGCAATGAACAAAACAAAACACCATAGACAAGCCCACTAGATCAAAGATACCACTGTAGCTTCAGTAGCAACACTGATTTCCCATACATCAAATCATATGCAACAAACAATTACAATGAAGACATATATTGTTATAAATGCTTACAGAGTCATCTATAAGTCTTGAACTAAAGTGTGAATGTTCTCTGGCCCAGCAAAATGCACTATTAAAAGGAAGGCAATGGCATGCTTGAAAGTTATATAGAAAACTTACAAAAGTCCAGTTAGATAGGCAAATATGTGCATCTGAGCTGATGGGCTGTAGTTAAAAACATATATGTTCTCATAGAGGCGCCTCAAAACTTGTATCTCCATTAACAGAAGCAGAAACACAGACTTCCAAACCATGTATCTATGCTTTAGCGGAGTTGAACGATATCTATGCAATGTAAAAAGATGCGAGCCACCTGTCAAGTGGCCGGCAATAGAGGAATAAAGAAAGGGCTCTGAGGCAAGAGGTGCCATTTCATATGCATATAGCCATGTTGCAGCAAGCAGAAGCCCTGTCCATATGACAGCTAGAGCGTAAAAATGAGTGAAGAACCTTTGAGGGACAGTAAATTTCTGCAATTAACACACAAAATTGAATATTTAATACTCACTAGGGAAAAGTTCCATGTTCCGCAAGAAAAATTGCAGACTACTAAGCATGCAAATTGAACAGGACATCTGATATTTATTTCTTAGGAACTTACATTAAAAAGGCAGCACAACTTAAGGCAAGAACTCTTGAGCCCACTAAAGTGTACACAACATTCATTTCAGCAGAAAAGCCAGACAGCATGTCAATTCATCGCAAACGAAGAACCTTAGCGCAAAGAAAAGATAATAACCAAACCAAAGCAACTTGGGCTAGTGATGTAATAACAATAGTAATTGAATTCCAGAAAGAGAAAAGGCTTAATTAAAATCAAAGTTGTTTACATAATTATCTTGTCAAGGAAACTGGAAAAAAAGGAATTTGCATACATCTCTCTTTCGGTGGACTGTAAAAAGTTTACTAGTTAAGCTGTTGGATTGCGATCGATGCACTTTTCACCACTATCTTCTCAAATTAGTACTGGTGCATCATGAAAGTTAAGAAACAGAAGGTTAACAAACTTCTCTCACCAGTGAAAGGACGTCTTCCATATACAGTACCAATACAAGTAATTGAATCTGGAGGTTTTGAATCGGTGCCAAAAATAAAAAGGGAAAGAAGAGAAGAAGCAACTGCTAAATAGACCATTTGCATCCAACCGTGAGTACTCAAGTAATTAGGCCGTTTCCACTGAGGTATCAAATAAAGTCGGACAAGAAATATCAATTTGCAGTGTCTATCTCATAAAAACCGGAAATAAATCCTCGAGATGAAACCCATGTACTTTCTGTTCATAAATCCTCTAGCTCCTCAAGTTAATCATGTTATTTCTTGATGCCCTATTAAACCCACATTTGCCTTTTACTGATCTCGAAAAAGAAAGAAATGTCACAATTTCCTTCTAAGCCCATCAAACAACCAACAAGATGAAAACTTGTGTAAGCTCCCGGAAGCCCCAACGGCCACATTTACCAGAAGCCACTGATACTAACTACATTTCTCTCTCTCTCTCTCTCTCTCTCTCTCTCTCTCTCTCTCTCTCTCTCTCGACTCCGGCAAACTCATGGAAGCACCCACGGCCACGTTTACCAGAAGCATTGATACTAACTACATATTCTTTACCCTCCCTCCCTTATTACTGCAAACATGATTTTCTCGGTACACCAAGTCTAGGATGAAAGAATCCAAGTCTGACTGAAAATAGCTTCCAAGCACAACTCAAGCAAGAATTCAAATCAAATACTTGAACTGAACTCCCACGAAACCGTGCATTCCAAACATACCCCCGAAGGGCAAGAGAGAAACAAAGGAAAACGCGAAGGAAGCAACAGGAAGCGTCCCCATTACTTACACACGAAGAGGACTGCATGATCTTGCCCCTCTTGGCGAGCCCCATCACGGCGTCGTGAAGCAAACCGAGTCTCGGAAAGGGCAAGGAAGCGACCAACAAAGGCAAGATCCCAGCAACCCATGCCGCTCGCAGAAGCCCGACCAGTCCAAACTCCATCTTCTCTCGCCGTCTTCCGGTTTTCCTTATCAAAACTAGAAGGATTCGTTTCGTTCGATGCCCAGAAGAACCCGGGGTTCAGGCGACCATTTTCTTGAACTGCGGGGGGAATGAAGAAGAAGAAGGTGGAGGATGGTTGCAGGAGCTTATACACGGGGGTGGGAACCGTGAGCAAGCGATGGAATCGCGGGAGTGTGAGACGTTCAAGAAAAGTGATCCCAAGCGTGACGTGTCTGTAATTCACAGTTCGCTGGACAGGGAAGGAGTGCCCGCGACCGGTTCGTGCTTTTTTGTTTTTTTAGATTAATACCACCAAAAATGCCAAACTTGATAAATTTACTTCAAATTAATTTTTTAATAATCAAAAATTTCAAATTAGTACACATGTGATAATTTTACCCCAAACTATTTTTTATAACAAAAAACCCCAAACTAGTACATTTGTGACAAATTTACCCTCCATTAATTTCAATTAATTTATATTGATGCAAAAAAAATCACAAACTAGTACACTTGTGATCAATGGAGGGCTAAATCCAAAACTGGTATTTGACTACCATATGTCATTTAACAAAGCAATTTAACAGTAAAATTAAACGAAAACCAACGCAAGGTGAAATTGTCATAAGTATACTAGTTTGTAATTTTTTGTGGTTAAAAAATTAGTTTGGGATAAAATTGTTACATATGTAATAGTTTGGGATTTTTCGTAACATTAAACCATTTTTTAAGAGACTAGGGAGATAGATAATCATGTTATTATAATAAAAATCGGAAAAATGATGTCAACGATAGACCCATCAAATATATAGATCAGATTGAAAATAGTTCGACTCAAATTGATCCATTGCCATGCAATACAAATGTAATGACTCTCACTTGACCCAACTCATACCCAACACATCCTGACTCAACCCATATTGCTAAAATACTTTAATGTTTGAAATGAATTGAAAGGATATTGGAGAAGAATGTAATTGTATTGCTATATCTTGTGTACATGTACATTGCTCTATTTATAATGCTAGAAAGCAAGGTGAACAATAGAAAAAAAAATTCAAGATTACATTTTCCTATCTTGTACACATCAATCACAGATTGACTAAATCAAACAGTTCAAAATCAGAATTGGTATCTCAATTGGAATTGATTCATATCTTTGATGATGTCAAACCATATTTCTAATACTTTCCCTCAAGCCGGTGGCCTCTATATGTCGAGGCCCTCTAACTTGCTCAATAGGTATGCATGTTATCTTTGACATAATGGTTTGGTAAGAATGTCTGCAGGTTGCTCTGTAGTTCCATTTCCTCTTGTATTCCTTCTTGTATCTTGTCTCAAGTGAATTGATAATCAACTTCTATATGTTTAGTCCTTTCATGAAAAACTGGATTTGCCGCTAATTTTAGTGCGGCATCATTATCACAAAACAATTTACTAGGTCCATCAATTTGTACTCCAAGGTCTGAGAGTTGACCTCGTAACCTAACCATTTCGCAAGCAGTTTTCACCGTGGCTCGATAATTTGATTCGGCTAACGATAATGAGACGGTCAAATGCTTCTTCATTTTCCATAAAATGAGTGATCTTCCCAAGTTGATACAGAAACCAATGATGGATCTTCTGGTCATTAGACAAGTAGCATAATCTATATCACAGTAAGCTTCATCTTCATGTTACAATCACGAGACAGAAAAATACCCAGTCCTAGGCATCCCTTGAAATACTTTACAACTTTCAGTGCTACATTCATATGAGATTGTTTTGGATTATGGATGAATTGGCTTAGTATTTGTACTGCATAAGATAAATCAGGTCTCGTCATGGTGAGAGATATTAATTTTCCAACAAGCTGTTGATATCCCGATGGATCTTCAAGTAATGGATCCTCAACAGATGAAGATGAGCTCATATCATATTCACGTGTTGTCAGCTTCATATTATGTTCAATTGGTATAGCGGCCGGTTTACATTATGATAATCCTACTTCTAAAACAATTTCCAAAACGAATTTACGCTGGCTGAGGCAGATTCTTTTGCCATATCGAGCTATTTCAATCCCAAGAAAATATTTGGGAGGCCCCAAATCCTTAATGTGGAAAGTAGAGTGAAGATATTTTTTGAAACTTGCCATAGCAGACTCATTATTCCCCATGATGAGTATATCATCAACATATATCAATAAATAAATTGATGAAGTACCTTCATTCCATGTGAATAAAGCATAGTCATGTTTGGCGTGATGGAATCCCGCATTGGTTAGTGCTGTAGTAAATTTGGCGTACCATTGCCTAGAAGCCTATGTAAGCCCATACAGGGATTTACGTAGATGACATACTCGAGACTCCTCCTGTTTACGTAAACCCTGTGGAAGCTCCATATAGATCTCTTCATCTAGATGTCAATGTAGAAAGCATTATGAACATCCATCTGATATAATGATCAATTGCGAAAAGCAACAATGGATAAGAAAGAGCGAACGACAACTTCTTTAGCCACTGGAGAAAAAGTCTTATGATAGTCAAAACATTCGCATTGTGTGAATCCCTTCGCAACTAATCGAGCCTTGTATTGTTCAACTGAGCCATCTGCCTTGAATTTAATCTTATATACTCATTTGCAACAAAATCGCCTTTCGATGTGGTGGCAATTAAACAATATCCCAATTATGGCTTTCCATGAGGTCATTTAGTTTAGCCTCCATTGCATTTTGCCATCGGGGGTCACGTACCGCTTCATTGTAAGAAGACAGTTCCTGTTCTTTGGAAATGCGACTAAAACAACACATATGTTCTGGTGATAGTCGACTAAATGAAACATATGAGGACACAGGGTATTGTGTACCTAGAGAATTCATTGTTGGACATATGTAGTCTTTAGTCCGTGTGGGAGGACGAGTATGACGCCCAAAACGTCGAGGTTGTATAGTTCTAGTCTATTTAGGAGTTGGAGAAGACAACTCATGATGAATCCACGGTGGAGAAGTTGTTGATGGATTAAGTGAGTGGATATCCTCATATGATGAGACCAGCAATTCAACCCCTTGGTTTAAGGATTCTGTCGTGATTGGTACTTGTGGCTCAGGCGCAATCATTATATATTGAGAACCCATATATAAGTCTTCTTCTGACAAAAAATAATGATGGTCGAATGCCGAGGTAGAGGATTGTGATGAAGATGTAATTTCTTGAAATGGAAAAATGTCTTCATGAAAGACGACGACTCTGCTTACAAAAAATTGCCCTATAGAAATCTCCATAACACAATAACCTTTCTGCAAAGAAGGATATCCTATTAAAATACACCGTTTGGCATGAGGATCCATTTTATCTCGAGGGCCCACAGTTGTTGCATAGCATAAATAGCCAACCACTCTAAGATGATCAATCCTTGGCTATTTTCTATAAAGCAACTCAAAAGGAGTTTGCCCATCAAGAATTCAAATCGGCATGCGATTAATCAAATAGGCTGTCGTGACCACACAATCTCCCCAAACAAATTTAGGGCTTGAAGCTTGTTATTTGAGAGCTTGAGCTACTTCCAAGAGATGTCGATGTTTGCGCTCAACAATCCCATTTTGTTGGGAAGTGTATGTGCAAGAGCTTTCATGGAGTATTCCTTTGGAGGATAGGAAAGACGTGCATTTAGTAGTAAAGAACTCGCATTCATTATCCATACGAACTCGTTGGGCAGATTTACCAAATTGATTTTTGACTAGACAGATGAAATTAGATAGATGAGAAAAGGTTTGACTCTTGAATTTCATAAGGAAAACCCAAGTAACTCGACTATAATCATCAACAATGGTGAGGAAAATTTGTGAGCCGTCATGATGAGGGGTATGGTAAAGACCCTAGATATCCATATGAAGTAATGAGAAGGCACTAGCGGCTCAAGATGTGCTAATAGGGAATTGTGCCTGAGATTGTTTTGCCAAAGGGCAGATTGGACATTTGGTGTGACGCCCCTGGCCTCGGGGTTATTCATGTGACGTCCCATTCATTATTCTTTTTCATTATACAAGCGGAAGCATACTCGGGACGATCACAACAAAAGAACAACCAACGGAAATAAAACAAGCATTATGAGCAACTTTATGTTTACAGAACATGCAACATATTTAAACAAGCATTTCTCCTTTGGGTCATAGCAAACATCACACATATTCTACAAGCCTATTCCGAAGGCTTTTCTAATTACAAGCCGACGTGGCTTGGGCTTTCCTATCTCCACTATGATTTCTCGCTCCTCGCTTCTTCACCTTCACCTCAGTCCCGTCCGCCTGGCTATCTCACATCCCACCAGTGGCTCTATCCCGGAGCCGGTCCGCCCTGAGGCACCAAGTCCGTTAGGCCCTCATCGAATCATCACAAGCGTCGTGATTCGGCGATAGGCGCAGTCTTCTCTGACATTTATCACGGTGAGCACTTCGGCTCTTGGCTTCACGGGATTGCCAACGCGGGCTGGGGGAGATGTCATCCCTACGGACTTGAAAAAAGAGGAAACAACGGGGAGTGAGTCGAGGAGACTCAGCAAGTAAAATTTTACTAACAGGCGAGGACATATCAATCGTCATTACACGAAACATTTCTTGCCGCACCGGCCTCCGTGGCCGATCAAACAACGACGGGAATAGCAAGCATAAAACAAGGTTTCCAGGCATGGCTAAGTCACGGTTTACCTCATGTATCGCGCCTCGATTTCTAATTCGTGTTAGATAATATGCAAAAAAACACGAAACAAGGCAAACTTGCTATAGAGAACACAACATCGGAACACTAAGAACCGAGAACGGGGAAAGCTCGTGATACGACGTATTTCAACGTCATTTCCCGGTAGTAAAATCCCACTTACTCTTGATAAAACAAGAACTAAAGAGTAGAGAACGGGCGGAAAGGCGACGGTCTCGGTCTCGAACAATTCTCGGTAATGGCTTTTCTTTCTCTCTCTCGGATTTTCTTTCTCTCTCTTGGCTCTCGGCTTCTTCTCTCTCTCTCTCTCTCTCTCTCTCTCTCTCTCTCTAAATCTCGGCACTCTCTCTCTTGGTTAATCCATGTAAGTGGAAAAAGTGAGCCAAAACTCTCTAAAGGGTTCTATTTATAGAGGAAGTAAAGCTAGAGTTTTGGATGATGCGTGCGTGCACATATGTCATAGGGGGTATGAGGTATGCGCACGTATCATTGGAACGATGAGGTAAGCGCGCGCATCATCCCTTCATTAATGACCTAATTCCAAAGTAAAAAAAATGATGGAAATGGCCAAAAAGTCTCCCTTTCTCTCTCCTCACCAAGCTAGCCGTGGGTCTCTATCCTCTCCTTTGCTGGCTGTGAGTCTCCTCTCCCTCTCCCTTGATCAATTATTGAAGAGCAAGGCTCATAATAGCTTCATAAATGGCCATAATGGTAAGTTGAAAAAGAAGACCAAGGAATAAATGAAGGTAATGATATTGTGGATAAGGTTTGACCTAGTCAAACTTTCTAGGGCTTTCTTTAATTGGCTAAATTCGATGCCAATTTGTTTGGACCAAATGGATCTCGCGAAAATACGCACAAAACGTCCAAAACAAACCCTGCATCATAATAATTCTCAAACTTTTCCCGAGGATTTTCCACGACAAAACACGTATAAAAATCTTATTCAACCCGAGGTTCGCTGCGGGAATATCCTTAAATATCACCAAAAGACATCAAGTCCAAATTCCAATATTCTCGTATAAAAAAAAATGCCGAATCTTTGAAATCTAACAAAACCGGACTGCTTTGCACTGTTCACGAAATCGGATTTGAAAACATAGTAAATGAACTCCGAAAATTCTCAAATTCGGATATGTCATAAAAAAAGCCCTTAATAAACATTTTTCATGAAGAACACAAAATCTAATTCTCTCTGTAAACGCCATTTTCAGTCACTCAAAAATAGACTAAAAACAGTTCGCTGGAACAGAATATTTACTTCTCAAAATAAGCTCTGTCTAGAATCCAAATCATCTCAGAAAATTCCTAAATTTACACACATTATAGAAAAGGAAGTTCTCAACAACTTTCATGAAGGAAACTTTTCCAAAATCGGCCCAGAAAAGCTTGTAAAAATAAAGACGTTATGAACATCACCGAAATACCCATTCTGGGCATTTTCACGAGGTCCGAAAATCAGGCCATTGTACCACTCATATCAACTCCAAAAATTTCGAAATTAAAGTATGTAAAACTTCATGATGTTTGGAACAACTTTCAAGAAGAAAGTGTTTGGAAATTCGGATCACAAAAGTCTCCCCAAAATAACAAAACGAAGGAATACCAAGGATCCGAAATACGGTTTTCCAAAACAAGAGTAGAAATTTTTGTTCCAATTGGAAAACTATCAAACTTAAACCATAAACATTTTCCAGGGACTGAAATTGAGGATGTGACATTTGGGATGAGGAAAACGCACACTATGACCCTAGTGTTGATGAGAAATAAGATTTTTATTACTAACAATTACATTACAGTAAATGCTTTTACTTAATAACTCAAAATCATTTGTGAAACTGGTCCAAAAATATAGCCTTTGTGCAACACTACCCAAGCCCATCAGTTTGCCAGTCAAAAGGTCATGAAAGAAGCAATTTTTTGAATTGAATATGGCACAACAAGAATATCCTTGCAACCTTTTGAAACGGATAAGAGATTGAATTCAAAATCAGGAATATATAAAACATTTTTAAGGATAATATTTGAACTGAGATGAACAGTGCCAATTTTGGTGACATAAGTGATGTTCCCATATGGAAGTTGTACTAACATGGAAGAGTATGGTTTCCTTTGAACATCGGAAAATAATTTCTCATTGCAAATTATGTGATCACTAGCATCTGAATCAATTATCCATGCGTCAACTGATATTGAATTCGTCCTGCAAAGAAAAGTACCTAAAAAACTTCCAGTCTTGTTACTAGTTGTTAATCGACTTAGGGCCTCCATAATATTCTGGCACTAATCTTGGATAATTGTTTGGAATGCCCCATCAATCCTTTACGTAGAAACTTGATAAGCAGAAAATTCTTCGTCCTTTTTGTCTTTATCGTTTGGCTTTCCATGCAACTTCTAGCATGTATCAATGTTATGACATGGACTTTTGCAATATTCCCAATATTTACCTTTGGTTTTCGAATTTTTCCCATTAGATTTCTATGTCCACGTGGAATTTCGTGGGCCGTTAGATGGCCTCTATGCTAGTGCCGACGTGGCATGATAAGGGCCGTTGGATCGGGGCAGATGGATGAAAGAATAAGAGCCATCTAATCCTTTCTGATCACAGTCGTCTATTCGAAACCCTTTAGGGTTTCCATCTCTGTCAGTCCTTGCAGCCACTACTTGTGGATGCTTAACGATTTGGCCGGAGCTGGTAAATCTCACATGCTTAGTCGCGGCTAGCCGCTGACTTTCCTCTTGGACGACCAGCTGGTAAATCCGACTAAACGTCGGCATCGGCTCCATCGCCAAGATCTGTGACCGAAAGGGTGAGTACATCTCATTCAAAATTAGCAAAAAATGAGTTACTTTTTCTCTTTCTTCATCGCTCGGTACTATCGAAGCGTGCTCTCGGGTCCTTTGAGCTGTTCCTTGGCTGCCTCGAGCTCATTCCATAGAGCCAAAAGCCGGTTGAAGCAAGCGGTAATATAGAGGTTCCCTTGCTTCAATTCTAACAAGGCTCGAGTGATTGTGAACAGTTTCGCTCGATCGAGCCGCCCATACATCTCGCGGATATTTTCCCACATTTTCTTCAAGTCCTCAGTTCATGGGAGTTCGGCTGCGACGTCGAGGTTGAGACAATTTCCAATCCAAGTGAGAACCGACTGGTTACACTTCTGCCATTGCCTCTGGAGACGTTCGTAGGACGGAAAAGGAGCAACTCCTTCGAGAAAGCCATCCTTCTTTTGTTACAAGTGCTCGTCGGAAGTCTCGAGCCCAAGCATTGTAGTTGTCCGGTCCGACAAGTTGTAGGTTGATGAGCCGCAGCTTAGGTCTGTCGGCTGGCAACGTGTAGAGTGGGTTGCCCGGTTCGGGATGACCGCCACTAACAGGAAACGCATAGGGTAGGATTCTGGGTGGGAGAACCGATAGGGATTCATCCCTAGACCCGGTGGAATGGATCCGGATACGTGACCCAAAGTTGTCCAACCCGATCCTCCATTCAGGTTGGTTCCATGCTGAAAGGGAACCGACCCACCTCCATTCAGGTTGGTTCCAAGGCCTGGATTGCTATCCTCTCCTTGTGGGCTATGTTGGGTCGATGTCTGACCTGGTCTAATGGCTCGTTGATTTTGAACTGGATACCAATGGATTGTTGGCCACTGGATTAGGCCGGGAATATGAACTGGAGCAGGAGTAGATCCGGCAAATTGTTGAATGGTAGACTGTTCTTCTTCATTTGGATCAACTAAGTATGAGGCTTGGTGTTTTGGTGAGTTGGTGATTTCTTCCATTAAAGGATTTCTGGTATGAACAAAAAAATTTGAATTCCTACTCGGTGTTCTAGCTTGTTTTGTAGGATTGAGATTGCAACAACAAGTCAGAAAATAAACCGAAGGCAATTCTAGGATTGCGAAAGCTAGACCTAAATGGACTGCTCTAATACCATGAAAAATATTGAAAGGATACTGGAGAAGAATGTAATTGTATTGCTATATCTTGTGTACATGTACATTGCTCTATTTATAATGCTAGAAAGCAAGGTGAAAAATAGGAAAAAATATTCAAGATTACATTTTCCTACCTTATACACATCAATCACAGATTAACGGAATCAGTTTAGAATCAAAATTGGTATCTCAATTGGAATCGATTCATATCTTCGATGATATCAAACCATATTACCAACAATGTTTAATCTAATCTAGGAAAACTTGTATCTAAATTGAGGTTAGAACACGAAGTGAGCAAGTGTGAGCTCAAGTAAGATTTAGAGAGAATGAAAGAGAGAGTCATAGGAGGTGAGATGGGTCTAAATAAGTTGTGAATCAACTTAACACCTATATAATTAGGGGTGAGCGGTTCCATATTCCATACGAGTTTCACCTGAAATCGAAAACCTATCCGTTGGAACAGGCTCTTTATTTTTTGAAACCTGGAACCTACCCCGTGATAGGTTCTAGGGTCAGTTCTAAAGTCTACTCATGTTCCACCTATATTATTAATTGAACTATTGCAGTGAATTATCATATTTAATAACCACCATTTGTTACTACAATCCACTTACCACAACTTATAGTTAGACACACGAATAATATAAAATATTAACAAAGTAAAAGTCTCGATCATAAAATAGAACCGCAGATTAGTGATTACAAATTATACACTTATCATCGAACGTCATGAAATATTACAGGATCACGCAAAGATACAGACAAAGAAAAACACAAACTTATTACAAGTTATAGGTACCAGACACTTACCTAGAACCTAGAACCTATCTGTCAAAATAAATTTTATAATTTTTGGAACGTGAAACCTACCCTGCATATCCTGGAACATGGAACCAAATAGGTTCCCACGGTTCTTAGGTTCCAGGTTCTACTATGGAACCATGCTTACCCATTTATGACTTATTTATTTAATATAAATAACTCATATAACAACTCAGCCCATCGTATATGGGTTAATAAATGGGTCTATGACTCATTTGGCAAGTCTCATTAACGGTTACTAAATTTTGTTCCTCAATACTACTTATGTATTAGCACATTATAATTTTTTTGATGATATTTTAATTTTGATCTTTGTTAAAAATTAAATTAAAATATTTTGGATTTTATAAGCAATAGGCCTCATTCATGAGAAATACCTAGTTTTATATATTTTATATATATAGTATCCACTTCTATTAATATGTCTTATAAATAATTAATTAAAGCAAGGCAATTTGTCTATGTGGGAACCTTATGATAAATTCAGAGAGATAATTGCATTGATTGGCCTTCCCCAACCTTTTCACTTATAAATAAAAATGTTTAGAATAAGGACAACATGAGTGTCATAATTTTTGTATGGGCTCACTTAAGTGCCACATCGGAGTAAAATCGATCATTTGAATGATATTCCTAGCGAATCGTCTTATGTGGATTTTTTTATTAATTTTTCATTTCCACGTGAAAAATAAATTGAAGCGGAGAATTTAAAATGAGAGTTTACTTTTATAATAAGCAAAGTTAAAAGTTTTACGGATCTTGTTGAACAGCGAAATAAACAAAGATTGTCGTTTTCAATGCATTTTCTTGTTTGTACTAGGAGTGATCGGTTTCAAAATGAGTTTTTTCCAGACTCGGAACACGTTTCTCAATTTTTGACATCTAGAATCTGCTTTGTTTGCCTTAAAACCCGCCCTATCGTCTGGTCCAGTTTTAAGGTCTACCCGAGAACTGATTTCTTTTTTCTTTTTTCATTTGCTCATTTAAAAAAAACCAAAGATAAATAGCAGTTACAGCAAAATAGTATGAACAATAATATCAATACAAAACAAATAGAAATATAAAGCAATAAAAAAGTTAAGCTCATTTATAAAGGATATATCATCTTTTTCCAACTTCATAAAACAGATTTTAATCGGTTCCTAGCTAGGTGGCTGGGTTCGACACCCAGAACTTTACACCTATCCACACAATACCGGCTCCAAATTTTTAGAACGGAAACCACACTTGTTTCCATGACCGGTTCGGTTTAGTTCGCCGTTGCACAACCCTAGTCTGAATCATGTATAATCGATATATTGAAAAATTACAATTGTTTTTCGTAATATGTGGTATATATGCAAAACCAGCCGTAACGTTGCTGGTCGGGGGGCGGTTACTTCTACTACCTACAAAACCCTACGCCGAACTCCGACAGCACTGAACCGAGCACACGAGGCTCCTCACTCGAGCTCGCCGCCCATGGCCGAGCCCACGGCGGAGCACGGCGAACTCCCTGCGCCGGACACGGCTGGGGACGCCCCCTCGTCGAACGCGAGCGGAGCCCATCGAACGCCGGAAGAGCTCATCGCCAAAGCCATAGCTCCGGTGAAGGGCGAGTTCCTCCGGCCTCCTCCGGTCAGGCCCTACTCCTCCGGCCAGAGTGACGCCGCCCCGGAGGCCAGAGGGGGTGCTCCGCAGTCGGGGCTGGTCAAGGAGAAGAAGTCGAAACGCCAGCTGAAGCGCGAACGCCAGCAGGTCTCTCCTCTCTCTCTCCTTGCGATGTCTTTGAGCGTTTACGTGTCTTTGCCTCGAGAAATGCTCAGTTCACTGTTCAAACATCTCGAGTACTTGCTCGGGACATTGATTCGCTTTTGTCTCATTGCGTAAAGTAAATTGAATGTAAGAACGCATGGTCTCGTGCTTTCTTATGTAGTTGCTGTCGACTTATCTCAAAGCCATCGCGTAAAAACTGAATCTTGTCCTGAGTAAGATGAGGGTCTAGACATGAAAACATGATCTTGTGCACTGGTAAGAGCCACTTTGATGGTTAATGATCCCATATGATTGCTAAAAGTCGTGGGTTTGTTTTGAACTTTACCTATAAGGATGATGTGTTTATGAGTAGGCTGAGGAGCTAGTTGATGATTTTGTGTTTGGTGTTGTGTCGGTACGATCTTAGGAGTATGGTTTGCAAAGCTTTCTTATTCATTTGTTAATATTGTGATGCTGAGAGGAAGCTCTTTTGGAGTTGGAAAGGAATGGGAAGAATAAGTCTTTGGCACTTATGGGATATTTATCTGTCTTCTGTTGCTAAATTCAAGTATTATGATTGATGAAAGGACATAGTTAACATTAACAGCTTTTGTCACCTGCTTATGTAGAGAAGGCAGGAGTTCTGAAACCATGACTTTCGAATAAATTGTGTGGTTTTAAGTAGATATACTGATTTGTAGAATTTTTGCTTCTTACTCTGAGAAATCTGATTGTGCTAGCCTATTCCTTTGATGCTACTCCAGTTCTAAGTGCTCTGATTCTAAAAAATCTATTTGCTCACTCGCATTTAGTTTCTGACCATGATTTGTCCGTTCCTAATTGTTTAGGAAAAGAAATCTGCTTTAAATCTCTGTCCTGAGATTGCAAAAACCGGTGACATAAGTTCGTGTCGTTACCAAGATAAGTGCCGCTTTAGCCATGACCTGGAAGCATTTAACACTCAGGTACTTAACTAGTAATCTGCTGACGATATATTCGCTGTTATCTTAGGGATATTTTGGATACATCTATCATTCATCCTTTGGTCTTTTAAATGAAGAAACCAACTGATTTGGAGGGAGAGTGTCCTTTCTTGGGTGCTGAGGAGCCATGCCCTTTTGGTTTAGCCTGTAGATTTTTTGGTACACACAAAGATGCTGCTTCTTCCTCTACTCTGAGTTCCCACAAGCAAAGTTTCGAAATAAATATGCTGAAAAAAGATGTACAGAAACTACTGTGGAAGAACAAAATGCGACTCCCTAAGTCTGAAGCCCGTCTTAAAACTCTTGGCCTTCTGGTAAGTATACTATGGCTCCTATAGTTATATTCTCACTTTGGATGGATTCAGATCAAGTCCTATTCTTGTGTCTCTTGAATCTTTCTCCATCTTGTTTACTATTTTTACTGATTTACTGTGTACTTTGCTTAAAAGAACTGGATGTTAATATGTCAATCTTGTTTTCTTTTCTTCAGGTTCACAATAAGTCAGTGAAGAAGATTTTGGAAGAAGTGGAAAGTAAACAACCTGCTTCAAAAAACTGTAGTGTTGCTAATGGAAATGGCTGTAAAGATGAGGTTCCTAGCAAAATGACTAGTAACTTGGACCATCCACGGGAAGTTGCCGAAGAGGATAGTGCCGTCACCATCAATGATGCAGTTGCTGGTGAACTCCGGCCCCCCAAAAAGCAGAAAAATGTTCTTGAAGAGGAGAACTTTACTAGCGAAACCAAGAATGGTCATTTTTCTTAGTGTCGCGGTGAATCTTCATTGCAGCTTCTTGTTCTTCCATGAATCTGGAACTCATTGATTATGTTGCAACAGGAACCCATATCCTGCAGATTGCCTCTAAAGAAAGCTACACGATAACTGAACAAGAAGCCTCAACTGATAATATGATGACAGAGAATGATAGAAGTCTTAAATTGCACCCACGTGAGAAAAGGCTCATTGATTTGAGGGATAAGCTGTACCTGGCCCCTCTGACCACTGTTGGAAATCTACCTTTCCGAAGGGTTTGCAAATCCTTAGGAGCTGATGTAACATGTGGTGAAATGGCTATGGGTACAAATCTATTGCAGGTACATGTAAATGCATATGTGTATGTTCTATGCACTCATGTTTTTGCTCTAGCATTCTGGAGCTTTTATCAGTGAACATTATGTACTTTTGCTTTCATGCAACCATGGAGTTTTTTCGCTTTGGGTTTGTGTCACGTGCCATTCAATTGAATTAACAAGCATTGTTTTCGGGGCTCTTATATCTCCAATTTCAAGAATCTCATTAGTAGGAAGATATTAGAAAAATTTGAGCTTTGAATATGTTGCTTGGCTTTTATATCTTCCCTTTGGTAGGAGTAATGTTGTAAACTAGCAGTGCAGATTATATCGAACGCCTCCATTTACACTTCACGGTTATAGTTCCTTGATGGATGTATTGATCTTGACACGAGAATTAACATCCTGGATACCATCATCAGTTGCATTAGCATTCTTCTCCCTGGATTCACTATTTTCCAAGTATAAACATCTCGTTTCTTATGTACCACTCAATGGTTGAACAGGGTCAAGCTTCGGAGTGGGCTTTGCTGAGGCGACATTCATCTGAGGATATATTTGGTGTACAGATATGTGGGGCATATCCAGACACTGTAGCACGGACTGTTGAACTAATAGATCAAGAGTGTACGGTAGATTTCATTGACATTAACATGGGCTGCCCGATAGATCTAGTTGTTAACAAGGGTGCTGGATCAGCTCTTCTTACTAAGCCAATGCGGATGAAAGCCATCATAGAAGCAGCTTCTGGCACAGTAGACACACCCATCACTGTCAAGGTATATGAATGATCAGTCTAGTCCTAACAGGCTGTGTGGACTAAAAACAATGAACTCAGTCGGTAACATCTAATCAAATTGGAAATTGTGTCTATGATTTGTTTCTTTGGCCTCAAATTGACATGCTTTGTCATGTTGTGTACTCGAGCTTCTTTGCATTTCCTTGGTTGGTTGGGAATTTTTCTTTCAAACTTATCTTCCGAATTGTTTGATTGGTAGGTGAGGACAGCTTATTTTGAAGGGAAAAACCGCATTGACTCACTGATTGCGGATATTGGTTACTGGGGCTCAAGTGCAGTTACCATTCATGGCCGATCACGTCAGCAGCGTTATAGTAAGCTTGCTGATTGGGACTACATATATCAGTGTGCTGCAAGAGCCCCTGATTCTCTCCAAGTCCTGGGGAATGGGGACATCTTGTCTTATGTTGACTGGAACAAGCACAAGTCTGACTGCCCCAGCCTTTCTACATGCATGATTGCTCGAGGGGCATTACTTAAGGTTTGGAACTCAAGCATGTTGTTATCTCTTTCTTTCTTTGCTTTCAATATTTATATTGTGACATTATCCTGATTGTTAAGTTCATCACGTTTTCATGGTTTTATTATATTAAGTTTAGACAGTGATATTTGTCATCTTTTTCCCAGCCTTGGTTATTCACTGAAATCAAGGAACAGAGACACTGGGATATTACTTCTGGGGAGCGGATGAACATTTTGAAGGATTATGTTCGCTTTGGACTTGAGCATTGGGGTTCCGACAGAAAAGGTATTGTCATTTTTGCTCACCGTCTCTTTAGATAACTGAATGATGAGAACACAAGTTACTGCCATGAAGAGATGAGGAAGGACTAGCCTTTTTCCTTCTATTGTGAGTAAAATGATGAAAATAGTAATACCTCTTTCTTACATAGGAGTGGAGACAACTAGACATTTCTTGTTGGAATGGCTGAGCTACACGTATAGATATGTACCAGTTGGGCTTTTGGAAGTCGTCCCTCAGCAACTGAATTGGCGTCCGCCCTCCTACTATGGTCGGGATGACCTGGAGACACTAATGGCATCTGATTCTGCAGCTGACTGGGTATGATTTTCTCCTTTGTTCCAAACGCAAAATTTATGTGGAAAGGTACCGTGAGCAGTAAAAGCTTATAAGTGCTGATATAAATTTCCGACCCTTGCAGGTTCGGATCTCAGAAATGCTTCTTGGTAAAGTTCCAGATGGCTTCACTTTTGCGCCAAAGCATAAATCAAATGCTTATGACAGAGCAGAGAATGGCTAATTATTAAGAGTTTTGCATGATATGACACCATTCTTTTGGTGTAGTGATTTTGGTCCCGCGATGTCTTCGTGTGGCAATTATACTGATATATGCCTTGAGGCTGCGAATCTTGTCTTAGGACGAGCCTCAGGAAATTACCCATGCAGCGTCTGGAAATGGCTATAAACAGGACGGCTAGGTCGCTGCGCGGGCATTGTCAAAGCAATGTATTACTTCAACAACCGTGAGATCATAATTTATCCATCTCGACATGTCTGCTTTTACCTTGTATTCAATAAAGCATAAAAAATTTTAGAATTTGGACAGCCTTTTTGTTTCGCGTAGTCGCTTTCCAGTTTCATCTGGGGGTTCTGAGCAGGTACTAGCAACAAGCATAAGCAAGTTTCTATCGATATTTGTTCCCTGCCAGTGTTTCAAAGCTTCACTTCACTGCTTAAAGACTCTTCGAGACCGGAATATCGAGTTTGAGTTGAACTTGATTCATGCGAACGAGGTGACTTATGTTAAAGATCTTTTGATGTTTGAGTTCACAAAACCTGGTCTAGTAAAAAATTGGATCTCTGAGATCTGAGCACCAAATCTTCAATGGCCAGAAGTACAAAATCTCGTCACGACAGGTACTTCCATTGCTGGAGAGCGACTGCCCATGAATCCATCCAATCTTATAACGCAGGCAAGCAAACTTCGACAAGCAAACTGGTGTTTCCTACGGTGTTACATAACGATTGAGCAGAGCGAGTGAAGTGCGCAATTTGGAGAGCCATGAGTCGATAAAAAAGCAAGAAACGTCTGAGATTTTGCTCATCGTTAGAAGCTCCAAGAGAAGCGTATGAACTGCTTTTAGCTACCAAAGAGAGCTTCTAATTCCCTAGCAACTGCAGAAAGGAACGAAAGAAGCCGGATCTCTTTCTGGGGAAACTACAGACGGAACAAAACGTATTACGTATGGTCATGGAGCTCAATACTTCGCAATTGAAACGCGGTGACAAGAAGCTGAGCGCGAATCTGAGTTCTTGAAGCATATGAGATTATATGAACAGCGAGAACGATAAAAAAGGGAAGAGAACTCCGTCTAATTCTTCATCTATTTCTTTCATCAAGTAAATATGAAGCAGTCAAGCAAAAGCTGGTATACAATGCGATACTTGAGGTTAACAAAAAAAATCATCAGAACGAAACTCAATCTTCTTATCCCACCCTCAAGATCACGGAAACAACAACTCCTACCCATTTTTTAGTTTCTCAAAACTGGAGACGGACCGATATACCGAGGTTTTGGATTTTCGGAAGCCGAATTTCCCCCAAGGCAGGCCCATCCATCACAAAAGCAATTGGATCATTCCTATACCCCTTACCCCAAATCAGGAATCACACGTAGCTTCGTCATTGTCACACCTCAGGAGACGAAGGATGGCATCTAAACTGGGTGCTCAACCTTCTCTTCTTTCTCGGTCCGAGCTTTAACCCAACCCCCATCAATGGACTCTATGCTTCCATTCAAGCCATCATCCAGAAAATCGCCAACCCTCTTCACCTTGACCTCGGTGGGCTTGACAGGGTAATTCCCCGAGAAGCAAGCATAGCAGAAGTTTGGTGAGTCACTGCTCAGATACTTCTTCAAGCTATCGAAAGACAGGAATGCGAGTGAATCCGACCCAATGAACTCCCGTATCTCCTCCACAGTCATCCTGTTAGAAATCAACTCCTCCGAGCTCGGCGTGTCCACTCCATAGTAACAGGAAGCAATTATGGGTGGACTCGCGATCCTCATGTGTACCTCCTTGGCCCCCGCCTCTCTGATCAACCGCACAATCTTTGATGACGTGGTTCCCCTCACGATCGAGTCATCCACGACGACAACTCTCTTACCCTCTAGCACTCCCCGGACCGGGGCGAGCTTAAGCTTCACCCCGAAATCCCTAATGCTCTGGTTAGGCTCAATGAAAGTCCTTCCCACATAGTGAGACCTAATCAACCCCTGCTGGAATGGGACGCCAATCTTCACAGCGTAACCAAGAGCAGCCACCACGCCGGAGTCTGGCACCGCGATCACGACATCACACTCGACCGGGGACTCGGCGGCCAGAATCTCCCCGTACTTAGACCTCGACTCATAGACAGACCTACCGAACACAATGGAATTCGGCAGCGAAAAGTAGATATGCTCGAAGATGCACTGCTTCGGCTCGGGGTGCGGCATCAAGCAGAGATTATGCTCCCCATCCTTATCAATCACCACAACCTCCCCAGGGTTCACTTCCCTCACATAAGTGGCCTCAATCAGATCAAGAGCACAAGTCTCGGAGGCGAAAACGTAAGCACCATTGCTCCTCCTACCCATCACCAATGGCCTAAACCCATGTGGGTCCCTAACAGCGACGAGCTTATCCTCAGTCAAGAACACCATGGAGTACGCACCTTTGAGCTTCTCGCAGGCCTCGATGATGCGCACGAAGAAGGGCCTCGCCTTCGAGATTGCTATCAGGTGGAGCACCACCTCCGTGTCCGAGCTGGTGTTGAAGATGGACCCGCTCTCCTCGAGCTGCGCGCGCAGGGCCCGGTAGTTCACCAAGTTGCCGTTGTGGGCGACCCCGACGGAGCCGAACCGGTAGCCGGCGACGAAGGGCTGGACGTTCTTGAGCATGGAGGAGCCGGCGGTGGAGTACCGCACGTGCCCAATCGCGGAGCTCCCCGGCAGCTGGTCGAGCTTCGGCTGGTTGAACACCTCGGACACGAGCCCGACGCCCGTTATGGACTGGAGAACGTTGTCGTGGACGGCCACGATGCCGGCGCCCTCCTGGCCGCGGTGCTGCAGCGCGTGGAGGGCCAGGTAGCAGAGCCGCGACGCCTCCGGGTCGCCGTAGATGCCCACGACGCCGCACTCCTCGCGGGGCTTGTCGTCGGACTCGTCGCGGAGGGCGGCGTCGTCGTGGAGGGGGCGGTCGCCGCCGGGGGCGAAGAAGCCGGAGAGAGGGCTCCCTGCGGCGGCGGAGGAGGGAAGCCTGTGGGTGTGGGGAGCGAGGGATGGCTTGAGGGGGAAGAGGGGTTTAGAGAGGGTTGTCGGGGGGAGGCGGGCGCGGTGGCGGAGGGAGAGGGCGGTGGCGGCGGAGGCGGAGGCGGAGGCGGAGGCGGAGGCGGAGGCGTTGGAGGAGAGAGGGGAGCGGCGGGCCGGGAGCGGGGAGGCCGGGGCTAGGGCGGCGGAAGCCATGTAAGGGGGTGGTTTCGCAGAGAGAGCGAGGAAGACGAAGAAGAAGAAGCCGACGACAACGACGACTTGCTCGAGCCTACGGGGAGAAAATTGGCTCGTCTAGGTTTTTAAGGACTAGTTCTTTTATTATTTTTGTCGAGGGAAGAAAATATCATAAAATAATATCAAAGAAGGTGGTAGAAAAATTGGGTTAATTCCAAAAAAAAAGCACTAACTTTAGGTTGAACGATAATTTTGGCCCGAACTTTTTTTTGTTCCATAAAAAAGCATCAACTTTAGGTCGAGGGAAAATTATGACCTGAACTTTTTTTTATCCCGTAAAAAAGTACCAACTTTAGGTCGAGGGACAATTCTGGCCCGAACTTTTTTTTGTCTCCTAAAAAAGCACCAACTTTCACTTAAATCCCAAATCTTGCCCTTATTGACTTAAAACCATTGATTTTCCAACTTGACTATTCTACCTTAGCAATAAATCCACGTCACTTGCTGACTGGATTTAAAGCATTATTCATTGTCTTATTTTCTAAACTATAGCTTGAAGAATAATGGTGAAACTGTTCGTCTCCTTTACTTCACCAGCAAGTCAAAAATATCTCCAGATTGAATCTTTCTGGCCAACCTTCGTCGTTTTGTCGTAATCTAAAACTATAAACCACCGCCTGTCAACAGACGCCATCAAAGAGATTCGCCGGGCTCACCACCATAACTTTTTTTCTCAAACAAGGGTAACTTCAGACAGAAAATCAATGGAGGGCCAAATTTAAGATTTAAATGAAAGTTGATGCTTTTTTACGAGACAAAAAAAAGTTCGGGCCAGAATTGTCCCTCGACCTAAAGTTAGTGCTTTTTTATGGGACAAAAAAAAAGTTCGAGCCAGAATTGTCTCTCCACCTAAAGTTGGTGCTTTTTTATGGAACAAAAAAAAGTTCAGACCAGAATTATCCCTCGACCTAAAGTTGATGTTTTTTTTTAATTAACCCGAGAAAAATTGGATTACCTACCGGTGAGATTGGGCGGAATTACCCCCAAAAAACATTTATGAATATAGGGAAACTGACACAAATTATCTTTGAACTTTAGTTCGATATATAATGTTGTCCCTGAACTTTTAATTTGTTCAATATAATCCCTGAATTGTAATCCAATTTGTAACGTGATTCCGGAACTTTTGATATATGCTCAATTTAATCCATGAACTATATCAAGATTTAAATATAGTCCTTTCATTAATTTCAGTGCAGGGACTATATTGAACGATTTTATATAGTTAGAGAACTATATTGAATATGCATCAAAAGTTCATGGATCGTATCGAATATATTAAAAGTTCATGGATCACATTGAACATTAGGTTAAAATTCAAAGATCGCATTGAACGGATTAAAAGTTCGGAGACCACATTGTGCATCGAGTTAAAATTCAGAAACTGTTTATGTCATTATGTCACGAATAAATTGGAACTTTTGGACTGAGTTGAAGACTTTCAAAAGAGGAAAGTTTTATCTTCCCACCTTGTATTTCCACCCAATTTTCTTTAAAGAGATGGAGTTTTCCTTTTTATTTGTTGAATTGAAACTTTAAAGTAGCGAATCACGTTTACAAACTTTCTTCCTTATGTAGGATATGGTTACCATATCCAAGAATAACATATTTAAGTGGATATTACGATATATATCGTAAGCCTATCTTTTCTTCATTTTTTACTCCTCCATGCATGTAGATAATTTTGCCCAGTAGAGAAATTACTAAGATTTTATCACATGACAGGAAAGGTCGGTGCTATATTCATCTCTTGTATAACTAAAATCACCCAATTTTCATCAAAAAGACAAAATTACCTCGCATCACTCCATTGCAATTTAAGTGGCGGCGCCACATTTATTAACTTTCCTTTTTTTATTTTGTTTGTTTATGTACAGGATCTAGTTACCATAATAAAAAATTTCACGTGTTTAGTTTTTCTTTATTGTAGATAACTCGGACATATTAAGGAAGGAGGTCTAGGGTTGCCTCATCTAAAATTATGAAACAAAGTTTTGCTTAGCCGTATGCTTTGGAACCTCATAAATTGTCTGTCATCTTCCTTGTGGAGTAAATGGGTTAATAGTACCAAGTGTAGAGGTAATTCAATTATGCAGCTTGAAATCAAGGGCTCTATGGCATGGAGTTGGAGTTGTATTCTTCAACTAAGACCGGCTTTAGTTTCAATCATATCTAGACCAAGATATTGTTGGCAAGAGTATACAATGAAACCAGAAATATGAGACCGGCAGTGAAATGGTCCCAATTGATCTAGAAAGGAGGTATTAGCAAGCATAACTTCATCGGCTGGCTAGTTTGTAGAGATAGACTACAAACAGCAAAAATCATATCACGTTTGAAGCCTGAAGTAGATATTCATTGCAATTTTTGTATGTCTGGTCTGGAAAGCAGAGACCATCTATTCTTTCAGTGCACCTGGACCGGAAGCATTTGGTGCACTATTCTTGCACAATACGGAATTCGACGCCCTATAGAAGGATGGAATGATGAACTTAAATGGATGATCAAGGCTACAAAAGGTAAGGACTTAGCGGCGAGACTTTTAAAGGTATCTTTCCTAGCGATCATATACTGCATTTGAATGGAGCGTAATCGTAGATGCTTCCAACAAAAGTCAAATAACGCCCTTATCATTTTGGCTAAAGTTTGCAAACTTGTCAGAGGGTGAGTTTCGCACTATAAATCTTTTAGACCGTCCCGAACAGATGAAACTTTGGCTACTATATGGAGACTCCCCCACTCCATTTTTTGTAATCTTAATTCTATTTGTAATGTTGGGGAATGCCCCTAAGCTTCTGTACATCATCTTATAAATACTACTTACATTTACACCAAAAAAAAGATTTTACTTCCATAAAAATTAGTTTTTTTCGGAAAAAAACAAATTTCCAAGAAACCTATTTTTTTTTTTACTTTGTCAATCAAATTTAAGGTTAAATTGTCAAATAGAATTTAGAAAAAAAATATATGGAAAATATTTTAACATGATCACTTGTTTACAATTTTTCATTTTTATTGTGCATATCACCATCAAACCCTTTCTTATCAGTTTTCTTCTATATAAGAAAAATCTGAATGCAAACGATGTTTGTAATATAGAAAAATACCTGAAAATTCTAATTTGTTGATTTTACATAAGTAAAATGGAATAACACAAAAAGATGCCCCTTTAAAAATTTTACTACAAAGTCCCGACAATGTTAATGAAAGATAAAATTTGACTGCAAAGTCCCTTTAAAGACAATACCAGAAAACCTTTTCACAGTACAACGGAAACTTGAAAGATGAAATTAAGTTAATTCAAAACTCTGCCTAAAGTAAAAGAAATATGTTAATGAAAGCTTGATTTCATTCAATTTGGATTTGGCAAAGAAAATGTCCATTTTTCCTTTTTAACAACAAAGGATTTAAATCTGAAGGGAAACCACATTAGAAAAAGACTAAATTGAGGAAAATTGTATAAATGTAGAATCCATCAAGGGAAATTTCGTCTATCTTGTATAAAACGAGTGTATTTAGCCATATAGAAGGTAGAAATAATGCCACCATTAATTGAAGAACGGGTGATTCCAAAATAGTAATTACAAGTACATTTTAAGTAACTTTGAGGGAATATAATTTCTAATGAATTATCAAATGAAAATATACCTCCAAAAGGTAAACTACTTATGCATTTAACATAAAATACAATTACGTTATACAACATAATTAGATGGAAATCCATGGGTTGCACGGAATTAATACGCTTGATAAATAATTAAAAAGATTTCAAGAAAAATTTTGACAATTTTTATTTATTTTTTGTTCCTTTAAATAAACTATTGTCCTTGCACAATATATGTGACGTTATATTGAAAAAGTTATGTATAGAGATAGAATTCATGTCTCAATGATAAGTTTCTTACTGATAGTCTTCATTGGACCTCCTAGATAGTAGAAACAAACTATATGTTTCTTTCTCTCCAATAGTTTAAGAACGAAAATAATATTTTAAAAGTTTTGAAAACAAAAAAAAAACATGTATAATACTACGAGGCGTAATCATATACTTTCAAAGGTCTCGAGAATTTCATATTTTTTTTTAAAAAATCAAATTATTATAGTAGCAAAATGCAAAGAAAAAAGATATGATTTTTTTTAGGAAAAATGACACAAACAGTGTTTAAACTTTTATCCAATGTTCAAATGATCAATGAGTTTTTAATTTGTTCAATATAGCCTCTAAACTTGAATTAATGGAAGGACTACATTGAACATTATTATATAGTTCAAGGACTAAGTTGATTATGTACCAAAAGTTTAATGATCATATTGAACAAATTAAAAATTCATGAACCAAATTGAACATTAGGCTAAAGTTCATGAACTACATTAAAATAAATTAAAAGTTTATGCATCAAATTACACATTTGATCAAAATTTATATATTGTTTGTATCATTATTCTTTTTTTTTTAGTAAATAATGGTCATCACCGCCCTAAAAGTCCTACAAACAAGTTGCGAGTGGATATGAAAATTATAAGAATCATTTAATTTTCAGTCCGAATAAGCATGGAAGCTGATCGAAAGGACGGCGACTATCGCCGTCCATGGACCGTCAATCACGCTGTATTTAAGTTGCACTTTTTGACCGGTCCAAGGTTCCTGGAAATCAGATGGAAGGAGCCATAAACCATCGCGATAGTGACCTGAGCATCTCACTTTCCTCAATTGCAACTGCTAACTGTATGTGAGAAAGTATTGCGGGAGTATTGAATTGGTATTAAAATACGTATATACTTAGGATGAGGATGTATTAATATCCTAATAGATCTTAACCGTTGATGTATTAATAATAAAATTTCACAACTACCCTTGCTAGCTTGGATTAATGGATTGGATTGACGAGATGCCGAATGACGACACCGGCAGAGATAGAGGATCTCATCCCTCCAAATACTTAAGCCGGTAATGTTGGACATAGACTCGCTTGCATGATATGAACAAAGAACAAGGCAAAACACAAATTCTATAGAGAAAATTCGGTTAAATTATAAAAAAAAAATCATAAATATATTGTAAGAATGTGAACTCAGTATTTAAAATTTTTAATTTAAATAATTTATTCTTAAATCTTTTAATGATTTGTCAACTTTGGCCGGCAATTCCTGACGTGAAAGCTGGCCGTCACTAGTGTGGAATTTTTTTTTATTTTTTTTCCTTTTCTTCTCTTTCTTTTTTTTTTCCTTTCTTCTCCCACCCAGTGTCGAGAGTTGAGCCTCGACTGCTTCAACTAAGTTTTGACCTCGCCGACCATGGCGATTGGCAAAGGAAGAAGGAAAAAAGAAAGAAAATGAAAGAAAAGAAAAGGTAGAATAAAAAATTGCAAAAAATTAAAAATTGCGAAACATTATCCATGTCAACGCTAGCCGTGCCACGTGGGATGGTAGGCATCCACCTAAACAATTGTCGACCGAAATTAACTGGAAGGACTAGATTGGCAAATCGTCAAAATGTTTAGGATTAAATTGGCACAGTTGAAAGGTTTAGGACTGAATTGGCCGGTATGCAATAGGTTTAAGACTTTTTTGGACAATTTCCCTAGAAAATTCAAATACAATGGGATGCTTAATTCCATATAGGTCGACACGAATTAAACATGTTTACATCGTTATTCAGTTATTTGGCAGGCACACAAAATCAAAGCATGACATCTTATGCTAACACATAGTCACATACCAACACGAATGCTAATCACGATTATGGCGTGCCTCTAAGAATTGTTAGACCGATCTACACCGTTGGATTTAGTGGGATCCATCACGTTCGGTGGCAGTGGTGACTCTTCAGCTTGTTGTCGAGCCCACTCCCATAATTTCTTTTTATCGCACCATTGATTAAGGTTCTCTTAATTTAGCAATTTGAACCCACAAAAATCTTGGTTTTGAACCCCACTAAAGTTTAATTATATTAATTTGTTTCAAGGAAAACTCAAGATTTAAAAGGTATTTTTAAATTTGTGTCTTCTTATTAATTCCCTTTTTTCTCTTCTCTTTAGATTTGTGATTTGTTTTTCTAATCTAGGAATGAAGTTAACTTCTTCTTCTTCTTTTTTTTGGTCGGAGTGAAATTAACCTTTGGCAAGCTAAGAATTATGTGCCTTCCTTCACGATACAATTTTTGAATTAACGGATTTTCAAATAAGAATATGCAGTCGACATTTACTATAGGGTTAATACCTCAAAATTTTTTAAACAAAACGCGTTGTAACTGCAACAACCCAATGTGTTACAAAAAAATCATAAACTATATCTACTGTTACACCAGTATTCAAAATTTTTCTTATGTCACCAAAACATTAAAACTTGCAACAATAATACAAAAAAATAGTAATTTTTTGTCAAACCGATACAAGTTCGGGGTATAGGTAACACGAGAGAAAAAGTTTGGGATATAAATATCACAGAGAGCTAAGTTTATGATTTTTTGTTGTAAACAAAGAGTATTTTTGTCACATTGGTATAAATTTTGAAGTTTTGGCGACACAAAAAATATTGGGGTATTAATATTACAATAAGCATTATTTAGGATTTTTTGATGTATTTTCTCGTTACTTTATAATATGAAGAGACAAAAATTTGACTTCTTCTATGAAGTATGTTATACATAAGCACATTTAGTAGATTGGAAAAATAGGAGAGTCCAAATACAAACCCAAAGTTGTTTGGTTTTTTTTTTATCCCGCCTTTTCACAAATAATACCGGCATAAAACCCGCATCATACGTGTGTTCCTGGCATTCCAACAATTGCTATATACGAAAATTATATATTTTTTAAAAAATTAAACACGATGGATCATGAAGAGAAACGATGTGGATGTGAGTTTTAAGAAGTAGTTGATGACGGTAACCAAGGATAAGATAATAGGTTAGTGGAAGTTCTTATTATTTCCCTTTTTTTTACCCTATAACGAAATCAAATAAATCATTACGCAGCAGAGAACCTATGTTCTCTAAATTAGCAATGCAAGTGTACATATCGAACAAATAATAAAGTGATGAATTAAAGTATTGTTCCCACAGAGATTGTAGACAAATCAATCAAATTCCTTACTAAAGGTGAACAATTCTCAACTTTATCTAACCAATTAAATATTTAATAAAACAATCAAAATTCTAAAGAAAACTAAATTAACCTATTAAGATTGAAATTTCCGAAAGCTAAATTAACCAAGGCAGCAAACCAAAATCGAAAATAGAAATTCACAAACTAAACCTAGAAATTTTGAACATAAAGAAGCAAGAAGCAAAGAACTTTGATCAAGAATTAAAAACTTTAGAGCATCCGATTTCACTTAACCAATCAAGACTAATTAACCAAGCTCGTTATGCAATTAAATTGAGATATATATTAGTGTGATGATAGAACTTCCTAATTTAAATTACTATCCTTGATCCGGTATAGCAACCCTACTTAGATTTAGCAACCCACACTTGGTCCATGTGAATTTAAGTAAACCTAAGTACATTAAAATCTATAAATATTCCCGGATTTAATAAACCACCCTTGATTTAGTTACTATCGAAACCACACAAACAACCTAGTATATCTCTATCTAAGTTAAATTCATGGCTATATATCATAAAGCACTCGCATAGAATCTTCTTTCGGTTTCATCATGCAATAAAAATCATTCAAGTGGTGATTAAGCATCTCAAAGGATTAAGAACATGATATATAACTCACACATACAAGATCTAGAATTGCATCAACAAGTCTTGAAAATTAATCAATCATAGTTAAGCTACATCATAGCTCTAACAACAAGTAGTCTAGAACATAATGAACATTAAACTAAAAACAATAACTAAACTAAACATGATGAAGAACTAGAACAGATTCACCAAGAATAATCAAAATGCTTGATTTTTAAGTTGCCTCCTCCTTCTTTTTTTTCTCTCTTCTGAAGTCACGTTTTTTACCTCCTCTTGCTTTTCAAGAAACCTTAATCACAATAGAATTGCAATCGAAGGTTCTTCCAAATTAGGACTCCTCTCAATAATAAAACTCCTTTTTCAGCTTGGACTTTGATTTTCTTCCCCAAATAGGCTTGATTCTTCTTGATTTCAGATTTGCATAGCTTTGATCTCCAATTTGGGAAGCTTCTACATGATTTAGGAACAATTGGATTGTTTTGGATACTTTCACGCAGATTAGGAGGACAAAAAGCGTGGAAAGCCGGCAAATTACAGAATTAGTCCCTAAGCTTCCTTTAACTCCAATTACCTACAAAAATTAATTCAAATAAATAAAGTAGGCATCAAATTCAATTAAAACTAAGCAAATATTAAGTTAAAATAATAAATAAACTCTATATAAATAGAATTATCAACCTATCTCCCTTAATAGTCGTAACATAAAAAAAATTATGAGAATCAAATTAAAAAAAATTATGAGAATCAAATTATAATAAACCCTCTTTTTTAAAATATAATTATGAGAAGAAGGCATTTCTTGTGGGCATTTTCAGCTGATATTTTTTTGCGGGTCTGACACTTTCAGCCGATTCGGATTTATTTGATGAGATTTCTTTATTTCAAGTACGCATTGGAAATTCAAAAATTACTGGATAGCTGCGTCCATGCCCATGCATTATAAGAGAAGAAAACGTTATATATATCGTCTTAAATTAAATTCCCATCGCGTACATGTCAACTTCTCAGTCGTTTTGTTCCCACTTCTCAGAATTTTAACAGTATAAAGCTAATTTTCCATAGATTCCCTTTCCCTTTCCCTTTCTTTCTTCTTTTTCTCTCGAAAGTGAGTGCCGAGCCACGGAGCGCCAAGAGGGACGGCTAATATTCGTACGGACCTCGGAGAATTTGGGTGGGGGGAACCTTTGTTTATTATTCCATGTAATCTTTGACCCCCCAAAAAAACAAAAAAATTATTCCACATCATCTAGCAATCTTGTCGTTCAGCTGTAACGCTTTTTACAAGTCAAAAGACCCAAAAAAAATCACTTTAAAAAAAATTAATAACACGAAAAACTCCAAACTGATATATCTATAATCATTTTATCCTAAATTAATTTTTTGATGACAAAAAATCCCAAACTGGTACACGTGTGATAAATTTACCCCCAGTTAAATTGAATTAATACCTAGAAAAATCACAAATTAGTATTCATGTGACAAACGGAAGGTAAAATCTTAAATTGGTACATCCGTCAGCTGTCACGTGTCATTCAATTCAGAAATTTAATAGTAAAATTTAACAGAAATTAATAGAATGTAAAATTATCACGGGTGTACCAGTTTGGGATTTTTGGGGATCACAAAATTAATTTTGGATAAATTTGTCACATATGTACCGGTTTGGAGTTTTTTGAAGTATTAACGAAAACTAACGGAGGGTAAAATTATCACGGATATATCAGTTTGGAATTTTTGATGGTCAAAAAATCAATTTGGGATAAATTTGTTACGTATATATCGATTTGGGATTTTTCTGGGTATTGACATAAAAAAGAGGGAGGGGGGGGAGGGGGATTAATAAGAAAAGGAGGGACCTATAAAACTCCACATCCGCCACCGCCCATCATCGCTCCCCGTTATCTCTTCTTCCCATCAGAATATTCGAAAGTTGCGACATTTCTTGCGATACTTTAAGGTCTCGAGGCATCATCGTCTCGTGACCCTGCCCTTACGGAATCCAGCCTTTTTGAGTTTGGAGAGCGATGTGCGGAGTTTTTAAAGAGGAAGTTAGTGGGGTCTCAACGAGACGACTTTGACTTTTTCGGCCTTGAGAAGTTGGGAATCCCTCTTTTCTAACGTTTGAAAATTTTAGAGAGGTGGGGGGGAATTTTACCTTACCAAAATGTCGCACGCTAATAGAAAAATTGCGTAGCACGCACGCGCCTACCCGTAAACACTAACCACAGATCTCTCACAGATCTCTCTCTTCTCTTTCTCGGCTTCTTCGCCGTAATTGTCGCTCATGTTGGGGTAATCAGTTTCAAGGTGGGTCGGTTCTCATTTTGGAATCGGAAATCGTATCGATAAGGTCAGTTCCCCGTTTGTGAAATTGGGAACCGGTCTACTTGGTCCTAGAACCGGACCGATTGGTAAGATTTCTCTCTTTCCTTTTTTTTTTTTCCTATTCCCTGCAAGATTGCCAGTGTGAACTGGAGAGGAAAAAAGCCAAAACATTGCAAACATATGCGGCCGACATGGGGAGGATTGAACAGATCGCTGTCGGAGCAAGAGCATAGGCAGAGGAAAGGCAAAGGAATGAAGAGTTGAAGGCCAAAGACAAAGCAAATGGAATCAGAACCACTGGGAAACTTCCGACTGCACGTTTCTGCTTCTGAAATCGTCAGCCCTGACTAGAACTCCCAAAAAGACTCGAAGTTGTGGATGTAAAATATATTCCTTCCTATCTATTTCTTGTTGCGATCACGAGAATACGTTTGCACAGTTTGAGCTTGCAAGATATTACATGGCATCGAGCGAGAGGGACCGAGGGAGGCGTGACCGCATGAGATTGAGAAGTGAGAGTCGTGAGACCGAGTGAGAGCCGAGGGACTGAGGGGCAAGAAGGGGAAATTAGGGTTTTGGCTCAAAGCAAATGCGAAATTTTCACGTACCACCTTCCAATCATCTTTCAAGAAATGTTTTGTAATAATAAGAAACAAAAAAAACTATCAGTCTGGTTCAGGCGGTCCGATCCACACCTGGAACCAAGTTTTGGACCGAGTATCACCGGTTCCAAATTTTGAAAACTGGGAACCGTCCAGAACCAGCCAGTTCAGTTCGATTCCAAGGCTCAGTCCTAGCTCATGCAGTATCGTGCCTTGGAAAACATTGCAATTGCGACTTTAGAAGCCGGCAAAATCCGTGCAGCTAATAGTTCGTCTTCGGCAGCCTCTCCGATCAATCAGGAAAGCCTTGGAGGATGATTGAATCTGTGAATATTTCATAAACGAAAATGTTAAAGAGTATCATTAAAACACTTGTTAAGTATTATTAAATGTGTTTTTTATATATAAATTATTTTATTTTAAATAAGCTAATTTATTATAACACGCATTTCTTTCATTCTCAAAGGCGCCTTGAAAAATATCATTTATATTTCTAGTTAACCTGACCACTAACCTTGTGCACACTCGTCAACAAGACCCATTTTCAAATCCAAGCCCCATTAGCTAATCAAATTACTAAATTATCGTTACATTTACGAAAGAAATAATAACGCAAACAGTCTCCAAATTTTGGCTTAATGTGCAATTCGGTTCATGAACTTTTAATTTGTTCAATATAGTCCTTGAAGTTTAGCCTAATATTCAATGTGGTTCCTGAACTTTTAATTTGTTCAATATGGTCCCTAAATTTTTGGTACATGTTGAATTTAGTCCCTGAGCTATATAAAAATGCTCAATGTAGTCCCTGAACTTGAATTAATAGAAGAATTATATTGAACATTTTCATATAGTTCAGCGACTAAATTGAACATATACCAAAATTTCATGGACCATATTGAATAAATTAAAAGTTCGGAGACCATATTGAACATTAGACTAAAGTTCAGGGACTACAATGAACAAATTAAAAGTTCAGGTACTGAATTGCACATTAGGCCAAATTTCAGAGTTGTTTGTGTTATTTTCCCGTTACAAAACATTCAAGCTATTCAGTCCGGTAATTATATCCTTTAGTTTAGCTAATTTGAAAATCTATGGGCTTAAAAAAAAAACGAGGGATTTGGGGAAGAAATTTACAAAACTCATTTTAGATTTGGGACGGGCTTGGCTTATATCACTGGGTAGAAGTGGACTGGGTTTAGTCACATTCGACGGTCTCAAACCCGGCCCGTTTCCGCTCCTCGTACCGGGTCAAATTTGGGTTTCGGGTGTCCGGCCCGCCCGTGGCATTTCACGGAGCAAAGTATTCTCTCTCTCTCTCTCTCTACCCTCCTCTTCTTCCTCCGATCGACCTCGCAAGGCGACGCGCTTCCGTTCACCGAGCACGGGGCATCTCCAATGGCGCCGCCTCCAGGACCATTCTCCGGGACCAGCACTCTCGCCCTGGTAAACCCAATTCGCCTCCCTTTGTATTTGATTCATTTTCTCTGCGAATGCAACAGGGGAAGGGGGGAAGGGGAAAGGGAAAGGGGGGAGGGAAAAATAAAAAACAAGAAATCGATGTCCGCTTTGACTGATCTGGGCTGTTTGTGTTTGATGGGGGCTGATGGGTAGGTGGCTCGTGTTTCGGCCTTTTCTTTCGGAGCTGTCTATGGAAGCGTCAAGTTGAAGTATCTCAAGGTATGGAAAAACTTGGACTCTCTGCTGTGCATTTTCGAGTATAGAGTGGTATGAATTTTAGCCATGATGGTTTGATGGTTGGTGGGTCAGTGCTGTCATGGGTGTTTAGGGAGCGCACGAGTAGCTTGTGGAAATGACTGTTAGTGTGGATTTTCTGGACTGGGTCTGGAATTTATTCTCCTTTTAGTGAGTTAGTGGATTCTAATAGAAGGATCCTTGTTTATATTGCTTCGTTTAATTATTCCTCGTAGTGTTGTGCAACCAAAACATGAGCCTAAGATTACTGCTTTGCTTGCAAAATGACCGTGGCGGGATGATCTATATGGCTGTGCTCGTGTTTTTGGTCTCTCATGCTTTGATTTTTTTCTTTTGCTGGAGAAGTAGTTCTCACTGAATCTTGAGGCTGTTTGTGAAGGGAATTTATTGTTTGTGGAAAGTGATTTATGTTGTAGTAGATGTGCTTTACATTTTAGAAGATTCCAATGGCTTAAAATTGGAACTCCTCTCTCCTGAAGGGATAGAAAATGGAATTTATACAGTTTGGCATTTTTCTAGAACATTTGCTTTGCCTTTTTAGTCTGTGTTTTCCTTCACTACCATCTATAGCTCTGCCACAAGCTTAAAACACAGCTACCAGCAAGCTACCTGGCGATGAATGACACCTGCCACACTTTAGATGGTGGTGGAATAACTCCTAACACACTCCTATTAACCCATTTTGAAGTCTGTCCTTATATTTTGAAAATCGAGCACTTGTGAGCCACCATATAGGTCAGATGAGGGTGTGCTTAACTTTTGCGGAAAGAAAAAATAAGGAAGGAAACTAAGCATTGCATTGTCTTTGAAGAATTAAATGAGAGAAGTGGGAGTGAAGGAACACTTACTTTCCACTGTAATTAAATGTTCACATTAACACTATTCAAAGGCTCAAAGCCAAAACTCTTGACCGAGCATCCTAAAAGTCCAGTGAATTCCGGTTCATAGGTGACAAGTGAAAGAAAATTGCTCTGGGATTTTCACCCTTCACCCTTCATGTAGAAATGCCGAAATTTCTTCCTGGTTTTCGCTGCTCAACTTCTTTTGGTGTTCTTGGTGCTTGCCTTTTGGAGATAAAATGGCTTTTCTGAAAATGATGGAAAATGCGATGGTGGTGCCAACAATGTAGAAATGGTGGTGGTTGGTGGAGAAGATGGCATGCTGGGATGATTTCTTTTCCTTAATGTTGACCCCTAATTTTTAATTTTGTCCAAAATTAATTATAAAATTTTTTCGGCAGGTCGTGACACTTGATTTTTCTGATCTTCTCTTTCTGGTAAAGAAAGTACTCGCATAAGGATGAATTCAACCAAAAAAATGACTCGTAGGACATTTATTATTAAAATAATGTCAAGGAGAATTTTCCAGCGAGATAAATTGCTGGAGATAGTTCATTGAGCCATCTTTAAAAAGTTTTGGGAGTTAATAATTGAGTTTAATATATAAAATAGTTTTTAGGACTAGGACAATACTTTTCTCCTCATTTTACTGTGGGGTTTGAAGAACGCCAGATGTCTTAGTGAATTGCTAAAGTTTAAGTTTCAGGATAATATTGTAATTACAAAAGCAGAATCAGATCTCTGCAAAGTCCTGGTTACGTTTTATTCATCGTGATATTGTTCCTTGTGGATGTCAGTCTCAAAACTATATGATTTTAAATGTAGAAGTAGCTTTTGTATGCAAGGGACACCATTTCTTTGGCTCTGGAGTGTTTCCTATGAAGGGCAGGTGCTGCTATTTAACTAGAACTGGCGTTAGTGTTGAAGTAAGTGAAAGGGGAATCGTGACATATAACTAAATCAGCCTAGGACATAGGGGACAAGTGAAAAATGGTTCTCAGATGTGGTGCTTGACCTGTGATGTTGTCAACCTCATATCATGGTTTCTGTTAGGTTTCAAGTTTCAGTATAAATTGGGAAGAATGTAGCAGAAGGCAAAAACTCACCTTTATATTAATAATATGTAGAACATATTAATGACGAAGGACGCTGTAGAACTTTTCACTCTAGAGAGTGATGCTCATTGACATTCTTTAAGTGTTTCCCTCAGAGATTTTAATACCCTCTCCGGCAATGTAAGCATCTATTTTGGTAACTAAACCTGTTGTTGTTGTTCCAGGCGAAGGCCAAGTCCCAAAGGAAAGCCAAGGCCAAGGCTCATCATTGACTGTTACAGCTCCTTTCGATTGGAAGTCTCAATTTCTAGAATTAGGGATTGAATAATCCGCTGGTAGATTTTACCATGAGCATTCGCTGCATCTCCAACAATCTACATGTTTTGTGAAATTTACTTGAACCTTGTTTCAGCTATTGTCACGGCATTCCACCTTTCGCGGCTTGCCAAATTGTCCCGACAGACATGTTAGTCCATTCCCTTGGCAAATAATTGCTTTTGCGTAGAAATTTTGGGACTTGGGAGAAGTTGTTTCCCACTTAGAATGCCGGGATAATTTGCTTACTTAGTTTGCATTACTGGCTAAATATTGATTCATCGTGCTGGTGCGCCCAGCATTTTTTTTATCTTATGGTGCACGGCTTGTGCCCGGATTCCGAAGCCCAGTCTCTGGCACCTCAATGCAGATATTGTCACAATAAGATGATCTAAAAGATTAGTTTTTCGTTGGCGGCTAATTCTACCAGTGACCGTGGTACTTTTGCTCGTAAGTCAACATCGTACTTCTATTCTTCTTTTTACTCAAAATGGTCCTTGTATTGTTTTTTAAAAAGTGTTGCCGTGAGCCCCCTCTATCAAAATCCCTCACTCACTGGAGTGCCGAGGTGGGGGTCGGAGTGCTGAGTTGGACAAATTGAGAACATGTCACAGTCTTGTTGGCACGCATTGGGATTGCACTAATGTGAGTTACATGGTGCAAACAACATCAGAAATGTAAAAACACAAGCGAGAGACGGCCGCCGTCGCCTGAGCCCTCAATCGCCTCCCTGCGACTGCATTCCTTGAGTGGCCACTGTGAGGTGGTTGTCGCGCACTCAAATCTCATATTCGAGAGCTGACTGTGGATGTGTATGTGTTTTAGAGAGAAACGTGTGCTGGTGACCACTGTGCTGTGGTAGCCATTGATCGTGTCCTGCTATGGTTTTGGTCACCACGGAGTCTGCCATGGTCACCGGCAAGGTCTGGTGCTTCATATCTAGGCTGCCAGTGTTGTGACCACATCCCAATTGTCGTACACCGCAAGTGCCGGATGATGGTTCTCTAATTAATTTGCGTGCAGAGAGAGAGAGAGAGAGAGAGAGAGAGAGAGAGAGAGAGAGTCCACGTCAACTTCAAAAAAAGAAATGGTTGACGTGCATCAGTCCATGTCAGCAAAATCTGTCCACCGTCCAAGAACTACAGTAGTATCCGTTTTCATTGTCAATGAGATGAATATACACACTGGACATACATGCGCATAAGAGACTTGCTCGATCCTCTTGTAATTTGAACATGTGCTTGAAAGAAGTTGTAAAGGCCAATCGATCAAAAGAGAACTAATGACCCAGATCAAAGAAAACAGGCGGGGATCTCCCTATGCTTTAAGAGAGTTTGGTTTTGCCAAGTCAAAGACAATAGTATCCTCACCAAATAAAAACAGTTGGTTATACATGAATAAAATTTTCAACACAGGCAATTCTCAACTGATGGGATTCGAATCAGGTTCTTGCCTTCTTTAAGGTTGCTATCCACTCTTCTCAAGAAGTTACGGCCACATGCTCAGATCCACAGTACAAGCTCAATATAGCTTGCCATGGCGTGTGGTCGGCAAATGCAAGGACAAAACTGTGAGAGTTGCAACGAAGATCGGCATGATATATTTCAAGTCGAGATGATGTTATAAAACCTCCATTCCTGCACAAAGAGCGGTTTATCGTTACCGCCTTAAACCTGCATGAAGAGAGACTGACTTTTCAGTTAGCGTCATTCTGGAAATATCAACTAGCATCATTGAAAGAACAACTTGAAAGGTAAAACCCAACAAGAGCATGCGTACGGTGCTTTGGTGAATGTATCTATTCCCGGGACAAGTAAACACTAGCAAATGCGTTCATTGTGCCGTAAACTAGTGGAAGATGTAAAAAATCACCGTTTTCTTAGTTAGATGCTTGAGATTTACCAATTACGACAGCATGAACACACTTATAAGTGTTCTATGACCTGGACTGCATGTACTGCAGACAGCCTCAACAGCAGGATTCAGCTTGTCTATTGGTTTTAGCATTTAACTAGAGAATCAAATGGCTGGTAATTTTTTCCTATTTCAGGCCGGCAAAAGAAGATGGTCACATAAATATCAGCTGAAGATTCTTGACCCCAATTGGGCAGTGTTGAGTAGAGTGGCAAATAATTTAGATACAGTGGCAAGTAATTTAGGCACATTGGCAATTCCTTTAGTAGACTCATTTAAAAAATATATACAATCTTATGGAAGTATAGTACATAAACAACTTGTTCCAAAAAGATCTAGAATATGGCTGAGCTGCACCTATAATACAATTGCTATTGTATTTTATTGAAGAGAAGAAAAAGAATTCTCTTCCTTACAAAGACAACTCAAAACTAACCGGTCAAGCAGCAGTATGCATCCGTTGATATGCAGCAGTTAGACCTACTCCACATAAATAATGTCTCCATCAGGGTCCTCGCCTTCCCAATCTCTTCCATCTTGAGGATGATCTGATGCCTCAAATTGCTCTTCATCCTGACCTTCTGCTGTCTTTTCCTCGGCCTTTATTTTATCTAGTATAGCAATAACCTGAAGAAATATAATAAAATGGACTGTTAACAATTTAAAAGCAGATGTATGAACCTTCAACTTCATGTGGGAATTTGCTAGATGATATCATTCAAGAAAACATATACCAGGAGAATGGTGGCATTAAGATCACTATAGATGAGGAAATCGATAAGAAACTGTACTATTTCCTATTGCTGCCTTGTAACACTATGTCACAAAAGAAATTAAAAGAAGTTTTCTGAAATTGCAAGATCCCCTAAATCTTGTTTCTCAGGAGATATTTCAAGAGAACCGTCAGAAGGCAGTGTAATCCAGCTGAGAAACCACCTACCATATACGCAAACTAAGGCTTAAGTTGCCAATCTGGGTGTGGGAATTGTAATTGCGGATCATGTTCTAAATTAATAATATTG
Source organism: Syzygium jambos (assembly GCA_031216235.1). Classification (NCBI taxonomy): domain Eukaryota; kingdom Viridiplantae; phylum Streptophyta; class Magnoliopsida; order Myrtales; family Myrtaceae; genus Syzygium; species Syzygium jambos. The sequence continues at coordinate 21,211,990 of CM062226.1, forward strand.
CAAAAAAACAAGAGGGCTTCTGCTCGTCTTAATGTTTTCACACATCAAAACAAGTAAAAAGAAGCCTGATTGTAGATAGTTGAAGCCTCCTATAGAAATGAATAAAGAGCTTACATAAGTAAAATCTGTGTTCACAAACCAAGAAGAACATAGCATTAAAAATAAAAAGCAATTCTTACCCTGCTTCCCCTTTCTAGGGATTCATCTTCTATGAAACGTATTTCAGGAGTGAGACGTAACTTCATACGTCTTCCCAGCTCACTACGAACATATTTAGCTTTTGATTTCAATCCAGCAATTGCAATTTCTCTTCCTCTTTCATCACCAAAGACTGATACATACACTTTAACCACCTGTATGAGTCACGAAACAAAGGGAAGAATTCAGAGGCTTCCAGATCTTTTTTTTTTTGCTAGAAGAGGCTTCCAGATCTTAATTGTATTAAGAAATGGAGACACAAGCAGTACATTGATGTTAACCTAATAAAAATGTTGACTCTCTCAAATTTAAGCCAAAGTTTCACCTTGAGTGGGTGGCAGCCAGTGTTCTGATGAAAACCCCTCCCATATGATATATTTAGAAGAACGATAGTGGAAAGATGAGATATAGTATAGTGCCCTCATGTAACTCATGACATACACATAAGTAAAGTATGCACAAGTTGCATGATATACATTGTCTAAGATAGTATAACGTATCCTCAATGAAGGGAGGGAAACTCAAAGAACTATAAACTCATCTGATTGATCCAGTAGGATAGGTCAATAGATGCACAAAACTGTGCAAAGAAAATCCTTTGAAGCAGGTTAAAATGAAGGTCAACAATGCATTTACAGAGTTAGATGCGACATAGGTGGTCATTCTCGGCCTAAACATCAAGAACGCAAATCAGCTCTCTAGACAAGTCTGCAGATATCTTAAATGCCAATACTATGCGGCATTCTACAAAATTAGACTCACGATCAGACAAATCAAGTACAAAAACGAGCTTGCATTACGAACCAAGTCACACGATCCTACAACAACAAAAGACTGCAGGGTAAGACAAGCCGCTAGCCAGCATTTTATCTTTCGATATTCCATCCCTCCAAGGTGCACGAACTGGCCAAAAAGAACCAGAAGACCAGTGATTAGTAGCTAATTTAGAATTCTGACTCATCCAGCTTCTACAACAAAGAGGCAGGAGCAGAATCCAAAGGACAATCCACCAACCCAGTTCACCGCAAAGGAAGATTGAGGTGGAGAACAAACCAAGCACTGCTATTTCCGCCTCTCCATGCCCGCATCGCAACCCCTATACTCCATCTTTACAAAGTATTACATGAAATTGCTAGAACAATCAACTCTGAATCTGATTCCAATACTCCACACTGATCAGCAGCCTATAGGCTAATGACCCCTCTGGAAGGAGCAAAACATCAATCATCTGGCAAATCTCAGGAACGCTAGTTCTCTATTTCGTTTCATTACAGGATAATGACTAACACCATAAGCTAATCAGGGCTCATTGCAGCTAAGAATCAACTAGGCATTTAAAAAGTCAAAACTTGTTCCACCCACGCTTCACCTGCAAATCGGAAGAGACCTCGACGTCGCTGATTGTGGTGAGCGACGACAGGTAGCGATCAGCGCCCAGGGCGGCCTCGGGCAGAATCGCGTACTGCAGCACCTTGTCCGTGAGCAGCATGTCGGAGAGCTCCCTCCTTATCTGCTTCGCCACCATCTTCACCCTCCTCGGGTTCGCCATGCACGTCACCGCCGGAGCCACCCTCGCGGCCGGGAACGCGCCCGCGGAAGGCGGCCCACCGTGCGGCCTGGCTAGGCGGGCGTGCGGAGGGGACGCCACGGCGAGGCGGGAGACGGCCGGCAGGGGCGGACGGCCGATGGGCGGCGCATGGTGGAGGATGAGGCTTGGCATCGCTGGCGACCGGTTGCGGGGGACGGTGACGGCTGAGGATTGATTATGAAGAAGACGAAGAAGGTCATTTTAGTCTATTCACACGTTTATTTTCTTTTTACTATTTTTTATTTTTACTTATTAGTTTACTTCCCTTTTTTATTTGAGAAAATGACATGAATGACCCTTGAATTTTAATGTGCAATATCATTTTTGAACTTTTAAATTTGTTTAACGTAGTTTCTCCATTTTAGTCCAAAGTGCAAAGTCAAACCAAAATTTTTAATTTGTTCAATATAGTCCGTGAAACTTTGACACATATTTAACTTAGTTTATGAAATTATATGGAAATATTCAATGTCATCCTTCAATTAATTTAAGTTCAGAGATAATATTGAACGTTCTAATATAGTTTATGGATTAGATTGAACATATACCAAGAGTTTGGGGACCAAATTGAATAAATAAAAAATTCAGAGATAGCATTATAGATTAGGCTAAAGTTTAGTGACAAAAAAATTAAAATTTTAGGGATAACATTATATATTGGACTAGAGTTCAATGAACATTTGTATAATTATCTTTTTTACTTTAACATGCCTTGGAACACGATAATCAAAGTATTTTTTCCTTTTTTCTTTATTACCTTTTCCATCCCTTGGATTCCATCCTCACTCAAATTGCCATCATGCGATTTCGAGAACATTTTTCATGAATATATGTGAGATTGCTTCTTAATTATTCGATCAAGTTACGCTATATTGCAATTTTAAGGGTATTTTTGTTGGAAAATTTGTTAGATAACATGCAAAAATAACAATTGTTGGAAATCTGTTGGAAAAGATGAGAAATATAAAATTAATTGTTTGAGGCTTGCAAGCATTGACCTAAAGGATAATTCCGCTTCTCGGAGTACGAAATTCAGTGTGTAAGGCTCTAACGGCTATCCTCCTAAGATACAACAAATCTTCTTCTATACCTCACACCAAATACTAGAAGAAACATAAACAATGTTATGCATAATGCTTTAGTGACTATCCTCCCAAGAATATTCTTGTTTTAATATATCAATTCACTCTTCAATTATATTCAAAGTAACTATATATAGGTAAAACAAAGAGAAAGTTGTTTAGAAAACTTTATAAATCAATTGGTAATTAAATAAGAACATGACCGTTATATAGCTGTTATAAAATAATGAAGAGTTTACGAAGAAATAAATCAAACGTTAAAAATCCGTTATTGGGCCGTTGCAAAACCATTAAAAAAATAATGGCATTCATGGCGGTCATAACTTCTATTAAAACTATTATAATATTTCAAAACTACAAAAATATCCAACAACTATAGTGAAATTCTGAATGTTGCTAAAATATATATTAAGGTAGTTGTCCCAAAAAAAAAAAGCACAGACAAAAACATTCGTATGATATGTAACCCTCTTTAAGTGTGGGTAAAATTTGAAATTTTGAGAAGTAATCGATTCACTTTTTAAACATGAACCTCTAATCCACTTTTCTCTAAATGTAGGAGTAAAATTTCAAAGAAATTTTTTTGGTCGACAAATTTGAAAGAATTGACAAAGTGAGATATACGATGATTGTTGGTATAAATTTATGGAATTTGTATTTACAGACCTTTGGCAATGAACTGAACTATTTTTTTAAATATGATTTTGGTTATCTAATACTTTTAGATTTTAGCAGAAAAGTCGATAAGTAACTTTTTATTAGATAGTTCAAGGTATACTTGGACATTTTTTCTTGAGCTTATGCACTCTTTTTCCAATCAAATCCTTAGAATTTTAATTCCTTTTAATTGAGGTTTTGGTTTTGCATAACCTTTTCAATCAAGTTTCTCTGATTCCAAATTCGAGTAATTGAAGCTGACATATCTGTCTCAACTAAAAAAAGTCATCATATAGATGTTCATAATCGAAAATCTCACTACTTAAGGTCTAGTTGTGGTCTTCATTTGGTATTTGTTATATAGACAGTATACAAGTAAAAGAGCTCGTTTCATGTGATATAATAAATACAAGCGCAAATCCCAAATTGATTTATTTAATTCTCGAAGTAAGTTCTTTAGATATCTTAACACTAAAAAAACCTGGTTTTCAATAGCGATATTATAAATTCAGAATTACTCCACATAATTCATAAAATTGATTGTATGTTTGTGCATTGTATTCATTAATCATTTATCAATATTCACATTTAGGGTATTATTTTCGTTGATAGTTGCTCCATGTCAGAAATAATTAACCAATCAAAATTATTAAATAGACTAGTGAAATGAGTCATGCTCTTTTGTCTACTGACGTGTTCTATTTATCAATAGAAAGTGGCCGCGCGCAACCTAGTCACCAAGACATGACGTGACATTTTGAAATTTGACCCTTTTCCAAATATATGAAATGATTATTTCATCGATGCAATGTTAGTTAAATCTCGCTTTGAATTAATTACTCATGAGAGGACTAATCGATGGGGAAAGGTTGTTGAGGAATTAAGTACGCACGACCTGAGAACTCGACCACGGATTGATAATTCGATCATAAAGATTGACCAGGGACAATTTTGAACCATTATAGACTGATCAAGGAATGGTTACAGAATGATTCGCCAATAGTATACAATCGGATCGCGGGTGATTCCGTCTGACTATTATATGGATTGCAAACTACCCTAAACCAATTCCTAATAATGGTATACTTTGGAATTAACGAATGACTCTCACAATTACATGTCAACCGAGGTCATCCATGACTCAAGAAAGCTTAAACGTAGGTTGATATTGAACCAACCACGGGTCGAATATGCGTAACTCCTAAAGGCCGCTCGTTAGTTTGAGATATACTAAAGTTTTAATTGATCGATTTTGACAATGAATTAGAATTTGAATTTGGGTACTGAACTTTCAAGGATTTTAAGATTAATCTATTGGACGTTGCCTCATTAAACCATCTATTTATCGATTTGCTCGAAATTCTTGAAAAAGTGAAATTCGGATCGGAATTGAGAAGCCATGAGGGAATTAGGCCATGAGGAGAAAGAAAATGGGTTTAGCCCATTCGTAAGCCCATTAAACCTTTCAAGCCCATTCTCTTCCAATTGGGCCCGTTCAAGCCCAAGTCCAAGTTTGTTGGCCTAAGCCCAGGTGAATAGTGCTGTGAATAGTGTCAAGGGCTGAATTCACCAAATTGCACCTCTCATCTTATCTTTATTCCATTTTTACCCTTGGATATTTGTGAAGCTTGTTTTACAAGATTTAATCATAGTCATTGATTTTGGCTTGTTGGGTAAGAAGTGATCTTGGCTATCCATCTTGGGTGTGTCTTGACAAGGACACACAAACACTCTCTCTCTCTAACTTTTGTTTTTCTTTCACTCTCTTCCATTGTTTTCTCTCTCTCTCATGCCCACTTTCCCTCACTCTCCTTGTTCGGCTGACCACCGCCGGCCACCATCACCATCGCCACTAGCCACCGTCGTCGCCGTCCACCGCTGTGACCATTGTCGCCAAGCCGTCCACCACTTCGTCGCTGCGACCGTTTGCCGCCGCAACTGTTTGCTGTCGTCGCAACCGTTCGCCACCGCGGTTATTTGCCGCTGCCGCTATTGCTTAGTTTTTCTTTGGTTTAAGAGTAAGTTACTCTGTAAACCTTGGTTAGCATGATAGGTTGTTAATGGACTTGGTTTAGGGGCTGATTGGGATGATTATAGGTGGATTAGTTGATAGCTTACCACATTTTGATTGATAGCTTATCCTGAGTTGGTTGATAGCTTATCATTAGTTGGTTGATAGCTTATCTTAAATTGAGTGATAACTTATCATATACACTTATTTTATATGGTGATAGGTTATCATATGATAAGGTTTAATTCTTCATGTGTATAAGGTTGAGTTGTGCATGCTTTATGTGCTTTAGAGCTTATTATACTATGGAAATTGGTTGCCCAATTTATAAACCTTGTTTGCAAATTTTTACAAGGGTTTTATGGATATATAAGTGAAAACCTCGAGATGTTGGGTTTAAATGTCCATTTTCGTGAGTCGAATGGGGCAAAGGTGTTTGAAGATGGAAGCTTGCAAAGTTTAATGGGTTCATTGTGTGTATGTGATCACGTCTGAATTTATTACTACATTTTTATGTGTGAAAATTGCAGTACTTTGTTATGTGAGCACGAACCACGTTTACATTTGATTAAATGCGGAGATGATAATGAATTATGTGGTGGTTGTGCTTGTGTGATCACATAATATTCTGATGCATTTTAAGCGGGGATTGAATTTGTCTTGATGCATTTTACGCGGGACGATGCTCGATTTATCGGATGCCTGGAGAGTGTCTAGAGCAGCGGTAGAGGCCAGATCGATGCTCCTTGTGGAATGTCATCCTGATGCGTTTAACGTGGGATGTTGCCATGCCCAATGCACGCTTACCTCGGGCCTAAGCGAGAACGACTAAGCGGGGAGGGCAGCAAGATTGCCAAAACAGAGCAGCAGCAGCATTGGCACAGCAGCGACCCGATGGCATTCGGTGGTTTATGGCAGTGACGGCAGAGCAGGGACAAAGAGAGAGAACAGAGGAAGGGGAGGGGAGTAGTTGATCGAAATAGGGGAGCAGCGGTCACAGTGGCACCGGCGGCAGCAGGGGCGGCGACCAGGTGGAAAGGGGGAGCTGAGTGGTGTGTGGTGAGCCGGTGAAGGCAGCGGCGGTCGGGACGACGGCACGCGACGGATGTTGGCGAGACGAAATAGGGGAGGATCGGAGTGGACCGGGGAAGGGCGAAGGAGAAGGGGGGTTGCGGCAGCAGGCCAGCGGCGGTCGGCGACGGCACGGCAGTGCTATAGGCGACTGGGCGGAGCAGGGCTGGCTGGCCAACAGCTAGGCAACGCCAAACAGCGGTGGTGAGCGAGATGTTGCTCACACGGAGGGGAAGGGAGTGGTGGCCACCAGCAGCAGCGAGCGGCTCACTGGACGGCTGGGCGGCAAGCGCGTTGACAGGGGGGGAACGCGCAGCGATGAGCGAACAGCGTACAGTGGCTGGGTAGTGAGCGGGAGGCAAGCGTGCGGTGGAGAGGGAGAAGGATGATCGGGGCAGAAAAGAGAGGGGGAGAGAGAACATGATGGGAGGGGGGAGAGAGAAACGTCCACTCAAGTGCAATATAACGGCCACAAAACGATCTCGCGAGCTTAATCCAACGGCCACGAAAATCCCAATTTTCAAATTAAAGAAAAGGCCAAAAGATACTGAATAAAATACACTAAGAGGGAGATCTACTGGTCAAAATCCGCATCCTATCCAAATTTCATTTTTCAATAATTCCGGGCAATCTCGATGCTGGCCACCATAATATCGATACCATTCAATTAAATTCGTCACAAAACTCCAAGAAATTCGACACTAAAGTTCGGGCTCTAAATAACTGTCAAATTCAATCAAATGCGATTCTAGCGAAATCTCAAATTTAAAATAACTCGAGAGTGACCAGTTCTGGGCGAGATTTAACTATAAGCACATTGACGAAATACACGTTTTATAAATCCCAAAAATGGGTCGAAATTCAGAATGTCACACTTGTTTTTCACTAAATTGTGTCTAACAATTAAAAGATTAATTTCTTGATATCAAATTGATAGTTTCAAAAAACACATTACTAAACTTGAATTTATGTTGCCTGATTTACCGAAAGGAAAACTATAACAAGTAATAATGATGTTGATTTTTCATGTAGAATTTTAATTGAGATAAAAATCACGGATTAACATGCTTGAGTGAAAATTAGTTAAAATATAAGTAATCCACTCTTATATTTTTAATTTTAGACTTTAAAATTACATGGATCTTTGAATTGGAGGCCGCTTCGTCATGTTTACGTAAGTAAGTTTCTATTTTTGAAAATGAAATTAGTTCTTTAGCATGAAAATACCATTTGGATTACTATAGATACAATCAATTATTTCAAAAACAAAAACCAACATAATCCATTTGTTTGAAAACTCAAATATATATTTTTTTGGTTCCTTTATTTTGGTCAAGTATTTTTTTTGCTTCCTCTTAAAGAAAAGAGATTTTGACTTCTCTATTTTAGAGTATTAGGGGAGAACTTTAGAGCCAAAACACTATTTGGAAAACATCCAATGGTATTTTGATGATTTAAGTTCAGGAAATTGTGAAAATATCGAGGCTCTCTGTGCGTTAGTGAAGATGGATTACAAGGATGAGGATCCTGAGAGGAGAAAAACAAGTCAAATTTTACAAGGTGTTCATGAGGATTGTGAGGTACCATGGTCGATATGTCGTCAACATAAAGTCTTTAGAAGTTGACTTACTCAGGAGGATTATTGCATAATTGATCGCAAGTCGTTCCACACAATTTAACCGTGGGCAGCACCAACGAACTAGTGATAGGGACGTGTGCCACTAACAAGTGATAAGGAGCAATTTGACGTGTTGATAGCAAGTATTGCAAGTTGTTGGTCAATGAGAGCATCTATGAATAGTCATGGCCATAGGCCGATTTTGGCACGGAACCGGCCCGGGTCAAACCCAAGACCGGCCCGTTGACCGGACCCGTGGTTCAGAACCGGAATCGGCTCGTGAGCTACGGACCCGGGTCCGATTCCAAAAAAAAAAAAAAAGAAAAAACCTTCTGCTGCGTAGCACAGTAGCCCTACCCCCACTTTCACACCCCTAGGCCCCACCTCCAGCCTCTAGTCCTCCTCCACCTCCTGTCTTCCCCTTTTCTCTTCCGCCCGCCCCCCGTCTTCCCAGATTTGACCCTTGCCGCCGTCGCCCCCGCCCATGGCCGCAGCCGCCAACGCCGATGCCCCCTCCTCCTCCCCCTTGCTACCTTGCGCCTCCTTCCCTTTTCTCCTTCGCCCGCCCCCCGTCTCCCCAGATCTGACCGCCGCCGCCGCCGCCCATGGCCGCAGCTGCTCGCCCGACACCCCTTCCTCCTCCCCTCCCTACGACCCCGCCCAGCCCCCGGAGGAGGAGGACCCCCCGCTCCTCCTCCCCGTCCCCATCCCCGTCCCCGTCCCCCTCCCGGCCCCCTCCTTCTCCCCCTCGCCGCCGCCCTGGTCTCCTGCTTCATCTCCTCACCGCCTTGAACCATGCCTCCGCCACCGTTGCCAAGGCTGCGAAGCCCGAGCAACAACCAACGGAGGACCAGTGACCAGGTCTGCAATTTTTATTTTATAATTTATTCTATTAATTTTTAAATTACGAATCGGAACCAGCCGGAACCAGAATCGGAATCGGTCGGAACCGGCCTGGAACCGCCGGTTCCGAACTGGAACTGGAACTGCCCTTGTGGTTTCGATTCCAGTTCATACATGGCCATGAATCGGAACCGTTGGTTCCGAACCAGAACCGGCGGTTCCTGAACCGTGGCCATGACTATCTATGAATGACTGTTGAATGGGTATAATATAGCCATTGACAAGCTGAGAATCCGTGACAAGAGAACCGAAAATGAGTAAGAGCACAATCGACAGTTTTGGTCAAATAGTAATAGGTGTTTAGTTGACAAAACAGAGCCAGCAGACTCCACATTGGAAAACCTTGTTATGGTTTGAAGAGAAGGATTGTATGGGCAATCTAGACCTTGACGACAGCTCCAATCAACTCCCAATGGCTCTCAACTCCTCAAAAACATCTCCAATGGTGGATTGAAGATGTATATATAAAGAGGATCAAAGAAGCTGAAAAGGGTTGGATGGACAATAGAGAAAGCTAGCTTTATCGTTATTATCTCTCTATATTGATCAGATTGTGCTACTGTTCATCTGAAATTCTCTCTATAGTGTTGTTGTTACTTTGTAATCGGTGACAAGAGGAAGTATGTAAGAGTGATAGGAGTACTTGAGTTCGAATAATGTGATCTATCTAGTGATAGAAGTTGTACATGCTGATTATAATTTCTCTTAGAGATTACTAGTATATTCTAGTCCATGTTGAGACTGTTACCGGGGAGAGTGGATGTAGATTTGAAGATAAAATTTAACCACTATATATGTGTGCTATTTTCTCTCCATTCATTAGTGCCGATAATTTTTGTTATTTGATGTACCGAAACTTGACTTGATAAGCTTACTTTTCCATTGTTTCGAATCATGGGAGAAGAAAAGTATCAAAAGTTGTGTATAGCGCTCACTTTAGTACTAAAAGTTTTTTTCGGATTACTTAAGTGCCACATCGGAGAAAAAACTATCACTTAAGTGTCAATTCTGGCCAAATTGATTACATGGGCTTTACAATTAAAAATTTTAATATGTCTAGGCATTCTTTTAAAAAATCCAGTCCATGTGGACGTTCAAAATGATGTTGCACAATGCAATTGGTACTGAAGTGATTGGTTTTTAACAACGACCGGTACTGAAGTGATCACTTTAAACAAAATTTGACACTCAAATGATCACTATTTACAACTTTTAAACAACATTGTTTAGGGGGTAAATGCTGACTAGGCACGCCGGTGAGCCACAAAGGATTGAGAAATTAATAAAATACGACCACGGCGACTCAGATCGGAGTTGGCACTTAAGTGATCGTTTTTTTTTATTTATAAAAGTGGCACATAAGTGATTCGAAAATAACTTTTAACACTAAAGTGAGCACCGTACATAATTTTTGACGCTTCTAATGTCCTTCTCCCCGTTTGAGATAATGATAACTAGGACAAAATCACCAATTATAGTTTTTGTGGATATTTTTCTGAAGCCTGGAAATGCTATTTAGTTTTTCTTATCCAACCCTGAACTACGAATTCAAAGATTATTTGCCATACATTCTTTTCTAGCGAAAAAAAATATTAATCCGCTAACCTTATCCTTAAGTTTCTAGTTTGTGTAATACAGACTACAAATTAGTACAAATGTCTTTTTTTTTCATGTTGGAAATTCGGCACGAAATGAATTTCGAAGCATGTAATATATATAAGACGTTGCAATGATTTCATTTAGGTAATCAAGTAATTAACCCTGAAAAAGTTTGAAAGCTATCTTCGGATATGAATAAATACATATACATGATACAGTAAGTAGGAGAAATTGGAGTTAGCATTAGAGGGGTGTAGTTCATGTGCTTGGATCAAGTGTAGACTAAAAAGTCACTGTGAGTTTTGAGAAATTCAATGATAGTAGATTAACACCTTCAGTTATTAAGATTCACGGTTTTGTTTGGTTGCCATTGTATTATTTGAACAACAACGGCCATGAACGTGAGAAATACTTTCTTTTGGTTTCTAGCGGTATCTCGTAATCTCTCTCTCTCCTAGAGAATGAAACCCCAATCAAGCTGGTGAACTCACGACTATTTTCATGCAAAACATGACAAAAAGTAGAATGTTTTTTTTTTTGGGTAAGGAAAAGTAGAATGTTTGGTGCTTTAAGTTTGGCAATTCTAGGATTTTTCGGCCAATGGGATACTCTTTGGAAAAATGAGGACTCTTCCACTCTGGCCTATAAATATATCTCATTCGCATCTCTTCTATACCAAGCTTACAGACCTCTTGAACTCCACACTCTTTGATCTTATCGTTCATATTTCTCTAGCTAGCAACCTAGAAATTATCATGGGTGTGTTCACATTCACAAATGAATACACTTCCACAATTCCCCCGGCAAGATTGTTCAAAGCCCTAGTTTTGGACTCTGCATAAACTAATTCCCAAACTCATGCCTCAAGCTATCAAGAGTATTGACATCATCCAAGGTGATGGAGGGACTGGAACCATTAAGCAGATCAACTTCATTGAAGGTAATTATGCATTTTTGCTACATAAATGTGCTTTATTTTTTCCTAGCTTAAACATATGTTAAGGCATACACAAGTAATCTATGCCTTGATCTCCTACTATTGTCTATAGTTGGCCAGGTTAGCAGCATGAAGAATTGCGTGGATGAGCTAAATGAAAAGACATTCATGTACAAGTATACAATGATCGATTTGAAGGAGAAGTTTGAATTTATCGTTTACGAAGTCAAATTTGAGGCAACACCGGAAGGCGGGAGCAAGAACAAGATGACGAGCATATATTACACAAAGGGCGATGTTGAACTTAAAGAAGAGGACCTTAAGGCAGGCAAAGAGAGAGCCTTAGGAATGTACAAGGTCGCCGAAGCGTACCTACTCGAAAACCCCGACGCTTATGCTTGAAACTTCAATGCTCTCTTTAATAAGTCAAGTAAGTCCTCCCAATAAGTATTCGTGATGTTTTCTGTCTTCTGTTGGAAGTATATGAGTTTGTTTACTTTTATATGGCTGTAAACGTTCCTTAGATTTGGATGGCAATAATGATAAGCACGTTTTAACTTATGATATTACCTTATTGGTTTGATACTATAATGGTAAAGGAATATGGAATAAATATTTAAAATTCTTTTACTCTGTAAAAGTTATCTATTAGTAATCATGTTATTTGCTATATTACGAATGGTATATAAAGATATAGCAAACTATATATATAGTTTCTAAGCCTCATATTACTTAGTGATGATCTCACCTGTGTTTTACTCTATTATATATAACAATTAGTAGATTAATTACTTGTTATAAGCTTGTTATATACAAGCAATTTCCATTTCTAATATTGAATTTAGCTTACTTCATTTACTGAAAGGAAAACTATAACAAGCAACGAAAATTTTGATCTCTCATTTAAATGTCATTCTAATATGTACAACTTTAAATCAAATAAAGATCATGAATTAATTTGATTGAGCGCAATTAGTTAAATTGCAAGTACTTTGCTCTTATATTTTTTATTTATGAATTTTGAATTACACAGATCTTTAAATTAGATGCCGCTTGGTTGTGTTTACATGAATAGATATATATTTTTGAAAGCAAATTTTTACTTTTTTAACATGTAATACAATTGTTTATTTCATAAAAAACTAACACAATCCATTTCGTTCAAAACAGAATTTTTTTTTATTTTCTCTTTTTGTGATAAAAAAAATGAGATTTTGACCATCTATAATTCTAGATTCTTGGGGAAACTCTGGAGCCAAAACACAAAAAACCTCTGACATTTAAGAATTTGGATTTTTTTTCTTCGTCATATATTAGTACCATCAATAGTTGTTCCTCTAATATCACGCGCTAAAGAGCTATTAATGCTTTTAAATTTTTTTCTGATAACAGTAATGGCATTGTTTGGATTAGACAAGAGAGTAGGTTTTATTCTTGAAATTTTATCAAGAAAAGAGTATGCAACTTATGCTATTTCTAACTAATCGATATAGTCTCCGTCGAAAAAAAAACTCATTGATATAGTCCTACCAAAACGGAAACTATATAACTTATGAAAAAAAGGTTTAATGCAGCTTAAAAAGTTGACAAAAAATTGTAACTACCATTTCAATATGACTAACGTCGTTTGATGAAAATAATTACATTCATTATTTTGCGATTCTAATTATTGCTTTTAATTAAGAAACAATTAAATAATCTAAAAATAAATTAACTGGTTCTACTGTCTATTGGTATTACGCCCTTGTTCCTACAAAAAAAAAATGGTTTTATTGATTATAAACGAGAACAAAAGTAAGCGAATCCAAATTGAACCTTTGATTCGTCATGTTTCTTCCTAGTTTTTTTGGCTTTATGTTTCTACCTAGTTAAGTGGGCTTAATACCCTAAAAAACCTCAAACATTAGTTTTTGTCCCAATTTTATCTTTTGTCTCATAAAAAACCTTCAACTTTAGGTCTTGTCCCAATTCTACCTTAAACTTTTTTTGTCCCACAAAAAATCTCCAGTTTTAGATCTAGTCACAATTCTACCATAAACCTTTTTTGTATCATAAAAAACCATCAATTTTGGGTTCATTACCAATTATACCCTAAACTTTTTCTAGTCTCATAAAATTCCCAGCTTTAGTTTCAGTTTTAATTTCACTCTAATTATTTTTTAACCTTATAAAACATCATTAACTTTTACTTGAATCTCAAATTTGCTATCACGCCCCAAACCCAAATGAGCACGCAACATCCCTTCGGGGTTGTCAAGCATGCGATATCCCAGGACTTATCACCGACCCAACTTAACTCAAACGAGGAATGCGAGCAGAAGCGAATTCGAACTCACCATACAATATACAATGAAACAAGGTAGTAGATGTCGCGACCTAAAAATTTTCTCAGGCTAATAATGGATTATTAAGACTAAGCTTAACTCGGACCCTCCCAAGCCCTACCAATTCGCAACTTAGGATTTAAGTTCTTAACGTGCAAATGTTTTCATGCTTGGAGTCGCCACTAATCTATTTGTGGTAGGTCGATTAGAAACCTAAATAAAACATAGGGAGATATGTTTTATTCCTACGAACCAGAGATTCTAAGCTCGGGGACTTGATTACGCTAGATCTAGTCTAACGCCCTTTCGGTACCTTTTCTTTTCAAAAAAAATGTTTTGCATGCAGTCTGGATCCATTTTATAGCCTAATCACTAACATGTGAGGTATTCATGCGGGTGCGCAAACCACCAAAGTAACACTCAATAATCAAAACATTAAATAAATTGCAAAATTGGGAGAATTACTTACCTCGAAGCAACGTAAGCATCTGCATAGTTAGCTAGAAAATCATATCAATAATCCTAATACGATTTCTAATTAACAAGCAGTTCAGTCGATGTTTTTTTTTTTTGATTTTCATTTATTTAAATGAAAGCTAACCTATATGTAATGACATGTAAAAATTAACATGCGATTAATGCAGCCTAACATGCGAACTATATGTCATGCGACGACGTGACCTAATTAATGACGGAAAAATGATTTATTTTTGATATTTTTCAATGAAATTCGGAATAAAAAAAATACCTAAATTAACATGCAATCTATTCTAATAAAAATGATTTGATGTATCCTAAAGTGATTCTTTTTGGTATTTTATGAAAATTCGAAATAATTAAATGTCCTAAGTAATCCGCTAAGACTAGATCAATCTCTAATTTAAACTAGGAAATATGCTACCCTAAATCCTAATTTAAATCAAATAATTATCTTATCTTTTGGATATATTTAGGATTCTCTAAACATGCAAAAATTTCTAATGTAAATCCTATCTACTATTTTTGGATTTTCTTTATTAAAAGAAAAAAGAAAGCAATCAAATAAAGATAACAACCACATTCAAACAATCCACACAATCCGCAAGATTCTTGAAATTTAGATAAGGCAAATAAATCAAACTAACGGTCATATCTATAGGGTTATAGATATCGACAGAAAGTCGATTGTTCAAATTTGGAAAGCAAATAAAATCTATTATCGTATCCAAGTGATTATGGACAAGATAACGATTTCCCGTATCGCCGCGTATCGTACCTTAGGGATAAGGTCGGATAGTCGTCCAGATACGTTGCCAAATTAGGAAAAATTCCTAATCTAGGGTATCTTAGAATATTGCGGATATCACAAAATTACCCTAAGATATTTAGCTATCCACCAAAATATTCACGAAATATTCAAACACCCGAAAATTAGGAAACCGAATATTCTAAAAAATATTAGATAACATCCTTACCTAATTTCGAGATATTTCCAAATTTGAACTCGCGGATCAGAATTGCGGATCAGGACGGCCTTCGGCGGTGGTTCCTGGCGGTGGGACTCTCGGTGTTGTTCAGTGAGAGGATTGCTCACGCATATGGGATTCTTGGTCCCTGACGAAGGGGTTTACGATGATCTGTGACAAGTGCTTCTTGTCGTGTCAAGGCAAAGCAAAGAGCACCAAAGATGCTGGGCAATCACGGTGCTCGACTGGGAACCGGTTAAGATCACCAATTACTTGTCAGTCGCTCACCACGAAACCTGAGAAAACAAACACTGAGAATTTAAGGAACAACGAGGCTTTGCTGGTGATATCAAGCCGTAGAAGGTGCTGCAGGGACGACGGCTTGAACTGGTAGTGGCTGAAGTCAACTTTTGGCTTTTCTTTCTCTTTAAGCTTGGACCGAACTTGGCTGGTCTTACGATGGTCTTCTTCTGATTATAAAATTTTGACTAATTAAAGCCACACAATCAAGCTTTCCACCTGTTTGTCTCAAAGCCTCCGCATGTATCAAACGAAAGCCAATCTAGTCATGCAGAGACGTAAGACGAATTGCTGGATGCTATGATCTCACGTTAGCAAGAGAAGGAGATCGGTGACGCCTTGAACGTTGAACTTGGAGCAGTAAGCGACGCTCGATGGCTTCGTCGTCAGAGGACTGTTCAGCGTCTTTGTGTGAGGACTTCTCGCTGGTGCAAGCTTGAACGAGGTGCGGGCAGCAAAGGTGACGTGGGGACAGAACAGCAGCCGAGCTCGACGAGCGTTGGTTGGACTCGGTGGCGGAGGCAGCGTCTATGGTCTTCAGGACTGCAATGGCTCGGACTAGAACGAAAGCAATGAGCAACGTCTGGTGTGACGCCGGGGACGGCACCGGTGGTGAAACAGCGGCGTTAACTCACGGCCACAGGTCTGGTCGTGAGGTGAAGGCGCGGCGTGAGGCGACACGAGCTTGAACAGGACACGGGCACTCATGACAACGATTGATGCGGCGACGGCGTGGCTAGAGAGCAGCAGCTCTGTGGCGGTGGAAGCAGCGGCTTGCGTCGGTGCTCGAGCAAGATGCGGACGAAAGGTTGTTCCCATTGCCAGTCCTCCTCCTCGCTCTTTTTTTTTTTCTCGTTCGTCTATGACCAGATCTCCCAAAGGACCAAGCTCCCTCCCTCTCTTCGGCCATGCAAAGGCCTATTTATAGTGCACAGGAACTGACGTCTTCACAAATTTCTTTCCTCAATCCAATATTTCTTTCCTTGGTTGACCAAGTCAATTGTGCTCTCTCCTCTAAAATTTGCCGACCTCACCCTTTTTGTCTCTGATCCCTCTTTCCTTTCTCGTGCAGGGACGACGTGGGCCTTCAAAGAAAAAGTCCTTGGAGTCAATCTTCTTTCCTCTCTTAGAAATATGTTATCTTTTGTTCTTTCCTATCACACATGACTCTCTCTCTCTGGTCGTATATATCGCTATTGATTCCCCCCTTCTTCTGTGTAAAATACTCAATTTATAATCTCTGTTCACTGACTCCTTGCTGGATATTTTCCTTCAATCAAATATTCCCATTGATATTAACCGATTCTTCCCTGGTCCACTTTCCTCAAGATCCACCACTTCTTTATTCTTTTCCTTTTGTTTCTTTCGATATTTCCTCTTTGTTGGCCGAAGTGTATACACCAATATATACTCATGATCAGAATAATATTCCCGTCTCCCGCACACAAGCTTGGTGATTGCTTAAGCTTCTAAAGTTCTGGTAACCTAATAGCTTAGTTGATTTTTTAAATTGAGCACTGCACGTGTATTTTACATGTGTAATTTGGCCAACATGTGCGAAGCGCGAGGCAATTTTCAGCCATGGGCTTGGTTCAATCACTTCAATTAAGCTCAAAACCATTCGCTCGAGTCCATCTGCCGTCGGTCTGATAGATATGCGAACTATATGGGCCTATTAATGAAATGCCCCCTAATATCTATATGCAATTTAACAAATATTTTTGCTAGGTGTCGGGACCGACTCCTAATTTTCCTATGCAATATGTACCTAAATGGATCGCCAAAATTTAGGTGTCAACAGTAGAGAGAGATGAACGATATATATCAACAAACGGCTTTTTAAGAACATAATGTTACTTACAAACGGCACAAGGTACAAGCTTTACTAAAGGCCGATATCTATGCACCATGCGTATGCAAAAAGGGATAGGTGGTGGGCTGGCCTAGCTTGTCTACCAAAAAGGGACAGTCCAAAATTCAAGGTACCCAACCCCTCACCACAACTGGCCATAACCGGGAGGAGGCTCCCGCTCATTATCTACAGAATCCGTCAGACTCCGGGTCTACCACTTCCCCATCCGGAATGTCAAGGTCCATTGGATCCCAGACCTCCTCCCCGATATCGCCAGCCGGGGGTCCGTCAAAACCACGGAGTGGACCACTCAAAATGTCCCCTTCCTTAATAAACCACGCCACGAACTAGTAGGCCTTCAATGTAGGCAATCCCACATCCACCCAGACTATAGACTCGTGCTTCTAGTACGTCCTGCCAGGTCCTATTGGATACTCAGTAAAACCCGTGTCTATCTCTATAGGCACGCCAAAATGCAGAGAAGGGCGGTTCATGGTCAAGGGTCTAAAATGGTTGTATTGCAACAATGATATAAAATCTCAATAAGCAACTACATAAGCCTTGCTTAGGCTAACACCTACCTCCGAACAGCCCTAACATGCAATTCTAGCATTCAACATGCCATAAACAATCACAAGCATCCTTACGTCGCTTTGACACATACACAATGCCCTGCACGTTGGTATATCGCTATAACATGGCCAATTGCTCATCAAACAAGCACATTTCAATTCATGGCATAATCATAAGAAACATACTCAATAATCCGGATTTTGAGCATTCATCAATGCATAGCATACTTTCGCATTTATTTAGATTATTAATGACCCCTCGGGCCATCGAACTCCCGCCGGTCTTCTGGCATAACCAGGCATCGTCCCGCTACATCGATAACGGCAACGTCGAGGATCGAAGCCCCCCACCAAGTCGGGTACCCAACGGCATTCCACTTAGAAGCATCGATTTGGCCTCCACCGCGATTGGCAATGACTATAACCCTCGCCTAGCCGGCATCCGAACTCCCGTCGAGCATCGTCTAGAACTCCTGCCTAGACGGAACGTGTCGTGATCACATACACACACATCTCAGCAATCGATATCGATTCTTATCTTTGTAAATTAGCCCAATGTCAACTAAATCCATCAAAATGTCATGGTAACATCGATTAGTTCTCGAGAGAGAGAAAAACCGGGTATGTACAAAACCGGAGCCAAACTGGGCTGTTGCATAGCGACTGAAATCATTTTTAAATAAATAGTAAAAAAACTCTAAAAATTCTAAATTTTGGATATGTCGTATAAAACATCTTGATAAACATTTTTCATGAGAACTCGAAACCCAGTTCCAACTATAAACACCTCTTTTTGTCACTTGAAGTCAAACGAAATTCAACCCGACCGGTCAGGCCGCCTGACCATCAAAATGCATCTCATTCAGTACCCAAATCACTTTGGAAAGGCTTGAAATTTTTATATGCCATAGAAACAAGTGTTTTTAACAAGTTTCATGAAGGAAGTTTGTTGAAACAAGGCCTGAAAAATTTCATAAAAATTCGGAAAGACAAGAAGGTCGGGTGAATAGTAAATCCGACAGACCAAATACGGTCCAAAAATGGACTTACGAATGACCCTAAATGATCTCCAAAAATTCCAAATTTAATTTATGTTATACTACAAGATGTCATGAGAAACTTTCATGAAGAACACTTCCTCAAATTCAGTTCACACAAATCACAGAAAAAATAGAAAAATCCAATGACGCAATAGCAACCTTACCGGAAATCAACCAACAAACACCACCAAGTAAACCAAGCACAACCAGCCACTAAACCAACTATCCACAGCCCTAATCCACTCCTAAACATGCCTATTAGTAACCCATTATCCTAACCAAAGCTTAGAGAGCACTTATTAGAAACCTAAGCAAAGCCAAGCCAAAGGAGCAGCCAACCGGCCCAGCAAACAGCAGCTGTTCCGGCGTCCTCGATCTCAAACAGCGGACCACGGCAGTTCATGGCTGAGGGACTATTAGGTGGTTATGGCTGGGGCGGAGCAGCTCTTGGCGGTGGCTGGTTCTAGCGAGATGGGCAACGAAAATGGAGAAGCTAGTGGGAAACAGAAGTAGAAACAAAGCAGCAAGCCACAAAGCAGAATAAGAATGGGAAGAAGAAGCAATGAAGCAGCAACAGGTCAGCAGCACATGAAGTAGCAAGGGCAGAAGCAGCAGAAGTGGAAAAAGAAGAAGAAAATGGAGAAGAGAAGCCAATTAGTAGGGAAGTCCATCATGGGCAGCAGCATGGGGATGTAAGCAATGAAGCAGAAGTAGCAAGGAGGGAAGCAGCAGGCGTGGACATGAAGGAAGAGAGGAAGTCAGCAGGAAAGAAGGGTCAGTTGGTGTGGGGCAGCAGCAAAGTCAGCAGCAGAATTAACAATGCAGAGGAAGAAATAGCACATGAAGGCAAAAGTAACGTGAGGATGAAAAGGAAATCAATGGGGAAAGAGGAGGGAGTAAGCGGGAAGGATAGGTCAGCGGCGTGGGGGAGGAAAAGTAGCATCGTGGGGGTTCGGCGGGGGAAGAGGAGCGGAGAGAGAGAGTGTGTTCAACATAATCTCAACCAATAATTTGTCTACATTTTCCCCTTTTCCGGAATTCCGATCAACCCGACAATTGGCTACATTTAATGAGACGTAATCCGACAAATTAGTCGTGGAAATTTTGAAACTTCGATACCCGATTCAGATTCTAATTAATGGTCAAATTCAATCGAATGCGGCTTTAGCGTATCTCAAACTAACAGGCAACTTTTAGGAATTTACACATGTCAACTCGTGGCCGATTTGGAGGACTGTTCCTTTCGGTACTGTTCAGCTTCTCTCTCGAAAGCTGTTGCCCGTGGAATGCTCATCCGGTGGGATTGCTAGCCTCCTAGTCGATCCAGCTGCTAGATTCCTTTGAAATTCGGTGCCTGGGGTCGCCAGTAAGTACACTTTCTTCTGTCAGTTGGGATCCCCGATCTCTTCTCCCTGCTAGACTATGGAATAGATCTGGGTTTGTTCTGGGTTTTGTCTGGTTCTCTTCTGGTGCGGTTGCTGGTCTGTGTGATAGAATCACTGGTTTTCCTCTGATATCTAGAGACTGAGGTCGCCAGTAAGTTCTTACTCGGACCATTGTTTTCCCGTACTCTATTGTTGGGCTCAGGAACGGATTTGAGTTTTGCTGGGTTTCGCCTTGGAATCTCTCTGGTGCGTTTGCTGGTTTGTGGGTTCTACTCACTGGTTCCTCTGATTCTGGTGCCTGGGGACGCCAGTCCATTGTGATTTCCGAGCTCCTTTCTCTATTGGGCTATGAAATAGATTTGGGTTTTCTGCGTTCGTTCTGGAATTTGTTTCTGGTGCGTGCTGCTGTTCTTAGGATTGAATCGCTGGTCTCTGGATATCCTTTCGACCTTTATTATGCGAGGCTCTCTTGGTAAATGGCTATACTTGTGTAAGGATATTCATCTAGGTATCCTTGTGTAATGGAGCCTCTATTGAAGGCCACTGGATCGAAGGCTAAGCAAAAGCAGGGAACAGCCAAGCATTTTTCTACTGCTCAAGCCCCTCCTATGGCCAAAGCTAGCACTTCTGAAGATACCCCACAATCCACGATTCCTATGGAACCCATGAAACTGAAAACCATTGATGCCTCAGTAGAAGTTGAGACATCCATTGCTGTGGAAGCACAGCGACATGGAAGGCGTGGACGCAGCCGAAGTCGTTTCTCGGCTATCCCACAGATTAATGAGGCACATGAAGAGGGAACCTCATTGGAGCACCATGTACATCAGAGGCCAACCTCAAGACAGAGCTTATCTACAGGGTTAGCAGCTTTAAAGAATCCCCAGGATCCGAAGCAGCTACTAGCCCAACGATCATGGGCTGTTGTAGCCAAATCAGCTAAGAAGAGATATACCCTCTCATACATCCCTCCCATGATTGTGGAAGGCAAACCTGTGGTTAAAATCTCTGATGAGATACTTGAAGACACTAACCCCAAGTGGAAGAAATGTCTAGTGGGCTACTTTGTGGGTAAGAAACTACCCTTCAAGTTGACTGAAAATTTCATAAAAAATATCTGGGGAGCACATGTTGTTGATTTTATGGTGAATGCAGATGACTTCTTTTTCTTTCACATTCTGGATGAATCTATCCGGCGGAAAATCCTCGATGGTGGCCCGATTACCATCTTAAGGGTACCAATGATTTTGCAGCAATGGTACCCCACCTTGAAGTTGAGGAAGAATCAACACCAATCTCTACCGGTGTGGGTAAAACTGAGGGATATACCCTATGCCTTGTGGTCCGCTACTGGTATAAGTGCTGTGGTTAGTGCCATTGGTAAGCCACTACATGTAGATATCCAAACGGAGCAAATGAGAATGATCTCGTATGCCCGTGTATGTATTGAGATCAAGGCAAGCCAGGATCTTCTTGATTCTATAGAAATCATCTTGAATGGTGAAACATGGACAATTGCAGTAGAATATGAATGGAGACCAGTTTCTTGCAAAGCCTGTGGTACATTCGGGCATAGATGTCCCCCTGCTAGGGTGACACCCACAGACATCAGTGTTAATCCCTCTACAACTCCTGTTGCCCATAATCCTCCTCTCCCGACGGAAGGAAAATGGGAGACTATCCGCAAGAAATATGGTGATCCACAAGCAGGAAACCTTGCTGTAGCGAATCCCCCTCATGTGGGTTCTGTCCTTGCTAAACCCATCACCATTCATGCAGCAACTCAGTCCTTTTCTGACCCTATTGTGCCTACACCAGCCACTTCCGAGGATTCCTCTGTGTCACGCCCCGAACCCAACTCACCTCATCGGAACGCGAGCATCCCCTTACCACTTCGGTCGATCAGAGTGCGACGTCCCCAGGAGACACCGCCGACCCAACAACAATCAGAGTATAAAAACACAGGCGGAAACAAAATACAACCCTGACAATTAAAGATGAACAAGGAAGCCAAACCAACAAATCAACATCGGGTAAAACTTCATTCTCATATATATAATATCAAACTGTTTATACAAGATCACCGATACATATACAGGCAAATCCACTACGGGTCTAGGTCAGGCTAACAACAACATCAAAAGGCCACTAAGTCTCAAAAAGTGTCGGTGGCCGGGTGAGTGGGTCTGAGCTAAGGATCACTATAACAAAAAGGGTAGGGATCCCTATCGTACTCCATCTAGCCTAGGGCTCGAAGTCTGGATCGCTGGAATCGTCGGGCTCGTCGGAAGACTCCGCTAACTCCTCTGAAGAGCTGCTACCCTGCTCTGGCTCGTCCACGTCCATGTCTGGGTCTTCCTGATCCACCTGATCCTCAACGGCATCTATGTTCACATCATCTCCTATCTCATCGACCTCACCATCCCCATCATCCTGATCCATCACCTCTGGCTCGGGGTCGTCCTCGTCCTCATCCATCGGCTCCGGCTCTAATTCATCATACCAAACTCCAGGGCCTGGCTGGGCATCGACAGCTGGCGGAGCACCAGGTGGAGGGACGTCAACCACCTCGCCATCGGCAATCACCGGCGCTAACTCTCCATCAACGTCTACTGGGATGTCAAAGGTACGGATAGGTCGACTGAGGGTCCCGTCCGCGGCTCTACGACACCAGGCTATGTATTCTTGCTTCAGATGCTCCTCCTCACCCGTATTCACATAAACAACTGACCTAAACCTCACATGCATTTCTCCTTCTCCAGCTGGGAAATGCTCCACTGACTGCAAAATTTGCCTGGGAATACCAAAAAGTGGAGGCGGCTCCAACATCCTAGGGGGTAGGCTCTGAAATGTTTCGGTTTTACAACAACCGTGAGACTAGCTCAGTGAATCAAATACCTAAACCTAGGCTAGGCTAAAGTGTGTCTCAACAGACCAAATCAGTCAAACAAACCAACAACATAAGACTCAAGTGTATCAACGTGATTCAACCCCTGCAAGTTAGTGCAATTCAACAACATATATATACACTCACATACGTGTACATACGGGCAGGCGTTCTCCACACACGCGTGCTCATCTTCATTAAATGGTACAAATTGCTCAATCATTGCATTCCACACGAATGCCTCATGCAGTCACATGCTCACGATTTCCATAATCTCATCTCAAGACTGCATAATTCACAATTCACACAATGAAATGTTCCGTTTGATCTTAATCTCACGACCCACAATAGGGCCCGACCCGAAGGCCAATAACTTTCCGACCCGAAGGCCCGACCCGAAGGCCACAACACTTCATGGCCAGCGTATATAACACGCCCCCGGCCCGGTGTCTTCTAGCCCTCAGGCGCAACACCGCTCACCTACGAACCAGAGCCTGCTACAAGGTGCATGAGGATGGTCGTCTTCCGGTCTCACCGGGCATCGTCTCGCGTAAACGCAACAGACGGAACGAGCCGAAGGCCACGACCCGAAGGCCGCTAGGTGATCACACATCTCAATTTTATCTTAGCCCAATTCCACTCAGTTCAGGGCGTTTACCGTGATCACACATAATGCAATGTCACACCGCAAAATCACACAATGCCATTTCACATATCAATCTCAACATATCAAGTGGTGACATGCATTTTTCATTCTAATGAACACAAATGCCACAACATTTACCCACATTTACAACCAATGAACACTTTCTAGCATTTGTATTCTAATATGTGCAATTCGGCCAAGTCTAAACCCCAAAATTAAACATAGCCCAAACTCATTCAAAACATTCCAATTAAGCCTCCAATGATCAACTAAGACCCCATTAAGTCATATAAGGCATAAACTTGGTTTAATCTTGCAAAGCAAGTCCATTTGGCCCTAAAAACAACATTTCTAGCATTTGCATCCTACACATGCAATTCGGCCAACCTAACACCCCACATTTAAACATGGCCAAAATACAATCTAAACACTTCATTTAGGCCTCCAATGTTCAGCCAAGGTCCCCCTCAACCATATATAGCATGTACTAAGCTTAATTAAGCAAAACAAGTTCAATTGAGCCTAAAAACAACATTTCTAGCACAAAACCCCCAAGGCTCCGAATTGAACTCCTCATGGACAGCCATCAACCCATCACCATTCAGCCATAAATCCACCTCATATTAATCCTCAACAACAACATAATTGCAGCCATTAGTTCTACAAACATTAACAAACACTAATCTAGTTCAAACCCTACAAACCAATCCAAACTAGACACAATCAAGCCTAATCTAAGTTTAGGTGTTCAACTCACGTCGGGGTGGACGATATGCGGGAGGAACAAGTACATCCAGACTTCCGGCTCAAGGACGGCTCACGGCGGTGCTCACGGCGGTGGCTGGTTTCCACGGCCAACGGCGGCTTGTTGGATGGCCGAATGGAGCGTCCAAGGGGGGAGGAGGAAGAGTGGCTGAGGACGGCGGCTTGGTGGACGAACCAGCCCTCCACGGCGTCCTTGCCGTGGCCCACGGCTCCGGCGAGCTGCTGCTTGAGGTGGAGACGGTGGCTGGTTTGATCGGCGAGAGGGAGGAGAGAACGAAGGAGAGGAGAGTGGCCGAACTTGGAGGGGGAATGAGCGTGAAAATGGAGAAGAGAGAGAGAGAAAATGGCGTGGAAAGAAAGAAATGGAGGAGAGAGAGAGGAAAGCTTATCCAAATTTGGTCAAACTAGTCACTTCAACTTTTTGGGGTGACAAGTGTCACTCATCCAAGCCCCTTGACCATACTACCCCTCATCCAATGGTCTAGAATCAATCCAAATGAATTATTGAGGGGCAATCTTGTCTTTTGCCCCTAACCAAACCTTAACCATCATAGTCAACTTAACCCACCATGGTTTAACCCAAATTAAATCTTCAAAATTCGGAATTAAGTCTTATTAGTCCAAGGGCAATTTCGTCTTTTTGCCGTTCCGAATCAAAATTCCGTTTTTCGCACCCAAGCGTCCCATATATGTGTGGACATCTTATTCTGGCGTCAGAATCTTAAAATTAATCCGTTGGGTTCCCGAAATCCGACACCGAAGTCCGGGTTCAATTCCGTGAACAACTCTCTCTCAATTTCAATTACTCTGAACTCTCACCAACAGGCGGCTGTTTAGGTATACGCGTATCGACTTAGGGATGTCCGAGTCTCAACGGTTCCGATCATCGAGAGAAAGAGAGTTTATTACTAATCCCGGGGTCACGATCATTTGGCTCGAGTTCGGGATTGGTTGACCACGAGCACGTTCGGTTAAGCAGAATCACCTGCGATCCCAATTGTGCATCGTTGGCCTTGGCCATACCATTTCCATCACTTTTCCTAAGATCGGCCCCTCACTGGTTCACAATATTCCCTCATTCTTTCTCAAATCGGCTCTCGAGTCGCGACTAAATCCCTGGTCCACGTACTAGTGTCCTAATTAGCCATTCCTCAATGGTTAGTATCCCAAGAGTGATCAGCTCTGGGCGAGTCGTACTCAAATGAAATGAGAGATAACATTCATTTTACTAATCCCAGAAATTACATCGAAATTCGGGCTGTTACATCCTTCCCCCCTTACAAAAATTTCGTCCTCGAAATTTACACATCCATCCCATCTAATCAAACAACTGGGGGTGCTGACGCCGCATGGCCTCTTCACTTTCCCAAGTAGCGCCCTCTGTGCCGTGGTGCTCCCATACAACCTTCACCATTGGGATAGTCTTGTTCCTGAGCACTCGATCTCTTCGGTCCTCAATCCTGACTGGTCTCTCCACGTACGACACCTTGTCATCCACGTCTATCTCCTCGTACCTTAGAACGTGGGTCGGATCTGGTTCATACTTTCTCAACATCGACACGTGGAATACATTATGTACCTGCGACAAGTTAGGCGGCAAAGCAAGACGATAGGCCATATCACCAATCTTCTCCAATATCTCAAATGGCCCAACGTACCTGGGACTGAGTTTTCCTTTCTTACCAAACCGGGACAATCCTTTCATCGGTGATACCTTCAAGAATACATGGTCTCCCACTTGAAACTCTAAGGGTCGTCGTCTCCGGTCGGCATAACTTTTCTGACGGCTCTGCGCTGTTCTCAGTCTGTCTCTGATAATCTCAACAGCCTCAACTGTCTGCTGTACTAACTCTGGCCCGGTAATTCTGCGCTCACCAACCTCATCCCAACATACTGGTGTTCTGCACGCTCTACCATACAATGCCTCAAACGGCGCCATCTGAATACTCTGCTGGTAGCTGTTATTGTAGGCAAACTCCACTAAATGTAGCTGTTCTTCCCATTTGCCCTGAAAGTCTACGACACAAGCTCTCAGCATATCCTCCAGAGTCTGAATTGTTCTCTCTGATTGGCCATCCGTCTGTGGATGATAAGCCGTGCTGAACTGCAACTTTGTTCCTAAGGCCACTTGCAAACTTTTCCAAAAATTGGCTGTAAATCTCGGATCGCGATCTGACGTAATGGTCACCGGTACTCCATGCAATCGCACTATCTGCTGTACATACAACTCGGCATACCTTTCTAGTTCAAGGTCCTTTCGCACTGCCAGGAAATGCGCTGACTTGGTCAGACGATCCACTATCACCCATATAGAATCGTGCCCTCTCTGGCTTCTTGGCAATCCCGTTACGAAATCCATGGTGATATGCTCCCATTTCCACTCTGGGATCTCTAATGGTCTCAACAATCCACCAGGCTTGCAGTGTTGTGCCTTCACTTGTTGGCACGTCAAACACTTAGCCACATGTCTCGCCACATCAGCCTTCATTCCATTCCACCAATAATGTTGCCTTAAGTTCTGGTACATCTTCGTACTACCTGGGTGGATACTGTACTGACTCCGATGAGCTTCACTCAAGATTTCCTCCTTCAGACCTTCATCGTCTGGTACACACAATCTTCCTCTGAACTTTAAAGTTCCATCCTCGCTCATCTGGAATTCTGGCCTCCTTTTAGAAACATCTAATCCAATGATCTTCTGGATTTCTTGGTCCGTAGACTGGAGTTCCTTAACTCTTACTTGGATCTCTGGTTCAATCCTCAAGGCTGCTATCAAACTGGACATCTGGCTCACTTCGAACTTAAACTCGGAATCTCTGAGCCGTTCCAACAATGTCCATTCTCTTACCATCATATGTGCCATACTAGACTTGCGACTTAAAGCATCTGCTACTCTATTGGCCTTACCCGGATGATACAGAATGTCGCAATCATAGTCTTTCAGTAGTTCCATCCACCTTCTCTGCCTCATGTTCAGCTCTTTCTGCGAAAACAAGTACTTGAGGCTCTGATGGTCCGTGTAGATCTGAAACCTTTCTCCACAAAGATAATGCCTCCAGATCTTAAGGGCAAACACTATCGCAGCCAACTCTAAATCGTGCGTCGGATAATTCATCTCATGAGGTCTCAACTGCCTTGACGCATACGCCACCACTTTCCCATGCTGCATCAACACACAACCTAGCCCTCTCAAAGAAGCATCACTGTACACCTCGAATCCTCCTGATCCGGATGGAATAGTCAACACTGGAGCTGTCGTAAGTCTGTGTTTCAACTCCTGAAAACTTTTCTCACACTTATCATCCCATTCGAACTTGGATTCTTTCTTCAACAATCTGGTCATAGGCATGGCTATGGATGAGAATCCTTCTACAAACCGTCTGTAATAGCCAGCCAGTCCAAGGAAACTTCTGATCTCGGTCACTGAGGTCGGTCTCGGCCACTTAGTCACTGCCTCTACCTTGGTCGGGTCTACTGATATTCCTTCTCCCGACACTATGTGTCCAAGGAAAGCTACTCGACTGAGCCAAAACTCACACTTGCTAAACTTGGCGTAGAGCGCATGCTCTCTTAACGTCCGTAGCACCTCAGTCAAGTGCACCTCATGCTCTTCGGGACTCTTAGAATATATCAATATGTCATCGATGAAGACAATCACTGACTGATCCAAAAATTCCTTAAACACTCTGTTCATTAAATCCATGAAAGCTGCAGGAGCATTCATCAGTCCGAAGGGCATAACTGTAAACTCATAGTGCCCATACCTCGTCCTGAAGGCTGTCTTAGGTATATCCTCCTTCTTGATTCTCAACTGATGATATCCTGTCCGTAGGTCAATCTTGGAGAATACCGATGCTCCCTGCAACTGATCAAACAAATCGTCGATCCTAGGCAGTGGGTACTTGTTCTTTACCGTCACCTGGTTCAGCTGTCTGTAGTCGATACACAATCTCAGGGTTCCGTCTTTCTTTTTCACAAACAACACAGGCGCTCCCCATGGAGACGCACTCGGACGGATGAAACCCTTGTCCAATAACTCCTGCATCTGGACTTTCAACTCCTTTAACTCAGACAATGACATCCGATATGGGGCTTTTGAGATCGGTTCTGTACCCGGGGCTAGCTCAATTACAAACTCAACTTCCCGCTCAGGTGGTAAGCCTGGCAATTCCTGTGGAAACACTTCTGGAAAGTTGCATACTACCGGAATATCTTCTAACCGAAGCTCTGGTACAGTGGGATCCACCACATTGACCAGATATCCTTCGCATCCTTCGTTCAACAACTCATTCACTTCCAGTGAAGAGATCCAAGGAATCGAGGTTCCTCCTCGACTTCCTTGAAATTCAAACCTAGGTTGTCCAATTGGATTGAACTGGATCGTTTTACTATCACAATCCACTACAGCCTTCTGTTGCACTAACCAGTCCATTCCAACAATAACATCAAAATCGAACATGGCCAACACTGCCAAGTCGATATGGCTTTCCACATCACCAATCACTATCTTACATGCAGGCCATCCAAAAGAGACTATCATCCTATCATTCAATGGAGTAGATACGCACAACACAGTCTCAAGCAAAATAGGCTCAAACCCAACCAATCTAATAAACTGTTCTGACACAAAAGAATGGGTTGCCCCCGGATCAAACAAAGCATATGCTGCATGGTCTCCCAAAGAAATCATACCTGTGACCACCCCTGGCGCTTTCTCTGCATCCTTGCGCGCCATAGCATACACCCTTCCTTGGGCTGGTGGTCGTCCTGGGTTGGTCGCTGGGGAAGGTCCACTCTGATTCCCCGTCCTAGGCGGATGGGCTGATGCTTGCGATCCCGCTGGACGCATCTGAGGACACGACCTAATCTGATGGTCGAAACTCCCACACCGGAAACATGCTCCGAACCTACTCGTAGGTGGGTTAGGCTTCCCAATGTTTCTCCTCACAGGTGGAACGAACCTTCTATTCCCAGTCATTGGCCTCTTCCCCAACCTGCGATTATCTCTATTGGGCATGAATCGTGATCCTGAGGCGGCGGCCCTCTCTTGCTGATCTCTTTCTATGATCTGAGCCCTCTCGTACATCTCCCTGTAGTCCTTAAGATTATGAGATAAAATCTGGCTCCTGAGGTCTGGTTTCAATCCATCTCGAAACCTCCTAGCCTTGTCTCTCGGATTCACCACCAATGTAGGCGCAAACTTAGCCAATCTCGCAAACTCCCTTTCATATTGGTCTACCGTCATCTGTCCCTGGCGCAGTCTCATAAATTCTGACAACTTCCTTTCCTGCGCTACCTCAGAGAAATACTTCTCATAAAAATGTTCCACAAACACAGTCCAAACTAATTCAGTACCTGCAGGGAATACTCCGTCCTTTACTGCGTTCCACCAATCGTTGGCACCGTCCTGTAGCTGATACACTGCTAAGTCTACTCTCTCGGTATCGGTGCACTTCAATACGTTAAACGCCTTTTCCAATGCCTCAACCCATTTGGGCGCTAACTCTGCATCGCCCATACCATTGAACTTCGGCGGCTTAAGCTTCAGAAATTGCTCAACTAGCTGGGGCATCTGTCTCTGTACCACTGGTTGTGCCTGCTCTGCCTGATTACCCGCATTACCAGCTAACTCTGCGGCTTCGGCTGCCTGTGCATGTGCGGCTGCCCTCTCCTGAGCCTGCAAACCCATGATGTGCCCTATCTCACGAAGGGTCTCCATCACTTCCTCCATTCTGGGGTCTCTGGCCTCTCTGGGCTCGGCTCTCGGTTGCTCTTGGGGTTCCTTTCCTCTTCGGCGACTCATCTCTCTCACTAAGCTGGCTACTCAACTACCTGCTATAACCCCACTAAGGAGTCAAAGACTTAAACCATACTAACCCAGTCTAAGTCCTAGGCAGGTATCAAACAGCAGCCAAACAATCACATGCGATCTAGCACTGAGCACAATACATCACCCAAGGGAACATGTGTACTCACCTCAGGTCCTGACGCGCCTGCACCTTCGGGGTTGAATCACTTACACAATCAATCAATCAAACAAACACAATTATGAGACACACCTAACACACGAGGTCACCTAATTGGCTACCCTTGATCATCGCTCCTTATCACTCCAGGCTTCGACCGCATGGATAGAGCTGACCTTGCTCTGATACCAATTCAAAACGGGGATGTCACGCCCCGAACCCAACTCACCTCATCGGAACGCGAGCATCCCCTTACCACTTCGGTCGATCAGAGTGCGACGTCCCCAGGAGACACCGCCGACCCAATAACAATCAGAGTATAAAAACACAGGCGGAAACAAAATACAACCCTGACAATTAAAGATGAACAAGGAAGCCAAACCAACAAATCAACATCGGGTAAAACTTCATTCTCATATATATAACATCAAACTGTTTATACAAGATCACCGATACATATACAGGCAAATCCACTACGGGTCTAGGTCAGGCTAACAACAACATCAAAAGGCCACTAAGTCTCAAAAAGTGTCGGTGGCCGGGTGAGTGGGTCTGAGCTAAGGATCACTATAACAAAAAGGGTAGGGATCCCTATCGTACTCCATCTAGCCTAGGGCTCGAAGTCTGGATCGCTGGAATCGTCGGGCTCGTCGGAAGACTCCGCTAACTCCTCTGAAGAGCTGCTACCCTGCTCTGGCTCGTCCACGTCCATGTCTGGGTCTTCCTGATCCACCTGATCCTCAACGGCATCTATGTTCACATCATCTCCTATCTCATCGACCTCACCATCCCCATCATCCTGATCCATCACCTCTGGCTCGGGGTCGTCCTCGTCCTCATCCATCGGCTCCGGCTCTAATTCATCATACCAAACTCCAGGGCCTGGCTGGGCATCGACAGCTGGCGGAGCACCAGGTGGAGGGACGTCAACCACCTCGCCATCGGCAATCACCGGCGCTAACTCTCCATCAACGTCTACTGGGATGTCAAAGGTACGGATAGGTCGACTGAGGGTCCCGTCCGCGGCTCTACGACACCAGGCTATGTATTCTTGCTTCAGATGCTCCTCCTCACCCGTATTCACATAAACAACTGACCTAAACCTCACATGCATTTCTCCTTCTCCAGCTGGGAAATGCTCCACTGACTGCAAAATCTGCCTGGGAATCCCAAAAAGTGGAGGCGGCTCCAACATCCTAGGGGGTAGGCTCTGAAATGTTTCGGTTTTACAACAACCGTGAGACTAGCTCAGTGAATCAAATACCTAAACCTAGGCTAGGCTAAAGTGTGTCTCAACAGACCAAATCAGTCAAACAAACCAACAACATAAGACTCAAGTGTATCAACGTGATTCAACCCCTGCAAGTTAGTGCAATTCAACAACATATATATACACTCACATACGTGTACATACGGGCAGGCGTTCTCCACACACGCGTGCTCATCTTCATTAAATGGTACAAATTGCTCAATCATTGCATTCCACACGAATGCCTCATGCAGTCACATGCTCACGATTTCCATAATCTCATCTCAAGACTGCATAATTCACAATTCACACAATGAAATGTTCCGTTTGATCTTAATCTCACGACCCACAATAGGGCCCGACCCGAAGGCCAATAACTTTCCGACCCGAAGGCCCGACCCGAAGGCCACAACACTTCATGGCCAGCGTATATAACACGCCCCCGGCCCGGTGTCTTCTAGCCCTCAGGCGCAACACCGCTCACCTACGAACCAGAGCCTGCTACAAGGTGCATGAGGATGGTCGTCTTCCGGTCTCACCGGGCATCGTCTCGCGTAAACGCAACAGACGGAACGAGCCGAAGGCCACGACCCGAAGGCCGCTAGGTGATCACACATCTCAATTTTATCTTAGCCCAATTCCACTCAGTTCAGGGCGTTTACCGTGATCACACATAATGCAATGTCACACCGCAAAATCACACAATGCCATTTCACATATCAATCTCAACATATCAAGTGGTGACATGCATTTTTCATTCTAATGAACACAAATGCCACAACATTTACCCACATTTACAACCAATGAACACTTTCTAGCATTTGTATTCTAATATGTGCAATTCGGCCAAGTCTAAACCCCAAAATTAAACATAGCCCAAACTCATTCAAAACATTCCAATTAAGCCTCCAATGATCAACTAAGACCCCATTAAGTCATATAAGGCATAAACTTGGTTTAATCTTGCAAAGCAAGTCCATTTGGCCCTAAAAACAACATTTCTAGCATTTGCATCCTACACATGCAATTCGGCCAACCTAACACCCCACATTTAAACATGGCCAAAATACAATCTAAACACTTCATTTAGGCCTCCAATGTTCAGCCAAGGTCCCCCTCAACCATATATAGCATGTACTAAGCTTAATTAAGCAAAACAAGTTCAATTGAGCCTAAAAACAACATTTCTAGCACAAAACCCCCAAGGCTCCGAATTGAACTCCTCATGGACAGTCATCAACCCATCACCATTCAGCCATAAATCCACCTCATATTAATCCTTAACAACAACATAATTGCAGCCATTAGTTCTACAAACATTAACAAACACTAATCTAGTTCAAACCCTACAGACCAATCCAAACTAGACACAATCAAGCCTAATCTAAGTTTAGGTGTTCAACTCACGTCGGGGTGGACGATATGCGGGAGGAACAAGTACATCCAGACTTCCGGCTCAAGGACGGCTCACGGCGGTGCTCACGGCGGTGGCTGGTTTCCACGGCCAACGGCGGCTTGTTGGATGGCCGAATGGAGCGTCCAAGGGGGGAGGAGGAAGAGTGGCTGAGGACGGCGGCTTGGTGGACGAACCAGCCCTCCACGGCGTCCTTGCCGTGGCCCACGGCTCCGGCGAGCTGCTGCTTGAGGTGGAGACGGTGGCTGGTTTGATCGGCGAGAGGGAGGAGAGAACGAAGGAGAGGAGAGTGACCGAACTTGGAGGGGGAATGAGCGTGAAAATGGAGAAGAGAGAGAGAGAAAATGGCGTGGAAAGAAAGAAATGGAGGAGAGAGAGAGGAAAGCTTATCCAAATTTGGTCAAACTAGTCACTTCAACTTTTTGGGGTGACAAGTGTCACTCATCCAAGCCCCTTGACCATACTACCCCTCATCCAATGGTCTAGAATCAATCCAAATGAATTATTGAGGGGCAATCTTGTCTTTTGCCCCTAACCAAACCTTAACCATCATAGTCAACTTAACCCACCATGGTTTAACCCAAATTAAATCTTCAAAATTCGGAATTAAGTCTTATTAGTCCAAGGGCAATTTCGTCTTTTTGCCGTTCCGAATCAAAATTCCGTTTTTCGCACCCAAGCGTCCCATATATGTGTGGACATCTTATTCTGGCGTCAGAATCTTAAAATTAATCCGTTGGGTTCCCAAAATCCGACACCGAAGTCCGGGTTCAATTCCGTGAACAACTCTCTCTCAATTTCAATTATTCTGAACTCTCACCAACAGGCGGCTGTTTAGGTATACGCGTATCGACTTAGGGATGTCCGAGTCTCAACGGTTCCGATCATCGAGAGAAAGAGAGTTTATTACTAATCCCGGGGTCACGATCATTTGGCTCGAGTTCGGGATTGGTTGACCACGAGCACGTTCGGTTAAGCAGAATCACCTGCGATCCCAATTGTGCATCGTTGGCCTTGGCCATACCATTTCCATCACTTTTCCTAAGATCGGCCCCTCACTGGTTCACAATATTCCCTCATTCTTTCTCAAATCGGCTCTCGAGTCGCGACTAAATCCCTGGTCCACGTACTAGTGTCCTAATTAGCCATTCCTCAATGGTTAGTATCTCAAGAGTGATCAGCTCTGGGCGAGTCGTACTCAAATGAAATGAGAGATAACATTCATTTTACTAATCCCAGAAATTACATCGAAATTCGGGCTGTTACACTCTGTCTCAGAAGACTCTCAAGGGCTGCTGGTCAACAAAGCTGTTAGTGATTCTGAGGAGGAGAATTCCTCCCTTGCTCCGCCACTCTCTAGTCTGCGAGCTGGACTGCCCCCAGTTGGCGATTCGGGTTTGGGCACTTCTGCTCCTGCTCTTCTTGCCCCTGCTGTGCTAAATCCCAATCCTCAAAGCAGCCCCAAAACTGCTAAAACAGCCTACCCGAAGCCAAGAAAACGGGCAGGCAAGAAAAGGTGACTGGCTCTTCCTTCCCTTGTATATATGTTTTTTGGTATCTGGAATATTAGGGGATTAATGGCCCCCATCAAACAAGCTAAAATTAGATCCTTTGTCAGATCTAACTCTCTTTCTTGCATTGGTATCATTGAAACAAAAGTTGATATGTCCCTTTTTGAAGAAATATCTACTGGCTTGATTCCGGGTTGGGTATGGACCTCAAATTATAGTTTCTCCCCTCGGGGAAGAATCTGGATTGGGTGGCAACCACATGAGGTGGAATTGGTTGTTATCTCTATGTCTTCTCAGGTTATATATGGACATTCGAGTATAAAAGCTTTGAATAAGACTTGTAATTTCTTGGTGGTCTATGGCGAACATACGTTTGTCTCTCGGCGGGCTCTCTAGATGGACCTTATCGAATCGAGTTCTTGCTTTGCTAATGCCCCTTGGCTGGTTGCGGGTGACTTCAATGCTATCCGTTATGATTCAGATAGGATAGGCAGTTCTAATGCCTGGATCCCCGCTTTTGAGGAGTTTGGTTTATGCCTAGACCAACCAGGCCTTGAGGATCTTAGATACGTTGGCCATAGATTTACATGGTCTACATCCTGGGGTACTCGGCGTAAGCTAAGAAAGATTGACCGGGTCTTGATAAATGAACAATGGTGCAGAGATTTCTCCTTCTCGGAGGCCTCTTTCCTAGCCCTCGGTGTCTCGGATCATACCTCGATGATCGTCAGAATCGTGCCTCCTATTTCTGCCAGGAAGCCTTTCAAGTTCTTTAACTATTGGATGTCTCATCCATCTTATCCAGTATTGATCACTCAGGTGTAGGAAACCCGGATAGTTGGTTCACCCATGTTTGTGCTATGTCAGAAATTGAAGCTTCTCAAAAGGCGCCTGAAACAACTGAACAGGGAAGCTTTTTTCGAGATATCCTCTCGCACCGCTCAGGCCAGGTTAGCTCTTGCTTCCACTCAAGATGCTCTTGTGGCTGACCCTTTTAATTCATTTTTGGCAAGTCTTGAAAAAGACCAGCTCCTGGAGTTCTCGCGTCTCAGAATCCAAGAGGAATCCTTCTTTAAACAAAAGTCGAGAATCAAATGGTTGAAGAAAGGAGATCATAATATGAAGTACTTTCACCACTTCGTGAACAAAAGACACCTCCACAATCGGATCCTTTCTATATCGGATGATGACGGTGCTATCCTTAATGACCCGAGTTTGGTCTAGCACCATATTCTTTCTTTCTTCGAGAATTTACTGGCTGCTAATTCCTCCACCATCCTACCTACTGTTGCGGGTTTACAGGCAGTAACTGAGCGAGCCCTTAATGATGATCAGGCCCGGTTTCTGGTTAGAGACGTCACTGACATTGAGATTCGCAACTCTATGTTCTCTCTGGCGAAGGGCAAGGCTCCGGGCCCTGATGGCTTTAATGTGGATTTCTTTAAATCATCCTAGGATACAGTAGGCCCTTCAGTCATTTTGGCTATAAAGGACTTCTTCCAATTTGGATTCTTGCTTAAGGAGACAAATGCTACCATCCTTACGCGAGTGCCAAAGGTCCCTAATGCCTTGGCTATAAGCGATTTTCGACCAATTGCATGCTGCAACACGATCTATAAATGCATCACCAAGATTTTGGCAAACAGAATTGCCTCTTTTGTACTGTCTCTTATAAGTCCGTCCCAAAATGCCTTTGTTAAGGGGCGGAGAATTGGGGATAATATCCTCCTGGCTCAAGAACTGTTTGCTGGATTTCACTATGAGCCGTACCCGCCCAAGTGTGCAATCAAGGTAGACTTCCAAAAAGCTTATGACACTCTTGATTGGGGTTTCCTAAAAATGGTTTTACAAACCTTTGGCTTCCCTCTGACATTTGTTAAGCTTATCATGGAATGTGTTACATCTTCTAAGATCTCGATTGCCATTAATGGCGAACTTCATGGATTCTTTGCTAGTGATAGAGGTATTCGTCAAGGAGACCCTATGTCCCCCTATCTTTTCACCCTAGTCATGGAAATTTTCACGGGCATCCTCAATGCTCGGTCTCGGCATCCTGGTTTTAAGTTCTTTTGGCGATGCAAAGCTAATGGCCTAACTCACCTATCTTTTGCTGATGATGTACTCCTGTTCACGGAGGCTAATGTGGCTTCCACCAACCTTATCAAGGAAGGACTTGATTTATTCTCATCCTGGTCTGAGTTAAAGCCGAACCTGAACAAAAGTGAGATTTTCCTCTCAGGTGGATCTATGGAGCTACACAATTCTATTCTGGAATCCTTCAGCTTCCTTGAAGGTACGCTCCCCTTTCGTTATCTTGGGGGTACCGGTTATAACATCTAGACTTAGCAAGGCCGACTGCTGCTCATTGGTGAACTCCATAACTGCTAGAGCACGCTCATGGTCTCAACGATTTCTGTCATTTGCGGGTTGCCTCTAACTCATTAAGTCGGTCCTTCATGCCATCCATGTTCATTGGGCAAGTGTTTTCTGTCTGCCCATATCTGTCCTCTCGAGGATTGAGCAAGTTCTAAGACAATTCCTCTGGAAAGGACCGGACTTAGGTGTTGGGGGTGCCAAAGTCCCTTGGAATGTAGTGTGCCTCTCGAGGGAAGAAGGCGGTTTGGGCATTCGTAGATTGGCTGAATGTAACCGAGCAGCAATGCTCAAACACATATGGTTGCTATTCACAGATAAAGAATCCCTATGGTGCAAATGGATTCACTCCAATTTCCTCAAGCGTAAAAATTTTTGGGTTGTACCCAAACCGACATTTTGCTCGTGGGTATGGAAGAAGATCCTGGACTTACGCCAAGTAGCCCAACAATTATTCAAATGGAATATTGGAAATGGAGCCACTTCATCTTTCTGGTATGTTGGCATCAGAAAAGGCCCCCTTTACAAGCTCTTCACGGACAGGGATATCTACCGCTCGGGTATTCCACGAAACTCTTCCGTTAGGGATTTCCATACATCCGTCTGGCAAGAATCTAATGTCCTCAATACTATAAACTCCTGGCCTGAAGCCAGTATATTGCTGGACACGGTAAGTATAGATAGATTCTTATGGCTAGGCCACCCATCTGGTAATTTTTCTATCCGTTCAGCTTGGGAGATTACCAGGTCTAGGGGTCATGATGTGCCATGACACCCTTTTGTATGGGATAGTAGCATTGCACCAAGATACGGCTTTTTGCTGTGGCTGATATGCCTCAATAGACTCCCCATGCAGGTGGTACTCTTGGCTTACCATAGGATCTCTGATGGATCTTGTGCCTTCTGCCGTTGCAGACCGGACTCAATTAACCACCTATTTTTCGGGTGTACAATCACGGGTGCTCTTGCATGATTCTAGGCACGAAAAAGCAATATCCCATGGAGAAATGGTACATGGCAGGAAAATCTCGAGTATCGCGAGATTGGGGGCTGCAATTTCCACCAGCGTATCGCGAGAGCTTCCTTTGGAGCGTTGTGCCACTGCATTTGGATGGAAAGAAACCATATCCTTTTCAAGGATCGTATTCTCTTTGTTCCAGCCCTTCGAACTCACCTTGTCAAGATTGTGAGGGATACTGCAATATCCTTCAAGCCTGTTCGAGATACCCCTCGGAATAGAAGAATCCAAGTTAATTGGGGCATTTCCGCTTCTATATTCCAGTGAGGCCTTTGCTATCCTTTTGTTGTTGTTGACTATTGTTTTGGCCTTGATTTGTGCTGCGCACGGGTTGCTTTTAAGCTTTAGCTAGCTGTAACACATTTGTACTTGTCGGGACATTCTTTGTATCGCCTCAGGTACGAGGTTTTTGTGTTTCGGCTTATCTCCTTGTAAGTTGCGTGTGATTAGTCAAAAAAAACTCGTGGCCGATTTGATATCGAGCCACATCTAAGTTTACTCGAGCTGTGGCGTCCTCGGTTGTCATGTAATTATGAAGCTCAATCACTAGTTCCGAATGACGTGATTGTTCGGATTAGGTTTAGGATAGTTCAAAATTCATACAATGGTCAAGCGAAATCACCCGCGAAATCACCCGCGATCCAATTGCACAACATTTACAAATAGTTCCATAACCATCCTTGGATCGGCCTTTAATGGCCCAAAATATTCCCTCGCCAATCCTTATGGTTGAAGTGTCAATCCATGGCCAAGTTTTTAGGTCCACATACTTGATTCCTAGCTAATCATTCTCTAACGGTTAGTCTACTCAAGAGTAATCAATTCTGAGCGAGATTTAACTGAAAAGTGCATGAAAGAAATATTCATTTCATAAATCTCGAAAATGAGTCAAAATTCAGAATGTCACATTTGCTCTACATCAACCATTCGTCAAAATCACCCTTAGTGATTTTGCACTCGTAGATCTCTCATGATTCGAAATGTTCCATCTCTGGTGGTCAGAGAGCTTGCACTCAGGACGCTCGAACAGCTCGTGTTGGGGAGTTCTCCATCTCTTGGTTTTCAACGTGAAATTTTGGAAGGAGGGTCAATGTGGGTAAATTTGTGACTCAAGTAAAAGTTTGTGACTTTTATAAGAATGTAAAAATTTTAGGGTAAAATTGGGATTGGACATTTAAATTGGGACAAGCCTAAAGTTAGGGGTTTTTCATAGGACAAAAAAAAGTTGATGGTAGAATTGGGACATAATCCAAAGTTGAGGATTTTTTATGGGACAAAAAAAAGTTTATGGTAGAATTTGGACATGACTTAAAGTTGGAGGTTTTTTAGAAGACAAAAGGTAAAATTGGGACAAAAGCTAAAGTTTGGGATTTTTTAGGGTATTAGGCCCAGTTAACTGATTCACTTTAATTGAACAAAGTAGAATTCCAAAATAGGAAATAGAATATACAAATATCAACACTTACTTTATAAATAAATTTATTTTTTTTCAAATTGTTTTCACTTTCACTCTTGATTTACATCAAGCGTGGAAACAAAGGGGATGAGACAACATATCAATCAACAACTCATATAATAAAAAATTGAATCTCCAGAACTTTTAAGTAATCCATTGATGTCTATAAATAATTGATTTTTTTTTTGCATTAAGTACAACTTTTTCTTTAACTTTATTTTATACGAAACTATTTTTGTGAAAAGATATCATATATATTTTTTTATTTTTCATTTCCTTATTACTTATCTACATCAACTTGAATACACTTTTCTATCTTTTTTGAGATTTGGAGAAAAAAATAATTTAAGCTTCAAGCAACATCAAAATATTGGGGAAAAACTTGTTTTCTCTTTTTCTTATGGCTTGTAGCCCTAGTAGTTAAACCTAATCAAAGTATTGGGAGAAAACCTAGCTGCTAGTTGCTCAGATTCTCTGCTCAACCGGGATGGCGGCGTCACTATTCGATTCTCGCATAGTTGCTTCTGTTCGGCGAGAAATCTTCGTATCTGTCCCAAACTAGGCCTAAAGAAATGGCATTGACAGAGCACTTTTTTAGGGTATTAGGCCTAGTCGATTCTTGCATAGTTGCTTCTGTTCGGTGAGAAATCTTCGTATCTGTCCCAAACTAGGCCTAAAGTTTGGGGTAGTAGTTGATTTTGTTTTCGAGATCTTTGCTATTCGGATTCTATAACTAGGTTGTTGTCGAAGATATTAATTTTGAGATTTTTGTTGAGCCTTCTTCTTGGAAGTGAGTTCTAATGGTGGATTTCTGTTCTGTGCGATTTAGATGTTTGTGTTTAAGGTTCTCTTGTTAGAATGTAATCATCGTTTTGAAAGATAGTCGAGAACTTGTATATTCTAGTTGAACCACTTCTCGCCTTGTATATTTTATGCATGTTGTGACTGATTATTGTTATGCACATCATAAAGACGTATGGATAAGAGTTGGATTAATCTTCCTCACAGGCATAGTTCCGAGTATCTCAATAGATTATGGGCGTTCTATAAGCAGCTGTGCACGTACTGATAGAAGTAATAGGACATGATGCCTAGGGGTGAGCGCGGTTCCAGGGTAGAACCGGGAACCGGAGAACCGGACCCGGTGGATCCGATTCGGTTCCAGGTTCCATGGATAGAGGGTCCGGTTCCCGGTTCCCGGTTCCCCATTTTTAGGAACCGGTTGTTCCGGTTCCGGTTCCCGGTTCCTATAGGAACCGGAACCGGACCCTGGAACCGGAACCTGGAACCGGACCCTGGAACCGGAACCGGAACCTGGAACCGGAACCGGGAACCGGAACCTGGAACCGGTAGAAACCCTACTTCAATAATTCCCAAATACTCCCTTCTCTTCTTGAATCACACCTTTGAAGTTTCAAAGCATTCGTTTCGCCACACATGCGCACCCCCCAAACCCATCCACAGACTCACTCACTCTTACACACGCACACCCCCCAAGCCGGAGCGTCGCCGCGTTCCGAAGGTGGGTCTTGGTCCTTCTCCGTCTCTTGGGCCTCCCCGATCCAGGTGAAGCCCCCGATCCTAGCGTTAAAAGTTCTCGTCTTTTTTGTTGGGTTTGTACTGGCTTTTGCATTTTGTTTATCAAGGTTAGTTTTTATCTGTACGAATTGATCTTGGAATCGAGTGAATATCGATCTATCTTCAATTAGTCAGGTGACTTCCGAGAAGAGAACTTAAAACTTAATTTTGTTTGTTTTGTATTCTCTCTTATTTGGTATTATTGCATTCATTTTTTGTTTTGTTTAACTAAAAATGAAATTAAAAAAAAGGAACCTGTTGGACCCTGAAACCGACCCTGGAACCTGTGATAGGGTAGGTTCCAGGTTCCACGTTCTGACGGGTAGGTTCCAGGTTCCTCATTTTGAGGAACCTGTACCCGAGGGTAGGTTCCAGGTTCTGGGCGGAACCTACCCGGAACCTGGAACCGCTCACCCCTAACGATGCCCATGTTGATAATGTCTTAACTTATAACTTAGGCATATATAAGTTGTTAAGGATCACTTGTACAAGCATAGTTTTGATAGAAATTACACTTGGAGGGAACATTATGGTCGAGAGTTTGTAAAAGCTGTTGATATAGAAGGCACAACTCAACAAGATGATTCTCAACCAAGCAATGGACATCCTTCTGGATCTCCCGAACCTTGGGAGGATTAACTTCGTCCAATGAATGTTCATGATATTAGGTCGTTCAAGAGCATTTCTGCTGTCCAAAAACATACATACAGAACTTCACTTTCCTTTCTAATTTTTCTGTTTAAAGATGATGAGTGGAATTTCGAACCGTGCTGCTGATATGTTGTATCACTATGTGAAGTCCACTGCCATCGAGTGAGACATTACCTCAGAGTTATTATGAGGAAAAGAATATCATGATGGAATTGGACCTTTGGTATATAAGTTGACATGCTTGCAAACATGACTCTGTACTTTATTAGAGAGAGAGAGACATGGAAACTTGCAAAAGGTGACTTGGAACTTGCAGATGGAACATCATAAGATAGTTTTACAAATCAGGAATATTTGTTGAGCAAAGACAATACAGACAGAGATTCGTGACACACAGAAATTCATGGTTTCGTATTGG
This sequence comes from Syzygium jambos, assembly GCA_031216235.1. Taxonomy (NCBI): domain Eukaryota; kingdom Viridiplantae; phylum Streptophyta; class Magnoliopsida; order Myrtales; family Myrtaceae; genus Syzygium; species Syzygium jambos. The sequence goes on from CM062226.1 coordinate 21,254,504, forward strand.
CATCAATTTTTAATTTCAATATTTTCACTTATTGTTAGTTCCATATGTATAGTCCAAACTTTGTTGATTTTGGGAGAGCTTGATTCGGTATTTGGCATTTGGCATTGTAGTTGTTCCTTCATAGCTGTTAATGCTTAATGTATCTGTTAGATGTGCCGTTTCCTCCTTCCAGGTTTGGCTTTAGAGGTCGTCCTTGAACAAAAGCCACATAATCTTCAACGACTACACAAAACAGTCCAGTGCTTTCAAAGTCTGCTTCGTTACTAGCACAACCTACCTCCATGCTTTTACAACATAGCTCAAATTGGAGTGAGCTTTGGCCCTATAGTCTTGTTGTCCCCAATCGAGAACCCATTCTACTGCTAATACTATTCCTAGTATCAAGGGTAAGAAATTCTCTTTATTGTTAGAATGAATAGAAGTATATGGAGTTATCCATCATGTATGTCATACTGCAGCTTCCGCCTTTAAGAAGAGATGACGTGGGAAAGCTAAAGAAATGGCATTGACAGAGCACTTTTTACAGAAAGGGGCGAAAATCCTTGATAGAAATCAGGTAAGAGAAGTTCCCATTTTTTTTGTATAGCGTATGTGACATTCCGAAATTTCCGCCAATTGAAAATTATGAAATAACTGAATTTTATGAAATGTGCTCGCAGTAAATTCTCGTCCGGAACTGATCAATCTTGGGAATGCTAATCATTAGGGAAAGGCTAATAGGGGAATTAAATTCGCGCGACTAAAGGAAATTCGATCGTGAATGGATTTCGACCATTAAATCGCGGAAGTGATATTTTGAGCCACTGTTGGCCGATCCAATGATAGTTAGGGATCAGTTCGCCACTGTCCTAGTAGTGGATCGCGAGTGATTCCGTTGGATCACGAAACGACTTGATGAATGATTCTGAAATTATACCGAACGATCGTACCCCTCGGATCAAGTGATTGATCTTCGCGATTTTAATGACAATCGAGGTCGTCACGCACCGAACGGACTTGCACGTGACTCGATTTAGTATCAGTCATGAGTCGATTTCGCGAATTTCCCCAGCAAGCCGCCCGTTAGCTCGAGAAACGCTCGAGTTGCATTTAATAGAATTTAATTATTCAATTTTTCCTCAAATTGGACACCGGAAAATTAGGAAGTCACGCCGGAACATTAGGACGACGTTGCACGTGACACGTGCGAATTTTTGGTGCGCTTAAATCCTTCGGAAAAACTCGATTTGGACAAGAAACGGAGAAAGTGACCAAAATACCCCTAAGATTTAATAAAGGGCATGTTTTAAGGGCAAAGGGCATTTTGGTAATTTTGCCCTAAAATTTTGATTGGACAATTTTGCCCTTGGATTTTTGAGAAATTACAAGTATACCCTTGGATATTTTTGTGCAAGAATCGATCTCGGCCGTCGGATCAAGATAAGATCAAATCGGGACCGTCAGATTAAAAATAAGAGGAAAGGGTATTATGGTCATTTCCACCTTGGTCAATTGAACACTATTTAAGTCAAGGATGTCTTCTTCTCCCCATTCTTCCTCTTCATTGCCGTGAACACCCCTCCCCCTGTTTTTTCTTTGCCGTGAACTTCTTCCTCTTCCACCGTGAAGCCACGCCGGCGCCACCGCTCGCTGCCACACGCCCAGACCGCCCTCAAGCCGCCGTCCACCGCCGTACCGCACCACCACCAGCCCTTGAAGCCGCCGTCTCTCTCCCTTTCTCTCTCTTTTTCTCTCTTTCTTTCAAGTGGCCATGAGCCCCAAATCAAGGAGCCGGACCGCCGCCGCAAGCAGATCGCCGTCGCCGAGCTTCGCCGCCGTCCCCGCCGTGTCCGTTTAAGTGCCGCCGCTCTCCGTTCTAGCCGATTAAGTCTAGAACTTTGTAAGTCACACTCTAATCCCGATTTAGGATAGTGGGTATTGACGGATAATTTGATTTGGGGTGAAATTAGTATTATGCGGGTGCAAAATATTGGGGTTTAAGATTGGAATGTTGTGGCGGGCCTTGAGGATTATTTTTGGAATTTTTGGAGGACAATTTGAGGTGAATTACAAGCTGTGATTTACTGTTCACAAACTGCAAATTACTGTTCACGGGGCTGTGATGACTTGTTCGGTACGCAAGTTAGATTTTTAGAACCGTTATTTAATGGCGAGAAAGTGTCGTGAAGGATCGGAATTGATCCGACACCATTTGGGTGGAGAAAGTTGGCAATTTACATGTTTTAGGCATGTTTGAATTATTCTGGATGGGGTTGATTTAATTGAGTGCTTATTTGTGTGTTTATATAGTGGACATATGTCTGTTTGTTGCACGCGTAGGCCAGATCGAATTAATTGTTGATATTGGCAATGTGAATTGTTGAGTGAGCTCTGTCTGCGTGCGACTCGATGCGTGCACGGATCGCGTGTGATGGGCCAGTTGCGTGTGGTAAATGCGTATCGAGTATGTGCATGAGTAAGGAGAAGTTGTGGTATGATAAGTGATTGTAGGAAAGTATGCGAAGATATGATAGTACGAGAATGGGATCGGGCTGGGTATCGTAAACTCGGGCAGCGATCACGTAGGTCTGTTGCATTTAGCACAGACTGATGTTTGAAAAAGCAAGTTTGAGAATCGGTCTGAGGCACGATCAGCTCGGGTGAGACCGGGATTGGACCGAGGCATCATAAGCTCGGGTTCCAATCATGTAGGCCTGTCGCATTTGGCGCGGGCTGAGTTGGGATCGGGCCTGGGGCGTGTGATGCTCAGGTCGCGATTGGGGCCTGAGGCGTGAACGGGTACGCGAGCCGGATGTGGTGAATGATCGCAGTGTGCCTGAGGCATGTACTTCAACGCAGGTCATTGGCGAGTGTTGTGGAAAATGAATGGTCGCAGTGTGCCTGAGGCGTGTACTTCAACGCAGGTCACTGTCGAGGAATATGAAAGAGGAATGAGGATGGAAGGAACAGTGGGATGAGAATGGTACATGCGCGTGTTTGCATTGATGTAATTATGATTGAGTGTGGTTATGCGCACGATTGAGCCTGACCATATTAATTGATGTGCCTGCTTTGTGATTACTTGATGTACGTGAATGTGTGTGATTGCGTAATTGTCTGAAGGTACGTGATAGCCTAGGTTGGATTTAGGGGTGTACTTACTGAGATATAATCTCATGATTGTGTAAACCAACAATTTTCAAAACCCCAACCTGAGCGATGAACCCTCCACCACCACCACCACCACCACCAGTACGTTTTGGAGTGCCAGTGCATACATAATATGAGGTAGCAGAGTTTCTGATGGGAGACGAAATGACCTGGATAAGACACACGACGACCGTGTTTGTAGAAGTGGGAAAGCTTGCCTTGGATGAGAACCATTTTTGAGGTTGAACGTCAGGTCATCGACTCCTTTTTGATTTTGGTAGTTTCATTAAAGTATGCACTAGTAGTCAGAGGTTTATTTTATTGTATATATGGTGGAACAAGTTGAACAAGAAATGGAAATGTTGTATATTCTCCCAATTCTCCCCAGTTTAATTTGTCCGGGTGTTTTATGGTTTCCGTTTGTGCGATTAAAACTCTGATGTTTAAATGAGGTCGGCGATAACCTGGGACGTCGCAACTGTTTAACAGGAGGCGGGATGTCGTGAGCTTGGGGCGTGACAGCGTATATCATAAATAATAATTTCTAATGAGTATGCATATCTTAACTCTCTCTCCCAATCCATAAATGACACTTTTTGTGCTTTCCCACGTCCTCACAAGTAGGTGAATGTTTCGTGAAAAACGAGTAGTAGAACATACGGGGTGAATAGGTCCAAATATTCTCTTATATATTCTAGTAAGAGAATGAATTTACTACCCGTGCTACTAGCAACAGTCTTAGTAGTAGAGTAGGTCCTCGATTAGAGACCGAAAGCCAATGGGGTCAAAGCTGGCTTTGTAAGCTACGTTGTGAAAAGGATGGGAGTAGTTTGTGCTAGTAATGAAGCAGACTTTGAAGGCACTGGATTGTTTTGGTCAGATATTGTAGAAGATCATGTGGCTTTTCATGGAGGATACCCTCTTGAAGGCATACTTGGCGGGAGATAACCATATATATAACATACATAAAGCATGAATATTACGAAGGCACACTTACAATGCCACGATCGAATCAAGCTCTCTCAAAAAAAATAAAATCTGAGTCATAAGGAGCTGAACAATAATATTAAAATATTAAAATTAAAACAAGCGATGCGTAAAAGCGACCATGAATTGTATTTATATACATCAAGCCTAATCCATCTGTTGTTTGTCACAAGTGATATTTGTATCCTCTAACATTTCTAGGTTATTAGAACTATCTAGGGGTGATTGATTTTAGGATGGGTAAGTTCCAAACAAAAAACTTGGAACACCGTCAAAGTTGGTTCCTAATTTTTGAAACTAATATCAGAAGTGGTTCACTAAGGAACCGACCTGGACCCAAACTGGCTTGTTATAGGCCGGTTCCAAGGTCAACTTGATATGTCGACCTTTTTTTCTTCTGTTTTTATTTTTTTGTGGATTAAGCATATTTATTTTGTATATAAAACTTACCCATAAACCAAATAAAATACTTTATGTATCGTCCATCGAGTGCCCAAGTGGTCACATAACAAAATTCAAATAACATAATGTGCATAAGAGGACAATTAACATTATCATAAGTCTTGGGCTCTTGGCCAAAACAAAGTAACAAACTATACAAAAAAATCTCAGTAAACTTGCTCTAAAGGTCAAATATACAATATGAAACACAAAGCTCTTAACATGAATTGTAGAACTTCATTCCCTATTCATCCCTAAAAGAGTTTTTCAAGTTTTAACCACCTGAAAACAAAACAAACAACAAAATTAATCACTTAGCAATAGTTTTAAATTGAAATTTCAATATATTGAACTAATAGAAAACCTCACACATATTAATCCCATTTCAACTTGCAAACTTTATTTACCAATGATAATCTCGATAGTAAGACAAATCATATTTAACAAAAAGAAGAGATTAAACAAAACATTTACTTATTAGATATACAAAGGAACTACAAGATAAAAAGAAATATACATGACTTATCTAACTCAAACTATTCCACTTTTTCGATGAACTCTTTCAATATTAACTGGCACAGGAACGGTATTCAATCAATCTTGAGTGCAAATCAAAGCTTCTACCCCTCTAGGAGTCAACATTAAAAAGTCATTAAGCACATGATCCAATGCACTAAAAGCCAACTATAAAGCAATGGTAAATAGGTGAATAGCTGAAACATCCAAAGCCAACAGAGATAGGATTTTATACTTTGAGCACTACTTTTCCGCCACAAAGGTCAAGATTAAGAACATCTTCACATTCGGAGCTTGAAGATATTAATCAACCTTAGATTCGTTGCCCTCGGACATACTTTTCTCCTTCAAAAAGTTCTCCCATAGAACTTTGGGATCATCCTTAATTAACCACCATTATCGTCGACATTGCAACCGCTATTACTAGCTCTTACTTTTTGACCTCCCAAAGTTTGTTTACCAAAATCAAGAGAAGATTGCTCATAAAATTTGTACAAACGCTCCAAGGCAATTTTCACCTTCTCACGCATCTCATAAATTTTCTTACTACCATAATATATTTGTCTATAACAATACTTCACATAATTCAACTTTTTTGTATGATCTAATGTAGCCACAGTCACCACCATCATATTTACTTTTTCAAATCTCCCATGATATTTGTCAAACTTCTCTTTCATTTTCATATCCTAAGGCAAGCATAGGATTTGAATCATTCCCCGTAACTTCAAATATTTATACAAAAAATATATATCCTCAAAGTAATTACTAGTGATACACAAAGTTGCCAACAGCCCATTGGTGGCATCATAAAACCTTTTCATAAATTTGGGAGGTTTAATGATATTTTTCCAATCTTCATTTTTAGGAGTGTTATAGTGAAGCTTGTTTAAGGAAAACAAATCGTTTTCGTCCATCATTTTTGTAACGTCCCGAAATTCGACTCACTTTCGAGATCAATGAAATTGATGTATTTCTCATTTCATTTTAGTAAGTCTCGCCTTGAACTGATCATTCTCGGGATACTGACCAGTAGGGAAAGGCTAACTAGGGAAAATGGTACGTGGACCCAAGAACTCGACTGTGAATCGAGTCCGATTCCGAGAAACGATGAGGGAATATTTTGTGCCAATGTGGACCGGCCTAAGAATGGTGATGAATTTGATTTGAACGACGATGTATGATCGGATAGCGGGTGATTTCGCACAATTGAGAGTACGCGCGGCGAACGATCCCGAACTTATTCCGGACAACCGCGATCCCTGGGACTAGCGATAATTCCTCACGTTCTCTAGGAAATCAGGACCGTCACGACTCGAGTAGCCCTAGGTCGATACGCGTAACCCCTAAACAGCCGTCCGTTAGTAAGAGACGCTAAAACTGCAAATTGAGCTAAAACGATCGTGGAATTGAATCCGGACTTCGGTGTCGATTTTCGTGGGCGTGCGCGACTATTTTTGAAAGGACGACGTCATTTTTATGTGGCCAAACATATTTGGGTTCGGTAGAGCCAAAATTGGAAAATTTGACCCGGGACCGAAAATTACCGTTTTGCCCTTGTACCATTAAGTTGGAATTCCGAATTTTGGGCTTAATTGGACATTATTTTGGAGTTTAAAATTAAGTCTCATCAGCCCAATAATTCAAATTGTTGAGGACCATAATGCCCCTCCACTAGTGAGCTTGATTGAACCTCAAACTTTTGATTATGAGTAGTTTGGGTATTAGGAAAGTTATGCCAACCACTCCACTCACTCACTCACCCTATAAACTCTCTATTCTCTCTCTCTCTCCTCTCATTTTCACCCTCACCAGCCGGCAGCCCCCTTCCCCCTCTCACTCTCTCCCGATTTCTCCCTCTGCCGGCCATGCATCGCCGCCGGCGCCGGAGCTGTCGCACGCCGGTGCCGCCTCCGGTGCTGCCGCCCCTCGCCTCGTCCCACTGTCACCAACCGTCCTACTCCTCTCTCTGTCCCTCCCATCCGCCACGACCAGCCGCTCCCTCGCCTAGGACCGCCGACGCCCTCAAGCCGCCGTCGTGCGCGCCGCCAGGAGGTCACCATCGCCGCCGCTGCCCCGCCGCTGCCCAGCCTCCCTCGTCACGTGTTCGGCCTCATTTCAAGCTTAGGACACCAAGTGAGTTTGACCTTAAACCCTAATTAGGATAATTTGCATTTCTAGATGGATTTTAGCGGTTAATTTGGGTAATTTAGGGATTAAGTTGTGGAGATGATTAGGGGCTGTTGTTGTGGCTGTTTTGGTGGATTAATGTGATGAATTAATGGAGGTTTAGTGGCCCGAGAGGCGCTGTACATTGGCCGGACAGATTTGGATCGGAACGGCCCAAGTTCGGGAACATTCGGGTTTGAAATGTGGATTATAGTGCGCGCCCTATTTGGACTTGTGGTGGCTGATTGGAATGGCGTTTGGGGGAGTTTAATGGAGCATTTTGAAGATAATTATTGGCCTAGAATTTGCGGTATAGTGGCTGCCCATGACGGGATTTAATTTGGGCGAGGCACGATCGATTTGGGGTTTAATCGTGCAATTACCAACAATTATCGCAGTGTGCAATTGACTGGATAATTGAGTCTTGTTTGTGGTAAATTGATGATGCCATGTCACATGTCTAGCGAGACTAGGAATGGATTAGCTTGGCGGGCCTCGAATGCATGAGTGCTTGTTGACCCGGTTGTGTGAATTTGTGCATGGGTGGTGTGTCAGGTTGATGCCATGGCTGATTTGAATTGATTGTCTGATTGGGCATGTTGACTTATGAAATTAAATATGCGCAGTGCAAGTTGAGCATGTTGCATCGTGATTCGCGCGTGTGGATGCCCAAGTGTGAACGTGGTAGCCATGAGTGTGCATCTCAAGCATTGGCACGACATGTGCATGTACGAATGTGCCCGAATGACATATGCATTGTGATCACTTAAAATGCCCTGATGCGTCTTACGCGGGGTTCAGATAAAAATTGATGCCTGTGAATGTGTGATTACAATAAACCCTGATGCGTTTTACGTGGGGTAGTGAACCCGTCCTGAGGCGTGTTACGCGGGACGATGCCCGGTTTACTGGAAGATGACCAACCTGAGGCGTTTTACGCGGGTAATGTGTCATGAGCCTGATGCGTTTTACGCGCACCAGAGATTGATCTCGAAGTGGTAGACCTGATGCGTTTAACGCGGGTCGGAGGAGAAATCAGTAAATGGCAGAGTGCTAGCATGCAAGCGTGCGTTAACGCATTGATGAAGCATGAACATGAGTGCGAACATGAATATGTGCATTACATACTTTGGAGCTGAGTGATATGTGCGTATGTGCCTCGATCTAATTCTATGATGCTGTTGTGATTATCTTTATAGAATGCCTAACTTGCAGGGTCGAGTGAATTTAGATTTAGGTCCGAGGGCCTGAGTCAGTTTATGTTTGAATTACATGTTATTTAGTACTCGTCAGGAGGTACACATTAGCCTAGTTTAGGTTTAGGGAACTACTCACTGAGATTATTCTCATTGTTGTTTAAAATCAATTTTACAGACCCCCAGCCTTGAGATGCTACGGTTCTAGTACGTTTTGGGATTCCGCATCATGTAGAGCGGACGAGGACGATACACCCCGTAGGGAACGGGGAGGTATATATTAGATATTATACTGTAGTATGGGTGGACGTGGGGGAGTCATATTATTAGACCCACGAGTACGTGGCTTGGTGCTTCAAGAACGATCTCGGAGAGTATGGTCCTCTCTGGACTTTTGATGTCCCGTTCACCAGGTTGGGCACCCGGTATCCTCGATGCCCTGATGGCGAGGTGACTGACCCTGGCTCTTCAGCCGAGGAGAGCGCGAGCTCCGATGGTGTATCGGTAGAGTACGAGGTAGATGAGTTCGAGCCGATGGACATAGAGCCAAATGACGGGGACGCTATTCCGGAGCCGATGGAGCAGGACGACGAGGAGCTAGAGCCGATCGAGGAGGATCTCATGCTAGAGGCTGAGTCTGAGACGGACTCATCAGGATCCGAGGAGGAGATGCCTGACAGCTCTTCATCCTCGGAGTCTTCTAATTTCGACCCAGACTGGACACCGTAGGAGTTAGCATTTATCTCAATTTGGTAAGGCCAGTACTTTTTTGACCAGTGCCCCACCTTTAGTAGTAGACTGACCCTCGAACCACTTACCCCTTTTTGTCAGTGGTGGCCTTGATCCGTTTTTTATTTTTGATGATCGGATTGTATATGAATATTGTATATGATTCCAGTATTAGTGCAAGTGTTTATTCTGCAATCGTTGTTGTTCATTTCTATGGCTATCCTTGGTTGTGTGTATAGTATTGTACGGGTGATTTTAATTGCTTCCGCATGTGCTTTAAATCTCTGCGTTGGGTCTTGGGTCGGCGACGCGTCCTGGGACGTCACAATCAAATCGACCTTTGCGAGGGATGCTCGCGCGCCGTAGGGTTTGGGGCGTGATAATTTCAAAAGCTTTTCTTGAACTTTATGGCGGTGTCTTACATGATCTAAGTGGAGTTCTATGTAGTGGCGACATCAAGACGCATTGAACCTTTGTAAGTGATTCTTTCACACTCAATGTAAAATTTAAATGTTCTAGCTCTCATGGGAGAACCCTCAAATATTTTATTGCGTTTTGAATATGTTCAATAGAATCACATACCTAGGTCAAGACATCTCTTGCTATCAAGTTTAATACATGAGGCGTCCATCTCATGTGTAAAAACATCACCATCTAAGATCAATAACTTATCCCTTGAATATTTTTCAATCAAATAAGTAATGACAACAGCATCATTGAATTAGCATTATTCCTGATAATTGTGGACACATTTTTATCTATTCTCCAGGCATGGATGCATTTCTCAAGCGTTTTCCCAATTTTCATGCCCTTATGAGTATACATCACCACAAAGTATATTCTTTTATGGAACTTCTAGTTTTCATCGATAAAATACAGTGAGATATATCGGTCAGCAACAATACATTGTAATTCCTCAAACTAGTTCTTTCTCTAAATTATGAATTCATGCAATCTCTAGCCTTTGTAAATCATGACATATGTTGAAGCGATGTCAAAACATAGGGACAAAATCACGAAAGCCAACACGCTCAACCAAAGATTTGGTTGTTCATCAACTATGATAATCCAAGCATATGCATACAATAATCTTGATCAAACTTCCATGTTCTTATAGCATATGTGTACAATGATGATTTGCATGCTTCTACAACATGGAAATATTTTGTGCAAGAAGTATTCTTATAACATTGATTCAAAGCAAAAATTGTTTGCAACACGTTGTCTAGACGTGACCAGCATGGCAGGGGGAGATATTAGATTTGGTTTTAACAACATGGAAGTTTGACCAAGATCTTTGTAAACAAATGCTTGCTTGAATGATTATAGTTGCCAAACAACCTTTTCTTTGGTTGAGTGTGTCAACTTTCGTGACTTTGCCATGGAGTTGTGACCTCACTTCAAACATATAACGATTTATAGTGGCTAAAGATAGCATGAGGATGTGTTTTAGTGAAAGAACTAGTGTAAAAAATTAATTCGATTTTGTGAGTTATAGGTTGCACACACGACTACTATTTATGTCTCACTTAACATTTTATCAATGAAAACTTGATGTTTGCATAAAAAAAAACATCAACTTTGTGATGATGTCCAGTCACAAAGGCAGGAAAATTGGGAAAATGCTTGAGAAATGCATTGACAAATGGAAATAGATAAAAAAAAATTGTATTCACAATCACAGTGGATAATATTAGTTCAAATGATGTTGTCACTTATGTTTTGAAAAAGAATTAGATGGTGATGTTTTACAAATTATTTGCACAACTCATATACTTAACTTGATTGTAAGAGATGACTTGATCAAGGTATGTGATTCTACTGCACGTATTCAAAACATGGTTAGGTACGTGAAGGGTTCTTCCATGAGAACTAAAATATTTCAATTTTGAGTTGAGAATAAAAGGATCACTCACAAGGGTTTGGTGTGTCTTGATTTTCCACAAGATATAATTTTACTTATCACATGTTATGTGAGCTCTACTTTGGTACTCCTAAAAATGAAGATCAAAAAAATTACATCGAACTTTCCAAATTTCTGAAAAGATTTTATGATACCACCAAGCCAATGTCTGCGACCTTGTATTTGAGGATGATAGCTTTTGTGTATGAATAATTGATAGAAACAGCGATGATTCAGATCCTAAGCTTAAAGTTGCTAATACCAAAATGAAAGAGAAGTCAAATATTGTGAGAGCGTGAATGATATCCATTTTATTTCTCTATCTTTCTGTTCTCGAGAATAGGTTTGAAATAGAAATCCGTTTGGTAACGCAATTTCATTTCTCTATTTCCGAAACAAATTTATACTCTAGAAATAGGTTTGGAACAGAAATCAAAATTAAAAATTTCCTACTTTTCTATTTCAAGAACAGAAATGAGAATTAAAAACTTTTCTCATCACTTATCCTCACTACTAGTCGGCCGCCCGCCCACCACCCCACCGTCACTGTCGATCGCCTCCCACCGCCGCCTACCATTCGTCGTTGTCCACTATCATCCTTCGCCGCCACCCGTCTCCCGCCGTCTGTCGTCTGCCTCCCTCCACTACCCAACGCCGGCCGGCTCCCACTGTCGATCGCTACTGCCCGCCCCCCACCATTGATGTCACGCCCCGCACCCTACGACACGCCACATCCCTCGTCAAGGTCAATTCGAGTGCGACGTCCCAGGACGTGTCGCCGACCCCACACAAACACAGAGAAACAAGCACATGCAGAAGCATTATACACCTATACAAATAAAATACGAGACCAAGGGTAGAACAAATAATAAGGTTATAAAATATACACTTGCATTGATACTAGGAACCATATACATCATCCATTTACAGCTTGCGCTCAAAAATCAAAAGCAGGTCAATGGCCACTACTAACAAAAAGGGGTAAGTGGCCTGGACGATCAAGGTTACTAAAACTAGGAGGGCCTCCGGTCAAAAAGGTACTAACCCCATCTATCTAGGACTAAGGCTAGACCTATGGAACCCAGTCCGGGTCGGATCCTGATGACTCGGAAGAGCTATCAGACAGCTCGACATCAGAGTCTAGGGAATCCTGCTCGAACTCGGCCCCAACTGACCCGTCATCGGAATCCATATGCTCGGACTTGTCCTCTGGTTCGATGTCCTGCTCTATGGGCTTAGGCTCCTCGTCCTCCGAATCCATCGGCTCCGGGTCCAAATTCCCATCCTCCGGTGCACGGTCAGGGCTCGCCAATTCCCCATTGGAACACTGAGGGTCAATATCCCCGGCATCGGTAAGCAGAACCTCAAAAGATTGAAGAGGTCCATAGGTCCCATCATGGTCCTTGATACACCACACTATATATCTGTGGACCTGGTCAACCTCTTCGCCCGCGTCAACCCGAACTGTAGAAAGGTATCTAACCCAAAAATTCCCATTCCCTATGGGGTACACCGACTCCTCCCGGTCTATCCGGTAAGAAATCCCAAAACGAACGGGTACTACAGACATCTCAAGGTCGGGGGTCTGAAAAATTGAGTTTCAACAACAATGAGAATGAATCTCAGTGAGTAGGTTCCCTAAACCTAAACTAGGCTAACATGCACCTCCTAACGAGCACCAAACAACACACATTCCAAACTATAAATGACTTAGGCCCTCAGGTCCAAATCCAATACTTAACTGATCCTGCAAGTTAGGCACTTCATAAATAAGAGCATTAACGGCACAGAACTCAATCACGGCACATATACGCATATCCCTTAGTCACGACGCATGTCATGCATATGCTCGTGCTTACACTCATGCTTATGCCTCATCAATGCATTTTGCACACTTGCACTCTTGCACATTCGCAATTACCGATTTCACCGACCTGCGTAAAACGCATCAGGTCTAATAGTTTGAGATTGATCTCCGGCCTGCGTAAAACGCATCAGGCTCATGGCACACAACCCGCGTAAAACGCATCAAGCTGGTCATCTTCCGGTAATCCAGGCATCGGCCCGCGTAACACGCATCAGGACGGGTTCACTACCCCGCGTAAAACTCATCAGGGCTTCATGTGATCACGCATTCACACACATCAGTTATTACCTGAACCCCGCGTAAAACACATCAGGGCATTTTAGGTGATCACATGCTCATGTCATTCATGCACACTCGTATATGCACATGCCGTGCCAATGCTTGAGATGCACACTCATGACTACAATGTTCACACTTGGGCATTCAAGGATTTCACAATGAGCAATCAACATGATTCGGCTATTTATTCCAAACAAAGCCACAACATGCTTAATTCAATAAATTACAAGCCCAACTAATCACATCATTCAGTCCAGCCATGACACAAACTTGGCACACGAAATCACGAAATTAAATCAACATGAATTTGCGTACTCGAAGCCCGCCAAGCTACTCCAACCTTAGTCACAATAGGCATATAGCGTGGCATCACAAAATCAATCACAATCAGAGACAATTCAGCCACTCAATCAGTCCATCTAAACATTTCCGATAATCATACAATTAAGCCTCGAATGATCGCCCCTTGTCCAATTCAATCCCGATATGGGCAGCCACCAAACAGGTCACTCTAGGCCAATAAATATCCTCAAAATACTCCATTTGGCTCCCCAAAACATCACCCAAATCAGCCACCATGAGGACCATACTAGGCGCGCACTATAATCCACAATTAAACCCGAACTTACTCCAAGCTTGGGCCAATTCAATCCAATATGTCCAGCCATCAGACAGCCCATTTTAAGCCTCTAAACCTCCATTAAATTATCACCATAAGCCGTGAAATCAGCCACAACATCAGCCCCTAACAATCTCTACAATTTAACCCCTAAAATACCCTAATTAACCTCTAAAACCCATCTAGAATGTAAATTAGCCTAATTAGGGTTTAGGGTTATACTCACTTTGAATCCTAAGCTTTAAACAGGGCTGAACAAGAGGTGAGGATGGCTGGACAGCGGCGGTCCCATGCCGGAACAGTGGCGGTGAGCGGCAGCTCCGGCGAACGACGCGAGCGGCGGCGGCGATCCAGGCGAACGAGAGGGAGAGAGAGACACAGCCAAAGAGAGTGGGGGACGGAATGGTTATGGTGGTGAGGTGTGGGGCGGCGGCACCGGCGAGCGGCGGCACCGGCGAGTGGCGGCGGCACTCCGGCGAGTGGCGACGGCGTGAGGCCGGGAGGGGGAAGCTCGCGGGAGAGGGGAGAGGAGAGGGTGGCCGGCTGGTGTTGACACTTAATTTTTAGCCGATGCGTCATAAAAAATAGAAAATTCGAGATTATGGTTTCCGATCGCGACGGAGCCCGTTTCTTGAGCAAAAAGTGTCGTTTTTTAATTCCGTCTGTTGGATTAGCTTTTATAAATGATTTTCTATTCATTTCATACAAAAACCCGAAAAGTCAAATGTTTGACTTTGGCGTTGACTTTTTGGTCAACCCTTTGACCAAAAGTCAACCCCAGGTCAAATTGGGGCTTTTCATTTAAAAAGATTCCTTTCAAGTTCAATTTCACTTTAGAAGTGGAAATTTTAGAAAAATTCAAATATTTGATCATAAAATCAAACTTCTAGTGAAAAGTCAACTAGGGTTTGACTTTTGGTCAAACCTTTGACCAAAAAATTGAAAAATTCAAAAATCCCCAAATCATCTTATTTTACTTTCAATTTACCTTTGGCATTAGAAATTTTACAAAAATCGATTTTGAATCAACTTTTTCCCAAATTGCGGAATTTGATTCAAATCGGCCAAAAATGAAATTACTTCATTTCTAGTCATTTTTTAGATTAGTTTTCTTCACGACATTTGATCTAGAGGTCATTTTATATCCAATTTTTGAACCAATTTTGTGATTCCAAGACAAACACAAAAACCCCCAATTTTAGCCCTGATCAGTGATTTTGATCGATTCTTCATGATGCGCGCAATCGAGACACGAATGAGCCTAATTTCTTATATGAAACCCAAATTCAAAATCAATTTTGGAAAAATCACATGAATTTGGGTCAATTTGACCAATTTGGTGATCCAATGATTAGGAAGTCTAAGAGTGATTGGTCTAATTAATGCAATTCAACTTGACCCACTCTAAACTAATATTCAATTTGATGAATTGGGACTCAATTTGGTTAATTAGACTTCAATTAAACTTGTTAGTCTAGCTCGGTCATGCGATTACCCGAAATTCAGAGCTAATTGACTCAAATCGGTTTAATTCAAATTGAACTAATCCGATCAAATTAGTCATTTTCCGGTCGAAAATTTTGATGATCGATAATCCGATCGGACTAATCAAGGTCAGTCACATCCTCTTGAGTGCGAAAATGACAAAATTGACCTTAATTGAGAATTACAAAAAATGACTAAGAGAAATGACCAAAATACCCTTCTTCAAGGATTAAACAAATTAATTAGGGGATTAGCAAATCAATCATGGCCATTCATCTAAAATTGATCATGACCATCCATGATGTCATGTCATCAATCCTTAGCTATTAAGGAATATTCTTAATCATTAAGGATCCATTTTGAGCCATTTGATTGATCTAAGGGCCAAAATTCAAAGTTGGGGAAGGTATATAGCATTTTTCCCTCCAAAAATCAAGGGGGATGCTCATTTTCAGATCTATTTTCTCTCTCTTCTCTCTCTCTCTCTCTCTCTCTCTCTCCCTCTCCCACGATCAACTCTCTCTCTCTCGAGCTCCCTCTCGGCCGCCGGCCTTCCGGCCCCTTGCCGGCCTCTTTCCGGCGAGCCACCGCCACACCGGTGTCCCCCACGGTGGCCTTGGTCCAGTCGCAACACCAGCCACCACAGCTGGTGGCCGGAGCTCCCTTCTCCGGCGGCATCTCCCTCTCGGCATCATCACCGGCTCCACCGCCGGTGATCTGTCCAGCAGCTTCAACCGGCTGAACCGGCCTTCCGGCGACCTCCTCCGGCGATTCCGAGCAACCGACAACCTTCCCCGACGTCCTCAAGTCGCTGTGGTGTCCGGCCTTGCATCAAATAGCCACCGGATCACATCATTTTCCTCAACTTTTACTGATTCGTTCATTTGATTAAAAACGAGTCGATTCTCACATTATTTCTTGCAATCTATTGTCGTAGATCGGCCGAGCTTTCCGAGGTCTCTCCGTGCCATTCCAGGTCTGAATACGGAGGCCGGATCGCTCGCTTGAGCGTTGGATCATCGTGAGACAAGGTAAGAACGTTTGAACTCAACTCTGTAATTTCGTGTTCAGTAGAACCTGCTTGCTTGAAATGCTGATTTGAGGTTGTTGACGTCGAAATCTGAGGAAGTGATAAACTAGAGAGTCGTAGAACTCGTTCTAAGCTTCGATTTGATATATCATATGCCTCGATCGGACTTCATTTGCTATGTCAAAACACTTCTAGAAGTCAGGATCAGAATCTGTAAATTGCTGTTCATGTCTGTTCTGATGCATTCCTGACTGATGATGTGCTGTTCGATGAATTTCATGATTTTTTACGATCATTTTCTGGAAAAAATTCCTTCATGAGAATTGTAAAGCACATCTAGATCTGTTCACTGTAAAATTTTCAAAAATTTCTGAGCATGATAGCCTAGTACGATTTGCAACGTCATATGCATGTAGATCTGGTTTCATGCTAGTTTCAGTCGACCTTTGTGTGTTCTTCGATTTTCATAAATTCGTGTGTTCGAGATATAAAAAAATTTTCTTCACGAAAGTTCTTCCTGAGATCAAGATCTTTCAATTGATACTAATTTCATCAAAATCGGAGATCATTTGAATTTTCAAAAGGAATTCTCACAATTTGATCAGAATCTGTGTTCAGATCTGATTTTCATTCCTTTGAAGTTCAAAAGATGTTTCTCCGAATTTGATGAAGTTAGGGTCCTTTTTTGCAAAAAATCAAAACTTCAAAGTTGTTCATTGGGGTCTCATTATGTCAACTGAACATTTTGAGGACCTAATTGCAATTTTTGGAGGGTTGATTTGCTTGAAAAATCTTCTCGGGCTAAAATTTCATTTGCAATTGAGTCCCTCGCAAAAATCGAATTTTATAAAAATTTGGAGGGCTTTTTAGCAAAAACTCAAAACATAAAAGTTGTTGCACACAGGGAATCCTAACGGCACAAACATTTTCGCGCTATTTTGATAAGGTTTGTTATTTTTCCCGCCTTTATTTTGAAATTCGTAGTTGAACTGAATCCAGCCTGTCACTGAGACTTAATCATGCATTTTCGGGAAATTTGGCTAGGATTTAGAAAAAATGGTCTTCATGACTTTTGTTCCTCATGTTATAAGCTTTCTAATGACACCTAAACCACTTCATTTGGACGTCATTAGGATAGTTAATCATGCTTGAACAGATTCAATCCGAATTAGGCTTTAATTGAATAAGTGGTCTTTTCATGAAGCCCACTTCTCTTTGTTTGATTGGATTCAAAACAAGGCCCATGGGCTTGCATGCATGTTCATTTATTATCATGCATGTGTTTGTTAGATGAATGTTAGGCCCGGTGCATGTTCGGCGGGTAGCCCATTCTTGATCATTAGAACCCGACTTTAGGGGTTAATTGATATGAGTTACCGTTTTGTGAATACAAATGGTAGCTCATTATCATTAACCATTAATCAATCAATGTTAGGTGATTAGATGGGTGATGAATCGAAACGCGTGAAAAACAAAGGCCGATCCCGAGGCCCGTGTTTGATTAGTGATTTGATTGCATCTTTGTTCTTTCATATGTCATTATGAATGAATGTTATGGATGTAAACATCGACACCCGAGAGGTGGTCCATGGAAGAAAAATCCGAAGTTGAGAAGATCAAGGTGATTGACCGATGTCCAATCCGGTCTCAATTTGTACGCAATTGACGATGATTCTAAACCGATGTCCAATCCGGTTTCAATTTGTACTTAATTCATTCATCCCCAACCATGTCTCGGGATTTCAATTCGTGTTGTAATAAACACCCGACGAGTTGCGGGTTCTTACTTTTTACTTTCTCGCACTTAGAATTAGCTCGTCTTTTCAATACTTCGAGTGTTTATTTTTACGTAAAGTCTTTCAATACAATTGATTGTTTCTTTCTTTTTCTAGACTAAGATAGGATTAGTTGAGAATTTTAAATGAAAAATGCAAAAACAAGATGCATGATCACCTAGCGGACTAAGACTTTGGCATGAAAATGGTAAAAAATGCATGACGACTTAGATAACAATCATGTTAAGTTTAGCGGTACCGAAAGGGCGTTAATAGAAATATTAACGTAAGCTAGTCCCCGAACCTTTGATCTCTGGTTTTCGTAGAAATCGAAACGAAATTCCCGCGTTTCGGTTGGGTATTCTAGCCGACCCCCGACCTAGGCTAGTGGCGACTCCTAAAAAATAAAATCAATCCGCTGTCATGCGAGATATGGATTTAGGGAAAATCCACGTTCATGATCAATGAGTTATATGGCTAAACAAAAGATTTACACTTCAGTAAAATCATTTTAAAAAGTGCCATATGAACCATCTCATGAACACTTATCTCTAAACCCGCCTCATCCGAGCTCGGACCCTCGAGGGGCAGGTCGCGACAGGCTTGGCGACTCCGCTGGGGACTAGGTTACAAACCTAAGTGGATTAAAGCCGTAATAAACTTAATTGGTTGTTATCTCACTTGTCTACATTTTGTAGCATCGACTGCATGTCAAAGTCGCGTGGAAAAATGAGGTTAGTCCACTAACCATGTGTTAAATGGTTTTATAGGTGGGAGCCATAAGGGGTGGAGTGAATGCAAACCCTTTGTTTTGTAGGTGGTGTTCGGATGAATGTCGAATGTATGAGATTATATTGAAGTGTTGTTTGCTTTAGATTTAAATGCATGTTTACTTGCTTTAGCACGACACAAATGCACCCACATCCCGCGGTCTAAAACCCCGGATCGCTTTAGGGTACCTCTAGGAGGTATTAAGAGTGGAATCCGCATGTGAATCCATGTGGTAATCCATTCTTCAATACCGCTCATCTTGATTAGTAAGAAGTGCACCGGCCGACGTTAGTAGCGGTGGGTAAACTCTTCTTATCTAATTAAGATGGGGACCTTAAACCTTTAGAATCCTACCCTTAGGTGTCAAAACTCACATGTTCTCATGCGATGTGTCGATGTGTTTGCCATTTTCTCTTCATGGTAAGGTTGATTGTATCGTTCTACAATTTCAATTACGCCATTTTAATTCCACGTCATGTTCTTTTCTATAATGCGTGGTGATTAATCTCGATGCCCCAAATTAGGGTTAGTCAAAATGGATATGTCAGAGATTCGAATCATCCCCGTGCCAAGAGCTCTCGTGACTATGTGGGAAAGCCTCGAGTCAAAGCATAAAGAATACGTGGAAAAGAGGATTGGATATCTTCCCGCGCTCCTATACATCGAGCCTCGGATCGCCATGATCAAGGCATTGTCCCATTTTTGGAACTCAAAGACATCCACTTTTGTGTTTGGTCGAAATGAGTTGACCCCTACAATTGAGGAGTACGATATTGCCATTGGTAGAGTCGGGTCTTTTGGTCTAGTTAGTCCTCCAATAGATATAGATCCTATAACTCTTTTGAGCCAATTCTTAGGAATCGATATTCTCCAAATCAAAGGCGTTCTTAGAGGAAATTCCAACGCACTTTCTTTCATATTCCTAGAACAACATTTTTCTAGCTTGTCAAAAGAATCGGGTAATCAAATTCCTCGAGTTTTTCTCTTAGCCTTCTTTGGTTTTGTGGTTTTCCCATTCACCAAAAAGACCATGGATCCTTCGGTAGTTCACATTGTCAACCAAGTGTGTATGTTCAAAAGATTCTCAAATATGATCTTAGGCGAGACCTTTGTGTCACTCAATAGGTTCAAACAAAACAAAAATGGTATCTTTAGAGCCCCAATAGGTTTACTCCAAATTTGGTTGGTCTCTCACCTCAAAGATTTTGGTTTGAGCTTGAAAATCATAGATGTGTCCAAAGATTGTCATCCTATCTCACTTTTCCGAGAAAAGGAAAAAATCTTTCCCTTTTGGTCATTCTCAACTTGGTTTAGTTTTTTCAAGAACCTTGTTCCAAATCAAATCCAATGGCATGTTCGTTGGCTTGGAAATCCCGAGGTGCGCCTTAATAACGGATCAGACAACCCAATCCCACTTTTGGGTCTTACGGGGTCTACGTCATATTACCCTTTTAGGGTGATCCGTCAATATCGCGCGCTTCAAAAGATTCCACCATTCCTCAAGCTGGGGTTATATCATTTTGACTATCGCAAAGATGTCATCCAAAAGGACCAAATGACCGACGTGAAGGAAATGGTCAAATCTATCATTGATATGTGGTACAAATGCCGCCCGGAGCCGATTATCATTACCGATGAGTCGGAATTAGAAGGAGAAATGAAGATACATCATGCGTTGCCGGAGTACATACACCGTCGACTTGAGCCCGAGCTTAAAGTGGATCTTCCTAATGTTCCCGAGAAGCCAACTCAACAACAAGCTATAGCTGCAAGAGCTCTTAAGGAAAAGAATGAAGCTTTAGCCGAGGTTGAACGTTTGACCCAAGAAAACAAACGAATTCGCCTCGCGCCTAAAGAGGATCCATTAGGAGTTTGGCTATATTCCATGAGGAAATCTCCTTTCATGTAATTTTCCTTTTATAGATTCGATGTATAGGGTTTCCTTTTTACTCATTTTTAGTAATGATGTAATAGGATTCTCTTCTTGTCTTTAAGGGATTGTATTTCACAAATTTTGTTGTTAATAGTGAAATTTCCCTTTGTGTGTGCTTTCTTTTTCGAGATTCCGATGGAATATAGATGGGGCATCTTGATTAATCATCGCGTGTTACCCCTTTAATTGTATAATTTCTTGTGAAGAAATTATGATAAGAGATTATTCACGTGATATTGGGATCATGAGAATATTTCTTATCTTTATTTCATCCAAAGAAAATATAAAATTGAAGGGTTTTATATTTTCGTCTCGATTCATTTTCCGTATGCTAATTTGATTTCTGTTTTTTACAGAGAGAATATTAAAATACGGCTGAATCGCGTTTTATTATACGCACCCGTCGCCAAGCAAGGATGGAGAACGAAGACACTCGTACCCGTGTTATTACCATCGAGAATCAAATGGCGCAAATGATGGCGCTCTTAACCGATCTTGCAAATCAAGTAAAGAACTTCACGCCTGTGGCTCCTGCTGCTGTGGCTTCTACTCCTAATGCGCCCACTAATGCGCCGGTGATAGATCCTGTTGACAAAGGACCTGTTGAAGAGGTCCCCGTTAATGCCATTCCTACCGTCATCGATTTGGAAGCTCCACTTAAAGAGTCGCCTGTCGCTCATATGGATGAAGAGAGCGCGAGACGCCTCGCAAAATTGGAAGAACGCCTATGCATGTTGCAAGGTTACCAACTCCAAGGTTTTGATAAGTTGTCGCCTTTTACAAAGGTGAAAGTTCCTGATTTTTACAAGGAGCCCGAGTTTTCAAGGAAGTATGATGGAACTGGGTGTCCTAAAACCCACTTGAAATATTATTTGAGCAAGATGGCTCGTTATTCCGATAACACCCCACTTTTGATCAACAATTTTCAAGATAGTTTGGCAGATTCCGCCTTGACTTGGTTCATCGAGTTGGATTTGGAGAAAATTTGCACCTGGGAAGATCTTGCAGAAGAATTCCTTCAGCAATACAAGTTTAATACCGAAATTGCTCCAACCCGTGAAGAGTTGGTCCGGGTTGACAAAAGGAGGATTGAAACTTTTAGAGCATATGCCCAAAGGTGGAGAACTATGGCGTCTCAAGTCAAACCTCCGTTGTCCGAGAAAGAGATCATGCAGTTGTTTCTTCGAGCTTTACCGCGAGAATACTTCGACAAGATGTTTAATAACACTTGCTTTAATTTTCCCGCAATGGTTGAATTGGGAGAGCGAATTGAAGGTATCATGCGAGAGGGTCGATTGTCCGAGACGACGACTCGCAGATTTACCTTAAAGAAAGATAAAGAGCCAACGGTGGAGGTTGCCTATATTCAAAATCCTAATGCTCAAAAGCCACTAAGCACACCAGTTCAAAGGTCTGTTGTGGAAACAGGGGGTTCTTCCCGGAATTTTGACCGAAAAGGGAAAGCTCCGCAAAGACAATTCACTCCGTTACCAAGACCTATGTCTCAATTACTACCGATGTTGATTGAACAAAGGCTCGTAGCAAAAGAAATTCCGAGAGACAACCCACCAAAGTTTGCTGGGTTTGATTTGGCAAAATCTTGTGTATATCACATGGGCGAGAAGGGCCATGATGTGAACAATTGTTACACTCTCAAGGTCAAGATTCAGAACCTGTTGGATAAGAAGATCTTGTCGTTTAAAGATGCCACGCCAAATGTTCAACAAAATCCGCTTCCTAATCATACCGAAGCCGTTAACGTGATATTTGGAGATGAGAATGAGAAACCTTTCTTGTTCGATGTGACGAAGTTGGAAGAGCTATTGACTATAGCTAGAGATCAACCGAAAGAAGGAAATGTATCCCGGGAGGAGAAAATGTATTGCTTAGCCAAGATGTTTGCTTTAGGCATAATTCAGCCTCTTCAAGAAAGGAAGCCCGAAGGGTCCATCGAGACCGCTGTAATTGATTTGTCGTCCGAAAAATTCTCGTGTAAGTTTGCAAGTGAAGCTTCATGCTCTAAGCCAAAAGATGATGGGTACGAGCCAGATGTTGATGAACCGTGGATTGACACTTATTCCGATAGTGATTCGGAATGTGAGAGTAATAATGCCTGTCGAGATCGTGAATTTATGAAGAAAGCTATCGAGAAAGGTGAAATTGTTGATACCCTCGGACAGCCGAGTGGTAAATATGACTTTATGGTCAAATACACGCCATCTCCAAGATTCTTCGTTGACCTAAAGGACATCGTTCCCGATGGATGGGGAGGCATGGATGATGAAGGCATATCCGCCAATGAAGACAAAAAGTATGTTTCTAACATGGATTCTGATCTTAGTGTTAATAAGACTCATTGGGATCGCGAAATTGTAACAACCGCTCGTGAGCATGATGAATTGGTTGATGCTCTAAGGCAACCAAGTATGAAGTATGACACTTTTGTCAAATGTTTGCCTCCACCAAGTTTCTTCGTTGATTTGAAAGACATTGTTCCGACTGGATGGAGTGATGACGGAGATAATGAAGAAGCTCTTTCCGATGCTGATTCGGAATTTGAATATCATACCTCCCACTGGGATCGGGAGTTCGTTAGGAAAGCGATTGAAAAGGGCGAAATTGTTGACACTCTCGGACAGCCAAGTGGAAAATACGATTTCATGGTGAAATACTCTCCTCCTCCAAGCGCTTCTATCGACCCTAAGACTATCGTCCCGAGTGGATGGGGGTCCGAATTTGAAGATGATGGCATGGTGGCCATGATTGATCCTGTTGTGATTGAATTGAATGCAACTTGTGAAATCCAAGCACATGTTATAGAACCAGTGGTTATTGATCTAATGGCCGATGGCTTCGGAAATATAGAGATTTCTAATGAAGATATTGGGCCTGTGGTGATTGAGTTGCCACCGAAGAAGAAGGAAAATTTGAAAGAAAGAATTCCTCCTATTTATGACTCTAAGGCAGTTCCTTGGAATTATGAGATAGACGCTGTTACTCGGTCGGGCCGATGTTTTCCATCTCGTGAAGGTGTCGAGAAGAAGGCTGTAACCGAAGAAGAGGCGGAACAACTCCTCAAAACTCTCAAAACGAGTGAATCAGAGGTGATCGAGCAGTTAAGGAAAATGCCGGCTCAAATCTCGTTACTTGAGCTATTCAAGTCTTCCGAGAAGCATAGAAATGCTCTTTTAAAGGTTCTTAATGAAGTACATGTACCCGAAACAATTGGAGAGGTACAATTGGAAGAGTTTGTAGGTGCTATCCTTCTTAAGGATCAAATTTCTTTTTCCGAAAAGGATTTGCCGCCGGAAGGGCGAGCACACTCTAAAGCATTATACATCTCTGTTCAACACTTTGATACAAGGATATCAAGAGTTCTTATTGATAACGGTTCAGCTCTCAACATCTGTCCGTTATCAACTTTACGCCGTCTAGGTGTGGGTATGGATAATGTTCGTCCTTCTAAGACTCCAGTCAGGGCCTTTGATGGCATGAAAAAGGAAGCTCTTGGAGAAATTGACTTACAACTGATGATTGGTCCAGTTATGTTCGCTCAGAAGTTTCAAGTGCTCGATATCCCGAGCAACTTCAGTTTGTTGTTGGGACGACCTTGGATTCACGCGGCGGGTGTTATACCCTCAAGTCTACATCAGATGATCCGTTTTGTCGTCTGTGGCAAGATTATAACGGTTCATTGTGAGAAAGATACCGAAACTTTCAACAATACTGCAATTCCTTATGTGGAGCCAGAAGTAAAAGAAGAATCAAGCTACTACTCATTTGAGTTAGTGTCAGTATCTCATGTGCCCGCAGGCACTGTTGTGAGGAAGCCTCACTATTCAAAGGCGGCCCTTATGTCTAGCAAAGTGTTGATCGAGTATGGATTCATTATTGGCAAAGGATTGGGAAAGCTGTCCCAAGGTATTCTCACACCCATTGAGGTGACTAAGAGAAAGAAGCGAGAAGGCTTAGGTTACCAAAGCGATCAACAAGATCAAGGTGATCAGAAAGGCCCGAGCATCAAAGAAAAGAGTTACCGACGTTTACTCCCTCCTCCGTTGAAAGATTTCTTCCCCGGACCGTCAAAGTTCCTCCAAGATGAAGAAATAGACATTTATGATATCGTCGACTTATTTGAAGAGAGTTCAGTGGGTGCCATTTCCGAGAGCTTCGAAGATGGTTCACCTACCGATCCCGCTGTGTAAGGGATGTTTCCATTGTTTTACTTTGTTTTCAATTGTAATCCATCTAATTCTCCCCTGCGAGGGAATTCCATTTGTTCATTTGTTTCGTTCATTTCAAGTGTTGTAATAATTCGGATCACGAACTTCAGATCCAAAACACTATATAGCATTCATTTTCAATTCAATGGAAACATATGCATGTTTTGTTAATAGACGTGCAAAAGTATACCAAACCAGTCCTATGATGATGCTTTGAGGCTTGGACTTTTGCACGATCTATAGTTTTCAAAATATGTTTTTTGGAACAAGGATGTCCAATGATACGAGGACGAGTTCCCCTTGAAATTTTCGAAAATTCAGAATTCGAAAATTTGTTTTCATCACATCTTCATGCATTGCATTTCTTATTTTTATATACTGACCATTCTTTTGTTACATCTCAGGCATGACACTTTGCATAACCATAGTAGTCATATGCATGGCTTGGATTCATGTCCGAAAAACTCATACGAATCTGATTATTCTGATCTCGAAAATGAAGAAGATTCCCAGGCTATTAAAAAAGAATGGATCCGACATGAAGAATCCACACCTCCCACAGAAGAACGAACTGTCGTTATAAATTTGGGCGATTCAGAAAATCCCAAAGAAACAAAAATTGGGACAAGTCTTTCTCAAGCAGATGCAGATCGACTGATCGAACTATTGAAGAAGTATCAAGATGTCTTTGCTTGGTCATATGCTGATATGCCGGGTCTGGACCCCAATATTGTAGAGCACACGTTGCCTCTTGATCCTACCATTCCACCTAAGAAGCAGAAGCTTAGGAGGACAAAGCCAGAATTATCCAAGAAGATTGAGGAAGAAGTCATGAAACTGTTAAAAGTGGATTTCATTGAAGTCACTCATTATGCTGATTGGATTGCTAATGTTGTCCCAGTCATGAAGAAGGATGGGCGAGTTCGAGTATGTGTCGATTACCGAGACTGGCATGATCGGTTACCGTATGCGTTAATGGCTTATCGAACTTCCATTCGCACCTCGACTGGGGCAACACCATTCTCATTGGTATATGGGATGGAGGCAGTTTTACCTGTGGAAGTGGAAATTCCTTCATTAAGGGTACTTTTGCAAATAAAGCTTTCCGAAGCAGAATGGATTCAACAAAGATTTGAACAGCTTAATATGATTGATGAAAAAAGGGTAAAAGCCCTATGCCATGGACAAAGCTACCAAAAGCGAGTGGCCAAGTCATTCAACCGTAAGGTTCGACCCAGACATTTTGAGATCAATGATCTGGTTTTAAGGAAGGTCTTACCCATTATTCCAGATCGTGGAAAGTTTACCCCCAACTATGAAGGGCCGTATGTCATCAAGAAAGTATTGCCTGGTGGAGCATTAATTCTTGTAGAAATGGATGGTCGAGAGTTGCCAAAACCTGTGAACGCAGATGCTGTCAAGAAATATTTTCCCTGAATAAAAGTTTCGAGTTGCTTTGGACTGAATCCAAGTCTCCTTAAGAACATTTGCATCATGCATTTCATGCATACATGGCATTTTTGCATATTTGTTCATTTTGTAGGTACTCAACTGCTCCCCAGGGAAGCTATTCCAAACCTCAAGGAATCAAGCCCGAGGAAGTTGCTACATCAAATCAATCTTCTCCCTAGAATTTAGGAAGTAGATCCCATGTGTGAAGACCTTTTCTGTCCAAAAGGTTTTTCAAATTTAAAATAAAATCCCCAGAGGAGTTTAAAAAATCAAATCAAATGTCTTGATTTATCAAAATTCCTCACAGACGGGAGATTTAACCAGATGATCCTTTGAAAAACAAAAAGAGGATTTCTCAAAAATGCCAAATGGAAATGCCTAGGATGATAAAAGGCAAACTTTTGATCAAACACGTCCCTATACTCATTTTGAGAGAATTGAGCGAAAAAGCCATGTCATAGGACGTAGGATTCGTTCACATTGAATACATGGATTGAGATGATAAAAGGCATTTCATTTCTCTATCCTAAACACTCATATTATCCTTTGCTAGCCATTTTGAGCCAAATAAGGAGAATTCTCAAAATATCCCTGTCAAGAACCACCCTACATTGGGGCAAAATAAGAAGTTATGGTTGATCGTTTTTGGAGCAAAAAGATTAAGAAAGATTTTATTGCTTTCACTTGCATCAACCTTCTTGTGATAGTTTCAGATGGATCTTTATGGAAGCTCGAAGCATCCCAAAGTGAAGAAGAGCATTCTTTTCCTCTATCCCAAACACAATTATCCTTTGCTTAGCCAAATTGAGCCTTAAGCATTTTCATTTCAAAGCCCAAAATGATGATTATCTCCCCACATTGGGGCAATGCATATGATTTACCAAGGAGATTGAGAAATTGGTGAATATGTATAAAATGTCTCGAGAGTCCAAAGAGCTCAAAAGATAAATATTAGGGGGCATGAAAAAGCAGTGTGCCTGGTAAAAGCAAGGCCGATGCCCATGAAAAAAAACATGTCAAAAGCAAAAGCAAAAGCAAGAAAAAGCAATATGCTTATGCTTACAACAAAATTTCCATTTGCAAAAGATGCTTAGAAAGAGCAAAGCTCTTATGTTGCAAGAAAAATGGACTCTCGAGACAATTTGGTTTTCAAGAATCAAATGATGTCAAACTTGAATGATTTGGTAATGATGCCAAGATAATCATCATTCTTCTTTCAAACCCATTCTATCAAATTTCAAGCCTTTTGAGCCTAACCCGAACCGACATTACAACCCTCTCCGAAGTCTCTTCCGATTGGGATGGTTTGAGTTAATGTAAAGATTTCACAAAGGAACTACCGCTAGAAGGAGTGGAAGTAATCCTATCTTATCTTATCTTCAAGGTTCTTGACTTGTAAACCCGCTGAAGATGTTGATGGTATGTTTCTTTTCTTGGCCTCAAAGCAAATACCCTTTGTGTAAGCCCATGACCAAGCCTATATTACGGTCCTTTTGAAAGACCTTTCTGATCAACCAGTTGTATTCAATGTGAATGTTTCCGAAAACCTTTGACATAGGTTCGTGAGGCATCACCAGTGAGAATTGAATAGCTTTCCCACATCGATGAATGGGAATCAAAGCCTTTATGAGAGCCAGTGTGAAAGACCTTTTTGATTAGGTTATTTCCAATTTGGCATTTTTACCTAACCTCTTTAAGTGGTTATTCAAAGATCATTTTGTTAAAATTTCCTCTTAAGGATTTTGATGATCGGTGCCTTTTACCAAAAATTGAAAAAATTCCGTTTGATTTGTTGTTAAACAATCTCGGATCTTCTTTTCAAAATATCTTTCCCCAGTGGATCGGTTTTTGGTCATCCTAAACCATACCCTCGGTTTTTGGTCATCCTAAACCATACCCTCGGTTTTTGGTCATCCTAAACCATACCCTCGGTTTTTGGTTAGCCTAAACCATAACTTTCATTTTCGGTTTTTGGTCATCCTAAACCATACCTTCGGTTTTTGGTCATCCTAAACCATACCCTCGGTTTTTGGTCAGCCTAAACCATAACACCTTGTCTTAGGTTCTAGGTCATCCTTAAACCTTGTCTTAGGTTCCAGGTCATCCTTAAACCTTGTCCTTAGGTTCCAGGTCATCCTTAAACCTTGTCCTTAGGTTCCAGGTCATCCTTAAACCTTGTCCTTAGGTTCCAGGTCATCCTTAAACCTTGTCTTAGGTTCCAGGTCATCCTTAAACCTTGTCTTAGGTTCCAGGTCATCCTTAAACCTTGTCTTAGGTTCCAGGTCATCCTTAAACCTTGTCTTAGGTTCCAGGTCATCCTTAAACCTTGTCCTTTGGTTCTAGGTTATTCCTTAAACCTTGTCATTTGGTTCTAGGTTATTCCTTAAACCTTGTCATTTGGTTCTTGGTTTTCCTTAAACCATAGGTTTCCCACAAAACCATTTCTTTGTCTTTTCTTCCTTCATTCCACCCCATGAGAGAGAGAAGAACACATGAACGGTCTGACAATCCAACGGTAAGTGCTTCAGGTAAGACTCTGATCAAATGTCTTTGTCTTTATTTTCTTTTTCCCAAATGGAATCGACTAAAAATTTGCAGGTGCCAATTGGTCTTTGAGCGAAACCTCTTCGAACTCCCACTCAAAGAGGGGCAGCTGTTGACACCTAATTTTTAGCCGATGCGTCATAAAAAATAGAAAATTCGAGATTATGGTTTCCGATCGCGACGGAGCCCGTTTCTTGAGCAAAAAGTGTCGTTTTTTAATTCCGTCTGTTGGATTAGCTTTTATAAATGATTTTCTATTCATTTCATACAAAAACCCGAAAAGTCAAATGTTTGACTTTGGCGTTGACTTTTTGGTCAACCCTTTGACCAAAAGTCAACCCCAGGTCAAATTGGGGCTTTTCATTTAAAAAGATTCCTTTCAAGTTCAATTTCACTTTAGAAGTGGAAATTTTAGAAAAATTCAAATATTTGATCATAAAATCAAACTTCTAGTGAAAAGTCAACTAGGGTTTGACTTTTGGTCAAACCTTTGACCAAAAAATTGAAAAATTCAAAAATCCCCAAATCATCTTATTTTACTTTCAATTTACCTTTGGCATTAGAAATTTTACAAAAATCGATTTTGAATCAACTTTTTCCCAAATTGCGGAATTTGATTCAAATCGGCCAAAAATGAAATTACTTCATTTCTAGTCATTTTTTAGATTAGTTTTCTTCACGACATTTGATCTAGAGGTCATTTTATATCCAATTTTTGAACCAATTTTGTGATTCCAAGACAAACACAAAAACCCCCAATTTTAGCCCTGATCAGTGATTTTGATCGATTCTTCATGATGCGCGCAATCGAGATACGAATGAGCCTAATTTCTTATATGAAACCCAAATTCAAAATCAATTTTGGAAAAATCACATGAATTTGGGTCAATTTGACCAATTTGGTGATCCAATGATTAGGAAGTCTAAGAGTGATTGGTCTAATTAATGCAATTCAACTTGACCCACTCTAAACTAATATTCAATTTGATGAATTGGGACTCAATTTGGTTAATTAGACTTCAATTAAACTTGTTAGTCTAGCTCGGTCATGCGATTACCCGAAATTCAGAGCTAATTGACTCAAATCGGTTTAATTCAAATTGAACTAATCCGATCAAATTAGTCATTTTCCGGTCGAAAATTTTGATGATCGATAATCCGATCGGACTAATCAAGGTCAGTCACATCCTCTTGAGTGCGAAAATGACAAAATTGACCTTAATTGAGAATTACAAAAAATGACTAAGAGAAATGACCAAAATACCCTTCTTCAAGGATTAAACAAATTAATTAGGGGATTAGCAAATCAATCATGGCCATTCATCTAAAATTGATCATGACCATCCATGATGTCATGTCATCAATCCTTAGCTATTAAGGAATATTCTTAATCATTAAGGATCCATTTTGAGCCATTTGATTGATCTAAGGGCCAAAATTCAAAGTTGGGGAAGGTATATAGCATTTTTCCCTCCAAAAATCAAGGGGGATGCTCATTTTCAGATCTATTTTCTCTCTCTCTCTCTCTCTCTCTCTCTCTCTCTCTCTCTCTCTCTCTCTCTCTCTCCCTCTCCCACGATCAACTCTCTCTCTCTCGAGCTCCCTCTCGGCCGCCGGCCTTCCGGCCCCTTGCCGGCCTCTTTCCGGCGAGCCACCGCCACACCGGTGTCCCCCACGGTGGCCTTGGTCCAGTCGCAACACCAGCCACCACAGCTGGTGGCCGGAGCTCCCTTCTCCGGCGGCATCTCCCTCTCGGCATCATCACCGGCTCCACCGCCGGTGATCTGTCCAGCAGCTTCAACCGGCTGAACCGGCCTTCCGGCGACCTCCTCCGGCGATTCCGAGCAACCGACAACCTCCCCCGACGTCCTCAAGTCGCTGTGGTGTCCGGCCTTGCATCAAATAGCCACCGGATCACATCATTTTCCTCAACTTTTACTGATTCGTTCATTTGATTAAAAACGAGTCGATTCTCACATTATTTCTTGCAATCTATTGTCGTAGATCGGCCGAGCTTTCCGAGGTCTCTCCGTGCCATTCCAGGTCTGAATACGGAGGCCGGATCGCTCGCTTGAGCGTTGGATCATCGTGAGACAAGGTAAGAACGTTTGAACTCAACTCTGTAATTTCGTGTTCAGTAGAACCTGCTTGCTTGAAATGCTGATTTGAGGTTGTTGACGTCGAAATCTGAGGAAGTGATAAACTAGAGAGTCGTAGAACTCGTTCTAAGCTTCGATTTGATATATCATATGCCTCGATCGGACTTCATTTGCTATGTCAAAACACTTCTAGAAGTCAGGATCAGAATCTGTAAATTGCTGTTCATGTCTGTTCTGATGCATTCCTGACTGATGATGTGCTGTTCGATGAATTTCATGATTTTTTACGATCATTTTCTGGAAAAAATTCCTTCATGAGAATTGTAAAGCACATCTAGATCTGTTCACTGTAAATTTTTCAAAAATTTCTGAGCATGATAGCCTAGTACGATTTGCAACGTCATATGCATGTAGATCTGGTTTCATGCTAGTTTCAGTCGACCTTTGTGTGTTCTTCGATTTTCATAAATTCGTGTGTTCGAGATATAAAAAAATTTTCTTCACGAAAGTTCTTCCTGAGATCAAGATCTTTCAATTGATACTAATTTCATCAAAATCGGAGATCATTTGAATTTTCAAAAGGAATTCTCACAATTTGATCAGAATCTGTGTTCAGATCTGATTTTCATTCCTTTGAAGTTCAAAAGATGTTTCTCCGAATTTGATGAAGTTAGGGTCCTCTTTTGCAAAAAATCAAAACTTCAAAGTTGTTCATTGGGGTCTCATTATGTCAACTGAACATTTTGAGGACCTAATTGCAATTTTTGGAGGGTTGATTTGCTTGAAAAATCTTCTCGGGCTAAAATTTCATTTGCAATTGAGTCCCTCGCAAAAATCGAATTTTATAAAAATTTGGAGGGCTTTTTAGCAAAAACTCAAAACATAAAAGTTGTTGCACACAGGGAATCCTAACGGCACAAACATTTTCGCGCTATTTTGATAAGGTTTGTTATTTTTCCCGCCTTTATTTTGAAATTCGTAGTTGAACTGAATCCAGCCTGTCACTGAGACTTAATCATGCATTTTCGGGAAATTTGGCTAGGATTTAGAAAAAATGGTCTTCATGACTTTTGTTCCTCATGTTATAAGCTTTCTAATGACACCTAAACCACTTCATTTGGACGTCATTAGGATAGTTAATCATGCTTGAACAGATTCAATCCGAATTAGGCTTTAATTGAATAAGTGGTCTTTTCATGAAGCCCACTTCTCTTTGTTTGATTGGATTCAAAACAAGGCCCATGGGCTTGCATGCATGTTCATTTATTATCATGCATGTGTTTGTTAGATGAATGTTAGGCCCGGTGCATGTTCGGCGGGTAGCCCATTCTTGATCATTAGAACCCGACTTTAGGGGTTAATTGATATGAGTTACCGTTTTGTGAATACAAATGGTAGCTCATTATCATTAACCATTAATCAATCAATGTTAGGTGATTAGATGGGTGATGAATCGAAACGCGTGAAAAACAAAGGCCGATCCCGAGGCCCGTGTTTGATTAGTGATTTGATTGCATCTTTGTTCTTTCATATGTCATTATGAATGAATGTTATGGATGTAAACATCGACACCCGAGAGGTGGTCCATGGAAGAAAAATCCGAAGTTGAGAAGATCAAGGTGATTGACCGATGTCCAATCCGGTCTCAATTTGTACGCAATTGACGATGATTCTAAACCGATGTCCAATCCGGTTTCAATTTGTACTTAATTCGTTTATCCCCGACCATGTCTCGGAATTTCAATTCGTGTTGTAATAAACACCCGACGAGTTGCGGGTTCTTACTTTTTACTTTCTCGCACTTAGAATTAGCTCGTCTTTTCAATACTTCGAGTGTTTATTTTTACGTAAAGTCTTTCAATACAATTGATTGTTTCTTTCTTTTTCTAGACTAAGATAGGATTAGTTGAGAATTTTAAATGAAAAATGCAAAAACAAGATGCATGATCACCTAGCGGACTAAGACTTTGGCATGAAAATGGTAAAAAATGCATGACGACTTAGATAACAACCATGTTAAGTTTAGCGGTACCGAAAGGGCGTTAATAGAAATATTAACGTAAGCTAGTCCCCGAACCTTTGATCTCTGGTTTTCGTAGAAATCGAAACGAAATTCCCGCGTTTCGGTTGGGTATTCTAGCCGACCCCCGACCTAGGCTAGTGGCGACTCCTAAAAAATAAAATCAATCCGCTGTCATGCGAGATATGGATTTAGGGAAAATCCACGTTCATGATCAATGAGTTATATGGCTAAAGAAAAGATTTACACTTCAGTAAAATCATTTTAAAAAGTGCCATATGAACCATCTCATGAACACTTATCTCTAAACCCGCCTCATCCGAGCTCGGACCCTCGAGGGGCAGGTCGCGACAGCTGGTGATGGTGGAAATGAGGAGGAGAGAGAGACTAGAGATAGTGTATATGGACATTGCTAGTGAGAGTTGGTGACCAACTTTGCCATAAAGACAATCTTGCCCCTAATCCAAGGGCTAAAATCAAGGCTTGCTAAAAATCTTGGGGGCATTATGGACCAACATAACCATCATTATTAAGCTGAGATACAACAATATAAAACCCCAAAATAATCTCCAAAATTCGGAATACAAGGCTAGGGCATAAGGGCAAAACGGTAATTTTCCGGTCCCGAGTCAATTTTCCAATTTTCGACCCCACTGATCCCAAATATGATTGGCCACATAAAAATGACGTTGTCCTTGTAAAAATAGTCGCGCACGCTCACGAAATTCGACACCGAAGTCCGGACTCAATTTCACGATCGATTTAGCTCAATTTGCAGTTTTGGCGTATCTCACTAACGGACGGCTGTTTAGGGGTTACGCATATCAACTTAGGGTACTCGAGTCGTGACTATATCGATTTCCCAAAGAACACGAGGATTTATCGCTAGTCCCAAGGGTCGCAGTCGTCCGGAATAAGTTTGGGATCGTTCGCCGCGCGTACTCTCGGTCGTGCGAAATCACCTGCTATCCGATCTAACGTCGTCGGTCAAACTAAATCTGTCACTCCCCTTGGACCGGTCCATGTCGGCACAAAATATTTTCTCGTCGCTTCTCGCGAGCGGACTCGATTCACGGTCGAGTTCTTGGGTTCACATACCATTTTCCTAGTTAGCCATTCCCTAATGGTCAGTATCTCGAGAATGATCAGTTCCGGGCGAGACTTATTAAAACGAAATGAGAAATAATCATCTATTTCATTAATCCCGGAAGTGGGCGAATTCAGGATGTTACAATTGATGGCCGCCTCCCGCTGCCGCCCAACACCGGCCACCTCTTGCTGCCGCTCGCCCGCCGACCGCCTTTGGCCATCCTTCGCCATCGCCCGCATCCCACCGCCAACCATCTGCCTTCTTCCGCCGCCTAATGCCAACCACCTCCCGCCGTCAACTGCCACCGTTCACCTGCCGCCACCACCCAACATCGGCCACCTCTTATCGCCACCCTCCCGTCAGCTGCCTTCAGCCATCCTTCATCACTGCCCAACACTAGTCACCTCCCGCAGCCCACCCACCCGCCCAGCCGCCTCCCATCATTGTCCTCTACTGTCGGCTGCCTCCCATCGCCATCCTCCACCACCTACCACTACCGGCTGCCTCCTACTGGCCGCTCGAGAGGGGAAAATTTTGTATCGTTATCAAATGAATTTCTATTTTAGAAACATAAAAGTTGTGTGGTTATCAAACGCGTATTTTGGCTCAGAAACTCGTCTATGGAATAGAAACAAAAAATTCTATTTTTGGCTGGAAATTAATTTCTGGAACAGAATGATTATCTTTCGCGCCCTTTGTATCTAAAAAAATAGCTGAGTATTATAAAGTATTGTTATAGACAAATATATTATTATAGTAAGAAAAATTGATGTATGATAAGGTGAAAAATGCCTTGGAGCATTTGAATAAATTTTATGAGCAATCTTCTTATGATTCTAGTAAGCAAATTTTGGGAAGTCAAATTGTGATGGCAGTAACATTGAGAATGATTCCAAAGTTTAGCTGAAAAACTTTTTGAAGGAGGACAAGAAAGTGTTCGGCAAAAAATCCAAGCTTGATTGGTATCTTCAAGTTGAATTTGAAGATGCTCTTGATCTTGACTTTTTGATGTGGTGAAAGAGCAATGGCTCAAATTATAAAATCCTATTGTTTAGAGTCAGCTTTTGATACATCGTGTTGTGTGCTTGATGGCTTTCAAAGTTCTTCAACCCTTAGAGTGGCGGAAGCTTTGGTTTGTTCTCAAATTAGTTGATAGTCATTCCCCTGCCAATTAATATTGAAGAGTGCATCTAAAATGCAAAAAAGTTTGAGTTGGATAAGTCATGTATGTTTGTTTTTATCTTTTAATTCCTTTTTATTTATTATAAGTAAATGCTTTATTTAATACCTTCTTTTTGTTAGATAATGACTCTTGTGAAGAAGATTATCATTGATAAATAGAGTTTATGATTTGAAGTGGATTGAATGTATTTGGAGAGGTTTCCTAGTATTTGTTTGAGTTCAACGCGAAGTCATTTTAGTTTCAAGCTATTGTTAAATGATTAAATATAGCTGTTGTTTATTTTTTTTAAGTGGTTAAACTTAGAACATCATGGGTGAATGAGGAAAGGATTTCTATGATTCATGTTACGCGCTTTGCATTTTTGTTGTTTATTTTCCTTTCAGGAATGTTTATTGAGACTTTTTATACAATTTGTTACCTTGTTTTGTTGTGGCCAAGAGCCCATGATTTATGTTAGTGTAATTGTTTTGTTGTGCACAATAATTTTGTTATTTGACCTTTTGTTTGTGACAATTCGAATACTCGACTATCGATATATGTTGACAGAGACCACCAAATAGCAATGGTGAACCTCCAAAATTGGATGGAAACATTAGACAAAAAATCGAAAAATGAAATAGAGAGAGAGAGGGTGGATCAAGAGAGCTGAGAAATTGTTCTACTCTCAAGAGAGTAGTTGGCAATCATCATATTTCTCTATTTTTCTATTTTTTTTATTTTTTGGAACAAAAAAAAGAATAGAAATATGTTTAATAATGTCAGCTAATATTTCTATTCCTCGAATAGATCAGTGGACAGGAAATATATTTAGAACAAAAATAAGAAGTAAAAAATAAAAACTTACTTTGTTATTTCCGGGAACAATTTCTGAAACAAGTCATTGTCTTTTTTTTTTCTTTCCTTCTTCTTCCTCCTCTAGCCGATCGTCGGGCCTCGGTGATGGCCAGCAATTGGCTAGAGACGACGGCCGGCTGAGGTCGACCTCGATTGAGCCTTGCCTAGCAATTGGCGAGGGTCGACCTTGCCTAGGCGAAGCCAACCTCGCGGTGGCTAGGCGAGGCTTGACGTCACCCAACCACTGCCAAGTCGGCCTCATCAACTTCACTCGGCCATGGCGAGGCTGACCTTGCGATGGCTGGGCGACGCTTAACCTTGCCAAATTTGGGTGAGGTTGAGCCTCATTGGCAGCCTCAGGCGAGGCCGGCCCTTGTCTCTAGTTATTCACTGGCCATCACCAAGGCCCAATGACCAACTAGAGGTCGAAGAAGAAGGGAGGAAAAAGAGAGAGAAAAATTCATAAAATTACAAAAATCTCATAAAATTATTTAAAAACTAAAAAAAATTCCGTGTCACAAAAAAATTTTAGTCTTACCAAACGTTTTTTTATTCCTAGAATAAAAAATTTGTGCAGTTACCAAATACATTTTTCTGCTCAAAAACTTGTCTAGGGAATAGAAATAGAAACTATTTCTTTTGAGAAATAGTTCCCGGGAACAGAAAAGTTAGCAAATGCACAACTGCGTTTGGTTTTCTTGAAACCGGTGCTATTTCACAATTGGCTCTGTAGAACTGACGGTTCATAACCAAATAGGTCTAAGCTTTCCCAATTTTTTGTTCGGAAACCGGAGCGGTCTTCGTTTGAACCATCCTATAACCGATTGAGTAAGGATGATCCGACTCGCTTCCCAAGTTGAACTGGCCTGCAACTCACTTATAGAACTATCTACGGATGCTCCATTTACAAGATCCATCTCAGTGTCTACAAGTTTAATGTCTCTCTCCAATGAAGTATACAATCGTATTTGCACGCATGCCTACACATATTCAAAGATCCAATTTCCTCGTAATATTTTCTGCCTCATAATAAGTCAGAGGCATTCTCTCACCATGTGGCAGTGATGACTCAAAGAAGCGATATATGATGTCAGCAGCTTGGTTAGTCATTCTACTTGTCATCTTTATAAGTAAAATTTTGGGAAAAAAGAAGAGTTTTATATGAATTTTACAACCTGGGTGTCCGTCCTTAGACAATCTATCAAATTTTTTATTTTGCCTCAGGTTAGGAATTTTACAACCTCAGGTTTGCAAAAGCACCCTTGGAGGACCCATTATTCATCAAGAGTCATAGGACCAAATGCATCCTCCTAAAGTTCAAGAACTTCATCAGAACATTCATTGCTTTCTTCAATCATCATCTTGGTGTGTTGTCTCTTCTTTCAAACCTTTCATCATGATGTCCCTATTGAGAGTAACCTGTATTTAAACCTTGCTCATTGAAGGGATCCTCGACTACTTGTATATTCTGAAGTATAGGTTAAGGCATTGTCGGCGTGCGCATCGTATCCTATCAATTCAGTAAGTATGGGCACGTGCCTGAGAGAGTCGTCAAGTTTGTAACATAATGCAATTTGTGACAATTGTAATAGAATAAAATACTATTTAAAAGAATTAGGGAATTAAGACATAGTCCAATCTAATAGAATGCAATATGTTAAAAGTGAACCACAAAGGCAAAAAACCTCCAAAAGAGAATTAAGACTTGTTGGGAGGTGGACGCGAGTACTCTCACGAGATGGCGTACTCGTGCGAACTCTTTCGAACCTTATTGGATGCATCTTAGTTTTTCTCATTCATCCATGATTACTTTAGAGTCGCCACTAACCTATTTGCTAGGCTAGTTATTAGGCCGGTAAAGTGAGGGAGATCACTTTATCTCTACGAATTAAAAAGTTGGGTTCAAGAACTTGATTTCGTTAGATTAAACTAATGCCCATGAATTGGTACCTTTTAATTTCTTTTTCAAGGAAAACGTTTCTTTATGTGATATTTAGATTTTTTTCCTATCATACAAATCTATTTGACAATGTATAGGTGCACAAACACCAGAATGAAACGCTCAATGTAAATAATAATGAATGCTTAGATGAGAAAACCGAACAAGTCATAAAAAATTCAGCCCGAGTTGTAACTAGCAAAATTATTACAAAGCCTCATTATCACGCCCAGAGACAAGACTCCCTTAAGCATATGTATGAATTTGTCCTAAATCTAGGAATGATATGTGATGCACCTCTTTTTTTTAGGATTTTCTTATCATTTTTCTGATAAAAAAAATATTTCTCAAATAAAGCAGGGCAACTTCGACCTAATACTCTTCGCAACTTAGGAGAGCCTTCTTTCTCTCCTCCTTTAAATTTTTTTTTTTGCTTTCTTTTAATGAAGATACAAGCTAAAATATGATGCTATCGCAAGCAACACGGGACAAAAAGACAAAGGCAAAAGGACACTATAAGTGCCATAACTTGTGTACGGCGCTCACTTTGGTGCCATAACTTTTTTTCGGATCACTTTGGTGCCAAGTCGGAGGAAAAACGATCACTTAAGTGTCATAACTTTTTTTTGGATCACTTTAGTGCTAAAATTTTTGAAAAACGATCATTTAAGTGCTAAATTTTTTGAAAAACGATCACTTAAGTGCCAATCTCCGGCGAGACTCCGGCGAGCCACGTCAGCTTCAGAAATTAATAAAAAAAATGCCACATCAGATTTCCGGCAAAAAATTGTGTACGGCACCGGAGTTGGCACTTAAGTGATCGTTTTTCAAAAATTTTAGCACTTAAGTGATTGTTTTTCAAAAATTTTAGCACTAAAGTGATCCAAAAAAAAGTTATGGCACTAAAGTGAGCGCCGTACACAAGTTATGGCACTTGTAGTGTACTTTTGCCAAAAGACAAATGTCAACCGTAAAATGCTTGAACTAGCAAACTAAAGTTATCTTGACCAGTTGCAAGGATGCACGGTCCAACATGCCTAAACATTTATTTTGACTAACAACGGCCTGTTTGGTTTAGCTTTTTCAAGGGGCTTTGGAGCCTTAGGAAAAACATGAGGTGTTTGACAAGTAATTTTAGGATCCCATTGGCCAAATATTATTGTTGGGAAAGCTAAAAGCCCAAGGTAGGTCCCCACCTGCTTTGGGCTTTCAACATTTTCGAAATGTTATTGCCTTATATTAATGAATTTTGGCTAGTCGCCTAGTTTTCCCTCAAAATATTAATGAAACTCCAATTTTGTCCATTTAAAAGAACAAAACCCTAACCTCTCCGCTTTGCTTGACTTTTTTTTATCTTTCTCGCTCTCGATTGTTTGCCTTGCTCTCATTCTCCACTGCTCGCCTCCCTTGCTCGCTTTGGTCACTTCACTTTGCTTTGGACCAATCGCTCAACTACTCATTCGCTTCACTCGTTCCCTCGCTCGACTGCTGGTTCTCCTCTCTCTCTTGATGTATGCGTTGAGGAGTCACGGAGCAAGTACCTGAGCAAGATGCTGCATTTCGTTTCGATTGCGATATTTACTTTAAACATTATTTATAGTACCCACCGAGTGTCCGAGTTGCCTTCTCTATCCTGGAATTCTATCTTCGTTCTCTAGAAGCCATGCGCTTTGCATTTGTGAATCAACATAGGCATTCTCACAAATGACTGTGCGCAGCATCCTGATACTTTGAATTCGCTGCACCATGCGCTTCTCTTGGCTTTTGTAAACATTTTTGAAGTGGGCTTAGTTATTTTGCTTTGATTGCTGTGTTGGCCACGAAAATGGCACGCTCAGGATCATCATAATCAGAAACCGAAACACGATAATGGAGAAATTGTTGATTTGCATACCTGGTTTGGAATCCATCGAACTTGACGCGGAATTTACGACCGTTTCTGAATACGAACTCAAGTGCTTCTCTCTTATCCCTTCGTTAAAACACTAGTCTAATGAGATTGCCACTCACGAGAAGAAGGTTATCTTTAAATTCGTATGTGAGTCAATTGTGCATCATCAGGTTAATGGAGGGACTTGAGCGCTATTTATAAAGTCTTCGACCACGGGCCCTCTCATTACGGGCCGGGCTATACTCGGCCCACACTAGCCAGCCCCATATTAGACTTATTAAGAACCCATATATCTTACCTTTATTAGACCAAACTAATTCAGTTAATTTCAATTAATAAAGCCCACATTAGGAAATTCTTACATTCTCCCACTTGGGCGATATTAATTGAAATAGAACTGTGTGCGCACCCTTATATTAGTCTAGAGATTATTCTTAATAGTCAATCCGATCCCATAAAGGCTCGAACACCGAATCATGGCGGTAACTGCATGTACTCATGCAGAGCCTTCTATGGTCACGAGTGCTTTCAACTTTACTGATATGGATTCAATATGGTAGTGTGTCAAATGGATAATACCTCATAATGAGTGATACTTCATGTGTTGTCCACTTTGTTAGTCCAAATTCTCTCTCCTTAAGTGTCACAAAACCTAGTATGTCACCAGAGAATATTCTTCATGGTTCCAACGAACCTTCATATATCTTACCTTGATAGTTAACTGTACTTTATGTGTAACAAGACATATCGTTAAGGCTAATACCAAGAATACCCCATAGCCTGTACTCAAGGTTTACATAATGTCTCGAGATTTTCAACTAATATATGTACTCAACTTAATAAATCTACATTCACAAATACCTCATTGAATGCAAAAGAGTTGATACATATTTCAATATTACAAAATGTAACAAATTAGATCAAACTTCATAAAAGCAACATAAAACTAAACAGCTCCTACTAATTAACAGTATCTCATGATACTCCTAAGCCCATGTTAATGGCATGTCGATCAAATACACAAGGGCGAAGGCCTTTAGTTAGCGGATCTGCAATCATATCATCTGTCGAAATGTGCTCTACTGTAATGTCACCATCCTGAACTTTTTCTTTTATAGTCAAGTACTTGACTTCTATATGCTTAGACCCTTTGAGACCTATGTTGTTATTAACAAACAATACTGCAGAGTTATTATCACAATACAATTATATGGGCCTATCCACAAAATCTAATACGGTCAACTCCTTAATGAGGTTCCGGAGCCAAATTGCTTGAGTAGCGGCCAAAAAGCATGCTACAAACTCCGCTTGCATGATAGAGGATGTCATTGATTTCTGTTTCTCACTTTTCCATGATAGTGCACCTCTTGCTAACTTAAAGATGTAACTTATTGTTGACTTCTTTTCATCCTGACATCCAGCAAAGTCTGAATCCGAATACCCAACTAGCTGTAGATCCTGAACATGTTTTTAAATCAGCACATAGTCTTTTGTCCTCTTTAAGTACCTTAAAACCTTCTTGGCAGCAACCCAATGATCGTGTCTTGGATTTGATTAATATCTACCTAGAAGTCCTGTTGCAAAAGCAATATCTGGTCTAATACATACTTGAGCATACATAATACTCTCAAGTGCACTAGCATAAAGTATATTCTTCATTTGGACTTTCTCAAAATCTAAATGAGAACATTATGACAGACTCAACTTATCACTTTTACTAACAGGAGCAATTCCTGGCTTGCATTGCTGCATGTTGAATCTTTCTAAGATACGATCAATATATGCCCTCTAAGATAAACCCAATAGTCGACAAGAACGATTCCTATGAATATCAATGCCAAGGACAAAAGACGCCTCACCAAAGTCCTTCATATTAAAGTTCTTTGACAACATCTGCTTTGTCTCATGCAGTAAACCAAGGTCACTGCTCACAAGCAGGATATCATCTATATAGAGTATAAAGAAAATGAATTTTCTCCCACTGACCTTGCAGTATATACACTGATCTACTTTGTTCTCAACAAAACCAAATGAAACGACAACACTATGAAACTTCAAGTACCATTGTCTAGAAGCTTGCTTGAGACCATTAATAGACTTTTTTAGTCTACATACAAGCGTACCTGAATCATCTGCCGCAAAGCCTTCGGGTTGCATCATATAGACTTCTTCATTAGAGTCTCCATTGAGAAAGGCAGTTTTAACATCCATCTGGTGTAACTCCATATCGAAATGAGTTACCAATGCCATAATCACGCTGAAAGAATCCTTAGAAGAGACTAGAGAAAAAGTTGCTTC
Source organism: Syzygium jambos (assembly GCA_031216235.1). Classification (NCBI taxonomy): domain Eukaryota; kingdom Viridiplantae; phylum Streptophyta; class Magnoliopsida; order Myrtales; family Myrtaceae; genus Syzygium; species Syzygium jambos. The sequence goes on from CM062226.1 coordinate 21,296,906, forward strand.
ATAGTCTACTCTTTCTCTCTGAGTGAAACCCTTAGCTACCAATCTGGCTTTAAACTTCTCAATCTTTCCTTTGGAGTCCCTTTTAGTCTTATACACCCATTTGCAGCCAATGGGTCTATGACCTTCAAGTAATTCAATAAGTTCCCAAACCCCATTATGCTTCATGGACTGTATTTTATCTCTCATTGCATCCAACCACAGTTCTGACTGAGGACAAGAAACAGCTTCCGCATAAGTCACTGGATCAGCCACAGAACCGATATCGTAGTCTTGCTCTCCTATATAAACTAAATAGTCCGATAGTATAGTTGATCGTCTCTCCCTAATGAATCTCCTTCCTTGAGCAACAACAGCCTCATCCTGCACTTGAGAGCCTTGAGGAACTTCATTAGGAGCTATCTCGACAACAGGATCCTGAGTCTTAACAGGTTCAGTCTGTGATGTGGGAGTCTCCACAATTATCTGTATGGGAGGAGATAAAGATATAACATTACCCATCGTACTATTATCCTCAATAGTCTGTGAGCAGCTACTTTCTTTGGCCACATCAAACTCTAGAAACTTGGCTGTCTGTGATTTCACAATTCTTGTGCCTCCATTAGGATTATATAACCGATATCCCTTCGAATGATTTGGGTAAGATACAAAGTAACACCGAGTGGCTCTAGAGTCCAACTTACTTAATATTGGATTATATAACTTTACTTCTACAGAACATCCCCAAACCTTAAGTGGTTTAAGCTAGGCTTACGTCCAGTCCATAACTCAAAAGGAGTCAATGGAACAGTTTTAGTAGGTACACGATTCAGAATGTACAAAGCTGTTTTCAAAGCTTCACCCCACAGAAAAACAGGTAAATTTGTCCTACTTATCATATTCCTCACTATTTCTATAAGGGTGCGATTACGCCTTTCGGCTACACCATTTTGCTCAGGTCTTCAAGGAATAATAAACTGAGCCATTATCCCAAAATCCTCTAAGTGTTTGGCAAATGGCCCCTTAAGCTGACCGACATTGCCATGCTTGCCATAATACTCTCCACCTCGGTCAGATCTAACAATCTTTATGACCTTTCCCAACTGTTTCTCGACTTCAGTCCGAAAAATCTTGAACTTATTAAGAGACTCAAACTTTTCTTTAATCAAGTACAGATAGCCATATCGAGAATAGTCATCAATGAACGTGATGAAAGAAAAATTTCTACACAAGGTTACCGTATAGGGTCCACTTATGCCAGTGTGAATGACCTCTAATAGGTCAGAACTTCGGACTGCAGTTTTCTTCCTTATCTTGGTCATTTTACCTCTACAACAGTCTACGCATGTCTCTAAGTCATCTTTAAGAGCAGGCAAGATGTTAGTCCTTATCAGCCTTTCTACTCTATCCTTAGATATATGACCAAGCCGTTTATGCCATAATGCATAAGACTGTTCCTTAGGTAGTGGTCTTTTGGAAACAACATTTTCAGCCGTATAAGCGACGTATATGTCATTGGGAGACAAACACAATCTGTACAATCCATTGGAAATATAACAACACCCAACCTTATTTGAATTAAGAAACAAAGAAATAACATTATTCTTGATTTCAAAAGAGTAGCCATACATATCCAAACACGATACGGAAACTAAGTTCCGTCTAAAAGAAGGTACATAAAAAGTGTCTTTCAACATTAATCTAAAACCAAAGTCTAGAATCAAGATTACATCTCCTACAAACACAATATTAGCTTTCTCGTTATTTCCCAATGTGAGTCTTGACTCATCCTGATTTGGCTTCCTCCGGTTTGTGAATCCATGTATGGTAAATGCAACATAATTAGTTGCACCGCTATCGAGCCACCAAGAACTGGATGGTGCTTCTAATAGGTTGGATTCACAAACAAGTGCTAAAGAATCATTACCTGTAGGCTCACGTTTGGACAACCAAGCTTTAAACTTTCCACAGTCCTTCTTTATGTGACATTTCTTCTTACAAAAGAAGCAGCAGTCACAATTCCTTTTGAATGATGTTTTCTTTGGACCCATATTATCAGATTGACCGGTAGTGTCATGAGTACCTTTATGAGTACGATTTCTGGACTTCTTATCCTTTCTTTTGTGGGAACTAGAAATATATAACGTTAGATGCCCTTTTTCCTTCTTAAGTTTCTCTTCCTCTGCCACCACCCTTGCTATCAAGTCATTAACTGACCAAGTCTCATCTTAAAAATTATAATTTGTCTTTGTAATCCCAAAATCAGGTGGAAAAGTGTTCAAGGCTTGATGCACAATACAAGCATCATGAATGGAAATATTAAGAGCTTGAAGCTTCGTCTTTAGGTCTACCATCCTAAGGACATAATCTCTAACCCCAGCAATACCATCATACTTCATATTGAAAAGCTTTTGAAGAAGTGTACCAACTTCAGCATTAGATGAAATGCGGTTTCTAGCCTTTAAGGCTGCCATCATTTCCTTAGCAGTACAGTCAGCTGGCAAACCACTTTTCAAGTGTTCTTGAATGGATTTCTTCATTGTCAATAAGCAAATCCGATTGCTCTTTTCCTAGGCAGCATAGTCCGTTTTCTCAGCTTCAGTACTGGTGACCATGATATCTGCCGGCTTATCTTTTGTAAGAGCAATGTGAACATCCATTAGCTTCATTCCAAATAGGAAATCCTCTTTCCATTTCTTAAAGTTTAACCCAGTAAGGACCTCAATTGAAATGAAATTGTCGTTTATAGAAAAGGTGACTGGAAAACAAATAAATAATACAATTAGCATCATGTGAATACTTATATAAAGAATTACATACATCATCACATAATCACCTTTGGGCAGAAAATATGACATGCAGTTGTACACTCTCCACATGACAGCGGCCATGAGAACATATTTTAATCTTTCGTGAAATCACCACCTTTGGGTGTATGAACCACTAAGATCAGTCATTTCTCAAGCGCATGCTATACACGTACCCCTCCATGAACTAATACAAGATCACCTCCTTTGGGAGTATGATCACGTAATAGAACAGGAGACATCCCACCACAATATGAGACTGATATTTCTCAAACCCAGTCAAGTGTGCCACTTTGGCGGTCACAACCCAACTGAATCCTTGAAAATCTCTCATACCAGGGATATGAGCTTTATGTATCACATTTACTATATACATGTAATGTTAGACGTAAAGACAGGGGCGTATGTCTCTGAAATTACATGTCATGCTAATTATACTGTTCCATTCATTGATAGACAATAAATTACACTCTACATAGTCCTTATGTGGTGATATACATGTGAGCCACCATATGTATTTCCGAAACCATAGAGAAATACAAGAAAATACGCAAAAATACCCTAAAAATATGTGTATATAGGGTTCTATACGTATTTCCGCATCTGTAAAAGCTTCAAACATGTAAAATAAATATACCACAATGTAGAGCATCTCGATACGAGCGCGTCGGTATCAAGATCGTCCAAAACGAACATCGGACGCTCCCTCACGCGCCGCCGGAAGGATCGACACGTGCGGGCGTGTTCAGCCGGTCAAACCGGAACAGTCGGTCCGATTGGTTGACCGGTCCAATCGGTCAAGGGTCAACAGACCGGTCCGGCCGATTGACCGATCGAGTCAATGGTCAAGTCGGGTCAACGGGTCAGGTCAACATTCGGTTCGGGTCAAGATCCGGGTCGGGTCAAATACAAGGTCGGGTCTGGATCCGAGTCGGGTCAAATACCGGGTCGGGTCGGGATCCGGGTCAAGTCAAATACCGGGTCGGGTCGGGATCCGAGTCAACCGTATCCGCGCCTCGCTGACGTCAGCATGCGGTTAACGACGAGCAAACGCGCCGATTCGGCACGGCCGCGCGTGGCCGTCACGCGCCGTCGCGTGTAGGCGCATCCGGCCTCCTCCAGCAACGTGCCGCCCACCATTCTTCTCGTCTTGACGAGTAGATTCCAAATATGTAATAAAATTTACCTTTTATCCAACAAAAAATTTCGAAATTGGGTAAAAACCTCTCGAACAAAATGAAAACAGTTCTAATCCGCATGTTTCAGTTCTAATCTATGGCAGGCTCTGATACCACATGTTGGCCATGAAAATGGCACACCTAGGATCATCATAATCAGAAACCGAAACACAATAATGGAGAAATTATTGATTCACGTACCTAGTTTGGAATCCATCGAACTTGACGCGGAATTTGCGACGGTTTCCGAATACGAACTCAAGTGCTTCTCCCCTATCCCTTCATTAGAACACTGGCCTAATGAGATTGCCACTCACGAGAAGAAAGTTCTCTCTAAATCTGTATGTGAGTCAATTGTGCATCATCAGGTTAGGGGAGGGACTTGAGCGCTATTTATAGAGTCTTCGACCACGGGCCCTCTCATTATGGGCCGGGCCGTACTCAGCCCACACTAGCCAGCCCCATATTAGACTTATTAAGAACTCATATATCTTACCTTTATTAGACCAAACTAATTCAGTTAATTTCAATTAATAAAGCCCACATTAAGAAATTCTTACATATAGGCGTGAAATACTTTCATGATAGTGATATGTTTCCTAGGCTGCCCTTCTTGAGATTTGGAATGCTCTTTACGACTCGGCTATGTTTTCGTAAATAGTTTAGATGATTATACATTACCCAGATCTAGGTAGTCAGATAATCTTGCCTATCATGGGTCTCTATTGTTTAGTCTGGCTAGTAAGAAACTTTTACTTGTAAACAACTACTTTCGTAAGTTTACTGTTGGAAAATAATTCACATTTTTTCCAATCATTTATCCCCTTATGTTATGTCATTCTTATCTTTGGCCAATCATTTAATTTCTAATTCTATGATTTATTGATCTATGGTAGACCGCTTGTCCCTCCTATGGCTTCTACAAATTGTGAATGCTGAAGTATTGAACCATTTAGTTTTAACTTACTTGGTAGGATCATCATCTGTCTAGGCTTGAATTAGACAACATATTTTCTGTTTTGTTCTTCATAAGTCTTCAAGAGTATAGAATGAATCTAATTCGAAGTGCTGCGAGTTATCCCTAGTGTATTGACAATTAGTGCTAATGTTATTTGTAGCTTCATGTTGTGTTTATTCTAGAGATTTCTGTTAGAATATATGTTTTCTTGGCTTGCCATTGTTAGTTTTTTTTTTTTGTAGCTTTATGGTTAATCTCTTTTGTTTGTATCTCTCAAATTTGTTCATGTTACTTAACTAGTGGCAAAGGATACCAGAAGTGCCATAACTTGTGTACGGAGGTCACTTTGGTGCCATAACTTTTTTTTGGATCTCTTTGATGCTAAGTCAGAGAAAAATAGATCACTTCAGTAACTCCGACCAAAAATTCCGGCCAAAAATTGACCTAGCATTTACATTTTAAAAAAATAGTGACCTGCCATTTACATTTAAAAAACAATAGTGACCTGGCATTTATATTTAAAAAATAATAATATTCCTTGTACACATGCAAATTAGGTGGCTTTTTTAAAAAAATTAAATTTAAATTATATTCAAATAAGAAAAAAAAAAAAAAGGGAACCGCAGTAGGCGAGGGCTTGCCGCCACCCCACCACCACCAGCCGGGCGAGGGCTTTCGTTGCCCGACTCAGGCGAGGGTTGCCCTCACCGACGTCGAGCGAGGGAAGCCCTCGTTTGGGCGGGCGAGGGTCGCCCTGGCCCGCCCATGCGAGGGCAACCTTCGCCGGTGTCGAACGAGGGCCGCCCTCGCCGGCATCGAGCGAGGGTCCCCCTCACCTGATCCGATGAGGGCAGTCTCGCCCGACGCCGGCGAGGGTTGCCTTCGCTGGAGAAGAAAGAAAAAAAATAGAAAAAGGAAAAAGACGAAAATACCCTTGGGTTAAAGTGTTGTGAGGTAAATATATCACAATGAGTATAATTTGGGATTTTTAGCATTACAAAAAAAAGTTCGGAGTAAACTTGTCACAAATGGCATAGTTTGAAATTTTTCGTGTAAAAAAAAAGTTCATGGTAAATTATCACAAGTGTCATAATTTGAGATTTTTTGTGGTATTTTCCTTTTTTATTTATTTTAATATAATTTAAATTTTATTTTTCTAAAAAAGTACACGTCAGCTATAACAGACTGAATTTTTTATCCTTTTCCCGGGATTTAAGAAATGAATTTGACCAATGTACTATAATGAGATCTCACCCGGAATAGCGCATTCTCGGGATGCTAACCGTAGGGGTAAGGCCATTATGGGATTGAGTTCGCACGACCAAAGAACTTGGCCTGGGTTCGACCTTCGACCATAAGGATTGACGAGGGAATATTTTGAGCCAACAGAGACCGGTCTATTTGATTGATCGTGTCCGAAGGGAACTAGTGACAGACCCTCGCAATTACATGACAATCGAGGTCGCCTTAGTTCGAGCAAACTTAAATGTGATTTGACTTAGTGTCGGTCACGGGTCGAGAGCGCGTAATTCCAACCAGTCACCCGTTAGCAAGAGATAAGCTAAAGTCGCGATTGTTCGATTCTAATCATTTCTTGGAATTCGGGCCCGGGAATCGAGAATTTTGGAAGTGACAATTTTGAGCGACCGATGACATTTTTGGCTTGGCCAACCTTGGGGCCACCCATTTCTGCAAAAAAATGGATTTCGGTTCGGGACCGAAAAAATTACGATTTTGCCCCTCTGGACACCAACGTTGATTTTGAGGCCGTATGAGATTATTTTTCGAGGCCGATGTCATTTTGGAGTGACCACACACATTTAGAGTTGTTACGGTAAAAAATTGAAATTTTGGCTCGGAAGTGAAAAATAATATTATTTTATTCCCTAGGACTTTGCAGTCGATTTTCGAGAGCTTAAGAAGCTATTTTCGCGATTCCGATGCCATATTATGTTGGCCACTCACATTTTTGGTTAGTACGGTCGAAAAATGGAATTTCGGCCCAGGGCAAAAAAAATTACTGTTTTGCCCTTAGACCTGGTACTGGGTATTTCAAATTTTGGACTGGAGAATTGGGAATTATTAAATTAGAATTTCAGCTCAATTATTGGACCTTGGACGCTTTTGCCTCTCAATTATTGGATATGGACAAACAAGGACCGTTGGATCAAGGGCATTTTGGGAAAAATCGCGGATCACCGACACGTGTCCACCTAAGCCCCAATATTTGATCAGCTTGGACCTCATTCTCTCTCCTCTCTCATTCTGGCCAGACCACTCTCTCTCCTCTCCCCTGAAATCTCTCTCTCCCTCTTGGTTTTCTCTCTCGGCAAAGGAACGCCGGAGCTCGCCACCGCTGCACCGGAGCTCGAACAGTCGAGCCGCTGCCGCTGTGACCCTTCAGGCGCCAGTACGTTGCCGTACGTCGCCGTCCGTACAGTGTTGTATAGTGTCCGTACGACGTCCATACAGCGTCTGTATGGTGTCCGTACGGTATCCGTACATGTCGCCGGCAACACCGCTATTGCTGCTGCTGCTGTTTCGCACTATTCTAGCCCTGTTTGTCTCACCTTTTAGTGTAAGTGACTTCCCCAATCGACACCTAAGACCTCGGGTATTGCTAGACTCGTTTAGAGTTCGGTTTAGACGATTTTTTGTGGCTGTTTTGGGACTGAATTAGGAGCTGGTGTTTGGGTTGTTGGGGACTGATTTGGCGATGAAATTTTGAGGTTTAGGAGGCTGAGTTAGGGCTGTGATGTTGAGGATTGATCGGGAATTAATGTGTGATCGATTGGAATTGTTGTGGCTTGATTGGGCTTATTGAGATAATTGTATTGGTTGTGATTGTTGGCTGTTCTGGACTGTGTTTGGGCTGATCGTGGGTTGGGCGTGTGCCTTGTTTGTGTGGATGTGAAATGTGGTGCGTGGTGATGTGAATGTGCATTGAATTCGCGTGTCAAGAGTGTGTGATTTGGTGGCGTGTTCGTGTGACGAGAATGTGCAATTGTGAAATATGTGTGAAATGTGTATGTTTGGTCATGCGGTTGTTGGCCGTGTGTAAGTGTAGTTTGAGTGGAACGGGAGTATGAAAATGTAGGATTTGTGGTAAAGGATCTGTCCTGAGGCATATACGTTTACGCGGGACGATGCCGTCCCTGACGAGGTGACGATGCCCGGCCCAACGGGGTGACGATGCCTGACGTGGTCAGAAGACCGTTGGCCTGATGCATTTTACGTGGGCGCAGTAGAAGGAAAGTGTGTGTAGGATTCCGTCCTAAGGCGTGTTCGTTTACGCGGGACGATGCCATCCCTGACGAGGTGACGATACCCGGGCCGATGGGGTGTCGATGTCTGACGAGGTCAGAAGACCGTTGGCCTGATGCGTTTTACGCGGGCACGGTAGTGGTGGAAAAGTTGAAAATGAGCGGGAATTGACTTGAGGTGCGAGGTTTGAGAAAGTGATGCATTGTGTGAGTAGTGTGCGAGTGTGTTTATATCGCGTGATGTGATGCTTAATTATTGGGTAGAAACTGCTAGGCACAGTATAGAATGTGCCCAAGTGGTTTCTGTCTTATAATTGAGGTACACGCGCGTCTGTGATTCTTTGCTGTGATGTGCTGGCTGTATTATGGTCTAGCGTGCAGGAACGTGCATGATGGGTTCCAGGTAAGTTCGTGTATGATTGTTAGATTGATTGATCGTTGTGTGAGATGCGTGTTCTGTCTGGCGGTACGTGAGTGCCTACGTGGGGTTTGGGTTTGTACACTTATTGAGATTCGCCTCATAGTTGTATAATCCATAATTTCAGACCCCCAGCCATAAACCCAGGAAACCGCCTCCTCTTTTTGAAGTGCGAAGAGTCGCTCTTGGTGCCAGTGGAACTGCAGGTGAGTTTCCGGAGGCTCAAGCCCGAAGAATCAGGAGCAGAACGGAATGCGATCCTTAGGTTTTCCCTAGGGTATTTTAGGGGTTGTGAAAATCAGGTTGACCCATAGGGAAGTTAAGTTAACCAGACCCTGATCTTTTATTATGACGGTGATTTTGGATGCTAGTTTGATAATTATGTCTGTAATACGATGTTTGTATATTTGGCGCTATATGAAGATGTTATTGTTTGATTCTTATGGTGTTCTACCCCGTCGTCGTCATTTTTAGTCCGGGGGTTTTTATTTTCGCTTCCGCATGTGGCTCTGATGTTTGGGTTGGATCGGCGATGTTCCTGGGACGTCGCAACAAATTCGACCTGTAGCTGGATGTCGCGAGCTCGATGGGGTTCGGGGCGTGACATCAGCAGACTAAACGGCATCATTTTTGGTTTTTAATGCTGACTAGACCTCTCTGGCAAGCCATGGACCTCTCCGGCAAGCCATGTCAATGTGACGTAGGATTTTTGACAAGCTATGTCAGCATTAGCACTAAAGTGATCATTTTTCAAAAAAGTTAGCACCAAAGTGATCCGAAAAAAAGTTATGGCACCAAAGTTACCTCCGTACATAAGTTATGACACTAATAGTGTCCTTGTGCCCTTAATTAGTAGATGGAAAGTTCATAAAAAAAACAAAACAAAAGACATTTTGGAGTTCAGAAGATGTAGAAACCTTTTGTAAGTTGTGCATTGAACATATTGAAAAAGACAATTGTCCTGCAAATAACAAAAGGGGTGAATAGACAGTCACAATTAGCAAGTTTGAGGAGCTAACAAGCAAAAAATATGTAAAAATCAAATGAAGATTAAGTGGGATAATCTTAAGAAAGAATGGAAAAGTTGGTGGTCATTGCTTTACAATGAAACAAGACTTGGATGGGATTCAAGGAAGACAACCGTTGATACGAGTGATGAATGGTGGGAGAGTAAAATTCAGGTTTTCATCATTTTTTCTTTTACTTTCGTGTTAGGATCACCTTCAATGATACAACTTATGCAAATACTTTATTATAATAGGTCAATCCAAAGTTTAAGGTTTTTAGGAGGAAAGGCATACATCCTGATCTTGGAGAGAAGTTAGATATGATGTTTAGAGATACAATTGCTACTGGAGGAATTACATAGAATCCTGCACAATATTTATGTATTAATGATGATGTTAAGGCCACACAGCCTGGTATCGATGTTGATACAGTGTCAACTGATGAAAATTTGGAGTGTCATGTGGATGAAACCATTGATGAACCAATTGGAACTCAAAGCTGTAAAAAAGCTACGTAGACTTCAATGAGACAAGTAGGAGGAAAGAAAGATAAAAAATTAAGCACAAGAGAAGAGCTAGAGCACAAATCAATAGGTTGGTTAAAGCTGTTGAAAGTAGGAGCACTAATACTATTGCATCTCAATCAACTAATGTTGTCGATCCTTACAAGAACCTCGTAAAGGTATTGAATATCATACCTGAGATTGTGGAAGGCAAAACGTTATACTATTTTGCAATCTATCATTTAAAGGAAAAGATAGACAATATGTAGGTTTTCATAAGCTTTTAAAGGATGGTACAAAGGAATTCAAGTATCTCTAGTATGAGTTGGAAGGAGAATAAGGTTTTCATGGATAGGATGTTAGCTTCTTATTGTTTTCATGTTTGAAGAGAGTGGTGCTATTTTTTTTCTGTTGATGGATCTTTATTTGCATTCCTTGTGAACTCAATTTCTATTAATATTTTAATGTGAGAATTGTTTTCAGTTGGTGTTCTCTTTCTGTGGTTGAGTTTGCATATATATATATATATATATTATTGGTTAATATTGTTGTTTTTTCAAAGAACAGAAGGAGAATTGATAGCAAAAGCTATATTTTTTGCAGGAAAACTGTATTATGCAACAAGACAGAATGTACTGGTAGGGAACTTCTCTTCTTTATTCAGAAAACTGAAATTGCTTAAATACAGACTAAAGTTTTTCCATAAACACACGTTGCCCACTAACTAACGGCTTGCTTGGTCCACAAAACCAGCAACAAACTAATAGAAGAGTCAAAAAACATGTAACTAAACACTTCTACAAAATAGGACTGGCGAAGTAAAAACAAAGACTAATTAACTCATAGAAAACGGGATATTAGCAAACTGACTTAAACAAAAAAATAGATAGTGCAGCCTTGATAAATCAACACTCTCCTCCTGGATCAAGTGCTGCACACTCTTAGCTCTACCCTAAGAAGTTCAAATCGACCAACATGAAATGACTTAGTGAATATATCTACAATTTGGTTTTCTAAACTACAGTACACCAGTTTTACTTCTCCAGCCTTCTGCACTTCTCTCAAGAAGTAATACCTAACCTTAAAATGCTTTGTTCTTCTGTGAAATACTAGATTCTATGAAATGGCTAGAGTAGCTTGATTATCCACAAATACTTCTATGCCTTCTTGCTCCAAATGCAGATCATCCATTAGCTTATTTAACCATAATGCTTGATTCACAGCTGTAGTAGCTGTAATGAACTCAGTTTCTGCAGTTGATTGAGCCACTATTTCCTACTTCTTTGAACACCAGGAAAAACATGCCGACCCAAATGTAAAGCAATAACCTGAAGTGCTCCTCATATCATCCATTAATCCTACCTAGTCACTGTCAAAATACCCCTGCAACTTAAACTCCTGAATTTTGCAGAACTTAATTCCATGTGAAAAAGCACCTTTCAAGCCTCAACACCATCTTTGCAGCTACCATATGCAACTCACTTGCACAATTAAGGAATCTAGACAAGACACTTACAGTAAACATGATGTCTAGCCTAGTTGCAGTGAGATACATAAGACAGCCAATCAAACTTCTATAAACTCTTTCATCTGCAGGTTCTGATCCATCCTTCTTTTGAAGCTTTTCCTTCTGACCCATTGGAGTACTCACACTCTTGCACTCCTCCACGTTAAATCTCTTTAGGATCTCCTTCAAGTGATTCTTCTAACAGATTAAAACTTCATTATGAGTTTGCTTAACCTCCATCCCCAGAAAATACACATCTCACCAAGATCAATCATTTCAAACATCTTCATCATCTCTTGTTTAAATGCAGTAATCTGAGCACTATTACTCCCTGTCACCAGCATACATCCACATAAAGAGACACCATCACTAAGTCAGATATTAACTTCTTGACATATATAGTGGATTCACTGAGACTTTTCTTAAAACCCAGGCCTAGTAAATGCTCATCCATCTTACTATACCATGCTCTGGGAGCTTGCCTCAAGCCATAGAGAGCCTTTCTCAGCAAATAAACTTTCTCCTCTTGGCCTGGTGTGACAAAGCCTTCTGGCTACTCAACATAAATCTCCTCCTACAACACTCCATTCAAAAATGTAAATTTCACATCTAACTGATACACCTTCCATCCTTATTGAGCTGCCAAAGCAAGAGTCATTCTAATTGTATCCAATCTTGCCACAGAAGCAAAGGTTTCTGAGAAATCAACTCCTTAAACCTGTGCATATCCCTTCACCACCAACCTGGCCTTATGCTTATTCACTGAGCCATCAGGATTGAGTTTGGTCATGAAAACCCATTTTACTCCAATCACATTCCTGTCTTCAGGCCTCTCCACTAGTTTCCATGTTCTATCATAGCCAACTCTTCCTTTATTGCATTCACCCACCTCTGATCACTTTTAGCTTCCTCATAAACTGCAGGTTCCAAAATAGCCACACTGCACCTCTGATATATATCAGTCAGAGATCCGGTACCTCTAATTGGAACATCATCCACCAGCTCGTCAGGTTCCAGTGAGACCTCATTATGCTTGCCTTGTGGCTCATATGTCCAGTCCCACTGCTCATCTTCCAGGAGCTATGTAACATCCTGAATTTCAACCTATTTCCGGAATCAATGAAATAGATATTATTTCTCATTTCATTTTAGTAAGTCTCGCCCGGAACTGATCATTCTCAGGATACTAACCTTTAGGGAATGGCTACCTAGGGAAATATACGTGGACCTAAAAACTCGATCATGAGTCGACCTTCGGTGACGATCGAGGTCGCCATGACTCGAATAACCCTAGGTCGATACGCGTAATCCCTAAACAGCCGCCCGTTAGTGAGAGACCCTAAAATTGAGATTGGGCGATTTTGATCGTGAAATTGAATCCGGACTTGGACGTCGATTTTCGGGGTCGTACGCGACTATTTTTACGAGGACGACGTCATTTTAGTGTGGCCAATGATATTTGGGGTTGGTATGGTCGAAAAATGGAAATTCGGCCCGGGACTGGAAAATTACGATTTTGCCCCTAGGCCTATTTTTGGGTATTCCGAATTTTGGAGATTTTGAAAATTAAATTTGGGGATTAATTATGGATAAATATCAGCCCCAAAATATTGGACCAAAATGCCCTTGGATATTTTGGCTTAGGAGAATATTGGCCAAGTAAGGAGGGGCAAAATTGGAATTTGGAAAGTTTGGTCAAATTGGATTATTTAAGTCAAGAAACCTTCTCTCTCTCCTCATTCCTCTCACTCTCCCTCCACGGCAGCCCCTCCCCCTCACCGAACCAGCTTCCTTCCCCATCCTCTCCCCCATACCGATTTCCCCTTCCCCCTCTCTCGGCCGCGTGGACGCCGATCACCGCCGGGAGACCGTTGCCGCCGCCGTGTGCTGCCGTGAGCCACCAGCCAACCGTTCCACCTTCCCGCTCTAGCCGAGTTAGTCTAGAGTTTTGGTAAGTCGCGATCTAATCCCTATTTAGGACGTCGGGTATTTTCGGACTCGTTCGGGTGTGGTTTAGGGGATTTAGAGGTTGATTAAGGTGTTAATAATGGTTGTTGGCGGCGAATTGTGGTTATTGGCGGATGATTGTGGTTATTGATGGCTGATCGTGGCTGTTAGTGGATGTTGCGGGTTGGATTAGACGTCAGGAAATGAGTTTAGGCGGTTGGAATTCGGTAGAAATCGGTTCGGGTTTGAATCCGTGAGGTTCAGGGTGAATCGCGGATTCGCGGTTACTGTACCCTCCCGGTTTGCTATTTTTGTAGAGAATTTTGTGGGCAGAAATTTGAGAAAGTTTTCTTCATGAAAGTTGTTCTCAACATCTTGAGGTATAACATAATTTAATTTGGGAATTTTTGGAAATCATTTGAAGCCATTCGGAAGTCCATCTTTGGACCGAAATGGGTCTGCCCGATTTACTGTTCACCCGACCTTCGATCTGTTCGAATTTTTATAAATTTTTCCAGGCCTATTTTTAAAATACTTCCTTCACAAGAATTGTTGGGGACATTTTTTTCTATAACATATAAAAATTTCAAAGCTTTTCAAGGTGCTTTGGATGTTGAAAGAAATGTATTTTGAGGACAAAACAGTATGTTAGAGAGAACAGATTTTGGTTTGACTTCGAGGGACAAAAAGGCATGGTTGCAGATTGAACCGGATTTCGTGTTCTTCATAAGAAATATTGATCAAGATGTTTTTTATGACATATCCAAAATTTATAATTTTTGGAGTTGGTTTACTTTTTATTTCAAATGGATTTCTATCACTGCGCAACTACCTAGTTTGGAACCGATTTTACATATTCTCGGTTTTTCTCTCTCTCGAGAATTATTCGGTGTTATCGTGGCATTTTGACGGGTAGTTTGATGCTTGAATGAGCTTGTATGTGTGATTGTGTGGCTATGAGGTGTGGTGGCGTGATTGCGCATTGAGTTCGCATGCCAAGCTTGGGTGTTTGTGTGGTGTTCGCGTGATGAGGGTGGGAAATTGTGAAAAGTATGTGCGAGATGTAAATTTGTGTGTAACCGTGTGTATGTGTGGCCATGTGATACGTGTGGAGAGTGTGGAACAAAGGTACGGAAATGTAGGATTGATGGAAAAAGTAATACCCTGAGGCGTGTTCGTTTACGCGGGGTAAGGTCCGTCCTGAGGCGTGTTCGTTTACGTGGGACGATGCCGTCCCTGACGAGGTAACGATGCCCGGCCCGACGGGGTGACGATGCCTGACGTGGTCAGAAGACCGTTGGCCTGATGCGTTTTACGCGGGCGCGGTAGAAGGAAAGTGTGTGTAGGATTCCGTCCTGAGGCGTGTTCGTTTACGCGAGACGATGCCGTCCCTGACGAGGTGACGATGCCCGGCCCGACGGGGTGTCGATGCCTGACGAGGTCAGAAGACCGTTGGCTTGATGCTTTTTACGCGGGCGCGGTAGTGGTGGAAAGGTTGAGAATGAGCGGGATTTGGCTTGACATGTGAGGATTGTGAAAGTGATGCATGGTGTGAGTTAGTGTGCGAGTGTGTTTGTATCGCGTGATGCAGTGCGCGATTATGGGGTAAAATCTGCTAGGCATGGTATGGGACGTGCCCAAGTGGGTTTTGCTTTATAATCGAGGCACGCGCGCGGCTGTGATGTATTGCTGTGGTATGATTGGCGTGTGTATTAATACGTGGAAAGTGTGTGATGGCATGTGTGCAAGAATTGTATGTTGGGATTGTGGGCTAACGTGCATGGTGCGTATGCAGAGAGTGCAGGTATGTGTGAATGTTTGATTGCTGGTTGTGTGGCTGTTTGGTTGCGTGTTTGGATGTGTCTGGAATTACGTGATAGCCTAGGTGGGGCTTAGGTTGTGACTTATTGAGATGTGATCTCATGGTTGTTTCAACCAAACCATTTCAGAGCCCCCGCCTGAATGTCGAGATTGAGGTCGACTCGGAGTCGTCAGGTGAGCAAACAGCTGCGGAGGATTCAGGTGGTGATGCCGAGGACAGTGAGTCAGAGTGGACACCTTCGAGAGGGCGTAGGGGATAGTTCTGGGAGGAGGATGCGCCCCATTTTTGGATAGTGCTGACCTAGAGAGCTGATCTTGATGTTTTAGTGGTTTGGAGTTTATAGTTCGGTGTGCTTATAAATTACTTTGTGGTTTGTATTAGCGGATGATGTAAATATTTGGAAGTGTAATATATGCTTGGTGGTTTGGCGAATTGTTCCTTCCTGGTGTTCTCCAATTTTAATGTCCGGGATTTTTGATTGCTTCCGCCGCGATTTAACTTTGATAGATCGTTGGGTCGGCGACGTTATTCCTGGGACGTCGCACTCTATTCGACCGGAGGCGGGATGTCGCGGGCTCGACGGGGGTTCGGGGCGTGACAAGCTGAACATCCCTACTAGTGATCACCTCCCCTATCTATAGTTGATAGATCCTGTAGGCTTTTGACACTAAACTATAACTAACAAAGATCCTAGGTTTAGCTTTCTCTCTCGGTTTGTCTCTCTTGACCTATGAAATATGAGAAAAACACAGACAGCCAAACACCTTCAAATTTCTTAGAATTGGCTTGATACTAAACCAAGCTTCAAAGGGTGTCTTCTTTTCCAATACCCTTTTAGGCAGTCTATTTAGCAGAAAAATTACTGTGTTTGCTGCTTCTACCCAAAATTCTTTTGGCAGATTCTTCTCATGCAGTAGACACCTAGTCATCTCTATAATGGTTCTATTCTTCCTCTCACTAACTCCATGTTGCTATGGAGAGTAAGAAGCAGTAAGCTCATGCTCAATTCCAGCCTCTTCACAAAAAAAGTTAAACCTCTGTGAAGTGTATTCTATTCCATTATCAGATCTGATGACCAGACTCTTGCAGCCACTTTGGTTCTCAACCCATCTTTTAAACTTCATAAATACCTCAGCAACTTCTGACTTTGCTTTATGAAGTAAACCCAGCATATTCTGGTATAATCATCAATGAAAATAATGAAATACCTGCTGCTATTTAGTGAAGGAATCACTTGTCAACCACAGAGATCTGTATGAATCAGCTGCAGCTTCTCTGTAGCTCTCCAAGTGGATTCCTTGAAGGGAAGTCTTGTCTACTTACCCAGTAAACAAGCCTTACACCTTGTGATATGCTCCTCCAAGCTTGGTAACCCAGTTGTCATTTCATTCCTCTATATGAACAGCAAGCCTTTATGATGAAAGTGCCCCAACCTCTTGTGCCATATCTCTGAATCACTGGATTGACACTTAAATGCCACCTGCTCCTTCTCGAGAGGATTTAGAGAAAAAATCTTCTATTGCATCTTTATCTTGAACAGCTCCTGACCACTATAGTTAAAGATCAAACACTTCCCCTCCCCTCTTCAAATATCACCTTAAATCCCTTTTCTACCAACTGCCCCACACTTAGCAAATTCTGATCAATCTCAAGCACATACATCACATTAGAAACTAGCTTAGTTCCAGCACAACTCTCTATTGCTGCAATCACTTTACCTTTCACTTCCAAGTACTCCCCATTCCTGATCCTCACGCTTGACTTCAATGACTTGTCAAGGTCTATAAATAGCTTTTCATCACTTGTCATAGGGTTTATGCAACCACTATCAACAAGCCAACTGTCACATGAAGTACTAGAGGAGAAACAAGAGGCAACAAACAGTTGATCTACCTCTTACTAGACTGCAGCATGTGCCTTACCTTGCTGCCGATCTCTATTCTCTTTGCAGAGCTTCTCAATGTGTCCAAGCTTATGACATTTTCTGCACCTTACATCTGGCCTCTTCCAACACTTAACGTGTGGATAATTCTGTTTTCCACAGTGCTGACATGAGGAATACCTTCTCCAATTGTTCTTGGAGTTGCCTGCACTGTTCTCTCCTGCAGCAGCTTCTGAACTACTACTGCTATTCCCTTTCTTCCCTTTCCACTTCTTGCATTTTCCTCCTACATTCTGCTATTCTTTGGCCTGCAAAGCTCCTTCTGCACTTCCTTCCAGCCTCATTAACCTCCTTTGCTCTTGTGCTTGCAGGCACTTAGCAATTCTGTCAACTTGATCTGAGACAAATCCTTGGTATTCTCCAAAGAGGCAATGGTTGCCTCAAACCTTTCGAGCAAGGAGACAAGAATCTTCTGCACTAGCCTATTATCAGAGAGGTTAGTGCCTAGAACTCTTGCCTGATTTGCAATGCTTATCAACTTATCAGAATACTCCTTAATGTCTTAGACTCCTTCATCTGCAGTCTCTTGAATTCTATGATCAGATTTAGCCCCTTCATGCTTCTGATCCTCTCATCTCCATGAAACTCAATTTTGAGGAATTCCCAGATAGCTTTGGCTGATTCACAAGCCATAATTTTACTAAAAATGGTAGGTGAGATAGCAACATATAAACAAGACTTTGCCTTTGCTTTCCTTATTGTCCTCTCCTTGTGATACTTGATCTGATTAATTGTTGGATTGTCAGGAAGGGGAGCAACTTCATAATCTTGTTCCACAGCTTCCCAAAAATCACAAGATAGGCTCGCATTCTCACTGCCCAGGCTTGATAATTTTCTCCATCAAACACTGGTGGAGCCATTGTTGAAAAACCACTCAATCCTACCTCCATCTTGCCTTCAGCTTCTATGGATGTAGACACACCTCTCAATCAATCTCACAAGTCACTCACAGCCCTTTAAGATCAAGAATGCTTTGATACCAATGTTGTTTTTTCAAAAAACAGAAGGAGAATTGATAGCAAAAGCTATATTTTTTGCAGCAAAACTGTATTATGCAACAAGACATAATGTATTGGAAGGGAACGTCTCTTTTTTATTCAAAAAATTGAAATTGCTTAAATACAGACTAAAGCTTTTCCATAAACACATATTGCCCACTAACTAACAGCTTGCTTGGTCCACAAAACCAGCAACAAACTAACAGAATAGTCAAAAAACATGCGGCTAAACACTCCTACAAAATAGGATTGATCAAGTAAAAATAACGACTTATTAACTCCTAGAAAATAGGGCATCAGCAAACTAACTGAACTGAAAATAGATAATGCAGCCTTGATAAATCAACAAATACATTGTTTCTATTGATGAATGATCAAAAATATTCATTGTTTCTCTTACGCCTTTATATTTTGTTACTTGAAGCATTATGGATGATTCACATGCAAGGGAAAATTATGAATAAGAGGAAAGGAATATTGGGATCTTGTCTTAATCACTGGAGCAGCAATTTGTTATCAAGTAACGTACCTTTGTAAACAACCTTGCATGACCTAAACATATAGAGGTTATGCATGGTTGAAAGAGTTAATGGACAGAGATGCTAATCCGATAAGGTGCTATAGTATGTTTAGAATGCATAGTTTGTATTTAATAATTTAAGAATGACTTAGTAACATGCTATGGTCTTGAAGGATCTAGGAATACTAATGTTGTAGAAATGATTGGTATGTTTCTTCATATTTTGGGACATAATATAGGTAATAGGTTAGCACAGAACGCTAGGAATAAGTAGGCATTTTAGCTTAGTTTTAGATAAAATATGTGATATGATAAAAGATTTGATCCAACTAATCGATCGACAATATAGGGAAGTTTCAAAAGAGATCAAAAAAAGACCGACGATTTTATCCATATTTTAAGGATTGCATTAGGGCTATTAATGGTACACATATTACAGAAAATGTAACTATATATGATCAAATTCGTTTTTTGGTCGAAAAGGAACGACAACTTAAAATGTGTTAGCCATATGGAATTTTAATATGGAATTTGTTTATGTTTGGGCCGATTGGGAGAAACAAGCTAATGATACCGATATCTTCTATGAATCCATTGGAAGATAGGATGCGCATTTTCCCTGTCCTCCTCCGGGTTCGTCATTTAATGGTTTAGGTACATCCATGTATCTATGTGGCATATTTTGATTAAATTTACAATATATTTGTGTAGGTAAATATTACTTATTAGATTCTGGATATCGAAATCCCATGGATTATTTAGGGCCATATAAAGAAGTCAGATATTATTTATCAAAGTTTCGAGAAGGTCCTTCACCTACAGGTTATCGAGAAGTGTTCAATCATGCTCTTTCATCGCTACGCTTAGCATTTAAGCAAGCCTTTGTCGTATTAAAATAGAAGTGGGGGATTCTAACTCATATGTCAAGTTATTCGTATGAAAAGCAAGTGCAAATTGTCATAGAAACACTGGCTTTAGACAATTATATATGAAGAAATGCCATGACTAATATGAATTTTGAACAAGTAGAATTGGATCCCGATTATGAATATTTAGTTGACCATAATGATGCAAATGAAGGGGCGAGTGCTTCAAATTTTTCTTTTTCAATTTTAAAAATATTAAAATTAAAAAAACTTAATTTGGTCACACCAAAGATTTTTCCAAATATATGTTTACCAAACAATCTTGCATTTCCCCAAAGCACTTTTCAATTATAATTTACTAAATAGTCTTGCATTTTTTCAAAGCCCTTTAGGCTAAAGGCCTTTGTATTTGGCCAAAGGATTTCCCCAAATGCCGAACCAAATGGGATCTTTCTCTATCAAGCCTGCCAACCTCTCTCAACTCTCAATCTCTCGCTGATCTCCCTCTTTCTTTCCCAATGGCTTTGACCACTTGCCTCGTTGCTTTGTTAGATCTAAAAATCTCTCCCTAATTTCCCTCTTTTTTTTTTCCAATGGCTTTGACCACTTGCCTTCCTTGAAGTGATCTAAGATGGCAAGCAACCATGTCAATTCCATGCTATTTCAGTCAAAGAAAGGTTGAATCCGCAAGTAGCCAAAGAGAGGAGGGAGGTTGGATGGTGATGTAGTGGCTGGAGGTTGAAGGTGAGGGAAGTGGTGGTTGGCATGGGGAGGAGCTAGAGCTACCAATAGTGACACTACCGATGGATTGGAGGTGATGCCTCAGAATCGTCGGCGGAACCAAGAGAACCAGCTTCCAAGAGAGAGAGAGAGAGAGAGAGATAGCATCAGGTCTCTATGTCGAGAAAATATTACGTGTAACAGTGTTGCCACGTCACAGTTGCACAAGCCCACTCAATGAGCAACACGTGTTGCTTAGCGGGCCCACCTGTTAGAAAAGCAAACTCTCGCAACTCTCTTCTCTCTCTTCACTCTCTCTCTCTCTTTCCCTCTCTCTCACCTTCGCCTGACCCTTTTTCCCTTCTCCGACCGTGAAGAGAGAGAAGAGAGGCATGAGATTTTATTTTTCTAATAAGTGGGCCCGCAACAACACTTGTCGCTCGCTGAGTGGTTTGTGCAACTGTGACATGGCATCATAGTTGCACGTAATATTTCTATGTGAGCCAAATCCATTAGAGAGGAGAAAGAAATTCTAAGGTGAGGTGTCCAGGTGAGGTGTCCAAGTGAGATGGGGAGGGTGTCGATTTCGTGGGCCAGGTCGGGTTGGGCCGGTCCTCCGGGCCCAAACTCGACTGTATTTCTTACCTAGCCCGGGTGATGGCGTGTCGTGTAATTATGCTTACTGAGCTCTATTCAGGCCAAAAAAATTCAATTGGGCCTTATTACGAAAGTCAAACTGGATTGCTAAAGTGGATTGGTTCTCAATCCTCCATTGTCAAAATTTTAATTGTTGGGCCCAATTTGTGTATTAATGTAACTTTTTTTTTTGTTTAGAAACATCTCTATACTTTTCAAAATGTGCCATCCTTAGTCTTTCCACTATAATTTTTCTATTGTCAATCGATTTTTGGACAGGATGCCGAAATACACGTGCCCCTTGCATCAGCCAACATAAAATTTTGAGAGAGAGAGAGAAAGATTTGGAGCTCAGAGCCATAGCAGTGGAGCATCTTCGAGGTCGCAGCCATGGCCGCTTGAGCTTCGTTGAGCTCAACCATGGCCCCTGCAATTTTGTCGAGCATAGCCATGGTTATTCGAGCTTCATCCAATTCGATCGTGGGTAATGGCAGTTGAAGCTTCTTCAAGCTCATGAACATGGCTACTCGAGTTCAGCAATCGTCATTGGAGCTTGTTTAGGGTCACGGCCATCACCACTCGGGTTTCATCAAACTCAGCCATAGCTGTAGAGCTTTTTCCAGTTTGTGGCCATGGCACTCAAGCTCCGATGAAATTGGTCATGGTTGTTCGAGCTTTCTCCAGCTTGACCATGACTACTTGAGCTCATCAATCTTTATTTGAGCTTCTTTGAGCTGGTGGTCATGATCACTTGTTTTATCTACTAGAACCGTAGGAAAAGAAAATCTCGGAATTTTGCTCACGATACTATAATTATAAAATGGATTTTCTAATCAAAGTTTTTCGCTACATCCAGACTCACAACAAGGAAGAGCAATACTTTGACAAATCTCTGGAAAAACATGCAAGAAGTCATAGAGACGTGTTCTCAAAGTATATAAAGATCCAACTCAGTTTCCAAAATTGAAAAAACTAGATAGAGAATGAGTAACAAAAAGCAATCACTGACATTTGTTGCAGCCACAATCGACACATTCCCACAAGACTTTAACGTAGGGCTGGCAATATGGGTTATGTACCCATTTTGTAACTCAGTTTTAGAAAGCCCAAATCTATTTGGGTAACTCACTTTTTTCTGAAATGGGCTAAAATGGGTTAGAGAATAGATAAGGCTCAAAAAACAGGTTATGACCCATGTTTTAACCCATAATTTCTAAATCCACCCACCCACGAATGACCCACTTCACTCTACTACACGCCAACGCACGCTTCGCTCGCATCTACGGTTCACTGTTGGCCGATCATCACACTTCGCCTCTCGCCGCCCTTTACCGTGCTTTGCTTCGTCTCCGTTTCCCTCTTCTTCACAACAGAGAAAAAAACTTGCTTCACTTTGTCAAAGTTGGCTCTAGGACTTCCAATCTCAGCCATGGTAGCTAGACCTCCATCGACCTCCGAGAGCCATGACCGCTCCAGCTCCATCAAGCCCGACCATGACAGCTTCCGGCTAGCCATGCCCGTGTCGAGCTCGGGCATGGCCGCTCCAAGTTTTGTATCGGTGGGGGATATAAGACTTCTTTATTGTTATGTTGTCCTATTCCCTTTGTTTCCATTACTAAATGTAAATTTAGAGTGAAATTGAAAAAACAATATTGTTATTTAAAAAAAATATTCCTTATTTTTGTATATTTTATTTCCTATTTAGAATTTCACTTTTATAAGATACACACTTAACTAAGAAGTAAGAAAAAATGCTTATATAACTATTCTTAATCTTATGAGATTATTAACCTTGTTCTAGGCAAAAAAAGAAACAAATATAAGATAATTAGAAATTATTGTGAGGTCCACTCCTTCAAAATTTTGTGACATGTTACTCCCACATTGGCTTAAAGACTATTATGCTAGCAAATCCCAAGCAGTGGCATAATAAATCACAAATCCACGTGACGTGAGATTCCTAAATTGAAAAAGAGCAAGGTACTTCGACTTTAACTAATTTCATTCAAGCAAATTAATCCGTTTTGTGATTTGAAGTTGTATATATAAGTATGAAATTTTACATGGAAAAATCATATGATTTTCCTTTTAGTAAATCAAGTAACATAAATTCAAATTTACTAATGGTGTTGCTTGTCTAAACCATTGAACTTATTGAAGTTGAAGGTGACAAGAGCCTCCCGATAGAAGGCAACCGCCGGCTATGCTCGTCTCTCCCTCTTTGTTCTTCGTTTTCCGTATATCTGTAACTTGTATCTCTATTCTCTATCGTCCATGGCCATCTCAAGGACCACGAGCTCCACCACAGCGTCGAACTCGAGCCCCATGTTGCGCCACGCTTTTCACGTGCTGAGGAGGTAATTTTGTTCATCATGAATGAGGAAACTGTCCCTAAATGAGCTACTAAGGTCTGAAACGAATATTTCACCTAAACGTCGCACAAACATCTTATCACTAGACAAACGAGAGTCTCTCCTAGATCATACCTCACGAGACGGTGGGTATTTTTTTTTAATCTTTTCTATTTAACCTAAGTTTTAATTTGGAGTCGCCGTTAGTCATTATTGGTAGGTTGACTAGAAACCTAATCGAGGTATGGAAAAAATACCACGATTTTGTGAATCAGAGATTACATAGGTGAGAGAACTTGGCTATGCTAATGATCCCAAATTGAGATCTCTAATGCCTTTTTGGTACCTAAAACGATACGAAGTGCCTAACATGTCACGCGAGTTCGCAAGACCTATCCACTAATTCTAGCCGTTCTAATTAAGAGAAATCAATCAATCAATGATTAAATACACAATCAATTTCAATCACACAAAAACAATCCTAAAATGGTCTCTAAAATGTAAAATCAATCAAAACATCCAATGCCTAATGAAGCCCTAATGGCTTATTCATTCAATGAATTGTGTTGTTTTAGGGGTTTTTAGGGGTTGAGACCCCTTTTAACTCTTAAACTAACCCCTAAACTGAGGAACTTCTAAAAATACCATTTAGGCACTTCAAAAAATTCAAATTTCACTCAAATTGGGTGGCCATAGGATTTCTAAGCCATTCTGTGAATTTTTTAAACTTTTGATTTTTTATTTGTTTTGATTTTTTTAAAAAAAATTTAGAGAATTTCCACTTTCCCGAAATCCATTTTTTTACATTTTTTGAAAAGTTTTATGAATTTTTTTCGAAAATTTTCAATTCTTTTTTTTTGTGAATTTTGGAATTTTGCAAATTTTTATGGGTTTTATGGAATTTTAAAAAAAATTAAGAATTTTTTGAATTTTCTAATTTTTTAAAGATTTTTTTGATTTTCCAAAATTTTTATGATTTTCTAATTTTTCTATTTTTAGAATTTTCCTGAATTTTCTAAATTTGATGATTTTATTATTATTATTATTATTATTATTATTATTATTATTATTATTATTATTATTATTATCATTATCATTATTTTGAATTTTCTCGCCAAGATTAAATCGGACCGGTTCAAACCGGTCTAACCAAGTGAGACCGACTTTGAACCAATCTAGTCGTCCTCGGCAGGAACAATGCCAAAACAGTGCTATTTCCCTTTTCTTCTCTTCGGCATTTCGCCGAACAGGTGGTGAGCATGATACTAATCTTAGTGTTTTGAAGACCACCAGTTCGAGTTTAGTTCCGATGTCCTTCCGGTGAGTTTTTGACCACCTTTTCAAGCTCTACACTAACCTCTCATTATCCCCTAACCAACTGACTTCACCAGTTCGTCGCTGGACCACCGCCGGCCGATGAAATATCAATCTAAAAAAACCTAACCTAGAACTAACTAAAACAAACTTTTCTAGACTTCAAATCATCACACAATCTGCCCTAGCAGTTTCTATCGCTCAAATCCATCATCAAAGCATCAAACAAAGTCAGAAACTACTAACTTGAGCAACCATTGGCCACAGGAGGCACTCCGGCGAGGTTCGAGAGCTCCGGCGAGGGGGTTTCATGGTGGCCGACTCAGTTTATGCATAATCCAATCCAAGTTTCGCAACAAACAATGAAAATATATGCTCAAAAACATATTTTAGACATCAATAAACTCAAAATCACGAAGAAAATTACATGATCAAACATGATGGAGCTCCAACACATATTCTAGATTTTTTTTTAACCAATGATCATGATCAAACTTTACCTTCTTCAATGGAGGTCAAAATGGAAATTCCAAGCTAGATGAAGCCTTCAAGATGATTCTCTGGAACTTGTACTTCAAGGTCACGATCACCATTTCATCGGGAAAGTCTACAATCCACCGAATGAGACCGATTTACAGGGCTTCGCAATTAGCTTTGTTTCAGGTCTTCCGGTAAGGAGATTCACTGTCAGGATCGATTTGCCAGTCGATCACTCAATCTCAAGGAATCTCAACTCACACTCTCTCTCAATCTCTCTCCTTTTCTCTCTAGTTTTCTCTCTCTTTCTCTCTCGGGAATATTGTCGAATAGGTTCTGTCCTCAGATAATGATTTTTTCTCTTTTTCTAGCTCGATTTCCCGCCGGATTCTCACTCCAACCGACCTCAGAGTTTGTTGTGATGAATAACCGATAACAGCCGGAGATTCTCCAGCTATTAAATTCCTTTATCACGTGCTCAATTAGCCTAGGTAAATCGGTGAAGACATGGGTTGAAGAAAATATTTTTCTTCTTTTCCAAGTGTGGGGCGAGTCGGGTAAAGAAGAAGACCACCCGGGTTGGTATAAATTCGCAAATTAAGCCCGATTTTGACCTAATTTTGCAAATTTAACCCCAAAATTGGATTCCTCAACACATTTTGCATCCAAATATGAGATTTGTACTAATTTTTGTCACAATTTAATAAAAAAAATTCCCAAATTTGAATTTAGATCAATAAGGTTTTTGTTCAATTCGGTATCCAAATGACCTAATTGAGCAAAATTGATGCCAAAATTGAATTACCCATGGCTTATTAACCCTAGGGAAGGTATGGGTCTTGATCGAAAATTTCAAATTGAATTAGATTCCCAATATGGGTCTTAAAATCCCTAATTTTCAATTAATTTTTGGGGCTTTTCAATTATTTTGTTAAATTGTGAAATTGGACTGACCAATATGCAATTCAAGTCTGAGAATCAATTTGTTGTGAAGACACTATGACCTAAAAATGACTAAAAATGACTCAATTGAATTTTTAGTTCAATTAGGGTATAAATTTACCCAATTTTGGGAAAAACATATTCCCAACTAAAATTTTCCAAAATTGAAGCTGCAGTGACGAAATTGGAATTAAAAGAACGCTAATGGCTATTTTTGTGGAATTTTTTAGTTCCATTTGGTGTTTTTTTAAAATTTTCACTCATTTTGGCCAAAAGAAAATAAGAAAAATTTACGAAAATTCTAAAAATTGGTTTAGAAATAGGTTCCTAAGGATGGCCAAGGTTCATAATCCTAATTTTGTGAGTTTTAGGAAATTTTGAAAAATGGGCCAAAAATCAAGTGTTAACACCCTAGAAGTCAGCAATCTTCGCTGCACAGCTCGAGCTAGACTCCATCTAGGCCGAGCTCCGATTGCTCCTTTGTGGTCGACCTCAAATTTGGCTATCGAGCTCTACTCATAGTGGGGAGCTCAAACGTAGATGTAAGAGTTGAGCTCTACCACATGTCGAGCTCAATCCCATATATGTGCTTGAGCTCCGCCAAAGTGTCGAGCTCGATCCCGACCTACAATTTTGCATCATCGAGAGATACACGGAAGCAGTTGCTACCTTGGCTTGCTTTGAGTTCAAACGCAGCTCCCAAAGTTTTGCCCCGTGTCAAATAGACAATCCTCAAGCTGCTTAGCATTTCGATACTCGAATAAGTATTTGGTGTGGCATCGTCACGTTACCCATCTCAAAGTGCACTACCCACGGCTCGCGTCAATACGACCATTTGCGCAATTAGTCGTGTTATCTCCTCGCGTGGTCCGCGCATAGTCTTTGGTGGACATCATAATACCCGTTTGATCACTCATCACATGAGGTGATCCCTCAATGAACTCGATCTACTCATCAATTTCCGTGAATGATTTCCCTAGGCCATTTAGGAAATTCAACTTAGTCTCCTAATCCTTAATCCGTTTTCTATCTTTGGTCACGACCACGATTCCAAAGTCTTTTGCCATAACTTAACTCTAATATCAAATGTCATGGTTCGAGCCGTGGCCCAGCTCAAAGGATCATGTGGTAGTCACGGGTAGTATGCTAGCTGATAGACCTGTTAAACAGATGGGTCGGGTTGAATTTGGGTCGGGTCATAAATAGTCCCACCTAAATTAACCCATTAACCGGTTTATGACCTATTTATTTATAATGTAATTACCGCGACCCATACCCAACTCATACCCAACCTGACCCATATTGCTAAAACACTTCTATATTTAACTCAATATAGGAAAACTTATTTCTTATGACTTTTTTTTAAAAATTATACTACTAAAACATTTTCATACAATGCAATTTTAAATTTTTTTTAATTTTAAATTTTAAATTTTAAATTTAAAAAAAAATCCAATTTACAATTATTTTAAAATTTTCCGTTATTTTTGGCTAGTGGCCAGCCACAAGCGAGGACGAGCTCGCCAGAGGCCGGTGAAGCTCGAGCTCGCTAATCTAACGAGGCCAAGTCCTCGTCGGTCTCAAGCGAGCCTCGAGCTTGAGTCTCGCCAGATCGGCAAGGCCTCGGGCTTGCTGGATTTGGCGAGGTCGAGCTCGCCAACCTTTGGCGAGCTCAACCTTGCTTAAGGTCGGCGAGGCCGATTAGGTCGAGCTCATCCGATTCCGGCAAGCCCGAGGCCTCGCCGACCTGTGGCGAGGTCGTTCCTCCCCTGTGGCTTGTGGCCAGTCGCCGGCTATCGCCATGGCCAACCGCTGGCTGAAAAGAGAAACAAAGAAATAAAAGAAAAAATAAAAATAAAAAATTCAATTTTTTAAAAACATATTTTTATAAAAAGGGAGCAAGCTTAATGAGTGGGTTGGAAATGGGTTCCACACTCAATCCATTAAGGCCCATTTATGATAGGCTTAAAACTTTAAGACCCATCTAAGATGGGCTCTTCAAAATTATATTGACCCATTTATTTTTTAAAAGGGTCATATATGAGTTTTAAGACCCATTTAAGAGGTCTACTAGCTGACTTAGGTGAGCAATGCTCCGATGTTAAGGCACACGCAGTTCGCAAGATTGTTTGTGAGAAAGAAAGGATGAAAACAGTTAATAAGAACATATCCTACTAAGGTTTATTAATCAACGGTGCCAGCAATCAATATAAAGGGACTATCGGAATAGTAGAGTTTGAGTAGTTGAACTCACTAAAGAGCTTTTAGATATTATCTATTCTAATATGAGTAGACATTACAGTTGCTTTAGATGGCACAATGTAGAAATTACGAAAAATAATAACAATATGTAATGTCTCATATACCGTACACGCACGATATGTTGACGTGTGGTTAACCAAGCGGCCATGGACAATATGCTGTGGACAAAACCGGATCAAGGATCTAACAAAGGGGTTGTGAGAGTTTGCCATGCAACCAACAGTGATGAAATGTCACCATTGGTCCCTCTATTTTTGTTCGAAAATCAAACCATCTCTAACCTTTCTTTTTTAGGTCTAGAACCATCTCTATAATTTTTAAAATGTGCCATCCTTAGTCATTCCATTATAATTTTTCTATTGTCAGTTGATTTTTGGACAACTAGATTATTGAGATGGGTGTCGAAGTACACGTATTCCCCCGCATCAGCCAACATAAAAATTTGAGAGAGAGAGAGATTTGGAGCTCGGAGCCGTAGCAGTGGAGCATCTTTGAGGTCCCAGCCATGCCGCTTAAGCTTCGTTGAGCTCAAACATGGCCCCTGCAAATTTGCTGAGCTCAGCCATGGTTATTTGAGCTTCATCCAGTTCAACCGTGGGTCATGGCGGTTGAAGCTTCTTCAAGCTCATGACCATGGCTACTCAAGCTCAGCAATGGCCGCTGGAGCTTGTTCAGGGTCATGGCCATGGCCACTCGAGTTTCGTCAAACTCGGTCATAGCCGCTAGAGCTTTTTCGAGTTCATGGTTATGGCACTTAAGCTTCAATGAATTTGGTCATGGTTGTTTGAGCTTTCTCTAGCTTGACCATTACTGCTTGAGCTTCATCAAGCTCGTGGTCATAGCTATTCGAGCTTCTTCGAGCTTGTGGTCATGATCACTTGTTTTATTTGCTAGAACCGTAGGAAAAGAAAATCTCGGAATTTCGCTCACGATACTATAAGTCTATAATTATAAAAGGGATGTTCTAATCAAAGTTTTTTGCCATATCCAGACTCACAACAAGGAAGAACAATGCTTTGACAAATCTCTGGAAAAACATGCAAGAAGTCTTATAGACATGTTCTCAAAGTATGTAACGGTCCAACTCAGTCTCCAAAATTGAAAAAATAGATAGAGAATGAGGTACAAAAAGCAAGCACTAACATATGTTGCAGCCATCGTCAACACATTTCCACAAGACTTTAACTTAGGGCCGACAAAATGGGTCATGTACCCATTTTATAACTCAGTTTTAGAAACCCAAATCTATTTGGGTAATTCGCTTTTCCCTAAAATGAGCTAGAGAACGGATAAAGCCCAAAAAAAAAAACATGTCAACTGACCCATATTTTCAATCATATTTTCTAAACCACCCATCCACCCACGAACGACCCACTCCACTCCACCACCCGCCAACGCACGCTTTGCTAGCATCTACGCTTCACCGCTGGCCGCTCATCGCACTTCGCCGCTTGCCGTGCTTCGCTTCATCTCAGTTTCCCTCTTCTTCACCATAGAGAAAAAAAAAACTCACTTCACTTCGTCAGAGCTGGCACTAGGGTTTTGGCATGTTCACGAAGGGAAGGTGTTCGTTCGGATTTTCGTGGTTTTTCTTGGGGGATTTTTTGTGTTCGTGTGTGCTTGTTGAGTTTTTGATTTTACGTGATTATTTCCTGATACCAAGCGGCTCTGTTCCCAAATTCAAGTTCCACAAAAATTGCTCGGTAAGTCTAATATTGCAATTTGTGGATCGATAAAAACTTACTAGAACTTCCAATCTGAGCCCCGGTGGCCGGACCTCCACCGACCTCCAAGAGCCATGACTGCACCAGGTTCATCAAGCCCGACCATGGCCGCCCCCCGGCCGGCCATGCCAGTGTCAACCTCGGGCATAGCCGCTCGAAGTTTTGCATCGGTGGGAGATATCAGATTTCGTGGGTCTTGATTTGGCTCTCGTGAGTTTTCAAGTTAAAAGGAGAAATAGAACACGGTGACGATCACCACCAACATGGTGATTGGAAGAGAGAAAGAGCCAACATCAAAAAAAAAAAAAACAATTCAAAAGTCAACAAGTTTAGAATCACGTTAAATCACGTCCCCTGATTTCTATCGATGTCAACACCACGTCATCAGATATTTAACTATTTTCTCGTGCAGGACAACCACCGGCAGCGACACTTCTTAAAAAGAAAAGAATTAATATTACAAAAAATTCTAAATTAGTACATCTCTAATAAATTTATTTCAAATTATTTTTTTAATTACGAAAAATCTCAAATTGATACAACTGTGACAATTCTACCCTGAACTATTATTTTTATCACCAAAAATCTCAAACTGATACACCTGTGACAATTTTACCCCGAACTATTTTTTTGACCACCAAAAATCACAAACTGGTACACATGTGATAATTTTACCCTAAAATAATTTTTTAATATTATTTTGTACTTTTCAAAAAAAATTTATTTTTTTCTTTTCTTTTTCTTTTCCTTTTCTTTTTTTTTTCTTCATCTTCTTTATCTTCAACCTATGGCCGTTTGCCGGTCAGACGACCGGCCATAGGCAGGGGTCGGCGAGGTCAACCCCGCCAACAGCTGGCAAGGCTGACCTTGTCGGCAACTGGCGAGGCTTGACCTCGCCAATTGCCGGCGAGGGGTCGTCCTCGCCGTCGCTGGCGAGGCTCAGTCTCGTCGGCAACTGGCAAGGTCGGCCTTGCCTAGAAGTGACAAGGTTGAGCCTCACCAGCGACGGCGAGGACGATCCCTCGCCGGCGACCGGCGAGGTTGACCTTGCCCATCCCTGGCGAGGTTCGACCTCGCTAGTTGCTGGTGAGGGGTCGTCCTCGCCATCGCTAGGCTAGCACTAGGGTTTTGGCATGTTTACGAAGGGAAGGTGTTCGTTCGGATTTTCGTGGTTTTTCTTGGGGGATTTTTTGTGTTCGTGTGTGCTTGTTGAGTTTGTGATTTTACGTGATTATTTCCTCATACCAAGCGACTCTGTTCACAAATTCAAGTTCCACAAAAATTGCTCGATAAGTCTAACATTGCAATTTGTGGATCAACAAAAAATTACTAGGGCTTCCGATCTCAGCCCCAGTGGGCGGACCTCCACCGACCTCTGAGAGCCATGATCGCTCCAGCTCCATCGAGCACGACCATGGCGGCTCTCGGCCAGCCATGCCAGTGTCGACCTCGGGCATGGCCGCTCGAAGTTTTGCATCGGTGGGAGATATAAGATTTCGTGGTTCTTGATTCGGCTCAGGTGAGGTTTCAAGTTAAAAGGAGAAATAGAACACGGTGACGATCACCACCAACATGGTGATTGGAAGAGAGAAAGAGCCAACATCCAAAAAGAAAAAAACAATTCAAAAGTCAACAAGTTTAGAGTCGCGTTAAATCACGTCCCCTTATTTCTGTCGATATCAACACCACGTCATCAGATATTTTTCTATTTTCTCGCGCAGGACGACCACCGGCGGCGACACTTCTTAAAAAAAAAAAGAGTTAATATCACAAAAAACTCTAAATTAATATATTTATTATAAATTTATTTCAAATTATTTTTTTGATCATAAAAAATCCTAAACTGGTATATCTGTGACAATTCTATCCCGAACTATTTTTTTGATCTCCAAAAATTCTAAACTGATACACCCGTGATAATTTTATCCCGAACTATTTTTTTTACCACCAAAAACTCCAAACTGCTACACCTGTAATAATTTTACTCCGAACTAATTTTTTAATATTATTTTTTTTACTTTTTTCGATTTTTTTATTTTTTATTTTATTTTCTTTTTCCTTTCCTTTTCTTTTTTTTTTCTTCATCTTCTTTATCTTCAACCTATGGCCGGTTGCTGGTTCAACGACCGGCCATAGGCGGGGGCCGGCAAGATCGACCCCGCCGGCAAGGTCGGCCCCGCCGACAACTGACGAGGTCGACCTCACCGACAACTGGCGAGGTTGGCCTTGCCCACCCTTGGCGAGTTTCGACCTCGCCAGCTGCCGGCGAGGGGTCGTCCTCACCGTCGCTGGCGAGGCTCGGCCCCGCTGGCAACTGGCGAGGTCGGCCTCGCCTAGAAGCGACGAGGTTGAGCCTCGCTAGCGACGATGAGGACAACCCCTCGCCGGCAACCAGCTAGGTCGACCTTGCCCACCCCTAGCGAGGTTTGACCTCGCCAGTTGTTGGGGAGGGGTCGTCCGCGCCGTTGCTAGGGAGGTTGGACTCTGTCGCTTCTGGGCAAGGCCGATCTCGCCAGTTTCCGACAGAGCTGAGCCTCGTCAGCGACCCCTTGCCAGGGGGCAAGGTTGACCTCGCTAGCTGTCGGCGAAGCCAACCTCGCCGGCCCCCACCTCTGGCCGGTTGCTAGTCCGGCGATCGGTCATAGGTTGAAGATAAAGAAAATGAAGAAAAAAAGAAAAGGAAAGGAAAAAGAAAATAAAATAAAAAATAAAAATTTCGAAAAAGTAAAAAATAATATTAAAAAATTAGTTTTGGGTAAAATTATTATAAATGTATTAGTTTGGGATTTTTGATGGTCAAAAAAATGATTCGGGGTAAAGTTATCGTAGATATATCAGTTTGAAATTTTTTATAATTAAAAAAATAATTTAAGGTAAATTTATCATAAGTGTATTATTTTAATGTTTTTCATAATATTAAGCAAAAGAAAAATAAGGTAGATTTCTTACAAAAGCTGACGGTACGACATCACTAACCCAAAGAACAATACCTACCTGGTCCCTCTATCATGCTATTATTCTCTCTCCCTCTCTCTCTCTCTCACTCTCCCTTTCCTCCGTGATATCTATCGCCCCCGACAGAAGCAGGCCAATCCCTGTTCCATTTCGCCCGCGCGAGAGCGGCGAGAGACCTCCCCCCAACCCGATGGCCCCTCATGGCGACGGATCGGGCGCTGCGGAGGAAGCCGCGGCCGCCGGAGCCGAGGAGCGCCCTGTCTCGACCGTCGTCGTGGTGATCGGTACCTCGTTCGTTTCCCCTTTTCGTTCCTGCCCGTGGGAATCCGTTTCGTGCTGGATAATTGATGGCTTGTTGCTTTCTTGGGTGTTTCTTCCTTTGGTTCGATTTTCGGGTGGGTGTGTGGGGGGGCGTGCGCAGCTATGCAGACTGAAGCGCTTCCGGTGGTCAACAGGTTCCAGCTCGTCGAGGATCGAGAGTCCTTGTGAGTTTCTTGATTAGCTGCTGGTTTTTTGCCGCTTGTTCGGTGCGCTTTTTTTTTTTTCGATCAATAGTGGGCGTTCAGGAGTTGTGGTGTTACTGTCGAATGCTGTTTAAGGCGTGGAAAATGTTGGGATTTCGTTTCTGTTGCTTCTGTATTCGACTATTTGCCACTGTGAGTTTTTGGGTCGTTTAACGTTACCTGTCTATTCGGGCCTGGTTTATGGTTGAGGCTGAAAAGCAAAGCATCTCAAGGGAATTAGAGAATGGAAAAGGCAAAACCTTTTGCCGGGCGTTGGGATGATCAGATACTAACCTGCAAGTATATGTTCTTTTTATTTCTCTGCTTGGAGTAATATGGTATGGGCGATTCTTGAGTCATTCAAGAGATTGATTTTGGATCTTTTAAGTTGCTAAGTTTTCAAGTTCTCTTTATTTGGGGCATCACTTGCTTGCTTGATATTTTGCATTAAGTTTGATATGTGGATCCGACACGCTACAGGTTCCCTAAGGGCGTCCCTTGGGTTCGTTACCATGGTACTTACAAAGACCTGAATATAAATTTGATCTGGCCAGGAAAAGATCCTTCATTTGGTATGTAGTTTATTTGTGTTCCTCAAAAAGAAATCGTTTTACTTGCAAAAAGTAATTTGACTTGAGGGACTTTTGCTTTGTAATACTTGCTTATAGTATATATCTTTTTGTGTTTGATGCATTGTAATGCTGACAGGGGTCGACAGTGTTGGCACAATTTCTGCATCCCTGGTGACTTATGCTTCTGTTCAGGCATTGCAGCCTGACCTAATCATAAATGCTGGTACCGCTGGTGGCTTCAAGGTTTTTTTTTTTTTTTTTTGCTTTGAAGGGGCTCTAAATGATTGTAGCATCCTATTCATATTAGTCCCAAGTGACTGGGTTTGCAATTCATTGGTGTTGGTACAGTCCAGCCAAAATATGGTTTCATTTATTTGGCTTTCCCCTCTCTACCTATTTAGACATCTAGGTGTTGGAAGAAGGCCACTAAGAATTTAATTGTATAGCACGCATGAATTCCAGTTTAGACCTAAATTGTTTTCTTCTGAACTTTTCCTCAGCTCAGATTTTACATTTCCAATAGCATGCAGCGTACTAATTCGTGTTAATTCCCATTTGCCACAGGCTAAAGGAGCAAGCATCAGCGATGTGTTTCTGGCAACTGAGATTGCTTTCCACGATAGAAGAATACCTATCCCTGTAGGTCACTTTTCATTACACTGGCGTCATGTTTGTTATGTTTAATTGATAAAATGCTTATTTGGATCTCATTTTCTAGCATTTGACATTCTGCTGGTGCTGACAAAATGGTGTCAGTTGTGTGACAGCGCATAGTATTAGGCTGTTTATCAATGTTTATTTCCCTGAACAGCATAGTGTCTTTGAGTATTGAGTAGGTCCTAATGTCAAAAAGACAAGCGTGAGCTGTTTATTCAGTTGCTTTTCTGCCTTACGTGCCTTACCTATTGTTTCCAGATTTTTTTGCTCAGTAAATGCAAATTTTCTCGTGTGCATATATTCCCTTTCTGTCTTGGTACTAGGTCCATGAACATTGATGCTGATATGAATACTAGCTTTTTTCTTGGTCAAAAACATATAGTTCAAGCTGTGTTTCTGCCTCCAATATCTTCTGCAGGTTTTTGATCTGTATGGAGTTGGGTTGCGACAGGCATTCTCAACACCAAATCTTGTAAATGAGCTCAACTTGAAGGTAATTCCATGCCTTGATTGATAGACATCTCTTGCTTAAAACCTCAGAACCATTTGCTTGGTGAATATATTTTTCTTATCTTAATGGAGTTTGTCTGGACTTTTGGAATCATAAAAGGAAATGGCCCAGCTAACTGGATGGCCAAGCCAGAGAAAGTTTTGCTGTGAATGCTATTTTTTCTGAGATAACATGTGGTTAGGTTTTTTTTTTTTTTTTGGGGGGGGGGGGGTGAAGGTCAGCCTTTGACAAAGTAAGCTTTTCCATGTTACATATTTTTTTCTTTCAATCAACTGTAGTTCGCTGTTGATGTTGATCAGAGGTTGACAGTGAAGAGGAAAATGTGCAGTTTTCACTGGGTCCTACTGCTTAATTTTTGCAAAAGTATCTCCTTACTGTTTATTGGAATATTGTCTAATGTCTAGACACAGGTGTCACCTACTTGATGCTCCCTAGGCCTGTGGTTATATGATTAGTAGCTTCACTAATGGTGCTTCTACAATACTCATAGAGCAAGTCCCTCAGGATGGGTTTGTTGGCAAAACAAGACATTCTTCACCCTATTTTCTTACTTTCTGGTGGGCCTGGAGGCTGCTTTTCCAACCAGGGCATTTCTATTTCCGCATGAATGCTTAACAAGGCATTTTTTCTTGTTAGACTAGATAATATCGTTAGCTGTATGTGAGTTTAACTTTTGGATTCTTCTATCTTCAAATGTTATTTGGCTAATTTAAAGCTATTCGTTAACTTACTCTTTTCTCAAAAGTAGAGTTATTATAATTGTGTCCCTCATAGTCAAGATTTCTTTGCATTCACTTGCACAATATGGTAAATCCTGCTTCTCTTTCCTTTGTTAAGCAGTATGCAACTGTTAAGATCATCTAGTTTCTGTGCTCCCTGATGCATTTGACTTTTGAAACGAACTTGCATCAGATAGGCTGCACGTATATGGTCTTATCTCTGTTTCTTGTGGGTTATATCAGAGTAGAGTCAGCTTCATTAATTTTCTGGATCTTTCAGGTTGGCAAGCTGTCGACTGGAGACTCTCTGGACATGTCCCAACATGATGAAGCATCAATTTTTGCAAATGATGCAACAATCAAAGATATGGAGGTATTCTTTTATTCCCTTTCTATCTGTCTACATATGAATGGATAGCTAAGAGTAGCTACCAACTAAACTTATGTAAGCACATGTTATTAATTTCTGACATATAGCATGGCAATTGTCTTAGAGTTGACCATTTTGGTTTTGGTTTATGATTATATGTCATTCTATAAAGATGTTTTTGCTGCCCGTAACCAACATCACATCAGAATCGTTTGTAATTTTTTTTTTCAATCTGTTAATTTCTTGTATGTCTGGCATCTTGCTAACAGTTTTAACCAACGTTTGAAAATGTAGGGTGCAGCTGTTGCTTATGTAGCCGATATCTTGAAAGTTCCTGCAATATTTGTAAAAGCAGTGACCGACATCGTGGACGGTGACAAACCGACCGCGGAGGAATTCTTGCAAAATTTGGCGGCGGTTACTGCCACCCTCGATCAGACAGTCTCTCAAGTTGTCGAATTCATCAACGGGAAGCGCCTTTCTGAGCTCTGAGGCATCAATCAATGTAGAACTTATCGATTTGTATGTGGATGACATTTATGCCCGTTGGAATTCAGCTTCATACAGCTATGCAAGTTGAGGGGAACTGAGGACGGTGTGCGCAGGATATGTACTACTAGATGATTCGTGTTTGACATGTACGGAACTTGATTTTTTCGCGAGACCCATGGAATCATTTGTACGTTGAAATCTTCCTGGTCGATCGAATCATTTGCTACACGCCGGGCGGACTTATTATCTTGAATCATCTGTACAAGTTGCATTTGGGACATTTATGTGGTTTCGGTTGCAGTAATGTTTAAAATGACAAGAGTCACATGGGGTTATGACAGTAATCACGTTCTTCAGTTTAAGCAATGGAATCGCCCGCTCGGCTTTGACATTCCCTTTTCCTAATTGACCTCTTTTCGGACTTTGTCCTGCATCATACTGCTCGAAAACGCAGGCGTTTCAGGCTGAAGATCAACTCTACTTGCACTTTGAGAGATTCTTGGGAACACCGGGTGATGAGGCAAACTCATCTCGATCTCTATACCATGCGGGTCTCGTGAGGCTTTCACAACTCGCAACTATCACATGCAAACTCGTGCCTTTAACAAAATTAGAATAAAATATTGAATTTCTATTTTTCTCAGAATAAAAGTCGTATAGTGGATAACCTTACCAAAAAAAAAAGTCGTATAGTGGATAATGTTTGTTTTTTATAAACATGTGAAGAGGAGAAACTACTCAATGCGCAAATGACATTAATTACTTTATCGTTGCGGTCTGAAAACTTGGTACTTTCTTACAATCTAGATGTACTTCTTGTCTGTATTAGCGAGATGAGTTGGATATTCATCGAGCGTATTCTCCTTTTCATAAATCTTGCAACGAAAATCGCTAAAAAGAAATTGAGGCCCCGCTTATTTAAGATGATAACCACAGATTGGTGCAGTAAGCTAATTAACCTAATTTTCATGAAAAAGTCTCCCCATCTTTTTACCAAAAGTTTGGAAGTACATGACGGACATGATAGGCACCCATTCAAAAAAACAAAAGATTAAAGAGTTCGATTTTGATAACGATACAGTTACTGTGAAATACACTTTGCTAATATTACGACGAAGAAAGGGGGAACAGATGCACGTCGGCGTAGATTAAAAAGGAATTTTATCGGGTTTATATCGGCATAAAAAAATAAATTACACCGTCATCATTGGATAATTGATGAATCGACATAACCGATTATATAATTGTCTCTAATAAATGTGTCATTCATTCAACGGTAAATGTGCAAAAGGTTTTCTATATCGACGATTGCGGTATACTAAATTCATAATATGTGGTACTCTGTAATTAAATTGAAGGGGCAATAACACAAACATGTTCTAAATTTTGGCCTAATGTATAATGTGATCCATGAATTTTTAATTTATTCAATGTAGGGAGGTAAACGGTTAGATTTGATTTGATTTTCCTAAAAAACCGAACCGAACCGTTTGTGGTGAACCATTGAATCGAACCAAATCTCGCTTGAACCGAATATGAACCGAACCGAAAAATCAATTTGGTTCGATTTGATTCGGCTCAATTTTTGATTTTCCGTGTTCGATTTTAGTTATTCCCCTTTTACTTTATTCTACTGCTTCCCCCTCTCTCTCCTCCAAAGAAGACGTCTCTTGGATCGAAGCCAGAACTCATCTCTCTCTCTCTCTCTCTCTCTCTCCACACCCCTTCAAACTCTCTCCCACATTGTGCCATCTCTCTTCTTCAATTTCTTGTTTTGTTTCGGTTTCAACTTTCAAGAAGAGGAAGGAAAGCTGATAAATTTAGCAGCTTCGGAGCTCTGACAGTAATTACCAAGGGACCATGGGTTGCGTCTCCTCCAACTTGCGGAGTCGCGATGACGAGTTCTCTCCCCTCGGGACCACCTCCACCCTCGACCACCACGTCGTCTCCCTCAACTCCACCACCTACAGCCTCCTCACTATCGATCCACCTCTGCCCTCCGCCACCGCCACCGTCGCCGCCGCCGACTCCTCCGCCACGGTTCACCCTCGGATCCATTTTCCCCTCCCCTCTCTCCGACCCCAAGTCCTTCCGGTTCGAATCCAGGCCTCTATTGTCTGACCCGACCTGCCCCAAGATCATCAACTCTTGGGAGCTCATGGCCGGCCTAGACGCCGAAACCTCTCCTTGCTTTTTTCTGTTTCCGGTCTTTCCTCGGAATCGAGCGGCCCCTTTCTTCCTTCTTCTTCCCCTATTTCTTGTCGAGAAAGTAAATGGAACTAGGGTTCCGGCGAAATCGGCCGAGATGCAACTGGTAGGAGGGACCAAGGAGCTGCCGGAGAAGAGAGTGAGGTTCTCGGTTCAGAGCCAGTTAGGGTTTGAGAGAGGTGAGAAAGAAGAGAGATTTTAATTTAAGTTGCCTTTCTGGTCGGTTAACCAAACCTAGCCAAACTAAAATAACCCAAACCGCAAAAAACATAAGACTAATTTTCCATGATCCGAACCGGAACCGGAACCGAACCGAAATGCATCAAATTCTCGATTCGGTTTTGACACCCTTAGTTCAACGTGGTCTTTAAATTTTTGGTACATAGTCAATGTAGTCTTTGAACTATATGAAAATGTTTTAATGTAGTCCCCGAACTTAAATCGATTGAAGGAATATATTGAATATTTACATATAATATCAGAGACTAAATTGAATATGTACGAAAAGTTCGGGGATGACATTGAACAAATTAAAAGTTCATGGACTATATTGTATATTGGGTTAAAGTTCATGGATCGCATTAAACCAATTAAAAGTTCAGGGATTGCGGTCCACTAAAATCATAATATGTGGTACTCCATAATTAAATTGGAGGGGTAATAACTGTTGCTCAATGTATAATATAGTCCATAAACTTTTAATTTATTTAGGGTTAATACAACGAAAAACCTTAAACTGGTACACCTGTGATAAATTTATCCCAAACTATTTTTTTTACCACAAAAAACTCCAAATTGGTATACTTGTGACAATTTTACCATGAACTATTTTTTTGATCACAAAAAAATCCAAACTGGTACACCTACAATAATTTTTTATCACAAAAAAATCCAAACTGGTACACCTACAATAATTTTATCCCGAACTAATTTTTTAATATTATTATTATTTTATTTTTTCTAATTTTTTTATTTTCTTTTTCGTTTCCTTTTTTTTTTTATCTTCTTTATCTTCAACCTATGACCGATCATCAATCCGGCTATCGACCAGAGGTGGGGGCTGGCGAGGTTGGGCCTGCCGGCTGCTAGCAAGGCCGACCTCGCTGGCAACTAGCGAGGTTGGCCTTGCCCACCCCTGGCGAGGTTTGACCTCGCCAATTGCCAACGAAGGGTCATTCTTGTTGTCGCTGGCAAGGCTCGGCCCCGCCAACAACTGGCGATGTTGACCTTACCCACCCCTGGCGAGAGGTCGTCCTCGTCGTTGCGGGCGAGGCTCAACCTCGCCAGTTGCTAGCGAGGTTGAACCTCGCCAGGGTTGGGCAAGGCCAACCTCGCCATTGCTGGGCGAGGGCGACCTCGCCGTTGCTGGGCGAGGCCGACCTCTCCAGTTGCCGGTGAGGGGTCATCCTCACCAATTGCTGGGCAAGGTCGACCTCGCCAGTTGCCGACGACGGGTCGTCCTCGTCAATTGCCGGGGGCGCCGAGCCTCGCCAGCGATTGCAAGGATGACTCCTCGCTAGGGGTGGGCAAGGCCGACCTCGTTAGCTGTTGGTGAGGACGACCTTGCTAGTGGCAGGCTAGGCTAGCCTCGCCAGCCCCAGCCTTTGGTCGGTCACTGAATCGACGACTGGCCATAGGTTGAAGATAATGAAGATGAAGGAAAAAATAAAAAGAAAGGGAAAGGAAAAAGAAAAAAGAAAAAAAATAAACAATTCGAAAAATATAAAAATAATATTAAAAAATTAGTTATGGTAAAATTGTCGCAGGTGTATCAGTTTGGGATTTTTTATGATAAAAAAATAGTTCGGGATAGAATTGTCACATGTGTGCCAGTTTGGGATTTTTTGTGATAAAAAAATAGTTTGAGGTAAATTTGTGACAAGTGTTCCAGTTTAGAGTTTTTCGTGGTATTAACCCATTTATTTAATGTGGTCGATGAACTTTGGTGCATAGTCAATGTAGTCTCTGAACTATATGAAAATGTTTAATGTAATCTCTGAACTTAAATCAATTGAAGGAATACATTGAAGATTTACATATAATATCAAGGACTAAATTGAACATATACGAAAAGTTCGGGGACGACATTAAACAAATTAAAAGTTTATGGACTATATTGCACATTATGTTAAAGTTAAGGAACTTTATTGAATCAATTAAAAGTTCAGAGATTACATTATATATTTGGTCAAAGTTCAGAGAGACTGTTTGTATCATTTTATCTAAATTGGATGCAAACTTTAATAATATACGTTTCATAAATAAAAAAAAAGAAGGTAATTTAAGAGCATGTGCACATTTTTTTTCTGGGGGGTCGGAGCTAGAGATGGCCACGGTTCAGGAACCGCCGGTTCCGGTTCGGAACCGGCGGTTCCGGTTCGTGGCCATGAATGAACCGGCGGTTCCGGGCCGATTCCGGTTCCGGCCGGTTCCTTATTTAAAAATTAATAAAATAATTATAAAATAAATTTTGCAGGCTTGGTCCTCCGTTGTTCATCGCTCGGGCTTCGCGGCCTTGGCCACGGTGGCGGAGGCGGGGTTCAAGGTGGCGAGGAGATGAAGTGTGAGACGGGGGCGGCGGCGAGGGCGAGAAGGAGGGGGCCGGGAGGGGGACGGGGACGAGGACGGGAGGAGGAGCGGGGGGTCCTCCTCCTCCGGGGTCGGGAGGAGGGGAGGAGAAGGGGGCGTCGGCGTCGGCAGTTGCGGCCATGGGGGGCGGCGGCGGCGGCGGCGAGGGTCAGATCTGGGGAGACGGGGAGACGGGGGGCCGGCGGAGGAGAAAAGGGGAGGAGGAGCAGGGTAGCGAGGGGGAAGGAGGAGTGGGCGTCGGCGTCGGCGACTGCGGCCATGGGCGGGGGCGACGGCGGCGAAGTCGGCGGGGGTTAGATCTGGGAAGACGGGGGCCAGCGGGTGGGCGGAGGAGAAGGAGAGAGGAAAAGGAGAAGGAGATGCACTGATGCAGAGAGAGAGAGAGAGAGAGAGAGAGAGGGGGGGAGGGGGGCCCGGCCTGCAGGCTGCTGCTGCTGCAGCGTGGCCTGCAATGCAGGCTTGCAGGCTGCGCTGCACCCTGCAGCTTCTTCTTTTTTTTTTTTTTTCAAAGAACCGGCCCGGAACCGCCGGTTCCGGGCCGGTTCAAATTTTTCTGGAACCGGAACCGGGCCCGTATGCCACGGGCCGGTTCCGGTTCCGAACCGCGGGCCCGGTCAACGGGCCGGGCCCGGGTTTGACCGGGCCGGTTCCGGGCCAAAACCGGCCCGTGGCCATGTCTAGTCGGAGCAGCATGAGCATGACTGCATGAGCGCATTTTTCTGGCCATGAAAATGCTGACTTTTTATCGAGGAGGGAGGAGAGAGCGAGAGACAGACACAGAGACAGCAACGAGCTTGAGCTCAGTGCAAAAGCTTTCTGCTCTCTGACTTGTGGCTGCGCGTGTTATAGTTTCTGCCCGTCTTCTTGGTTTCGATCGCCGTCCTTCCTTCTCAATGTCCCTCCCTCACGTCGGATCAAGCGTCGACTCGAAAGATGACCACGAATGCGAAAGACCCATCTCCACCATTGTCTTCATCATCGGTGCTCTCTCTCTCTCTCTCTCATTATTCGTCTCAGATGACTGCGAAAGACCCATCTCCAGTATGCCGTGTTTTGCTGTGTGAATTGGATGAGTTAGAGATGCTGGTGTTTGGTCCGTGTATTCATAGAAATCGCGAGTTCTGTTTATACAACTTGGGCGGCGGTTCATGAGTTTGCAGATTCTTGCAAGTAATTATGTTTTTGGTCTCGTAGTTGGCGTTTTATTTTGGTTTTTCTGGGTTTTCTCACTGGGGTCTAAATTGGGTTGTAGCTATGGATGCCGAGGCTCTTCCTATTCTGAAAAGGTTCAATCTTGCTGAGGACAGCACATTGTAAGCTTCTTCTCTTTCGTGGATGATCACGATGTTGTCATACTTGCTTTGCTCTCATTAAAAGTGGTTTCTTTTGGGACTTTCAATTCAGGATCTATCTTTCTATAATAATTGACTCTATGGTCGATGTCCTTAATGATTACCTTAATGATTCGGTTACACTTTGCTTTGACTTGTGATCAGTTCAATCACTTTAATAATGATCTGGCTCAAGACGAGCCTTCTGTTCTTTTTTTTTTTTTTTTTTGTCTTCAATGTCTTAAAGGAAACATCGAACCTTATAGATATGTCTGCAGTCCGGTAAAACCTTCAGATTTTTTCCAGACCCGCTGAATCAGGATTGGTGGAGACAACTTGTTTAGTCTCATGTTACTGGCTCTTTCATGCTTTCACCTTTTGTTTGCTTTATCATGCTTTCTCATTATATCCCTGCAACCCCTTAAGGCATTTGACCGCTCCTGAAATTTCCGGATGTAAGTTCCCTTCCATAATGCTCGATGCCATGATGTCGTGGACTGCTTGAAGTTTTGCCATGAGAATTCTGCAAGATGTCTTACCTCAGACATTTCTTATCTTTGCATATGACAAGAAGTAAAACATGTATGCAGTTTTCCAGGTCTCCCTTGGATTCGGTACCATGGCCTTTACAAAGATTTGCAACTGAACGTGATTTGGCCAGGGAAAGATTTAGTTCTTGGTGGGTACCTAACAATGCCTATTATTCCCTCGTCCATTATTTCCCTGCTCTTATACGTTATCCACACAAGTCAATATAGGAA
Source organism: Syzygium jambos (assembly GCA_031216235.1). Classification (NCBI taxonomy): domain Eukaryota; kingdom Viridiplantae; phylum Streptophyta; class Magnoliopsida; order Myrtales; family Myrtaceae; genus Syzygium; species Syzygium jambos. Next base: position 21,340,712 of record CM062226.1, read on the forward strand.
AGCTTTTGAATATTATCCTCAGCCACTAGAATGAAACTTTTTCTTACCACAAGGTTTGAGTAATATGGCTGCGATGAAATGCAGTACACCTATTTCAGGGTCTACTTAAAGAGTGGTTACAGTATTGAGAAAATGAAACTTTTATAGAATTTTTTAGACCTATAAGCACCGTGGTGATACCATTTAGTCTACTTTGCTAGATTTCAGTGTTATAGATATGCTAGGAACAACTAAGTTCCCTCTTCTTGACTCTTGAGTCAGCTAATTTCCCTGTGACCAATATTTACCATAATTTGCCTCTTTCGACAAGTGTTTCCTAGCTGCAGAATGCCAACATCAGAGAACAATTTGACTTACGGTGGCATAGAACAAGTTTTGCCTTCCTATCAATATTCGTTAAATTCGAAACTTCATGTGCATTAAGATGACACAAGCTTAGTAATGAGTTTCTTCCTCTTCTTGTTCATCTGTAGCCACACACATAAGCACATCAAATGAACTTCTGTAGGGTTCTCTTAACATGAGATAGCATATCTAAATCCTCTGTGGGTCTTTTCTAGCTGAAACATGTCTTTTTCATTACCTAACTCAGATTCACAAATCTCTATCGTATAACTTCAATCTTAAGTTACCTGTTCTCGACAGCGCATGAGCCTTTGACCAGAAGAAGTATACAAGGGTCAGTATCCTTTGTTTAAGACCAACAGATAGAATTCAGTAGCTATCAGTTGCCCTCTGCAATCAATTCGTGAGCATTGAATTTCATGCTTATTTACCCATGAGGGACTTACCAACTCCTCCCAGTTTCTCTCTTCAATAGGTGTTAATAATATTGGGACTATTCCAGCAGCACTTGTGACCTATGCATCTGTTCAGGCATTGAAGCCAGACCTCATCATAAATGCAGGCACAGCTGGTGGCTATATGGTAAAGCTGCTTATAATGAGGATTTTGAAACTGTATAATTTATAGAGGCTTCTGAAATATACTTATATGTCTTGTAGCGTCTATTCCAAATTTGTAAAGTGGATTCGTTTCTCCTCGATGTAGGGGCCATCAGTTTCCTTTTCATGAAATTCTTTCTTCAGCCTTTATGCATATGACTTTCAATGTTGTCCATACTATATGCTTTCGACTACTTTCTTATTTGCTCTTTAGTAGATAGAATCCAAGAGGACAGCTTGCTCTTAAAGGAACAAAAGATAGGGATGTAAGATTTACATAGCGCCTAAGCACACATGTCTAGAAGACATAATCGCTTTAGGTTATTTTACTAACTTTTGGTGGTTTCAGTCGAAAGGAGCAGACATCAAGGATGTTTTTCTTGTATCAAGTGTTGCTTTCCATCATAGAAGGATACCTCTTCCTGTAAGTGATCTGAACCTTCTGATTCTTAAATGCTTTTTCTCTTGATAAACACAAGATATGTGCAGGGAGGTGTATCTAACTTTATTCCAAATGTCGGTTTATATTATTTATATCGTGGTGGTGATCAGATCCTTGGCAGTATAGGAGGTTTCTGCTAAGTAGAGCAATTGCATTGCGTTGAAGTTTTGACAACTTCTGCAATTTAAGATAACAAGTCATGCTTTTTTCTCTGCAGGGTCGTGATCTGTATGGAGTTGGCCGGCGACAGTCCTTCCCAACACCTGTTCTTTCTGCTGAGCTTCAACTGAAGGTCATCATTCATAGATCGCAGGCTTGCTCAATATGTATTCATACTTAGGATGTTTTATCATGTTACCTGGCATAGAGCATTTGTGACAGTTTTTGTGAATGACAACGTGTTTTGCTTTTTATATATCAATGTTAACACTCGCAACACTTTGAGAAACAATAATATAGGATTTATTTAATTTGCTCCCCTCCCTATGTTACACTAGTTTGGCTTGATATATATTATATTGAAGAACTATGTGATTGCATTACTTTATTATCAAGGTAATCTTCGTATGAGAATTGTCATATGCAGCCTCAATCATGATATAGAGATGCGCTGTCATGGTCGTTAGATTTTAGGCTTACTTGTGTTGACCGAGGTGGAGCAGTCTCTAGTATTTGATGGATTTAATGAGAAAGCATGTAATCCAAATGATTTTAAGATCTTTGGTAATCTGCAGAATAGTTCACCTTTAATCTGGTTTATCGGTTATGCATTGCAACTTGGTTACTCATCATAGTTTGTACTTATTATTTATTACCCTCTACATTTCTTTACCTATAATGATCTTATACAGAATTTTTATTTGGAGTCACTCGATATTCCAGGCTGGAGTACTATCCACTGGTGACTCCTTTGATATTTGCCCACCGGATGAAGCATTCATTGCCGCTAATAACGCAAAACTTGTAGACATGGAGGTAACCCTTTTGATCAATGCATGTTCTGACATCATTTCGAGCATGTCCTGACACCAATTTTCGACACGCGCTTCATGTTTCTCAAATTATCTTGATGCATTAAAGTTCCTGCTTTATGGCAGAATTATGACTGATAGAAGTGAAAGTAACGTAGAGAAGGATTGTTTTGGTGATATAGCCACACAAGTCTGAAGGTGACATTGTGAAGGGGTGTTGTAGAGGCCAGATTTTAGATCCTCAAGTAGTTCTGGAGATGTGGTCACTCAGATTTTTCTTGACTTGATCTGATTAGACCAACAAATTAACATGTCCAGAGTCTTATGATTTGTTCAAAGCTTCACAAAAGCTGAAGTATCAGCTTCTTTTTTAGGAGGATGATGAATCAACAGACTGCTATGAACTACTTCAGAAAATGATAATCACAGTTTTATAGTTGTCGTTTTAGTTAGAAGAATCAGGGATGGATTTGGTTTGCAGGGAGCAGCTGTTGCCTATGTGGCAGGTCTATTAAACGTCCCCGCTATATTCTTGAAAGTTGTGAGCAACGCCGTTGATGGTGGCAAGCCATCTGTAGACGAATTTCACCAGAATTTGGCAGTGGCGACGTCTGCCCTCGATCGGACAGTTGCAGAAGCTGTGGACTTCATCAGTGGGAAGTGCCTGTCTGAACTGTCCGTCTCTGAAACATCTTCTCTGGGCTCTACGAGATTGTCCTGACTAAAACTATAGTTGTTTTAGTTGCGCACTTGATCTTCTCTTATTTGAATGTTATCGCTGTTTGCTCATTCATGATATAACTGTTGAATCGCTGGGAGTCCAGAGTCTTCATGATGGATTCAACTGGTGAAGCACACAGGCCATAGACTGCTCACAAGCCATCCGTTGCAATGAGCCAAATTCGGCCTGAGGCACCCCTAACTTTCCTCATAAATAAGACATATGTCTCTTATTTCACTGAGAATGCTATCAATGCTGTTGATCATTCCCTGAAATGCAACACCAGTCTGCTATTTCTGAATGTGATGAGACTTCAATGTGGACCAAAGGCCAGAATGGCATTATTCAAGTATCATGTTGCTCTTTCATCTCTAGATAGACGTGATGGCTTTCCTCATTAGGACGAGTTGATTGAGACTCCTCCTGTCTCATGGGGAATTTCTTAGCCAAATTCCGAACACAACAGTTCCCATGCAGTCACTGCAGTTTATTTTGTTAGATCCAGGTTGAACCCACATGATTAGTGGCCGTGATGAATTTGAGCATACAAGTTGGGTGCAGACGAGATTTTTCTCAGCAGAAAATTCTTCTTTCAAGCCCGAGTCATCACTTGAGAACAGGGGCAAATCACGTTTTGCTTCCTAGATTTAGCCACTTGTTGCTAATTGCCTTCGTCTGAAATTTTGTATTATCTTTACGAAGTCTTGAAATCGGTTGCAATGTCCCTCTTGAAGATATATGGCCTGTAAGGATTAAAAAATTGATTTGCTAATATAATAGTATTTATGGTCAAGCAGCCAAAAAACATATAAAATGTTTATACGCAAACATTACATTAGCAAAAGTAAGTTAAATGTTTTTTTTGGGTAAAGAAAGTAAGTTAAATGTTAATCATTGCTTTACTAAGCAATTCTTTGTAAACTTTGTCTTGTATATTCGAATGTCGTCACCGCATGATTTTCAGTTAATATATACAGAACTCTATTCGAATTCAATATTTTTTCAGTTTATTCTCATTATACATAGCTAATCTTTGCCTATAAATATAATGTTTTGTCTATTTTGAGCTAATAAGATTTAATATGGGGCTTTTATGTGTGGGAACAAGTAGTTAGTGGAAGTAACAATTGGACCGATACTATTACAATTTTTTGCAAGGAAGCTGCGCGGACGCGCGCACGAACACACTCACATATATATTTATTTATTTTGCAATATAGAATTTGTCTGAACAATGTAAGCAAGACATTGCATCAATAGACAAAAAATAATCTAAATACAAGTTTTTAAGTACTATCTTTTGTCAAATTTGTATATGGTTAAAGCAGTTCCTTTTTTTTTTTGTGAAATAATGCTTGCTCATTAATATATTTATAAATAGATTGATAACTCCAAAAAGAAATAGGTATGGCTCCATGCAATTTTCATATTTAATAATGGATAAAAACCGTTATAAACGAAGAAAAATCATATAAAAATTCTCAACTGGCGGCTATCATTTCAAATTAAATCCAAATCAATTATTGCAAATTGATGTCTACATATCATCCAAGTATCATTATATTACATTAAGTAAAAAATTACTTTTTTTTTCATTAATCAAATAAAAAATTCCACATGTAACACATTATCCAAATTCCCAAGCAACTGATAATATTTTCTCCCAAATATTGTCAGTATTGGAATGCGCGAATGCAATCGAATCGGAAAAGAAAAAAGAATTAGAAATGAGAAGATGAAAGAGGCAGACATACAGGAAAAAATCTACATACCAGCATTGCTTAGACAAAAAGACAGGAGGAGTTTGTTCAGAGGAGTAAATTTTGAATGACAGGAAGTAAAAACTCAAAACAAGTCGACGATTGATGAGTTGCAGAAAATGAGAAAGAAAGATGAATCTACTAGAAAGTCCAAGAATTGGATCTCCTCATAACCGGCTTTGTCTGTCTGTCTTCCTCAAGTGATACCATACCTATATGTGAAGGGTCTTCCAACATCATCTTTGCCACCAGGTAACCGGCGATCGACCAGGTTTGGAATTTGCGAGCCTGCTTCCCGATGTAACAACCGAGCTTTCCGTCATAGTACTCTGGCCAGTTGTCCTTGAGTAGCCTCGCTTCTGCAAGTTCAATGGCTCTTCTTGCGATCAGGGGTCGTCCGGTCTTGATACAGGCGGCAGTCAGAAGCCATAAAAGCACTGCACACATTGTGACGGCGAACAAATTTTGAGAATAGAGGTTGATTTGAAAGAGTCATTCAGAGCGAAACCTGAAAACGTGTATATCGAAGAAATTTGGAGCAACTAGCAAAGCGCACTTTGACCATGTAAAGTAAACCGTGTTAATTTATCAATCAAATACAATTGAGGTTATACAAATCCCTCAAAGAGCAGATCAATGGAAACAAATCAACTTCACTTCTCATGGGCAAGTTTCAGGAGCATACCTGGCCAAGATCCTCCATTGTGGTAGCTCCATCTAGTGTTCTTCGGATCGCACCCTGTAACGATCCTCCATTCATGGTTTTCTATGGCTGGATAACAAACTTTCAGAGGCATTTCTCCAACTAACTCCTCCCAGCGTGATTCTATTAAATCCATTATGGCAGTGGACTGTTCTGGCGTCGCCAGTGATGACAAAATGGCAATACAGTTACCCAAGCAGAACCAGCGGAAATCCATTCTAGCAGGGCTAACGTTACCGACAAAATATCCACCGCGAGTTGGCATAAAATCAAAAACCCATTCTGGAAGGGAATCAGGAATCACGTTGAATTTGTTGACTGCTGTATGAGAGTACTCCTCCGTCTTATAACGATAAATATCGTTAAGCTGCTTTAAGTCTATCCAGAAGTAGCCCCTCATGTGATAAGTTAGGGCATGAAGGCGTTTGACAATACGTTCCACAAATTCCTTTCCCTCCACATCTTGCTTTAGGAGAAGCAAAGCACATCTTAGTGCCATAAAAAAGAGTGCTTGTATTTCAATAGGATAGCCATAGACACCCTGCAAAATACAAACAATTTTGAACTGAGTTAAAGTAAATGAATAATGAGAACAAGTAGATCCATAACAGTTTTATCATTTCTAAAAGTTGCAGGATGTGCTAGCTCCTCATGGACCTTGATTAGGCGGAAAACAGAGACATTCGATGACATCAAACTAAATTCATTTTTTCTCTTGCAATATTAATCAGATATTTTGAGCAAGTTAGATGATAACAATTCTCTCTTTAGATCATTCATAAAGCAGCATGAAAAGACAAGTGTACATTTGAACGAAAATTACAAGTCTCATTGATCACTCATGTAATGAACCTAGGAGGTTGCATTACTTACTATTTGTTCATTACTGCCAATTATTTGTTCATTTCTGGCATGATGATGCACCTACATATGAATGTCTGCTTGTGAACCAGTCTATACATTTGGATTATTTAGAATAGAGAGCAAGCATTTCAGTTCGATCAAATGTAAAGAACCCTTAAACAACAATCTTGTGAATCCCTTCACATTGTGAGAAGAGAAGTATGATGTTGCAATTGAATATCACTTCGTGGTTAAAACAAATTGGCTCCTCTACATGATTGAAATTAGAAGATTGATATTAGACTACTATGTACCTTAGCAAAGTCATAAGATAGTGATGCTACGAGAAACTCACCATTCTACGGTCAATCATACAACATCCGTCAGCACAGAGAAGAGTTGGAAAGGTGTCAAAGCCCTCTGACAGACACAAACTCAGAATTAGACGCATGCCCTTCTGGCATTCAGATAGTTCGGCCAAGGATGTATCTCCTGTGGATTTTGTATAAGCTCGGAGCAGAATAATCCACCAAAACCCAGAATCAACAGGAGCAACCCTTCCTATCGCACTCTCTCCAAAATCAGCTATCAGAGTATCGTTATTCCTGACTGGATCATGGAGCACTTTGAAACTAGCTGGCATTACTCCTTCTCCTAGCTGGAATCTATCGATTTTCTTCTCCCATGATTGTAGGCGAAGAGTCTTCAATATGAAGTTTTTGACTATTTCAGATTCTCCATTCATCAGAAAAGCCAACGCACTAGGAAAAAAATCTCTCACAAAGACCTACAGAGCCAATGAAAAAGTTAGCATTAGCTGCCAACGCTCTGAACCATGTCCAGAAAAATACTCTCTCCTTTGACTTACTAGAAACCTAAAAAAACTCCTGTACACCAAGTCCATCAACAAGTAAACAGAGAGCAAATATTGGACTACAAGTGGATCATATGAGCTATAAAGTAAAGATGCCATGATGCCCTGTGTAAATAAGAATTTCTGGAACAGAATATTGAAAGTAGTTACCCTGACTATTCTAAAGTACATGACAGTTTGTAAAATGAGAACAATTAGGATCGGTCAAGATGCTGATTGAGTTGTAACCAAAAAAAGAAGACTCATCGAGGGGAGCATGTGGTCTAAAATATTCAGTACATGCTTATTTGCAAACAAAAGGGCGAAGAAAACCATCTGCACAACCAACAAATTACTTTAACCAATACAATTGATATGTGTTTTCCCAAACCATTCATGTTCGGTGGACCAAGAAGGACAGATGCAAGCAGTGATGATGATCACTCAATAGGACGAAGTTGAAGGTACTCCATCATACAATCCGGAGATAGTACTCTTTACCTGATCATAATTAAGGTTCTCTCCAGAATTATCCAATGCAGCAATAGTCCCAACTGGTCGACCGCGAAAATATACTAATGATCTCCTAAGTGCTTCCCAAGCTTCAGCAACCATAGGATGGGTCCCAAATCCATTCTCTGCCCTTGGGGTATTATAGCCCGACCTTCTCTCGGGAGACAAAAAGTAACCAAAGGGGTCGGTCAAACGGAATGAATTCTCCGCATTTCTCATGGAGAGATGAGGAGACAGTGCAGTCGACAATTCATTAAAGGATCGTTCATCGAGTGACCTCTTCCTTTCCATGTTCAAAGGCCTTGGCCTCTCCATCAATTTCGAGAAATCACATTCTTCGGTCTCGGCTAAAGTACATAGCATATCAGATCCTCTCGCATTTCCGTTTTCAGAAACATTGCCTTTCCGCTGCACGTCCATACTAAGCGTAGAAAATATTCTCAGGGTTCTTGAGTGCAGTTAAGTGATCCCCAAAAGTCGAATGATGCGATCCACTCTGTACAAAACAACATAATTAAGCTACCTAGAAACCAGCAACAGACACAAGTTCTCATGTACTTCCTGTGTTAAGGTGTTGGTAGTTGCCCATCTCATCATCTGTGAAATAAGTCTACACAGTACTTTTTCAGCGAAACTCCAATTCAGATCTCGAATGAATATAATTCTCACTGAATCACTTGATCAATGACGCTAGAAACAGCTATGTAAGGCCAAACAGATGCTACTCGGAAACAAGTCGTTCCTGCATAGAATACATCCAATTCCCTCCAAATGTACGAAAACACTCGGAAACCGGATCGAGAAGGGCATGTGCATTTACACTTACTCCCATTGAACCATTAAAAAAAGCATGTAAGAGCGCATCCACAGTCAAAACTTCGTAGACGATGAAATCATTGCTCGAGTCACGATCCTGATTCCCCGTTAGAATAGTTTATTCTTAACAAACACACGAAACACGCATTAAAATGTCGAAAATCAGCACATGCAGCAGCGTCAGAATCCACTGTTCCAAACCCAAGAAAGACCAGATTCGCATTGATCCCCAGCACCAAAAATCCAAACAAGCACATGAAACCGAGACGTCCTAAAAAGAATCCTCGACCCTTTTGCATGTTCTTTGGAAACGCCACATCCCAGTATATACACCCCCCGAGATCTCTCACCAGATTCACGTACGGTTCGATGGAAACTAACCTCAAGAGATCGATCGTCGTCGTGCTTTTAGACCCACTTTCAAGATTCGACTGGACCAAATGAAACAAGCCTTGCGTTAACAGTGATGGGTTAGATGGTGGTGGGGGCAAGCATCTCGTGGCAAGATTCGCAGTGGCAGGTGTTTTTCCTATTTTTTGCTGTTTGTCATTACTTTACTTTTTTCTTTTTTTCTTTAACCTTTGAGAAGATGTGTACGTGTATAGTTCACGTGATCATGCCTCAATCGTGAAAATTTTGTGTTGTCTTGCTTGTCGTTTTCCTCTAAAGAATATGGACGTGCGACGAGGAACGTGAACATGAGTCACTTGGATCATAGACGTTTTATTTGGTGTAATTTGTGTGTAATGATGATTACCAAAAAAAAGTTATAGACCAATTGAAGGGTATCAATTCAGTTCTGAACTTTTCGATTTGACCAATTTAGTCATAAATTTTTTAACGATTTGTCAATGTAGTCATTTTACCCAATTTTAGTTGAAAAATCCTTGACATGAATGTCGGCCGTCTTACGTGGCACAACATGGACAATATTTGCAATTTTTATAAAAAAATTATAAATTTTTTATTTGTTTTTTCCATTTTTTTTATTTTTTTAAAGGAAATTTAAAAAAGGAAAAAGTTGTTCACTTCAACGTCGGCCATGCCACGTAAGATGGCTGGTGTTCACGTCATCAATTTCCGACCAAAATTGATTGAAATTACTATATTGGCAAATCATGAAAAAGTTTATAACTAAATTAGTTAAATTAAAAAGTTTAGGACTGAATTACGTCTTTACATGTTTAGGACTTCTTTCTTAATTTTCCCATTATTATACCGTTATCCAGATTTTTTTTCAAATTATGTGAAAATGTACTTGTATTTCAATTTGATTAAAGAAATTATTTTATTATTTTTAATATACGAACAATTCTTTTCATTAAAAAAACTTAATTTAATTGTTAAAAAAACTGGGCCCAGGGTGATCACTAACGTCATGGCTGATAAAGACATAGCACAATTTATCGTGGTTTGTGTGACACGTGTTTGGCGTAGTTATATAATGGATCCTCTCATTTATTGATTATTAATTACCGTGATTGTCATTGGATGCCTGAAATATGTATCAATTGTAATTTTTGTATGTCTAGTCTAGAAAACAATGAACATCTCTTCTTCTAGTGCGCCTGGACTAGAAGCATTTGTCCTACGGAATCTGCCGTTCTTTAGGAGAATGGAATGATAAACTTCAATAGATGATCAAGGCTACTAAAGGCAAGGACTTGGTGGCTAGGCTTTTCAAGATATCTTTCCTAGCGATTATTTATTGCATTCGAATAGAGCGTAACCGTAGATGTTTCCAATACAAGTCAATTGATGCCATCATCATCTTGGCTAAAATTTGTAAACTTGTTAAAGGGCGAGCTTCGCACTACAAAAATTTTAGACCATCCCAGACAAATATAACATTGGCTACTATATGGAGACTCCCTTACTCCAGTTTAGACCCATTGAGGACCTTCTCTGACTTCACACTGCGTTGCCATGAGCAAGAGAAATAACAAGAGAGCATAGATACAATGCTCGGTACATGTCAGTTGACTCTATCTCAATCATCAAATCATATGAGCTCTACATGAGATTCGATACCATTCAACGATTGAGATGAAATGGGCCCGCATGTTCCATACACATATAAGAATTTTTCTGCCTCATGTGTTCTCCTGATCTCCAGTGACATTTACGATGCCCGCTATTCGATCCCCATTCATTGCATTACCCTCTTCTTGATCTCTCTACGAAAGACGGAAGGCAACAACAGTGATGAGTCCGAGAGAGGAAGTGTTTCTATTTGTCACGTTCTCTTAATTTCTTCCACCATCCTGCTTTCTCTCCCGATGCATATATATAAACCCCATTTCCATCCATCTCTTTCCACACACTCGAAGGGAGACCAAGATTGATCCCATCTCATTTAAAGAGGAGCGAAGGGAAAACGATGATGGAGGAGAGGGCCATCAAGAAGTGGCTGCATGGAGCGAAGCCGGCGATATTGATGGTGGAGGTGCAAGAATCGTTCGCGGGAGTGAATGTGGTGTACAAGCTGGCCACCAAAACCGTAACTTCCATATTTATCCTCTACATAGAGCCCGATTTCAAAGATGGGAATGTAAATGACGAAAAACGAATTACATATATATACATGATAAGGAAAGATGAAACTCTTGAATGAACTGCAAATTGAAGCAGCGACAATCCAAATGGTGGCAACGGCAATTATGTATATATACCTCAAAATCCATCTCCAAGCTTTACTTGTCATGTCTTCCTATCGAAATTCCCAAAAATTTATCCCGTCTTTCAGTAGGAAATCATCGAAATCAATCCATGAGAAGTCCAAGATAGTACATGTGACGTGCGTATACCGTGCACACTCCATGCATGCCCCGTGCACATGTCGTCTGTGCACCGTGCATGTGTAGGCTACAATGCTAAAGACATTAGCTATGCTCATATTTAGTTATTTACCGACAATTAGACCAACCTCCTTCTGGTTAAGCTTAGTAAATGGCTCCAGCTTAGCAAAATGAAGCACTAGGCGACAGGAAGGAATACCAGGGGGTCAAACAGCCCCAGGTATCCAAGGAACCGCACCATGCTGACTTGACCTTGCTCTTCATCATCACCAGGTAGTTTCTTCCTAACAAAGTTGTCGGAAACACATTCTCAAAAACAATTCACAAAATGCGGAAAAATGTGCCCATTCTATATTTGAATCACCGATCGAGCGAGGCATATCACGTAAATGAACATACCTCTTTGCCACTGATTAAATATCTACCGATTTGCAGTCTTAAGAGAGCGTTCCAATTTTGGGAATTTTTCTGCAAAGCGTCGTTTTCTGGAGATGTAACGTGAAGAAGAAGAGTACTAAATACTTTCTTAATCACATTCTTGAAAGATAACTTCCATCTTATCTTCTTTCTAAACTCCCAAAGAAGATGGGTGTTGACACCTGATTTTTAGCTCATTTTTTTTTCATATTTTCAAAAATTTCAAAATTAACACTAGGAATCTTGGCCAAGCCTAGAAACCTATTCCTAAACCAAAAATAATTTTTTTAGCATTTTCCTGCATTTTTCCTTAATTTCTTTTATTCAAAATAAATGAGAAAATCAAGAAAAATAGCAATGGAATCAGAAAATTCCATAAAAATTATCATTAGTCTTATTTTAAATCTAATTTCATTAATACATCATAAATTTTGAAAAAATTCAATCGGGTATGTGTTTTTCCCAAAATTGGGTAGAATTAAATCCGAATTGAACAAAAAATGCAATTAAATTTTTTCTAGTCATTTTAAGTCATAGTGTCTTCACAACAAATGATTCTGGGGCTTTGAATTACATAATGGTCGACCCAATTTCACAATTTGTCTAAGAAATCAGAAAACCCCAAATTTAATTGAAAATTAAGAATATTGAGCCCAAATTGGGAATCGTGCCCAATATGAAATTATCGAACCATGAGACCATCATTTCTAGGGTTAATCAGATATGGGTAATTCAATTTTGGCATCAATTTCGCCTAATCAGATTATTAGGACATCAAATTGAACAAAACCCTATTATCCCGAATACAAAAATGTGAAAATCTTGGACACAATTATAACAAAAATTGGGGAAAATCATATATTTGGGTTCGAAATATGATGGAGAATTCAATTTTGGGGTTTAATTTTAAAAATTAGGTCAAAATTGAGTTTAATTTGCGAATTTAGATCAACCGGGTCTGCCGAGTCGATCGGGTCAAGTCGACCCAACCCGGGTTGTTCATCTCCCTTACCCGACTCACCCAGATTGCATTAAACCCAAGAAAAAGTTTTCAAGCACGCCACTTCGCTAATCTTCTCCGGCCAAATAGACACGTGTTTGACCTGAACGACAGTTGTATAATCTCCAGCTGTCGTCGGAGATCGATTATAACCGATTAGAAGTTGGTTCTAATGATCTTTGGACGGGATTTTTGATCAATAAAAAACTGAAAAAAATTGAAGAAAGGAAGAGGAGATGTTCGGTGAAATGCCAGAGTGAGAGAGGGGAGAGAAATAGGCGAAACCAAAGAGGAAAAGTTAGAGAGAGAGAGGATCCGAGATTCCCACTGAGCGTTCGGTGCCGCCCTAGACGGCAGAGCACTGGCGAATCGAGGTTTGGCTAAAACTTCCCCTCCATTGTTCCAGTCAGATCGATTGGTCCTGAAGGTATGAAACCGAGACTTTTTCGATCAATCTAGAGCTCTTTCGGCGAGGCCAAGACCACCAGGTGGAAGTTCAAGTGTCAAGGAACAACCCTATAGGCGTGGATCAGTTCGACAATTTCTTCTGATCATCGAACGAAGAAGGTAAACATTGGTCATAGTCACGGTTTTCCCAAAAATTTCCAGAATTGAGTTCTATGCTCATGCGATTTCGTTGATGATTTTTTCGCGTTTTGATGTTTAAAACATGTTCCTGATCCCATTTTGTGCTGTTTGATTGCATTTTGATCATTAAAAATGCACAAATCAAGCCGGTCATGCATGAAAACCATTTCGCTGGAGCTCGGAGGTCCTCGCCGGAGCTCGGAGGTCCTCCCCGGAGTATCACCGTGGCCATAGGCCTATCAAGTTAGCCTCCTTTAACCTTGTTTGATGCTTTGTTAGTGATTAGAACCGAATTAGACGGCTAGGGCGAGTAGAATCAAGACTTGGAGTTTGAGTTTTGAGGAATTAATCTAGAATTGTTGCAAGTTAGGTTTTTTGACCGGGTTTTTTGCCGGCCGGTGAATGACCGCCGATGTCCTGAGTAGGTCAGATTAAGAATAGAACAAGTGGACTTTGCAATGAACTAATCGAAGCGGCAAAATAGCCGCCGGAAGGTTGTCAGCGATAGGCCTGAGACGGCAGCTTCGAAAATGTCTAATGCAAACTCAAGCATGTTAGGTGCTCGACAAAATGGCACACTGAAGGAGAGGAAAAAACGACACCGTTTCGGTGCTGTGCCCGCCGAAGAAGACAACCAGCGCCAGCGCCGGTGATGCCTGGTTCGGTCAGGCCGAACTGGGTTGAACCGGGCCAGTCCGGTTCGTTTCTCGGCGAGAAATTTAAAAAATTTAAAAAAATTCACAAAAAACATAAAAAAACAAAAAATTAAAAAATTAAAAAAATGTGAAAAACTAGAAAAATATAAAAATTTTAGAAATTCGAAAATTTTCAAAAAAAAATAAATAAAAATTCACAGAAAAATAAAAAAATTAGAAAATTCATAAAAATTCATAAAATACAAATAAAAATGTGAAAAATTTGGAAAATCAATAAAAAATTCAAAATTTGGAAAATTCAAAAATTTTCAAGAAAATCATAAAAATCAATTCTCGGTTAATGAAATTTTCAAAATTTCAATTTCCGAAAATAAAATCAAAAATTTTAAAAATTCACATAATGGTCCAAAAACATTGTGGCCAACCTTAGAAAGTGAAATTTGAATTTTTGAAAGTGCCCAAGTGGCATTTTTAGAAAATCTCAAATTCAGGGGTTATAACCCCTAAAAAACCCTAAAAAATGTAAATCATGAAATAAATAAGCTTCTAGAGCTTCATTAGGGTTTGAATGTTTTGATTGATTTTCATTTTTAGAGTTCATTTAGGATTGATTGATCTGATTGACATTGATTGTATATTCAATACTTGTCTGGTTTTTCCTGCGATTAGAATGGATAGAATTAGTGGGTAAGTCTCGAAAATTTGCATGAAACGTTAGACATCGTATCGTTCTTAGGTACCGAAAGGGCGTTAGGGATCTTGATTCAGGATCAATAACGTAACCAAGTCCCCGTACTCAGAATCTTTGGTTCGTAGAATCATGGTATTTCTCCCATACCTCAATCAAGTTTCTAGTCTATCTACCAATAATGACTAGTGGCGACTCCAAAATCATAAACTTAGATTAAATAGAAAATTACCATCCGCTGTCACATGAGGTATGGTCTGGGAAAGACCCTTACACGGAAATACCTCCTTAGCACGTAAATCCCGAAAGTCCCAAAAAAAGCACAGCGCGACAATGGGCTTGCATGATGGACCATGGGTTGGGTTAGCTCAACATGGGCGGCCGTATATATAATATCTATCACAAGGTGACGTACACAGCATACAGGCATATGAGACAAGAGCGAGGATGTCTCCAAGAAGAGCAGTGTCCTTTCGGGAAGATGCTAACTCCGAGTCGCCCACACTAACAATGATCATTCCTCTCATGCATAGAAGAACACCGATCAGCTTTACCCACGTAAATTTCTCTCCCAAGAATGCCAGAGAAACCAAAAATGGGAACATACTTGATGAAGTGCTCAAGATAGTGTTTGACGTGATGATAGTGTACTTTAGGGACAGATTGCAAGTGAACTGTGCAAAGAACCAGAATGGGCAAATGAGAAGGCTGACTTTCACGACTCTCGTCCTTGTCCGCCGTCCCTTTGCATCCAATCCCTTGTTAGCCTCTTCACCCATTACACTTCGATCATCCAAAGCCCTTTCACTCTCATACTCAGATCCTACATACTGACTTATTTCGCCTTCGTCCAACATAAATGGACCCGGATCATCAGCTTTCACACTTAAATCAACTTCTGCAAGTTAATTTGCCATCTCCAACTCCGGGTCCTTGCAAAGAGCTATTATCATCACTCTTCCTATTCCGCCAAAACCATATATAGCGCCCGATTCCCAAGATGGGAATGTAAATGATGAACAACATATATACATGATAAGGAAAGGCGAAACTCATGAATAAACCATGAATTGAAGCAGAAAACTAGCGGTAATCCAAATGGTGGCAACGACAACTATGTATATACACCCCAAAATCCATCTCCAAACTTTACTTGTCATATCCTCCTATCGAAATTCTCAAAATTTTCTCCTTCTTTCAGTAGGAAATCATCGAAATCAATTTACAAGAAGTCCAAGATAGTGCACGTGACGTGTGTTTCCCGTGCACATTCCATGTGTGCCCGTGCACTTGTCATGCGTGCATTGTGCACGTGTAGGCTACGATGCTAAAGACATTGGCTATGCTTATATTTAGTTGCTCTTTATTTAGAAATAGCTTTGTCGAAGCAAGACAAATGCTCTGGGCTTCGACGATGCATCGGCGAAGGGAAACGATCTAAGCTGCGATGATGGGTCTAAAGGGCAAGGATGTCTCTGAGAAACTGCGTCATGCTGGCTTGACTAAAAGGAAAATCAAGTAAAGAAATCAAATCATGCACCTTGCTACTCACCTTTACCGATAGTTAGACCAACCTCGTTAGTAAATGGCTCCAGCTTAGCAAAATTAAGCACAAGGGCAATAGGAAGGAATATCAAGAGGTTAAACAGCCCACGTGTCCAACGAACTGCACCATGTTGACTTGAGCAAGGTCAGGTCTAAGGGTAAAAGAAGCAGATCAATGAGTTTGAGCTCAAACCCTTCGTGTGTAAGGAAGGACTCTTCTGCATGCATGGGTGAATCATTGAGCTTGAATAGCACATGCCTTGCAATAAACTGGATAAAAATATCCACACACGCTTCCGATTTCTCAGCAGTTAGCTTGCAAAGAAGCACGGTCTTGGTTACCATTGTCTTCATTTTCAAGATCAACACTGGGTTCTGTTGATTTGCTGAAAGCATCAGAAGGTGTAATGATGCCTGCAAATCCGATCATGACCGCAACAGCGCCGAGATAATCCATGAGATGAGGCGCCTTGCCAGTCAATGATTCTACCATAGCTGCCAATGGAACTTGTTGTTGGTGTTTGTTTGTAAAGCAAACAAAAAAGGCTATTTCCTTGTCCCACATAGGAAAGAAAGGAAATTTTTGGTCTATTTATAAGTTAAGGTATTATCCTTTATTGTTAATGGAGAAAATGGGTGAATATGCTAGATCTCACAATATCTGCGTGCGCCGTGGACCAAAATGAGCCTTAATCAATAATTTATTTTATATTTATTTATTAAAATTTGAATTTATTATTATAAAATAATTATTTTTGTCCTATTGAAGCAGTGTAACTATTCACAATAGAATGTCAATTATTTTTAATGATTTAATTTCGAATTTTTATTTTTTGTCTAATTGTAATTAGGCTCACTTACAACCTTTAGAAGATTGTGTTTGTTCGGACAAAACTGTCCATTTTAGAACACGAAAAGGTATGTCCAAAATTGACAGTTTTCATGCTCGAAGAGTTGTGTTCGAATTGCAACTTTTCAGACATGAACAGTTGTGTCCGAATGGTGGTTTTCAGACATGAAGGGTAATGTCCGAATTGCATCTTTTCGGACATGAATGGGTGTGTCCGTATTGGCAGTTAGACACCAAGAGGTGTGTTCTATTTGCTTGTATATTGAACAATTTTGTTCAATTAAAAATAGAACAAAACTCCCTTCATTTTTATCTTCTTTAAGAGAAAAACGGCACAACCATTTTCTCAATTGTTTCGCAGAGAGTTTTAGGAGATTTATTAGAATTGCTATCAAGTATTCTCACTGTAACTATGTTGTAGCTTGAGGGGAATTTGCCAGTAACCTATAGCAACTTTGTGGGGCAAATTGATCCTAAAAGAGAGTGATTACATGCCACAAAGTCTGACTTCATTATTCTTCCCGATTCATGTTGATATTTTCCCTACAATTTTTAGGATCAATTCGCACAACAATGGAGTCGGAATCCATCAAAGTGATGAATCAAGATATGGTTAAGTTGGATCGGTTCGATGGCAACAACTTCACACGTTGGAAGGTCAAAATGATGTTTCTGCTCACGGCCTTGAAGATCTCATATATTCTTGATCCTAATTCGGCGTCTATCGAAGATCCTGTTCCTACCACTGAAGGAGGACAACCAAATGCCGAAGAAGTTAAGAGGGTGAAAAAGGCTAAGAAGAAACGTGAAGAAGATGAACTACTATGTCGTGAACACATTCTAAATATGCTGTCCGATCGACTAAGCGATTTGTTCACGAAAATGAAGACTGCTAGGGAAATCTGGAATACACTCGAATTCAAGTACAAAGCAAAGGAACAAGGTACTAACAAATATATGATCGCTAGGTACTTTGATTTCAAATTCATTGATACTTAACCGCTCCCGGAGCAAGTCCATGAACTACAAGTTCTAGTGAACAAAATTTGTGCTCTCAAAATCAACATACCAGAAGCATTTCAAGTTTGAGCAATTATTGCTAAATTGCCTCCGAGTTAGAAGGACTATGGTAAAAGGCTAACGCACAAGATAAAGGAAACGACTTTGGTTCAACTCTAGAAACATCTTCGCATTGAGGAAGAATCATGCTTGCGTGAAAATTCTAGATTGTATGATACCAAAGTGAATGTCCTGATGGATAATGGATTTCAATCCAAAAATAACCCGAACTTGAAACACAAGAGAGAGCAGAATTTTAAGAAGGCACAAAAGAAGAAGGGTGGCTGTTTCGTTTGTGGCAGAGTGGGGCATTTTGCAAGGGACTGTAGGCATTGCAAGAACAATACTTCCAAAGAGATGAATGCACCAACACCAAATGTGAAGGCAGATACAAATTGTCACGCCTCGAACCCCAACGGGCTCGCGACACCCCTTCGATGGCCATATTGAACGCGACGTCCCAGGACGCGTCGCCGACCCAAACGAAACACTCGAAGACAAATGCAAGCGGAAGCGGAAATTTAAGCAACCCTGATGATAGTTAATGACAAGAGATAACACTACATCATTCACAAATACACAACATCAAAAAGGAACAGTGGTTGGGTAGCCTACTTCACTATACAAAAAAGGGGCATCCAAAGATGAAACGAAGCATCAAATGCCCAAGGTCACTTCCGGTCTCTAAACCGCACGTGATGACTATCCGTCACTCCAAACCTGAAAATGTTTTACAATAGGGGATAAGATAAATCTCAATAAGTAGATAACCTAAACCCCACATAAGCCAATGCGTACCCAGACGAGTCTCCACATGCAATATAACAATCGACAAATAAAATCCACATGAACGTACTTATCTCTCCTCAAATCATGCGCCAACTCTG
The DNA here is from genome assembly GCA_031216235.1 of Syzygium jambos. NCBI lineage: Eukaryota > Viridiplantae > Streptophyta > Magnoliopsida > Myrtales > Myrtaceae > Syzygium > Syzygium jambos. The sequence continues at coordinate 21,359,766 of CM062226.1, forward strand.
CATATTAGTCAATTCACATTAATGCAATAACACCCAATGTACATATCACTATCATTCAATCGCTATACATAAGTACATTCACCCAATTCAATCAAGCAAATATCGCATGCATGTCTAGCCACTTTCCACGACTCGGGTCAACACCCCACCGATCAACCCTCCGATTAATTCGGGCTCTGTCCCTCATTGGACATTTCACACTTTCTCACGACCCGCGTAAACACGCCTCAAGTCAGTCCTCCGATCAATCCGGGCTCCGTCCCTCACTAGACATTTTACACTTTTCTCACGACCCGTGTAAACACGCCTCAAGTTAGCCCTTCGATGAATCCGAGCTCCGTCTCTCACTGGACAATTCACACTTTATCACGATCTGCTTAAACACGCCTCAGATCAGCCCTTCGATGAATTCGGGCTCCGTTCCTCACTGGACATTTTACACTTTCTCACGATTCGTGTAAACACGCCTCAAGTCAGCCCTCCGATTAATCCGAGCTCCGTCCCTCACTGGACATTTCACACTTTCTCACGACTCGCGTAAACATGTCTTAGGTTAGCCCTCTGATCAATCTGGGCTCCGTCCCTTACTGGACATTTCACACTTTCTGACAACCCATATAAACACGCCTAAGGTGAGCTCTCCGATCAATCCGGGCTCTGTCCCTCACTGGACATTTCACACTTTCCCACTCACGACCCGCGTAAACACGCCTCAGGTTAGCCCTCCGATTAATCCGGGCTCCGTCCCTCACTGGACATTTCACACTTTCCCATGACCTGCGTAAACACGCCTCAGGTCAACCCTCCGATCAGTCCGGGCTTCATCTCTCACTGGACATTTCACACTTTCCCATAACCCGCGTAAACACGCCTCAGGTCAGCCCTCCGATCAGTCCAGGCTTCATCCCTCACTGGACATTTCACACTTTCCCACGACCCGTATAAACACGCTTCAGGTCAGCCCTCCGATCAATCCGGACTTTGTTCCGCGTAACCACGCCACAGGACATTCCTCATGCACATACACCACATCACAATTAGCCATTCTCACACGTCGTACAAATCCAATTCAAATCACAAACTCATCACACTAGCCCACCAATCCGACACTCAAGTCGGCCCAATCAAACGTCAATTTCATCCACAAACGCCACGACAATCTGGTCATCGCACCCACATAAATTAGCCACTAATTATGCCACATAATCACCACAATTTAATCTACCAATTAACCACATTCACATATTGATCCTAATCCAAGCTTAGCCACTAAACCGGTACTAATTAACCCCTAAACAAGTTTAATAATACCCATTATACTAAGTAGGGTTTAGAGAATAACTTACCTAAATTTGGCTAGGGAAAAACCTGAAAGGGGCCAAAATGGCTCGGGTGAACAGTAATGGCTTGGCGCGGGCGAGGGCGCAACGGGCACGGTGGCCGTCCACGGCTCGGCATGGCCCTAGGCCACGCCCGAGACTCTCGACCACGGCCGAGTAAGTGGCCTAGGCGGACGGGCGATGGCTGGGCAACAACTGGGTGACTCGGCCACGGCCTGGGCTGTCCGGCCAGAGTTGGACAACGGCCTGGGCTGTCCGGCCACGGCTGGGTAGCGGCCTAGGTTGGCCGGCGAGCTGGTTGGCCAGCTAGCTGGGCGGCGGACTGGCTGGCTGGCTAGCTGGGCGGCATGGTAGCAGCGACGAGCTACGGTGGCGGCGACAAGTGGCTGGCAGGCTAGCGAGCTGAGCTCACGATGGCGGCGACGAGCTCGGCCAGGTAAGCTGGGTGGCGCCAGCGATGCAGCGGCGAGATGGCCGAGCGCGTGGCCGGTAAGCTGGGGCGGCGGGGGACTCGGTCGGAGCAGGGGCAGCTGTGTTGTCGTCGAAGCATCAAGGCGAGAGAGGGGGGCTGTGGTGGCAGAGGCGAGCTGGCGGCGATCGGGGCGGTACGGCGGCGTCGCAAGCGGCGGGGCGAGGCTGGACGAGCTGGCTGGCGGTTCGGCGGAGCCGGGCTGCGGCGGCGAGCCGTTGCTCGTGCACGAAGGGGAAGGAGAGAAGGAGGAGAAGGGCGGTCGGGTCGGGGGATAAGCCGGCTGGACGAACGGCACGGCGGTTGGGCGAGCGGCGGCGCAAGACGGACAGCGGCGGGTGTCACGCCCCGAACCCCTCGAAGCGCAATCATCCAACGTATCGATCGAATTTGATGCAACGTCCCAGGCCGCGTTGCCGACCCAACTCCCAACACAGAACATAAGACACATACGGAAGCAATAATTAAAACACCCATACAAAACAATATATGACCAAGAGTAGCAGAAACATCAATCAACGGATATCAACCAGCACCATTAACTGTTATAAAAAATACTTACAATATTCATCTTACACATCAAATACAAACAGCCTACCATAAACAGATCAACGGCCACTAAGGTCAAAAGATTACTGGCTCTACCACTCTACGGCTAAGGGAGACCCTAGGAAACTTAATCGGGATCAGATCCTAATGGCTCGGACTCAGCCTCGATTATCTCATCCTTCGAATCCGTCTGCTCAACCATGCCATCCTATTCGGGATCCTACTCTATGGGCTCCGGATCCTTATGTTGATTGGGTACACCAGGTATCCTCTAATAAGGGTCTGAAAAACGGGGTTTAAACAACTATAAGACGAATCTCAGTGAGTAGGCCTCCTAAACCGAAACTAGGCTAACATGCACCTCTCGACAAGCAAATTAACGCAACAACCGACAAATAAAGTCAATCAAATGACCTAGGCCCTTGAGCTCGGATCGCTTACCTTGCTGACCCTGCAGGTTAGGCAATTCAATATAATAGTCACAACACATTCGTGTACACACTTGGCCATACGTACGCCACACGCATGCTCATGCTCAAGGTGTTTATCTTGCATGCCATTCACCGAGTCTTGCACACTCGCACACTGGCCTATGCATTCTTATGCATGCAAATGTCATCATCATGCCATGTTTCATTCTGGCTCACACTGCATACTAGCTCAATGCTCAATTTATTATTACGACCCGAAGACCACGACCCGAAGGCCCACAATTGTTAATCCGACCCGAAGGCCTACAACTCTTCGCGGCCAGCGTAAAAACGCATCACATGGCCTAGTGCCTCTAGCCTGCTACAAAGTGCATGAGGCGCAACACCGATCTCCTTACGAACCAAAGCCTGCTACAAAAGTGCATGAGGCTGATCGTCTTCCGGACATGCCGGGTATCGTCCTGCTACAAAGTGCATGAGGACGGCCAGAAGGCCTTAAGTGATCACACGGCACACTGCCAATTTTTATCTGAATCCAGCGTAAAACGTATCGGGCAATTAGGTGATCACATGCTCATGTCAGGCACGCATTCTCGCACAATTTCATCTCATGCCCCATACTTGACATACACAATGCGTGGCCATGCAATGTCGTACAATGCAACATGAGCATTCAATTTCAGCACGGCATTTCAACAAACATGCCAAATCAATGTGCTCAAATAGCCAATCAATTGCCCATACTTATTTGCATAACATGTGCACTTGGCCGACTAGTAACATGTGGCCCAAAACATAATTTACGCACTTGGGCAATAAACATTCACATCAATGATTGGCCAGTCACACACCGCATTGCTCGAACACGAAATCTGGCGGCATGGCATTAAACAATTGAGCACGACAATAAATAAGCCAGTCAACCTGGGCATACCCGGTAATTCAGCCAATAAATCTCCAATTTAATGACACCAATCCGAATATCCATTATTGGGGATGGCCACTATTCACCCTATTATCGACCTCCAATTCGCTACTAGATCGCCACAATAATCTATCAAATTAATCGCGATCTCACTTCAGCCTCGAACTATCAATATCAATTCTCCTCAAATCGTGCCACTAATAAACTAAACCGGATTCGTCTAAAAATGTACACTCTCCTATACCGGGTTTAGAAGGTTATACTCACATTGTCGATTTTAAATCCGGTCACGCCTTAATGTGGACAGCCACCAATCAGTCCGACAGAGATAAAAATCGAGAGTGAACAAACTCGGATCCAAACTGGGCAGTTACACAGTGGCCGAAATCTATTTGAAATAAATAGTAAATCAATTCCAAAAATTCTGAAATTTGGATATGTTGTACAAAACATCTCGATGAACATTTTTCATGAGAACTCGAAACCCAGTTCTAACTGTAAACACCTCGTTTTGACACTCAAAGTCAGACGAAATCTGGTTCGCTCGGACAGCCCCTCAGGCCATCAAAGTACAACTCATTCGGTACCCAAATAATTTTGAAAAACCTTGAAATTTTTATATGTTATAGCCACAAATGTCCCCAACAATTTTTGTGAAGGAAGTATTTTGAAAATAGGTCTGAAAAAATTTATAAAAATTCGAACAGACCCGAAGGTCGGGTGAACAGTAAATCGGGTAGACCTATTTCGGTCCAAATGTGGACTTCCGAATGGCCTCAAATGATTTCCAAAAATTCTCAAATTAAAGTATGTTATACTTCAAGATGTTGGAAACAAATTTTATGAAGAACACTTCTTCAAATTCGGCCCAAAATGATCACAACAAAAATAACAAAGCACAGAGGTATAGTAAAATTCAGTAATCCGAGAATCACTAAACTTGCACCATTAAGCCAATCAAGCTTATACAACCTTTAAACCAAGTCTCCAAGGCCTTAATACCATCCTTAAATCATCACATTAGGCTATTAAAATCTTCATAACTTCAGGCCCAAATCAGCCCACACTAATTAACCCCTAAAATATCCTAATAACCCATAAAACTTGTCCAAAATGCACATAATTATAATTAGGGGTTAGGATTTCCACTCACTTGGATTAAGCTTTTAAAAGTGGGCTGAACAAGTGAGGAAAATGGGTGGGCTGAGATGATTCCACGGAGGCGCAAGCTGCGGCAACGGACGGCCTCCACGGCGGCGCGAACGGCGGCGGCTTATGGACGCGGTCCACGGTGGGGGCTGCTCACGCGGCTGACGAAAGGGAGAGAGAGAGAGTGGGACGGCTGGATGGTGGTCCAAGGCGAGGTGGTGGCGGTGGCAGTGGCGGATCAGTTCAGGCGGCGGCGTGGCCGGACGGCGGCGAACGGCGCTCCGGTGAGGGCCTCTCACGGCTAAAGGAAGAGGAAAAAAAATGAAAGAGAGGAAGAAGTGGCTGAAAATGAAGATGGGGGAGAGAGAATGGGTCAAAGAAGTCTTATGGTCAAAAAGTGGCGCCACGTGTTGTGATCCTATGCAATGGACCATTTTGCCCTTGATCTAACGGTCCATAATTAGCCCAATCCAATAATTGAGGGGCAAATGGATAATTCAATAATTCCAATACCTTATTCACTTATTTTAATCTTCAATTATTGCCCAGAATTATCCAAATTTCGGAATACCCAGTATAGGGTCCAGGGGCAAAATGGTAATTTTTCGGTCCCGGGTCGAAATTCCATTTTTCAATTGTACCGACCCCAAATGTGTATGGCCAACATAATATGACGTCGGATTCGCAAAAATCACCTTTTAAGTCCTCGAAAATCAACTACAAAGTTGGAGGGCAAAATAGTCAATTTTTCACTTCCTGGCCGAAATTCCATTTTTCGCCCATAACTACTCCAAACATGCATGGCCACCCTAAAATGGCATCGGCGTCGAAAAATAATCTCATACGGCCTCGGAAATGGACATCGAAATCCAAAGGGGCAAAATCGTAATTTTTCCCATTTCGGCCGAAATTCCAATTTTCAGCTGGACTAGCCCTAAATGTATGTGGCCACACCAAAATGATGTTGTCCTTGCAAAATAGTCGCAAACACCCATAGAATTTTGACATCGAAGTTCGGATCCAATTTGGCGATCAAAATCACTCACTTCAGAATTTTAGAGTCTCTCACTGACGGGTGGCTATTTAGGGATTACACGTATCGACCTAGGGTCACTCGAGTCGTGACGGTCTCGATTACCGAAAGAACACAAGGAATTATTGGTTATTCCAGGGGTCACGATCGTTCGGTTCAGTTTTGGGATTTATTTGCCACGCGCACTCTCGATCGAGCGGAATCACCCACGATCCGATCGTACGTCGTTGGCCAAACCAAATCCGTCACCTCCCTAGAATCGGCCCACATTGGCCTAAAATACTTTCCCGCCATTTATCGAAATCGGTGCCCGATTCGCGATCGGGTCCCCGGTTCACGTACCGTTTTCCTAGTTAGCCTTTCCCATTGGTCAGTATCCCGCGAGGGGCCAGCTTCGGGTGAGACATACTAAAATCAAATGAGAAATAATATCCACTTCGTCGAATCTCGGAAATAGGCTGAAATTCAGGATGTTACACCGGGCTGGGGCGGGGACGAGCGGCGGTCGAGTGCGGCGAAGAAGAAGAAGCAAAAACAGAGGAAGTTGCGGCCAAGAGGAAGCATAAGGAAGAAGAAGAAAGAAGAAAAGATAAGAAGAAAAGAAGGAGAGAGAGAGAGAGTGGACGGGCCTGCATGGCAGGGGGGAATGGGACGTGCACGGAGGGGACACACGGCAGAGGAGAGAGGCGAGAGCGAGAGAAGGAAAGTCAAATTGCACTCAAGTGCGATCCAACGGCCATAATTCGATCTCGTTGATTGATCCAACGGCCACTAAAAATTCCAATTATAAATTAGGAAAAAGGCCAAAAGATAATAACTAAAACACATTACAAGGGAGGTCTACTAGTCCAAATCCGCACCCGGTTTAAATTTCACTTTTCACTTATCCTGGGCAATATCAACACTGGCTACAATAATATCGATATCGCCCAATTAAATTCGTCACGAAACTCCTAGAAATTCAACACTAAAGTTCGGGCTCTAAATAATGGTCAAATTCGATCGAGTGCGATTCTAGCGAAATTTCTAATTTAAAAATATCCCAAGAGTGATCAGTTCCGGACGAGATTTTATTATAAGCGCACTGACGAACTACACGTTTTATAAATCCTAAAAATGAGTCGAAATTCGGAATATCACACAAATGCTGTTGAAGAACATTTCGTCGCCATGGTTACAAACATGCTTACAAAGATGGATATTTCTGAGAAATTTGATGGTACCATGGCCATGATTACTGAAATCAACAATGCTTCTATCCAACCGGGTTGGTGGCTAGATTCTGGAGCAATGGTCCACGTGTGCAATGATAAGTCCGTGTTCAAGCAATGGGATGAGGCTGTGGATGCTAATTTTCAAGAGGTCCTAATGGCAAACGACAAGTTTGCAAAGGTCAATGGCAAAGGCTCTGTGGAGTTACACTTCACTTCTGGAAAGAAGATTACCCTTCTCAATGTATTATATGTACCCGAAATTAGAAAGAATTTAGTTTATGTTGATTTGCTAGGTAAGAGGGGATTTCGGGTACTGTTTGAGTCCGACAAGGTTATCCTGTCAAAGAACAGGCTTTTGTGGGGAAGGGTTATGCCACTGAGGGCATGTATAAATTAAGTATCAATAATAAGATCGAATCTTTTGTTTATAGTGTTGACTCTTCAAGTTTATGGCATAGTAGATTAACGCATTTAAATTTTTGCTATTTAAAGAATATGAAAAAATTAGACTTTATCAACTTTAATGGCGCAAAAGATAAATGTGAAATTTGTGCTAAGTCTAAATTGACGAAGAGGCCTTTTCCGAGTACAAATAGAAATTTGAATTTATTGGACTTGGTCCATAGCGATATATGCAAATTCAATGGAATGTTAACTTGTGGCGGTAAAAGGTATTTTATTACCTTTGTAGATGATTGCAATAGGTATATGTACATTTATCTCCTAAGATTGAAAGATGAAGTGTTTACCGCGTTTAAGAAATGCAAGGCCGAAGTAGAAAATCAATTGGAAAGGAAAATTAAAGTTCTATGTTCGGATAGAGGTGGTGAATATTTCTTAAATGAATTTTCATCATTTTGTGAAGAACATGGTATTATTCATCAAATTTTAGCACCATACACTCCACAACAGAATGGTCTGGCTGAAAGGAAAAATAGATCTCTTGGAAAAATGGTTAATTGTATGCTTTCTAATTCAAAGTTACCAATTAATTTATGGGATAAAGCATTACTTACTGCATGCCATATTCATAATAGGATACCATCAAAGAAGAATAACATAAGTCCATATGAATTGTGGAAGGGTAGTAAGCCAAACTTGTCATATTTTAAAGTGTGGGGGTGTTTGGCTTATTATCGAGTACCGGACCCTAAAAGAACAAAACTTGGTCCTAGAGCTATTAAAAGTGTTTTCCTTGGATATGCTGAAAATAGTAAAGCTTATAGGCTTCTTGATTTAAGGTCAAATGTCATAGTAGAATCAAGAGATGTTAAATTCCTTGAGAATAAGTGTTCTAAGGACTTTGAAATTATTGTAGATAATAATTTAAGACCTATAGAAATACAAGTAGATTCTCATGAGAAGGAAACAAAGGATTCGAAAGACATAACTGAACCAAGGAGAAGCACTAGAGAGAGAAAATTAAAAGTCCTGACTTTATTACTCATGTTTTCCTTGTTGAAGGAGATAGAAATAATAATGTGGTAAATAAATATCCCTTATTATTAAACTTAGAAGACGATCCTAAAATCTTTGGTGAAGCAATATCTTCCAGAGATACTTCTTTTTGGAAAGAGACTGTAAATGATGAAATGGACTCAATTATGTCCAATAATACTTGGGTATTAGTAGATTTACCAAAAGGATCTAAACCTATTAGAAGCAAATGGGTTTTCAGAAGAAAATATAATTCTGAAGGTACTATCCAAGCTTTTAAGGCTAGGATAGTGGCCGAAGGGTTTAGGCAAAAGGAAGGAATAGATTATTTTGACACGTATGCTCCTGTAGCATGTATAGCATCTATTCGAATTCTATTTGCCTTAGTATCCATTTATAATCTTTACGTTCATCAAATGGATGTAAAAATTGCTTTCTTAAATGGAGATTTAAATGAAGAAATTTACATGAAACAACTGTGGGTTTTGTACTTCCTGGGAATGAAAATAAAGTGTGTAAATTGAGTAAATCTCTTTATGGGCTTAAGCAAGCTCCAAAGTAGTGGCATGAGATATTTGATTCAGTCATACTGTCTAATAGTTTCAAACACAATAGTGCCGATAAGTATATTTACTCTAAGTTCACTAAAGACTATGGGGTCTTGGTTTGCTTATACATTGCTGATATGCTTTTTTTTTGGAACCAATATGAATGGAGTCAATGAGACTAAGAAGGGCAAAAGTACATCAGAAGTGTCATAACTTGTGTACGACGATCAATTTGGTGTCATAACTTTTTTTCGGATCACTTTGGTGTCAAGTCGAAGGAAAAGAGATTACTTTAGTGCCAATTTGACTGGAAATTCGACGTGGCATTTTTCATTAATTTTTGACGCTGACGTGGCTCGCCGGAGGATGAGTCAACGTGTACAGTCAGTATTTTTTATTCTAAATAATTTTTTTTCCGGCGTGTAAGTTAGCATTTTTAATTTTAAATAATTTTTTGCCCTTTTTTTTGTCTTCTTTCCTTTTTCTTTTCTTTTTTTTTTTCCCCCCTCGCCGGCCCGTTGCCATTGGTCGGCCGGCCGCCGGTGAAGCCTGGGAAGGGCTGGGCGAGGGCGGCCTTGCCCATGGCCGGTGAAGGGCAGCCTCGCCAAATTTGGGCGAGGCGACCCTTGCCGGCGACAAGCAAGGCTGCCCCTCGCCTGGGTCTGGCGTGAGCGACCCTCGCCTGGGTCTAGCGTGAGCGACCCTCGCCAACCCAGGCGAGGGCTTCCCTCGCCGGCGTCGGGCGACCCTCGCCGGCGTCGGGCGACCCTCGCCGGCGTCGGGCGACCCTCGCCGGCGTCGGGCGAGGGCAGCCCTCGCTTAGGCCGGTAAAGGGCGGCCTCGCCTGTCGCCGACGAGGGTCGCCTCGCCCAGATTTGGCGAGGCCGCCCCTCGCCGGCCATGAGTAAGGCCGCCCTTGCCCAGCCCTTCTCGGGTTTCGCCGGTGGTCGGCCGACCACCAGCAACCGGCCGGCAAGGGGAGAAAAGAAAGAAAAGAAAAGAAAAAGAAAAGAAGATGAAAAAAAAGGAAAAAATTATTTAAAATTAAAAATGCTAACTGTACACGCTGAAAAAAAATTATTTAAAACAAAAAATGCTGACTGTACACGCTGACTCATCCTCCGGCGAGCCACGTCGACATCAAAAATTAATAAAAAATGCCACGTCGGATTTCTAGCCAAATTGATACTAAAGTGATCTCTTTTCCTCCAACTTGGCACCAAAGTGATCGCCGTACACAAGTTATGGCACTTCTGGTGTACTTTTGGCGACTAAGAAGTATTTAACTTCGAATTTTAAAATGAAAGATTGGGTGAATGTGATACTATATTGTGCATTAAAATTAAAAAAAACATAGTGGGGGTTATTCTTTGAGCCAAGGAGATTACATTGAAAAAATGTTAAATAAATTTCAGCATCTTGGTTTCAAAGGAATGAATACTCCACTTGATCCCAATGTGAAATTAAATTATAATTCTGGTAGGGCAGTAGCACAACTTGAATATGCTAGTGCTATAGGGTATTTAATGTAATGATGCATTGTATAAGACTTGACATTGCTTTTTCCATGTGTAAGTGGAGTAGATACACTAATAATCTAAGTATAGAACATTGGAATGCTGTTTTCAGAATTTTTGGATATCTTAAGGCAACAAAAAATTTGGGATTGTTCTCTAATAATCATCCGGCTGTATTAGAAGGATACACCGATGCTAGTTGTAATATAAACATAGGAGGTAAATATTCCACTTCTGGATGGATATTCACATTCAGAGAATGTGCTGTTTCTTGGGCGAGCATGAAACAAACTTGTATATCTCACTCAACGATGGAATCCGAATTTCTTGCTTTAGCAACAGCTGGGAAAGAGACTGAGTGGATTAGGAATTTTTTGTTGGGAATCAAATTGTGGCCTAGTCCTATGTCTCCTATTTCTATCCATTGTGATAGTTAGGCTACTTTGGTAAAAGCTTATAGTAGTACTTATAATGGTAAGTCTAGGCATATTAGCCTAAGGCATGAGTACGTGAGACAATTGATTCAGAATGGTACCATAACAATTGTCTACGTGAGGTCAAGCAAGAATCTGGCTAACCCTTTTACAAAGGCACTACCAAGAGAGGTAGTAAAAATTAGCTAAAAAAAAATGAGGCTAAAACCCTTTAATTAAAATCACTAGTAATGGTAACCCGACCAAATATTAGCACATCACTAGTTATACAGTTTAATTGGTAAGAACAAGTTACTGAAAGTGATTGTATGATACTAACATAGCCCCGACATGAGAAATCAGTATCGTCTGTTACGTTTTAGAGGTTGAATTATATTCTTAATGAACTATAATACACTAATGTATCGTGTTCATTAGTAACAGAAACATGTGATAGATACTTCACCTATATGAGCTTAGAAGTGGTGCTACTTTTTATGAAGTTAGGGTTGCTTTCTAGAGAGCTCATGAAAAGGTATAAGCACAAGGCCATAACAATGCTGAGTAAATTATAAACTTCTCATTGAAACAGCAGATTAGTATATGTGTAGTATGTCCAGTACTATTACTAAAAAGTACCAAGTTTAAAGCCAGGATCTACTTGTGACTTTGATAGGACTTTGAGATAATTGCACTAAATGAAGGTTTAACTCGAAAGAGATCTTTATTTTTGTATATTGATCTCATGAAAATTTAACTTTATCTTATTTTATTTTTTAAATTATTTGTTTTCCAAACAAAGTGGGAGATTGTTGGCGTTTGTTTGTAAAACAAACAAAAAAGGCTATTTCCTTGTCCCACATAGGAAAGAAAGGAAATTTTTGGTCTATTTATAAGTTAAAATATTATCCTTTATTAATGGGTGAATGTGCTAGACCCCACAATACCCATGTGTGCCCGAATGAGCGTCGCGGACCAAAATAATCAACAATCTATTATTTATTTATTTATTAAATTTCGAATTTATTATAATAAAATAATTATTTTTGTCTTATTGAAGTAGTGTGACTGTTCGCAATAGAATGTCAATTATTTTTTAATAATTTAATTTCGAATTTTTATTTGTTTCCTAATTGTAATTAGGCTATCTTAGAACCTTTGGAAGGTTGTGTTTGTTTGGACAAAACTATACATTTTAGGACACGAAAAGATATGTCCAAATTGACAGTTTTCACGCTTGAAGAGTTGTGTCCAGATTGTAACTTTTCGGACATGAACGGTTGTAACAGCCTGAATTTCGATGTAATTTCGGGATCAATAAAACTGATATTATTTCGCATTTTATTTTAGTAAGTCTCGCCCAGAGCTGATCACTCTAGGGATACTAACCAATGGGGTAAGGCTAACTAGAAAACGGTACATAGACTGGGGACCCTATCGTGAAACGGACATCGATCACGAGAGACACTGAGGGAATATTTTGAGCCAACGTGGGCCGATCTTAGGAAAGAGTAATGGATTGGGTTTGGCCAAGGCCAACGATGTACAATAGGGACACAGGTGATTCTACAAGACCGAAAGTACACGTGGTCAACCAGTCCTAAACTTGAACCGAATGATCGTGACCTCTAGAACTAATGATAATTTCTCATTCTCTCAATGATCGGGACCATCATGACTTGGATAACCCTAGGTCGATATGCGTAACTTCTAAACAGCCGCCTGTTCGTAAGAGACCCTGAAATTGAAAGTTTAGCGAGTTTTGTTCACGGAATTGGGCCCGGATTTCGATGTTGATTTTTGGAGACTTCAGAGACTATTTTTGGAAATCTGACGTCATATTACGATGGCAACACACATTTGGAGTTAGTACAAGTAAAAATTGGAATTTCTGTCCGAGGGTGAAAAATTACGATTTTGCCCCTCAGGACGCTAGCATTGCTTTTCAAGGCCAAATAAGGTTATTTTTCAAGGCCGACGCCATTTTTGGGTGGCCACGCATACCAGGAGTCGTTTTGGACAAAAATTGGAATTTCAAAAAAAATTGAAAAAATAATATTATTTTATTCCCGAAACTTTGCAGTCTATTTTCGAGGGCTTAGAAAGTGAATTTCGCAATCCGACACCATATTATGTTGGCCACGCATGTATGGAACGCGTATGTGCGAAAATTAGAATTTCGCCCCGGGACCGGAAAAATGACGGTTTTGCCCCTGGGCCGTTTTTAGTCCGAGTTTTTTGTGGGAAAATTTTAGGATAATTACCATAAGTTATCAGTTGCATTATTGGCCCTATTGACCATTTTACCCATCACTTTTTAGATAAGATTGAATTAAAACCGTTAGATTAGGGGTATTTTCGTCAAAATCGCCGGATTTGCGACACGTGTCGCCCCTAGGCTATTTCTTTTGACCAGGTCTGACCTTTATCTCTCTCCTCACTCACCCTCACGCCAGAACTCCCTCAGACCAGCAGCCTCTCCAGTTTTTTCTCTCTTTTTCTTTCATTTTCCTCCTTTATTTTGCCTCGCCGGAGCTTGTCTCCGGCCACTAGAGCGCGCGCCGCCAGCCACCATGCCTCGCCATCGACCACCTCAGTCCCCAGTCTCAGCCCCACCTCTGTCCGACCCCTCTCTCTCTCCCTTTCCCTCTCTTTTTCTCTCTTTTTCTCTTCCGGGTTTACGCCGCCGCCGCTTCGGAGCCTCGCCGGAGCTCCGATCGCCGTTCCGTCGACACCCGACTGACTAGCATGTCAGTACGTATCCGTACGTCACTGTCAGTACGGTGACCGTACTGATGGTACTGTAGCATTGTACGGATCCGTACGGTTCCGTACACCGCGCCGTACGCCGTCACCGGAAATGCGCCGCCGATTCTACTGTTCACCAGTAATCGGCCATCGTTCCCCATCGTCGTGACCTTGGAATAAGTGAGTAAAATTTCTAAATCCGGATTAGGACTGATAGTGCATTTTTCTGGACTGGTTTAGGAATGCTAGTACTGGCAGTGAAAAATATTGTGTACCGATTGATAGGAATTATTATCGGGAAAATGGTAGTGACTCATGGAGAATTTATCGGGGAAAGTAATTAGACTGATTGACCAATTTAGGAGCCCATTGGAAAATTACCGAGTATGTCTGGGTTGACTGGTTGTACGTAATTTGTGCTCAATTGTGATTGATTTCGCACTGCCATGTCGCATGTCGTATGGCTGAATTATGTGGAGTGCGATTGGCCTATGATTGGTTTGAAATTGATTATTGACTGGTGAATCGCACGTTAGGCCACACGGTATTAATTAGGCCAATTTAGCACGTGTTGTGATATTGAGTGCTTGAATTATGTTGGTGCTTGTAGTGCATTACATTGCATAGCATGGACACGCATTGTGTATGCCAAGAGTGAGGCATGTGATGAAATTGTGCGAGAATGCGTATCTGCCATGAGCATGTGATCACCTAAAATACCTTAAAGCGTTTTACGCTGGATTCAGATAATAATGAGTTGTGTGATCACCTAAGGACCTTCGGGTCATGACCTTTGGGTCGATACCGTCCTCATGCACTTTGAAGTAGGACGATGCCCGGTACATCCGGAAGACGACCATCCTCATGCACTTTGAAGCAGACTCTGATTCGTAAGGAGATCAGTGTTGCGCCTCATGCACTTTGAAGCAGGCTAGAGACACTGGGCCAGATCGGTTGCTGCGCCTCATGCACTTTGAAGCAGGCTAGACGCACCGAGCCGTGAATGTTGTTGACTCGAGTCGTAATAAATAATAAATTGGGCGAGTGCCAGTGTGCCAGTGTGGGCCAGCGGGTCGGGAAAATATGCACGTGACATGTCGATGACATTTGCATGCATAATCATGCATAGACTGGCATGCGAGTGCGTGAGACTCGGTGCGTGAGCATGTGATTGGCGTACATGTGATAAGGTGTGCCATGTATGTATCGTGATTATTGTATATTGAACTGTCTAACTTGCAGGGTCAGAGAATTGCTTGATTGTTG
The DNA here is from genome assembly GCA_031216235.1 of Syzygium jambos. Taxonomy (NCBI): domain Eukaryota; kingdom Viridiplantae; phylum Streptophyta; class Magnoliopsida; order Myrtales; family Myrtaceae; genus Syzygium; species Syzygium jambos. The sequence goes on from CM062226.1 coordinate 21,374,805, forward strand.
TTGCATTATGGTTTTAAATATTTGTTTCCGGTTAGGAGATTGCATGTTAGTCTAGCCTAGATTTAGGGGTTGAACTCACTGAGATTTGTCTCATGGTTGTGTAAACTGAAACTTTTCAGACCCCCGGTCGTAAAGATGCCAAAACCGCCGCTTTTTGGAATATCTACACAGATACAGCAGTATACTACCTCATTCCCCGCAGGAAATGGAGGGTTATATGTGAGATTTAGATCAGTGATTTTTGTGGATGTGGAAAAGTATTTTCATCAAACTCAGGAGTACGTAGCTTGGTGCCTGGGGGACGCTGATGGAAACCTAGGGCTACCCCTTAGAACTTTTGATGTGTCAATTGGTCAAGATGGGTTCATGGAACCCATACTTGCGGGTGGCGAGGTCGTGAATCCCCAGGTTGTAGATGAGCCGGTCGAAGTGAATCCTGTACCCGAGATGTGGTATGAAGATCCTGAGCCGATGGAAGAGGAGCAGGAGCCGGAGCCGGAGCCGATGTATCAGGATTCAAGCGAAGATGGAGAAGTCGCTGAGGATATGGATTCCGAACCGTCCGAGCCTTCAGAGGATTCTTCAGAGGAGTCGTCGGACGACACTATAGAGTCTTCCGACCCCGAGGGGGAACCCTAGGCTATCCTGAACCATAGTTAGTAGTGGAGGCTGGTAACTTTTTGACTGTAGCCTTCCTTTGAGTAGTTTGACCTCCCTAACCACTTCCTTTTTGATCCTGTAGCTGTTAACCGTTTATATCTTTTGCTGTGTTTGTAAATATTGTATAAATTGCTTTTAATAGTAATATAAATGTGTAAATATTTTCCGCTTGTGATTGATCTCTGTATGGGTGTGGGTCGGCGACGCTGCCTGGGAGCGTTGCACCAGAACCGACCGAAGGCGGGATGTTGCGCTTCGTGGGGTACGGGGCGTGACAACGGTTGTGTCTGAATGGCGATTTTCAGACAAGAAGGGTTATGTTCGAATTGCAACTTTTCGGACATGAATGGGTGTGTCCGTATTGGCAGTTAGACATCAAGAGGTGTGTTCTATTTGCTTATATATTGGACAATTCTTTTCAATTAAAAATAGAACAAAACTTTCTTCATTTTTGTCTTCCTTAAGAGAAAAACGAGACGGCCATTTTCCCAATTGTTTCGCAGAGAGTTTTAGAAGATTTACTGAAATTACTATCCAGTATTCTCACCGTGACTTTGTTGTATTCTGAAAGAAATTTGCTGGTAACCTATAGCAACTTCATGGGGCAAATTGATCCTAAAAGAGAGTGACTAGATGTCTCAAAGTCTGACCTTATTATTGTTCCCAATTCATGTTGATATTTTCCCTACACTTGTATGGTAAGACCAGCCGTTGTGACGGTGGTAGAAGTTAGATGAACGGCTTTACCCACGTAAAGCTAACTTCGAGTCGCCCACACTAACAATGATCGTTCCTCCCATGCATAGAAGAACGCTGATCAGCTTTACCCATGTAAAGCTGACAAGGGATTGGATGCAAAGGGACGTTGGACAAGTAAATATGAGCATAGCTATTGTCTTTAGCGTCGTAGCCTACACGTGCACAGTGCACGCACAACATGTGCATGGGGCACGCACGTCACGTGCACTATCTTGGACTTCTCGTGGATTGATTTTGATGATTTCCTGCTGAAAGAAGGGGAAAATTTTAGGAATTTTGATAGGAAGATGTGACAAGTAAAGCTTGGAGATGGATTTTGGGTATATATACATAATTGCCGTTGCCACCATTTGGATTGCCATCAATTTTGTGGTTCATTCAAGAGTTTTGCCTTTCCTCATATATATATGCAATTCGTTGTTCGTCATTTACATTACCATCTTTGAAATCCGGCGCTATATAGAGGATAAGTATGGAAGTTAATGGTTTGGCGGAACAGAAAGAGTGATGATAGTAGCTCTTTGCAAAGACCGGGGAGTTGGAGATGGCAAATTTACTTGCAGAAGTTGATTTAAGTGTGAAAGCTGATGATCGGGTCCATCCACATCTGCGGAGGAAGGCGAAATAAGTCAGCATGTAGGATCTGAATATGAGAGTGAAACGGCTTTGGATGATCGAGGTGTAATGAGTGAAGAGGCTGACAAGGGATTGGCTGGAAAGGGATGTTGCGCAAGGACGAGAGTTGAGAAAGTCAGCCTTCTCATTTGCCCAATCTGGTTCTTTGCACAGTTCACTTGCAATCTGTCCCTAAAGTACACTACCATCACGTCAAACACTATCTTGAGCACTTCATCAAGTATGTTCACATTTTTGGTTTCTCTGGCATTCTTGGGAGAGAAATTTCATGGGTAAAGCTGTTCAGCATTCTTCTTTCCATAGGGAGCTTGCTTTTGATCATATCGATCTTCTTAATCAAGTATGTTCAATGGATCTTCTCAAGCAAGGTCAGGTCTAAGGTGGTTTACTTGATTTTGATCATATTTTTAGGGAGCTTGCAGTTGCTTATTGAATCTCTTCTTTCGCTTGTTCTTGATATGACGTTTGCTTGATTCAGAATTCTGGTGATCTATAGTTTGAGCTGTTGAATTTGCCAAAATATGCTGGAAGTTCAAACTCATAGATCTGCCTCTTTTATCCTTTCCCAATTCATACTCAGGTTTGTTAGATAATGTGCTGAGCGATTACTTGGGGGCCAAAGCCCTTCTTCTGACTTCTACCACCGTCGCAACAGCTGGTCTTACTATGCAAGTTCCATTGGCAGCTATTGTAGAATCATTGACTGGCAACTTGCCTCTTCTCATGGATTACCTCGGCACTGTTGCGGTCATGATCGGATTTGCAGGCATTTTCAGCAGATCGACAGAAGCTAGTGTTCTCGAAAATGAAGACATTGGTAACCAAGACCGTGCTTCTTTGCATGCTGACTGCTGAGAAATCGGAAGCGTGTGTGGATATTTTTATCCAGTTTATTGCACGGCATGTGCTATTCGGGCTCAATGATTCACCCATGCATGCAGAAGAGTCCTTCCTTACACACAAAGGGTTTGAGTTGTTTAATAGGCAAGAAACAGACCTGGGATGCAGCTTGTTTGTCTCTTCAGCGAACTTTGTCAAGTTAGTAAATCATAATAATTAAAGGCTCGAAACATCTGTTAAATGTCTGCATCAATCTTTTTCACATGAACCTGTGCTCAACTGTCCGGAAAAGCTTGTTTTGTGTCTAATTGTTGTTTGGAACTTTTCAATCTTTGGCTTGTTGTTCTTTATTTGATATCCTTTGCATGATGCAGGTGAGCAATGTCATTTTTTCTCTTAGTAAAGCTGCGAGACTCTAGGCAATTTGGGAGGTTAATGATGAGATCAATCCTAAAATGGTTGTTGGCACTCATGCCTCATATGATGCATATGTTAAATCAGTGGGAATGGTACTGTTCTCGCAAGAATTTAAGGTGACTGTTCATAAAGCTATCTCATCCATACCAGAGGGGCAAGCAAGTAGATGCATTCAGCAGTTGGCAGATGATATATCGGAATCTCTGATAGGGATGAAACTTTGTTGCTCCAAGAATGTTGAAGAAGGATCTGGCTGTGGGAATTTATGAAGATGCGCTATAATTAGCTTCAACCTGCACTGTGAATTGTTGGGCAAAGGTTTGTTTGAGATATGCAATTGTTTACGAGATTCCATCACTGTGACAGCCAGCAACAGTGTAGCAGTTGGATCTTCTATAAACAACTTGATGGCAGTAATACGTCCTAGCTTGAGTAGTTTGATTGAACCACAGTTGGGAAGCTCAAGTGAGTTCCTGTTGTCATTATCAGGAAGTAATTTTGGTAAGAAATTGATTAATAAAACTATGTCAATGAAGCTTGGCTTGTCCAGCCATTGGGCTTTTGTGTTCTTCTTTCGATGTACTTGTCATGTTGAAGCCTATACAGACAAGCAATAAGCCTTATGCCCCTAAATCATCAATAAAGATGTCAACTTTCATGGGCGTTTCATTTACATCATGTTCCGGAAAAGATTGGACTGAGAGGGATGATTTGCTAGATGATAGCTATTTTTCAGGGGTTGTCAAACCTTCAGCTTCTGTTCTGACTGTCATTCAATCTGTAGCCGATATTTATCTTCAAAATGGTGTTGCAGATTGCTGTTGTCTGGTTTATATATTGTATGCCGTGGCACTTGGGAGACTAGCCGATTTAATTAGGCAGATAAAATCTGCCGGGTGTGCTACAGAGCAAGAAGGAAATGCTGCTTAACATTTCCCTTGATGTTGCAGACCGTTCCACTCTGTGCGGAAAATGTCAAAAGTGGGAAGAGAATATTGTAAACTTGAGACAAGAAGCACAGGGCCTTGATGATTTCGTAATGAGATACCTGACTTCTCTGGTGAATAATCCATTATTCTCCACTTATTCTGAGGCAAGCACTAATACATGTGCCCAGTCTTCGCATGTAAGTTATCAGTGGAATTTTGGTCTGGGCTCTATAAATGAAAAAACATTGCTCACTGCAGTTTGGTGGATCATATGCCAGAGCATAGATATCTAGTGTATTCATGCTTCTAAAAGGAACGTGAAGATGTTCCTCTACATTTTGATCCAATCTTCTCTTCCTGCTATAAGTGAAAGTCTTTTCAAGTGCAAAACTTCCAGTGAGATGCTCTAAAAGTTGGTGCACCAAATCTCATATGAAGTTCTACACGACTCTACTTTTCATGAGCATAGAGTAAGAAATTGCCCATGGTCTTCCTATGATTTGATTACTCATTTTATGTTCAATTGCAAAAGCATATGAACGAGAGGATTTTCTCCTTGTGTTTTCATGTATCTTTGTCTGCTGATATGTCCTTTTCTTTACTATTTACACTGCTTTACTTATCCTTATTTTGTGTTGGTATCAATAATTGTCAAGGGATTTTAATCGTCTTTTGCATTAGTTTGTCCACAGGAACTTGGCATCAAGGCTTTGTTGTGTGATGGAGAAGTTAGCAGGGTCATCATTTCACCATGCTTCATCTAAGAAAGTTGATCTCCACTCATCACCTAATTTGTCTCATTGTCTGATGGAACTTTAGAAGTCATTATCGGTCGATTCAGGTGGCAAAAGCCACTGCTATTATATGAAGCAAACTGCTCCCTCATTCAATAAAGATCCAATTGATGATTGCACTGAAATAAGAGCATCTCAAAGCATGAGTTTTGCTGCTTGCATGGATTTGTTTAATTTGTTTAGTCGGATGCCAAAAGACTACTTCAGTTCTAGATCATTCAAGCGCTATGCAACTCACATTATTAATGTTGAAAGGTAAATTTGATTTCTGTCAATCTATCAGTTGTTCAACACAACTTCTAGCTGAGATTTGGTGTCGGTTTGAAAAATTTTAACAATGATGATGAATGTCAAGAGTTCTGAAACTTTTGAGGCAATCCTTCCATACAGTCAGTATGTGAGAACTTTAAGGGAAAACTGAAGAGTGCCTGGAGAAGATTTTGGATGATCGATATCTTCCTCTGTCCCTTTCTCTTTCTGTTGGTTTTGTGATTTATATCGTACCTTTGTTTGGCCTATAATAGTTGCTCAATACAATTCTCAGATGATGAGTTGTTTGTTGTTCTTTGTCTTTCTTTTCAAATAGCATTCATACAAATTCTGATCGCGTCTTTTTTAATACTCACAAGTTTTGAGAGTAGAAGCCCTGAAACATATACACATGTCCACTTAAACCTGTGTACGTATATCTGTTGTAGAATAATGAAATGGCATTTGTTGGCCAAAAAAAAGAAAAGAATTGGCATTCACGACACATCAGAGACAATTGCAGCTGTAATCCTCTTAGTTTCACTTGTCGCCCATTCTCCTTTGCCAAAATGCCTCTCTTTGAACATTCATGACCTGAGTCGGACATAACTGTGATGGGAGAAACCATTGAAGATGCATCTGGGGAAATTTATAGTTTAGGCCTATAATGCTATGTTTCTTATTGAAAAGTGTTCATGATGCGACATGTTTTTTGTTACAGTGGTATCTCAAAACAATTCGTGAGCTTTGAGAGTTAAGATAGACAAAAGCTGGACTAAGCTTACTTAATAAATTTCCCCTTCAAAAGTTTCAGTCTTACCTTTTCTTTCTTAAATAAGTTAATTTTCTAAACAGATCAAAAGCTTATTATTTGTTTTTTGTTTTTTAGTCTGCCTTTTAGCTTTTCTTTGAGGATTAACTGGTTCCTTTCTTTCTCAGACTCGCAACTAGCAGCTTACTGGATTTTCCAGGTGTCTCGTTCTCATCTAAGCATAATAAGCACTTCAAGTTGTTCTTATACTGTCGAAAGGCTTTAAAACCTTCAGTTGAAGCATCTTTCAGCGAAAATATATAAATAACTGAACATCCACTGTGTGCCGTTATATCTAAAGGATTATTTTCTCTTGTATGGCTTTTCAAGTCAGTAGTTGTTGTGAGTGGGCTTCAAGATGAATGGGGAGAATATAATTCTGGCAAAGTGAATCTATCTTTAATGGACCACACATCATTTATATTCCTAATGTTTTTTTTTTTGGACATACATATATTCCTAATGTTGAGCAAGTCCTACTTTTGTCAAGCACTTTCCCTGATTGTAAAGTCTAAGTGGCACTGTAAGAGAAAGAAGGTTCTGACATTGGCCTGGGGGAGACAAATTTAGTTGAACCAGGTTCATGTTGGGATTCTTCTGCACATTCTGAAGATTGGAAAAGCATCTGCTTGTTGCAGAGAGTATGAAAGAAGAGACACAAAGCTTATTTTGCTCTCTAGAAGACTCTTTTCATGCTAAAAAAGCAAATGCTGGTCAGAACTCCTCAGATATGACTAAAATATATACCATTATATCTTGCCTGAGTGGTTTATTTTGGGGCTTAGCATCTGTTGTTGACCACATTGATGCAAAAGATCGGGTTCACAAAGTTATATCCTCTCATTGGAAGCATGACCCTCTTTGCAAGCTCAGCCTCTTTAAAGGTCATGAGCAAAGTAGTAAAATGTCGAACTACAGCCAGGACATATTGGGAACTGATGTTTCGTCACATAGTGACTCTTGACCTGTCCCTAATATATCCAGCCGCAGTGAACAGAAGGACGTTGTGACAGCCTTCGTAGAGTCATCTGGCTTTACTAATCAGTCAGTGGTTACTGATGTTGGCCCTCAGTTATCACTTGTGGAAGGTGATGATTGTGTTGCGAGAATTTCAGATGAAGTTAATTTGCTTGACCAGCAATATTTAAATAAGCCTTTCTTACAGCACTTGCTTAAAGGTGATAATCCTGAAGCAGCATTTTTGCTCAGGTACTTATTTATTGGTTATTCAGCCATTATAAAGCTGAATTTGAAAGACCAGACTCTTCTCTTATGTACAACTTTGGTGCGAACTTTTATGGCAATGGCACAGTTCCTGATCTTGGAGTTGGTTAATGGTTTTGAGCTGCCACAGCCATCATCATTTGTTTGCTTAGATGGTGTTCTGAAGTATCTGGAAGAGTTAGGGAGTCATTTTCCCTACACTAATCCCACATTATCTAGAAATGTGCACGCCAGACTGATAATATTGCAGTTGGTGGCTCTAGGTAAATGCATTGTGTTACAAGGGAAAAGATATACTTTAATGATTCAAGAGACCGGGCCAAGCACCAAGACAATTCCTGGTCATGTGAGACTAAATGGATCAAAAGATTATCTACTGGAGTGTTGCCTGGATGACATGACATGAAATCAAGGTTGAGAACGTCATTTACCATTTATATTAAGAAGGCTGCAGAGTTGCATCTCTTATCCGCAGTCCAAGCTATAGAGAGAGCATTAGTTGGAGTGCAGGAATGCTACACGGCTGAGTATGGCATTACTTTTGGAAGGGTAGGAGGGACTGTCTCACCTGTCGTTGCAGCTAGCATTGACTTGTTGGATATGCTCCTAGAAAATGTTTCAGGTAATAATGCGTAGATATGCTTAAGGTGTGGTTGAGGGGAAGAAGTTATGTATTCTCGGGCACTTTTTTCAATGAGAAACAAATATATGAATAAACTCTCCTGAATTGTTGCTTAACTAATATTCACTTTCTGTTGATAGACCAAGTATTAGATTTTAATAACTTGATAACTCTCTTTGCCTTTGTTTATTGAGGAAAGAAAGAATTTGATGATCCATGGTTGTTTTACAAAATAAATTGTATAAAATGGAAAGAAAATCTGTCAGGAATATAATGGGAATGAATAATATTAAATCAATGTCATAATCTGATTCCTGGGTGATTTTAATTAGTTATTGTTTCCCTTTCTCTTTTCCTGTTTCAACAATCTATGATGGCTAGAAACACACATTGAATGAGTCAGTGGTCCAATAATCTATACTTTGCTGTATATGTCCAGAAGTGTCATTTAAAAGATAAACAGAAAAATTAGCCATGTCTCCCTGTAATTATAAATCTGTATCAGGTGGCAACAGTGTATCTTTACATATAGATTAATGTAAGCCTCAATCCTTGAATTCCTTCCGTAGGCCGGAAACGTTTGAGTGTGGTCAGGAGACACATTCAAAGCTTTGTGGCTGGTTTTGTTCAATATAATTCTGCATGTACAAAGTCCACTAATTTTCTATGAGAGTTCACCTGTCAAGGGTTTCGGTGATCCCGACCCATGATCACTCACTCTTATGTGCATTGAGGTACTGATTAGGGTTTCAGGAAGACATGCTCTCTTTCAATTGAATCCTTGGCACGTTGCCCAGAGGTTTCGTATTCCTGCAGCACTGTTCCGGTCTTCTGTCTGTTTCAACTGAAAGATCCTACTTCTTGTGGATCTTTATTTTCTTCGGAGAATCTTGACATTGATCGGCCATTTTCAGTGAAGCTATATGCCACCTGTTGTCGATTGCTGTGTACTATTCTTAAGCATCACAAAAGGTATGTTATGCTTCACAAATTCTTGAGTTGTGTTCTCAGTAAGAAGTTGGTCAATAAACTTATTAGTTAGTTAAAGTGGCAAAATAGTCAGTGTTATCCATTGGAAAAAAAAGGGGGTAGGGGGCATGCCCCCTAGGGATGTCCTGTGGAGTGAGGGACGAGAAACAAGAACTAGAGAAAGGTTGTTTTCGAATTAATTGGCATGTGGCCACTTCAGTTCTTTTTCCATAGCAGTGTACCTCTTCTCACTTCTGTAAACTCTCTCTCTCTCTCTCTCTCTCTCTCTCTCTCTCACACACACACACACACACACACCCCGACACCCACACGCGCGCGCACACACACACAGACAAAAGCATGCATACAGAGAGATCATATGCTCACACGAGATATTGTTGTCATCTTTCATCACCCTTTCTTCCATCATCGAAGCATTTCTTTGCTGAAAAAATACTCTATGCTTTGGCAAGATTTTTGTCTCCTATTCTTGGAAAGGAGATATTTTTGTTATTATATTATTCTTATTTCCTATTTCTGGTGTTTTCTTCCTTATGTAAAATGGTTGCATGTGGCCTTGCTGTAAGTAACGGTATGCTGTATATATGATGAATAATGGCAGATCTACTCTCTATAAAAAAAAGAAGAGTGTCAGGCCCCGTACCCCACGAAGCGCGAGCATCCCACCTTCGGTCATTTGACTGCGACGTCCCAGGAAGCGTCGCCGACCCACACCCATACAGAGATCAAGCACAAGCGAAAGTATAAAATAAATAAACCAAGACAATTACAATATGAACCACGGATAGCCATCAATTAAATACCTCCTGGAAATTAATTACACATTTAAATTGGCATTTAAAAACCATTTGTATAATATTTACAAGTACAACAAAAACTGCACACGATCAGTAGCCACTTGGTTTAAAAAGGGATAAGTGGCTAAGGAGGTTAGGCTAAAACTAAGGAAGAGGGCTATGGTCCAAAAAGTTTCGGCCCTCATCACTAGCTAAGGACACTAGACAATCCTATGGCTCCCAGTCGGGATCGGAAGACTCGGTGGGATCGTCTGATAACTCCTCGGAGACGTCCTCACTAGACTCTGACTCCTCGGAATCCATCGCCTGGGCTTGCTCATCCTCGGAGTCTGGCTCCAACTCCGGGTCAAGGTAAGGCTCGAACCCATCCTCATCTGATCCCAGCTCCGCCACCTCTCCGTCCTCCTCTACGTCCTGCTCCATGGCCTCGGGTTCGTCATCCTCCTCCTCATCCATAGGCTCGGGGTCCTCTGCTAGCACATTGGGCTCCTCATCCATCTCTTCCTCCTGCCTCATCCACTCGGGCGTGACCTCAGGGTCTATCACCTCACCAGCAGCTATAATTAGTTGCATCAGCCCAGTATCATCAACCTGGATATCAAAAGTCCTGAGGGGCTCTCCCACATGTCCATCGGCATCTCGAAGGAACCATGCCACATACTCCTGCTTCTGGTAGAAATACTCGCCTATCTCCACATATACTACTGATCGATACCTCACATAAGCCTCCCCATTACCTGAGGGGTAGGTACTGGTATACTGTCGAATCTATACAGGGATTCCAAAAAGAGGCGGTGGTCTCTCCATCCTCACGACCGGGGGTCTAAAAAGTTTTGGTTTACACAACCGTGAGACGAATCTCATGAGTTCGACCCCTAAACTTAGGCTAGGCTAGCATGCAATCTCCTGACCGGAAAATAAATATTTAAATCACAAATCAACAATACCAAATCATTCTTAAACCCTGCAGGTTAGATAGATCAATATATAATAATCATGGCACATACGTGGCACTCATAATCACACGTATATCAATAACATGCTTATGCACCGATTCTCACACTCTTGCATGCCAGTCCATGCATGTTCATGCATGCAATTTGTCGTCGACATGACACGTGCAATTCCCGGCCCACTGGCCTACACTGGCACACTGGCAAACTGCCCAATTTATTATTATTATGACTCGAGTTCTTAATTTTTCACGGCCCCGTGCGTCTAGCCTGCTTCAAAGTGCATGAGGCGCAGCAACCGATCTGGCCCAGTGTCTCTAGCCTGCTTCAAAGTGCATGAGGCGCAACACTGTTCTCCTTGCGAATCAGAGCCTGCTTCAAAGTGCATGAGGATGGTCGCCTTCCGGACGTACCGGGCATCGTCCTGCTTCAAAGTGCATGAGGACGGTATCGACCCGAAGGTCACGACCCGAAGGTCCTTAGGTGATCACACAATTCATTATTATCTGAACCCAGCGTATGACGCTTTGGGGTATTTTAGGTGATCACACAACTCATGGCAGGCACGCATTCTCGCATAATTTCACCATATGCCACACTCTAAGCATACACAATGCGTGTCTATGTTATGCGATGTAATGCACCATGAGCACTAATGAAATTCAATCACAATTAAGCACAAATTACTAACAACCAGTCATCCCGATCACACCCGATAATTTTCCAATGGACATCTAAATTGGCCCTCTAATCCATTTAATCTCCCCAAATTATTCTCATTAGCCTACACAATTTTTCCGATAATAATTCCTATCAATTAGTCCTCAACCCAGTCCAAGATACATCGATAAAATCTAAACCAGTCTAGGAAAAATGCACTATTAGTCCTAATCCGGATTTAGGAATTTTACTCACCTAATCAAGGGTCACGACGACGGGGAATGGCGGCTGATCACTGGTGAACAGTGAAACCGACGGCGAATTCCCGACGACGGTGTACGGACGGGTGAACAGTGACCCCGTACGGACGGCGTGAACAGTACCACACCGTACGGACACTTGTACGGACGCTGGGAATGGTGGCCGGCGAGGTGCCGGTGACGGTCGCGGCGGACCGTACGGTCGCGGTGAACAGTGACCGTACGGACGGTGAACAGTAACCGTACGGTCACTGTACGGATAGGGCTGAACGGCGACGTATGGACGAGCTGGACGGCTGGGTGGCGACAGAATGGCGATCGGAGCTCCGGCGAAGCTCCGGCGGTACTGTAGCAGAACGGACAAGAGAGAAAAAGAGGGAGAAAGAGAGAGAAAGAGAGAGAGAAAGGGTCGGCCAGGGCAAGGCTGAGGCTGAGGGGGCTGAGGTGGTCCACAGTGGGCACGGCGGCCGACAGTGTGCTCCGGCGAAGCTCCAGCGAGAGAGAAAATGAGGGAAAATGAGAGAAAATGGAGAGAAAGTGTGGGAAAAAGAGAGAAAACTGCTGAAGGGGGGCTGGTCTGATGGTGGGGGAGAGTGAGGAGACAGAAAACCAGTTCAACTTGGTCAAATTATAGGGCTAGGGGTGCCATGTGTCAAAATCTCACAAAAATGACCATTTTACCCCTCATCCAAGGGCAACCATTAAACCTTATCTAATAATTCAAGGGCATTTTGGTCCTTTGCTGTCATAATTAGGATAATTCAAAATTTAATTAATTTCCTTAATTATTCCCTAAAATTCGGAACCAAAAATAGCCTAGGGGCAAAACCGTCATTTTTCCGGTCCCGGGGCGAAATTCCAATTTTTGCACATACGCGTTCCATATATGCATGGCTAACCTAATATGGCGTTGGAATCGCGAAACTCACTTTCTAAGCCCTCGAAAATCGACTGCGAAGTTCCGGGAATTAAATAATATTATTTTTTTAATTTTTGTCGAAATTCCAATTTTTGTCCATAACAACTCCTGGTATGCGTGGCCACTCAAAAATGACGTCGGCCTCGAAAAATAATCTCATTTGGCCTCGAAAAACGACGCTGGCGTCCCGAGGGGCAAAATCGTCATTTTTCACCTCCGGATCGAAATTCCAATTTTTACTCGTACTAACTCCAAATGTGTGTGGCCAGCATAATATGACGTTAGATTTCCAAAAATAGTCTTTTAAGTCTTCGAAAATCGACATAGAAATTCGAGCCCAATTTCGTGGATAAAACTCGCTAAACTTTTAATTTCAGGGTCTCTCACTAACGGGCGACTGTTTAGAAGTTACGCGCATCGACCTAGGGCTATCCGTGTCGTAATGGTCTCAATCATTGAGAGAGTGAGAAATTATCACTAGTTTCAGAGGTCACAATCGTTCAGTTCAGGTTCAGGACTGGCTGGCCACATGTACTTTCGGTCTTGCAGGATCACCTGCGTCCCTATTATACATCGTTGGCCTTGGCCAAACCCAATCCATTACCCTTTTCTACGATCGGCCCACGTTGGCCCAAAATATTCCCTCAGCGTCTCTCGTATCGGTGTCCGTTTCACGATAGGGTCCCCGGTCCACGTACCGTTTTCTAATTAGCCATACCCCATTGGTTAGTATCCCGAGAGTGATCAGCTCTGGGCGAGACTTTCTAAAATGAAATGCGAATTAATATTAGTTTTGTTGATCCCGGAATTACATCGAAATTCGGGCTGTTACAAAGAGAGGGAGAGTTTTTTGTCCGTGGATGTAGGCATATTGCTGAACCACGTTATTTCCTTGAGTTATTATTCATGTGTTTGATTCTGTTAAACTTCAACATGGTATCAGAGCAGGTTGTGTTTTAATTCCGTTTTCGATTCCGTCTTTGTGTTCCAGCAATCGGGTCCTTTTCCCAATCGATTACATTTTTTTTTCTTTTTGTGTCTACATTGCTGCTTGTTCGGAGGCATGGATACGAAACAAGATGAAGCCTTTGGATCTGATCCTTTAAAGGATGTTGTTCATAAGTCGCAAAGCCAACGTCTGACTTCCTTGTTGCTGAATGGAAACAACTTCCTTCCTTGGTCCCGTGCTGTGACTATTGCCCTTGGTGGAAGGTCTGGGCTTGGACATATCAATGGGTGGACCGCTGCTCCACCGGCGGGTAGCCCAAAATTTGAAGAGTGGCAAGCTAATGACCACAATGTTATGATATGGATATTCAACTCCATGGAAACCTGCATCTATGAGATATTCGCATATTCGGATTCTGCTCAAACTTTATGGGAGTTGTTGTGCGAAGTGTATGGACAAGAAAATAATGCGTCCAAGATCTTCGAGTTGCAGCAAGGGATTGCTAACTCCAAGCAAGGTTCAAATCAATCCTTTACTGAACATCTGGGAAATCTGAAGAGACAATGGGATGAACTCCGCCAGTATAGGCCCCCTACTAAGAATTTTGCTGACTGCATCAAACGAGAAGAGCACGATCGCATTTTTCAGCTTCTGGCTAGCCTCAAGCCTAAGTTTGAAGAGACCAGGAAACAAATATTGATTGGTCCGCAAATGCCATCCTTCAATGCCATGTGTTCCATTATTCAGAATGAGGAATCAAGACAAAGGGTGATGCAATCGGATCGTGTGTCAATACTAGATCCTGTGGAGCATTCAGCCCACAACATGGCTAACAAGCCTAGGCAAGGTGATTTGGTCATGCGATTCGTCAAAGGCAAAAACAAAAAACCCATCCATTTTCATTGTGATCACTGTGATCGTGATGGTCACTCTAAGGAGAGATGCTGGTCTCTTCACCCTCATCTTTGCCAAAACAAGGAGAAGGGGCCGAACGCCAATGCGGTTATTCAAGGAGATTCGGCAGATATTCAGACAAAGCTTGATTCTTTAACTGAACAAGTGCAGCAGCTAATTCAAATGCATGGGCTTGGGACGAATACTGCTAACAAGGAGTTCGGGAATCTTGCCACAACATCTGGTAATGAGTATGCACTTTTTGTTTTTCCTAAAACACGATTTATTGTGGATTCTGGAGCCACGGATCACATGTGCAGCTCCTCAAATATATTGTCTCATACTAGTTATAGCACTTTGCATCCTCCTATTACAGTTGCTAACGGGGTGCAGGTTTCCACACGAGGAGTGTGACAAATTAAATTCTTTTCAAAGGAATCGGAAGCTTTGTTGGTTCCTGAACTATCATCAAATTTGATGTCTGTAAGCAAGTGTACTAACCAATGGAATTGCAATGTTATTTTTACACCTCAAAAGGTGCTCTTTCAAGATCGCACCACTGGGAGGATGATTGGCGAGGGGCAATTGCAAGACGGGTTATACACCTTGAAGCTGCCTAATGCAGCTTTGACAACAATAAAAGGAGGAGGTGACAATTGCGAGTGTGGCATTGGCATATGGGTCATCCATCCGATTGAGTATTACATGCTCTTGACGTGTCATTTCGTCATGATTCAAGTAGTTGTGATCCTTGTCACTTTGCCAAACAGCATAGGTTACTGTTCCAAACAACAATAGTAGATCCACTGAATTGTTTTCTATTGCTCATTCAGATGTTTGGGGTAATTCACCCATTGATTCTAAGAAGGGTTTAAGATATTTTATTACATTCATTGAGGATAAGTCTCGTGCTACGTGGATTCGCCTTTTAAAATCCAAGACTGAAGTTCTTACTGTCTTTCAAGAATTTTGCAACATGGTGAAAAATCAATTTAATACCTCTGTGAAGGTACTGCTCACCGATAATGGTACTGAATACACTAATCGGAGTTTTCAAGCGGTCTTGAGTAGTTTAGGTATCATTCATCAAACATCTTGTGTTGGGACGCCGCAGTAGAACGGTGTAGCAGAATGGAAAAATTAACACCTCCTTGAAGTTACCAGGGCCCTATTATTTTCAGGAAACATGCCTAAGTCTTATTGGGCATATGTTGTTCTAACTAGTTGTTATTTAATCAATAGGTTGCCTAGCCGTGTTTTGTGTTACGTGACCCCTATGGAGATCTTGTATGGACGGAATTTTGATATTTGTCATTTACGAATCTTTGGTTGCGTTTGCTACGTCCACTCTCAAAATGGTGGAAAACTAGATCCCCGGGCTCGGAAGTGTGTATTTGTTGGCTACTCTTCCACCAAAAAAGCCTATAAATGCTATGATCCCAGTACTAAGTGAGTTTATTTTTCTCGCGATGTGTTTTTTGACGAGGCCCATATGTTTCTTTTTTCCAACAGGGCTTAAATCCGGGGGGAGGACAACTATCAAGACTTTTCTATTGAATTTGAGCCCGTTCCTGTCCCAATAGTGGTTGGCAACACCGAAAATAAACCCAAAAATCAGGAGGTTGAAACTGGTGCTGTTGCGGAAAATCATCAAGGGGATGGGACTGTTACCGAAAGTCAGGAGGCTAGAGGTATTAGACACTCGTCATTAGAATCAAGTCTGTTAGCACCCGGTGAAAATTCTGAAGCTGCAGGTGAAGATTTGATAAATGAGACTTCAACTGTAGAGGTTCACGCACCTATTTCTGTTCGTAGGTCAGCTCGTATCCCTAGACCTTCAACCTGCCTTCAAGATTTTTCTACCATTCATACAATTCAGCATCCCATTCGGGATTTTGTTGGATATGACAAAGTGTCTTACAGTTATTTGAGTTTTCTGTTTGCCATTGAAGAAAAACAGGAGCCCAAGAGTTTTGAGGAAGCAAATAAGAAAAGCGTGTAGATTAAAGCAATAAAAGATGAGATTGAGGCACTGAATCGGAACCAGGCTTTGGAGTTGGTGCAGTTACCAAGAGGAAAAAAGACCGTGGGATGTAGATGGATTTATAAGATCAAATATAATAGTGATGGCACGGTTGAGAGGTACAAAGCTAGGCTTGTCGCCAAAGGGTACACCCAAGCCTACGGCATAGACTATAAAGAAACATTTGCTCCGGTGGTTAAGATGAATACAGTGCAAGTACTTATGTCCGTAGCAGTAAATCATGGATGGCATTTGTTCCAAATGGATGTGAAGAATGCCTTTTTACATGGGGATTAGAAGAAGAAGTCTACATGGATTTACCACCTGGGCATTCGTTACAGCGTAAGGATGGAACTATTTGTAAACTGAAGAAAGCTATCTATGGCCTTAAACAATCACCTAGAGCTTGGTATGGCAAGCTTAGTGCAGCACTTATTAGATTCGGGTTCAAGAGAGGTGCTTCTAATTCCTCGATGTTCACTAAGTCAAATGACCAGGGCATTGTTATTATTCTTGTGTATGTTGATGATTTGGTCATTACAGGTAGTAACCAACCTGGGATTGAAGCACTCAAGCGTCATTTGAGCAAGGAATTTGATATCAGAGACCTTGGTAGTTTGCGTTATTTTTTGGGCATTGAATTGGCACATTCTTGCAAAGGACTGTTTTTATTGTTTTTATCCCAGAGAAAGTATGTTCTCGATTTATTAAAAGAGACTAGTAAGTTGGGAGTTAAACCTGCAACTGTCCCTATGGAGTATAACAGCAAAGTTATTTCTAACAGTGTACCACTGCAGGATGTTGGTCAGTTTCAGCGTTTAGTAGGATGCTTGATTTACTTAACTATTACTAGACCTGATATTGCATATGCTATTGGTTATGTGAGCCAATTTTTGCACAATCCCACTAAAGGTCACATGGGATTGATGGATCATCTTCTTCGGTATTTGAAAGCTTCACCAGGAAGGGGAATCTTGATGGAGAACAATTGTCACATAGATATAGAGGGTTACACTGATGCAGATTGGGCTGGAAGTCCGGTAGATAGAAAATCCACAACTGGTTTCTGTACGTTTGTTGGTGGTAATATTATCACTTGGAAGAGCAAAAAACAAACGGTTGTTGCACATTCAAGCGCAGAAGCCGAGTATCGCGCTATGGTCACCACTACTAGTGAAATTGTGTGGCTGCGTTTTTTACTTCAAGAATTGGGATGTAAGCCTACAGCTATACCTACAAAGCTATTTTGTGATAATCAAGCTGCAACTCACATTGCTTCAAATCCAGTCTTTCATGAGAGAACCAAATACATAGAAGTGGATTGTCACTTTGTGAGAGAGAAGGTTCAGGATAAAACAATTGATACTCTGTACATTCGTAGTGAGGATCAGCTTGCAGATGTCTTCACCAAAGCGTTATCAAAAGGAGTTTTCCAAATTGTGGTGGACAAGTTGACCTCCGATGAAGTCTTCACCCCAACTTGAGAGGGAGTGTTGGCAAGATTTTTTGTCTCCTATTCTTGGAAAGGAGATATTTTTGCTATTATATTATTCTTATTTCCTATTTCTAGTGTTTCCTGCCTTATGTAAAATGGTTGTCTATTGCCTTGCTGTAAGCAACTGTATGTTGTATATATGATGAATAATGGCAGACCTACTCTCTATGAAAAAAAGAAGAGAGGGGGTGTTTTTTGTCTGTGGATGTAGGCATATTGTTGAACCACGTTATTTCCTTGAGTTATTATTCGTGTGTTTGATTCTGCTAAACTTCAACACTATGGTTGTGTATTTTCTAGTGAATGCGAAAGAGACATTGCTTTGCTTCAAGAGTCCACTTCTGTTCTTCTCAATTGTTTGGAGATTGTAAACATGGACCTGGTGGTCAGGTGAGGCTATCTTTCATGGGATGTTCAGGAAGGGGTCAAATGTGCATGTTCGTTCCGGAAGATTTATGCAGAGGTGATTTTGTAATAAAACCGTTCGCTTTGTGTGGTATTGATACGCTGCAATGACTTGGTTGTGCTTTATGTTCATGGAATGCATATTCTTGTGCGCGAGTTGCTCTTTGGTCTTTATAATGCTAGCAATGAGCATGTGGGGATGCACACCAACTTGGCTGAGAGTTCTTTACTAGATTTTGTGAGGCTTGCATATTGTTCAATTATGGTAAATGTCACCATCGAAGTATTTGTTACATTATTCTTTTTTTTGTGCTCAATCACTCCTCATCTCATTGACATGTTCCCACCACTCATTTGAGTCCCTCTAACTATATGCTTATTGATTTCCTATCAATAATAAAAAGGTTAGGTTTCTTTCGTTGGAGAACTTTTTTTTCCTTGTAGTGTGTTCAATTGTTCATGATCTCATTGATGAGTTCCTCTTCTTTTTACCTCTGTATGACAATTTCTTCAAGCAGAGTGGTTCATTCAAACCAATTGCAATGACCTCATGGACCTTAGTGTTGGGGAGAGATTTACAAAGTTTGTGTCAAGTCTTCATGCATTAGCATTGAAGGAGCTAGTTTTTTGAAAATGGGTATCTGACCTACAAAATGCTGGGAAATTCACAAAACTATGCGACTTTAGAATCCAAATTTGGTCTAGTCGTAGGAGGATGAGAGGTAGTTGGTGAATTATGCTTTTCCCAGCAATAAGTTAATAAGCCAGTGCAAGAAGTGCAAGAATGCATTCATCAATTGACCAATCATTGGATTGCTTTATTTTACATTTGTCTGTATCCAAGCCTCAAAACAGAAGGGGAGTGTTTAGTTGGCACTTAACAGAAGATACCAGAATCTCAGTTTTAACTCTTTATGTCCTAGAATGATGATTGATATATGCCTTGGAAGTATCAATATCCAAACCATGATTTTCATGAATATGGTACCATCTTCTGTTTAGTTTTCTTATATTTTGTTGTTTTCATCCTTTTACAGTTAAGGCAGAAGAAAGATGTATGGGGGCGTCGTTGTTTAAAGTTCTTGTCCAGTTACACATATACATGTTCGGAATGCGGTCCTTAAGGCTGGATTCAGAAGGTGCCTTCCTATGGTGTTTTGCTTTAAGTTTGATTAAGTGAGCCTAGTTACTATTGGTTCGTGTTTTGATACTAACAGAATGGTTGTACTTTTTTACTCTATCACAGAGAAATAGATGAAGCTTTGAGACCTGGGGTGTATCCTTTAATTGATGCTTGCTCAGCAGATGATCTTCAATAACTTCATACAGTATTTGGAGGTATGCTTTTATAGCTCTCCTGGCCGCAAACTATTTTCAATGGACAACATTTCCTTTTTCAAGTTTCATTTGTTGCAATTTCCTTCTACATGCAGAGGGTCCTTGCAGAAACACTTTGGCGTCTCTGCAGCATGACTGCAAACTACAAAGTGCACTTTCAGTACGAAGGAAAAGTTTGATGTGAGCGTACTCCCTTTGGATTGGTATGTCGGATTAAATCATCTTTTTCGGTTTTTCTACAGTGAAGACATTTTGGTGGGTCTTGTTGCTGCTACCTTTGGCGGGGGAGATAAATTTTGCAAAATATGATCCTGTTATGAGGACTATGAAGAAGTGCTGTGAAGACAGGAATGATTACAGTAATTTGTGTCTCTCTGTTGCAACACGTTAATCACATGACTGTACTATCATCGATTCATCATATGCTTGAAGAGAAATGTTGTTGTGTATCACCAAGATACGGAAGAGCCACTGGACGGGAAAAGACGACCTTTTCTCATTCTTCCGTGAAGTTACAATAACACTTCGATAAGAGTAGACAATTTGACACCCAGGCATGAACCAAGTTTTATCAGGAGATCGGATTATAGGCGAGTAGGTGATTCATGTACATTCGATTCGAGTTTTAGGCTTATAGTGGAGTTGAGATTAGTTAATGGCTGTACCGTGCGATTTTGAGTATCCTCCAATCTAGTGTAAATGGCCTCACTAATATTGTAACATTTGTTATTTGTTTCTGTAATTTTTTCCCTGTCTGTATCATATTTTTCGAAATAGAAGTTGTACACTTGTACCGAAGCAACGATCACGAAGTATGATTTACTTTGCTTATACATGCTTTTCATAATTTTTCTAGTCGAAAATAAAGTCTGATCTCGCTTTGGATTGACCCACCACTTTTATCTTTATATATTTCTCAGCACACGATGACGCGAGTAAGGAGGATCCTCTGATCATTACAATTCGCCATCATCGGAGTGTAAAGCTCGACCTCATTTTGACTAGAATCGTAAGAAGCAAGGAAGCCAAAAACGAGAGGCTCTTTTATATGCTGTCTTGAATCATATTTTCTCAACACCGACTGTTGTATGCAGCCGACTTATCAGATGGTTCGGTAGTTGCGAGTCCCAGCTGGCCTTTACACATGGCTGATTCATACAACTTGGAGCCCCTCGTTTAATTTATCTTCTATGGAGACTAAATAAATCAGGTAGAAAAAGGCCTTTTAGTGTCGCAGCCCAACACGCTTGTTTATGATCCTATAAAGTGTCAGAGAGAGACAGAGAGAGAGAGAGAGAGCATGTATTTATGCTCGATGTGCCCTGTCGCTTGACCTTTTTTAATTGTCTACCCTGTGTATTCTCTTCGAGAACCAGAAGGATTCTAAATGGGTCACTGTCACTACCAGAAATGCAGACCTCGAGGACCTTTGCCATACCCAGTTCTCCTTTTTTTGGCCTTGCTTTTCCTCTTCATTGCCTTGTCGAAATTGATATCGTTCGACTCGCTCTTTGAAGCTCCTGAGATCAAGATCAACTGGGCACTCTTGGCTGTTCCGATAGCCATCCTAGCCTTGGTCCACTGGATTTCTAGCACGGAGAAACGGCGGGCGCCGTGTTGCCATTGCTGGAAGACCCGCCAATGCTATTGCCGTTAATCACCGTTGGCGGTGCCAGCGGCCATACTGCTGGTCAATGTTCGTCCTGACTCCTGAAAGTGCCTGCGTTCCGGTACTTACTCGTGCATGAATTACTTCTTGTTTTTATAGCTGTGTAATTTATATCTGTCAACATGCCAAGAGCTCCAGAAAGCGGCTATGAGGTTCTTGTTTTGTCATAGCCTCGAACAGCGACAAGAAATGATCAAAATCAATACCGATCTGTGGAATTTTTAATGTGTGTGCTCTTTCCACTGAATTCTGAATGACAGTCTCTTTGGAGCAGAATTCGGTCACGGTGTTTGTTCCGCTTTCATACGTTTCATTCTCCAGAGCGCCAAGAAACTTATACGGAAAGATGAGTCGAAGACATATTTGGTTTTCATTTAGAGAAAAACGAGATTATTTTCCCGATCTAGCCCGATAAATCTCATCGCTCATTTGGGGAACTGAATTATCTTTATCTCAAACTGTCATGAGAACAATCAAAGCATGGTCATCTTCTTCCCCCGTGTTTATGTTCTGCAGATTGTTTTTTCCCCAAGTTTGCCACATGTCGATATTTTTCCTTCAACTAAGGTAAAAACTGAATGACAATGACTACCAAGGTAAGTTCCATCCTAACGTAAGTTAAAGCTTTTATTGGGTTGGCCAATTTGAGTTAACCCTAAATCAATCTGTCACAACAAGCAATTATATATCTGTCATTATCAAACCCTAGTAGAAGGACTCATATTGGGTTGGGACCATTCTCATCGAAGGGACTTCCTCCTTCACATGTTAACACTTTCCATTTTTCTCATGGAAAAAAGGCATTTTCCATTGCTGTTTGGCTTCCTAGTGGATGTGAAGTATTCACTCAGAGCCCCTGTTGTAGTGCCAAACTCTTGAATCCCATGTTGTTCGTTAGGCCTTCACTCAATAGAGTCGACTAGTATGCTTCAAATCGACCCTTGACCCCTTCAAAGTCAGTTTAACAACTGTGTTTAATCAAACTCCGCAAGCTACTAAACCAATTTGAGTTTCATCTATCATTAGATGGAATTACCTTGGGAAAAATTTCATTTTTATGACGACCCAACATTGGTCGAAGTGAAAATTCACCCTTCGAAATCACAAAGCGATGAAACGAATATTGATATACCCACATTTTGCTGGATGTACCAAAAAATGAACCAGTGCTTTCTACATGATATAATGTGGCATGTGCTTGAAATATGGTTTTGTTTATCCTTGTTCTATATGTGCAGGGTTAGGTGCCTTTGCGTGACTTTGGCCTTTTGCTGTATTGCAAGTCTTTGCAACATGCTGAAGAAAGCCAAACCAACATAATGATGTAATGCGATGGCTAACCAAAGAAAAGTGTGCTATTTTAAGATGAGGATGTGAACTACTTACTGCCTAACACCAACCAATGCAGACAATCCACCTTGTGCCCGCTGAAAGTGATGTGGTTATCGATCACGTGATCGCTGAAAAACTTGCAAATTATCTTTGTCACCCTCTTTTCCAAGATTAAATGTATATCCCCACCAAATGTGCATAATTGTTGACAAGAAATTGTTTCAAATTGAGTTCTCACATCATCGTTAAGCTCTCCTTTCGACAACGAGTATGTCCTGTGATTTGTGGGTCTTATTTGAAAATCCAGCCTAAAAATTTAAATTGATAAGTAAAGAGAAACTAAACGAATATAGGGTATATTAAAGCACCGGAGACAAGCGATGTGAAATATGCTAAAACACCCCCCCCCCCACCAACCGCAGTCAAGCGATGTGAAATATTCTAACACCCCCCCCCCATGTGTAACTGGATTTAGGAAGTTGCATGGAATTGATGAATAGGAAGCCTTGCAAGTGAAATAAATCGGACGCGAACCTAGCTTCCGATACTATGTAGAATTGTACAGTTCAAAAAGCTTAATCTAATAGGTTGATGGAGATTACATGAATAGTATATGCATTAATACCCCACGTACAAACGATGTTGGATACTTTAACAAATTCGGTGGAATCATTTTCAGATAAATTAAGCTATTCGCTTAAGAAAAATGGCAATTCCTATTTTTCATATTTTTGTTTTTCTGAAATTATATTTGATATAGAGGTTGGCTCGATGGGAACGTGGATAAAGTAAGAAATGTTTAAGGCACAGCCTTTTAGCATATTAAAATGAAGGAATTTCCCTGCGAGGAGGATAGTTAATATCATCATGGGCTTATTAAACTTGGGAAACGGCCTTTAGCGATATGAAGACGAGGGAATTTCCCTGCGTATATTTAGAAGATATTTTTATCATCATGGGCTTAATATTTGGGAAAGGAGCGAAGGTACAATAAAAGAACATTAAAAGCACAAAATAATATAAGGCGATAAGTTAATTAACAGTAACAAATGCTACGTTTGATTTAGTTTTCCCGTGGAACTTTGGACCTCCAAAACCCTTAAGGAAAATTTGAGGCATTTTGCAAATTTTTTTGGGACTACTTTGGCTGCCTTGGCTTTTAGTATTTTCGGAAGGAAGGTTTCAATGTTAATGAATTTTTTCTTCCAAAGCTACCCCCACTTATATTTCAATATTCCAGTCTTGCCCTCACAACCGCTCATCTTCAACTTGTAGGTCTAACAACTGGTCATCTTCAACGTGCAATTCTGAGATGGATGAAAGCCGACGTGGCTTAGAGGAGCTGGACAGACGCCTACATGGGGTCAGCTGAGGTCGCGGGACACCAGCGTTGCGTCGCCTTGCGCAGCCTCAATGACCCGTTGCTTAGCTTGAGCGACGTTGGAGTCAGATCTGGCGCCTGGCTTGCGCAACATCGAAGTTTAGGTCTGGCTAGGCTGAGGTCACATGACCTTGACGTCGCCGCGCCTAGGGTTGCCCTGACCTTCGAAGGCCAAATCTGAGAAGCTTGAGGTCGCATGACCTTGACGACACCTCGCTTGAGGTCACGCAACCTCGGCATCTTGTCCCTTGAGGTCGCTCTCGCCTGTGGTTGTGACCTTGGCGACGGGCTTCGCTTGGGCTTTGCTAAGCTTCAATGAGGGTTGCGACGAGATATGTGGGAAGAAGGGTCGTCGGTCAATGGTCACCTGGCCGACGGTCGCCTCTAGCTGCCGCCGATGTTCGCCTATAGTTGCCACGGAAGGATGCCCAAACTCCATGCTTTCTCTGCCAATGCTTGCAAATGCCTGCAATCTTTTTTCTTTTTCTTGTTCTTTTTTAATTTTAAAATTTCTTTACGCAAAACATACATTAACCAAACGCTGTTTGCTTTAGTAAATCCACCTTCATGCAACGATCCTTGGGGAAATAGATTTGCGTCCCCCAAAATGGAACCAAATGCAGCCAAAGAGTTCAACATATTCATTATAGTTGAAACAAAAAACCGACGTGCGAGCTAATATCATGAAAAATTAATTAGTTGGTAATTCGATTTCAGCATTTTTAAAAAGGCTTTGATGACTATATCATATGCACTCAAGTTGTCGTGCACGGTCCATCCCATTAAGACGATGGGTCGTTTCGGTCCATCCTTGTTGCGTGCTACGCTCGTCAAGGCTTTGATTATTTGTGTGCGTCCATGTAAATTAGTTGAAATGAAAGTTTTAAACAGCCTGTCTAGTGAAAAGTCAATTAATTCTGCATGAAGATTGAAACATATGAAATTAGAGAAATGGTGCCAAGAATTATAGTACTTGATTTTTTATGAATATCTATATTTTTTTGTGAAAAGAAAAAGTGGAATTTCCTTCTTCTGTTTCCCCAATTTAAAAGCTCGGCAATCCTACGGTGGCAGAATTAATTTCGCCTTCGTCCAAATGGAAAAGCGGCATCTTCCATACAACAAGCAAGGGCAGAGTTGTAATTTCGTGGAACGACACCTCAGCTCAGCCCGCTTAAAATTTCAACGGGAGAAGAAAACTAAAAGTGCTAAAACTTATGTACAGCGCTCATTTTAGTGCCAAAAGTTTGTTTCGGATTACTTAAGTGCCACTTTTTTGAAAAAATGATCACTTAAGTGCCAACTCCAATTTGGATTGCCAGAAATCTGACGTTGCCATATTTTATTAATTTCTCAATCCTATGTGGCATGTCGGCGCTGACGAGGACAATATTTAATGATATTTTAATATTTTTAAATTTTTTCTGATTTTTTTCTATTTTTTTCTTTTCTTTCATCTTCTTCGTTTGGCCAGTGACCGGACACCGGTGTGACATTCCGAAATTCCACCAATTGGAATTTATTGAAGAATTGAGTTTTATAAGATGTGCTCGCAGTAAATTCTCACCCGGAACTGATCATCCTTGGGAATGCTAACCATTAGGGAAAGGCTAATAGGGAAATTAAATTCGCGCAACTAAAGGAAATTCGATCGTGAATGGATTTCGACCATTAAATCGCGGAAGTGATATTTTGAGCCACTGTTGGCCGATCCAAGGATAGTTAGGGGTCAGTTCGCCACTGTCCTAGTAGTGGATCGCGGGTGATTCCGTTGGACCATGAAACGGCTTGACGAATGATTCTGAAATTATACCGAACGATCGTACCCCTCGAATCAAGTGATTGATCTTTGTGATTTTAATGACGACCGAGGTCGTCACGCACCGAACGGACTTGCTCGTGACTCGATTCAGTATCAATCATGAGTCGATTCTGCGAATTTCCCCAGCAAGCCGCCCGTTAGCTCGAGAAATGCTCGAGTTGCATTTAATAGAATTTAATTATGGAATTTTTTCCCAAATTGGACGCCGGAAAATTAGGAAGTCACGCCGGAACGCTAGGACGACGTTACACGTGACACGTGTGAATTTTTTGTGCACTTAAATCCTTCGGAAAAACTCGATTTGGTCAAAAAACGAAGAAAGTGACTAAAATACCCCCTAAAGGTTATTAAAGGACAAGTTTTAAGGTAAAGGGCATTTTAGTCATTCACCCTTGGTCATTATAAATAAGTGGGTCTAACTTGTCTTCCTTCTCCCCTCTCTTCTTCATTCCACGATCAACCCCTCCCCCTTTCATTTTTTTTTCTTCTTTCTTCTTGGCCGTGAGTCCCTTTGGCCGTGAGCTCCATCGCTGGCGCCGCCGCTTGCCACGCCGCCGCTCGCCGCCACCTTGCCGTCGCCGTGCCACCCTCCAACCTCACCGTCTCTCTCTCTTTCCCCTCTTTTTCTCTCTCTCCTCGTAACCCATTTTCGGCTGTACAAGACCACACCACCGCCGGACCGCCGCCGTGCAAGCCGAAAGCCACTGTGAGTTGCTCGCCTTTGCTGTAGAGCGCCGCCGCTTTCCGTTCTAGCCGTTTTAGCCTAGAACGCGGTAAGTCATACTCTAATCCCGATTTAGGATTTTGGGTATCGCCGAATAATTTGATTTTGGGTGAAATTGGACTTGTACGGGTGCGAAATGTTGGGACTTTAGACCGGGAATGTATGGCGGGCCTTGAGGAATTAATTTGGAATTTTTGGAGGACAATTTGAGGAAATTTTAAGCTAAAAATCACTGTTCACGAGCTGTGATTCACTGTTCACGAGGCTGTGATGCTCGGTTCGAGACGCAAGTTGGATTTTTAGAACCTGTATTTAATGGCGAGAAAGTCCCATGAAAAATCGGAATTAATCCGACGCCACTAGAACGCGGGTAAGTCGCGCTCTAAACCCAAATTAGGACTTCGGGTATCGACGAACAATTTTGGGCGAAATCTGTATAAAGTTAGGTGCAGAATTGTATGAATTGGTAGTGAAAATTTTATGGCGGGCCTTAGGATTTAATTCGGGCATTAATTATTAGAAATTAGAAAATAACAATGGTTGTGATTTACTGTTCACGGGGCCGTGATGGGCCGATCGGGACGCAAGTTGGATTTTTAGAACCGAGAATTTATGGTGAGACAGTCCTGTGAAGGACCGGAATCGATTTGGCATCGTTTGGTGGGAGAAAAATAGCGATTTCTGTGTTTAATGTGCGTTTGGAAAATAATTTAGTTGTGGTGGTGGATTTGAGCGTGCATTTGTGCAATTTGGCTGATTGAAAATGCTTGTTGGGTGCACGTTGTGCCAGATTGAGTTAATTGATAAAATTGGCCATGTCAAATGTTTGATGAGCATGGATTGCGTGTATTTGTTGTGTGCGCGGGCCACGTGTGACTGGCTATTTATGTGGCAAGTGATTGTTGAATGTGTGAAAGAACAAGAAATAGTGCGTGACATGGCACATGCGTGATTGAAAGAAACATGGCCTGAGGCGTGTACGTTTACGCGGGCCTGAAGTATTGTGAGATGTGGTCGCAGTGGACCTGAGGCGTGTACGTTTACGCGGGTCACTGGCGAGGGTTGAGAAATGCCTGGTATTACCGGAAGATTGCCAGCCTGAGGCGTGTATTTCAACGCGGGTTGCGCAGTAGGTGGTAGATGTTGAGCCTGAGGCGTGTACGTTTACGCGGGCAAGAAACATGGCCTGAGGCGTGTACGGGTACGCGGGTCTGAAGTGTTGTGAAAAGTGGTCGCAGTGTACCTGAGGTGTGTACTTCAATGCGGGTCACTGGCGAGGAATTATGGAAAAGAGAATGAGAACGGAACGAGTGCATGATCTGAGTTTTGTACATACTTGTGATTGTACGTGATGTACTTGCTATGTGCTGATTGATGTATATGTGATTGTGTTTTATGAAAATGTCTGGAGGTACGTGATAGCCTAGGTTGGGTTTAGGGGTGAACTTACTGAGAAGTGTTCCCACGGTTGTTTCAATCAACAATTTCAGAACCCCGACAGGACCCATGAATCCTCCGCCACCGCCACCAGTACGTTTTGGGGTACCAGTGCACTTCGAGTTAGATGTGGCAGAATTTCCTATGCCAGATAATGTGACCTGGATTAGGCACTCGACGACTGTTTTTGTAGAGGTAGGACTACCCCTGTGGGAGACCCACGTTTACACTGCTTGGTTTTTCCGGGATGCTGATGGGGATGAGTTCGGGCCCGTCAGGGGTTTTGACGTTCCCTTTGATCTAGTAGGGGATTGGGACCCGACGGCCGTACCCCCGATAGACGGAGAGTTGACTAGTGTGGATACTAGTTTAGCTCAGTTGGGTTTGCATTCAGCGGCCGCAACTCAGGGATCTTTAGAGCCTGAGCATGAACCCGAGCCTGAAGCGTCGCAAGTTGAAGACGATCCGATGGATATCGATTTGGAACTGATCCTCGAGGAAGAACCAGAGGAAGCGGAGGCCGAGGTAGAACCTGAGGTGGAGTCCGAAGTGGAACCCGAGGATGAATCTGGCGAGTCTGAAGAGCCTGTAAGAGACCCGGAGTATATACTCCCTTTTGAGGAATACATGGATCCCAATTACGTGCCTGAGTATAATTTCTTCGATTTCTTGGCTGAGGAGTATCAGAACGCAACTCCAGCTGAGTCGGATGACATCAATCACCCGATTGTGATAGAATCAAAGTCAGAGCCCTCAGAGGAGCAGTCTGCTCAGGGGAGTTCGGAATCGGAAGATGAGAAGTTAGAATTGGAATGGACGCCTAGCAAGGAGCGTTAGGGGTTAGTTCAAGGGTTCTTAATAGGTTTTTGGAAAGTAACATTTTTGGGATAGAAGGTCAAGTCATCGATCTTTTTGGTATATTGATGTTTTGTATCACGGGGTACAAGTATACGCAACGGTGGTAAAGTCTGGCGGTTGTAAGTTGTGAATATTTTATAAGTTGGTAATGTAAAGAAATATGTGTATTCTCTCTATTCTCCCCAGTTTTATTTGTCAGGGATAAATTGTGATTCCCGCTGTGGCTTTAAATCTCTTATGGTTATTTGAGGTCGGCAACATTCTTGGGACGTCGCGCAAATCGACCAGGTGCGGTTGTCGCGAGCTCGATAGGGTTCAGGGCGTGATAACCGGCCACCAGCCATGGCCAACCGCCTGGCCTCGCCCGAATGAGGCCGCCGTCGCCCACCACAGGCGACGCGAGGCCGACGTGGCCTGGGTGACCGTCAGCCAGGCCGCCGTGGCTTGGGCAAGGGCCGGCCCTACCAAATGTGGCGAGGCCAGCCCTCACCCAGGCCACGGCGGCCTCACTGGTGGTCGTCTAGGCCACGGTGACCCCCGGGCGACTGCCAACAAGGCCGCCGTGGCCTGGGCGAGGGCCGGCCACGGCGGCCTCACTGACGGTCGCCCGGGGGAAGGCGACCGCCAGCGAGGCCGTCGTGGCCTGGGCGAGGGCCAACCTCGCCTCTCCTGGGCAAGGGTGTGCCCAAGCGAGGTGAGGCCGACCCTCGCCAGATCCGGTGCCCAAGCGAGGCGAGGCCGGCCCTCGCCCACGCCATGGCGACCCTCGGGCGACCGCCTGCAAGGCCGTCGTGGCCTGGGCGAGGGCCGGCCTCGCCAAATCCGGCAAGGCCGGCCCTCGCCAAGGCCAACGCGGCCTCGCCGGCAGTCGCCCGGGGGAAGGCGACCCCCAACAAGGCCAAGCAGCCGGCCATGGCCGGTGGCCGGTGTCCGATCACCGGCCAAATGAAGAAGAAGAAGAAAAAAAAAAGAAAAGAAGGAAAAACAAAAAAAATTAAAAATTCGAAATTTACCAGTGGAAATGCCACGTAGGACTGAGAAATTCAAAATATACATGTGGAAATGCCACGTAGATTAAAATTTTAATTAAAAAAGCCACGTATTAATTTGGCCGGAATTTCTCGCCGTCAGCACTTAAGTGATCGTTTTTCTCTGATTTTGGCACTTAAATGATTCGAAACAAACTTTTGATACTAAAGTGAGCACCATACATAAGTTTTGGCACTTCTAATATTCTTCTCCCAAATTTCAACCGTATACTTGGACCATCTAGCATCACTCTTCCACGCATTATGAATATCTCCCTCTATATATATAGGTAATTACATAGTCCCCTTTATGTATTACCTCTAAGTGTTCCATCTAGGATTGTAGTTTGGTAGAACTGCCTTCTCTACATTGCAAGAAAAAAATTTGTTGCTTCTTCAGCAGAAATTAATTTTCCACTTAACTGCTAAGTTCAACATTGACTTTGCTTTTCTTTCTCCTGTTAAATCCATCATCTAAAATGTCAATTAAAGATTAAGTGGCATTAAAATTTGCTAACCTTTACTGTAATCTTTGCTTTATATTTTGAAAACTATAAATCTTAAGAGTAAGCAACATGGCCGTTTTAACTCGAGAACTGAATGAACCCGCCTTACTCATCCGGTTCCAAGCCTGTTTACATGGGCAATGGGTATTTAGCTGTATTTGGAGATGGGTTTTCAACCTGGAAAGCTTAGGAAATTATTAATATTTTAATCACTATGTTATAATCGGTCAAAAAAAAATCACCATGTTATAGGTTGTTTTTTTTGGGTCAAATATGTTATAGATTGTTCACAAAGTACGTTTTCTTAAGTTAATAGTTATGTAACTTAAAGTTAGGCCCAATTTCCAGGTTGACCTTGGAATCGGCTTGGAACCAGTCGGGTTGGTTCCAAATTGGTTTTAGGTTCCAAAAACTATGATTGAATTTAACAGGGTATGTTCCACATGCTTAGTTTGGAATCTTTCAAATTCTAGGTTTGGAATATATCCACCTTGAATCACCCTTAATAAATCTATGTATGCATATAAAGGTAATGCATCTAGCTATCTATAAAACATTTGATAAAAAACTGGAAAAACTTTTCTTCGAGTGCCACAAAGGGTTTTTGTATAGTATATACAAATTAGACCTAATACCCTAAAAAACCCCAAACTTTCCCAATTTTACCCTAATTTTGTTTTTGTTCCATAAACAACCTCAACTTTAGGTCTAGTCCAAATTCTACCATAAACTTATTTTTGTCTTATAAAAAAAATACCAATTTTCACTCAAGTCTCAAATCTACCCCTGTTAACCCCCTCCAAAATATCTCTTGATAACCAAGAAATGGAAAACTCCAGAGCACGAGTTGTTCGAGTGTCCCGAACCGAGTGTCTCAAGCATGAGCTCTCCAACCGCGAGAGATGGAAGACTTATGAGCATGATAGATTGAAGATTGAGTGCAAAAATCGAATATTCCAAGTGTGATGGAAGGAAGACTCTCTTAAGAGTAAGAACAATTGAAGAAAGTCAATCTTAATTGCTCCAGTTTTTACCTAAGTTTCACATCCAATAAGACGTTGTTTGGGCTGACATAGAAATTCATCCTCAAAATTGTCTTATTGGATATGAAATTTTGAGAAATAATTAAAGCAAAATGACGTGGAAATGCCACATCACTCAAGTTCATTTTTGGACAGATGGTTAATGGAGGCATATATAAGACTCAAGTAAATATTTGTGATTGTTTATGAGATAAAAAAAGTTCAAAATAAAATTTGAGACTAGACCTAAAGTCGATGACTTTTTATGAGACAAAAAAAATTTAAGTTAAAATTGGGATTGGACCAAAAGTTAGGGATTTTTTATGAGACAAGAAATAGTTTAGGATAGAATTGGCATTGAAGTTAAAGTTGGGTTTTTTTTAGGGTATTAGGCCATATAAACTGTGTATACTTGTAACTTTTAAGGAGTTGTTTAAATCAATTTAATGGAGTTATTATAATACTGTAGACTTATAGATGATTTTTTTTAATTCTAATGGTAATTCCTTAATTAATTTCTATGTACATATATCCTCCATTATAACAATTATAACAAATTTCGGTAGTTTTCTTTTTTTTTTGTTTGATTTAAATTTCTTTAGAATGTTAAACAATTCACTTGGATGGCTATTTTTATCTTATTCTTCTATTTTCCTTTTCAACCTTTTCTGCTAATCATCTTCGAGATCCTATAAAAAAAAATATAAGGAAGTTACTATTCATATGTTCATTCTATTTCTATAGGTAGTTCCATAGTATAACTTTCCATATATAATGCAAGGACTATGATTTATTCAAGAGAATGAAGAATAAAAGTTACTATCTTTTTGTAATTTAATTTATATAATTTATCAAAATATTTTAGCGTTAAATATTTTTAATTATTTATCAAAGCAAACGATGCAAGTTTCCGCCTAATTAAAATGTAGGGGATTTCCTATCTTTTGCTTGCAATTGCCGAGACCGATGCTACACTTGGGATAATTATTGAGAGGACCTGGGGACTAAGGCAGCGAATGATAATCATTTTGTTTCTTTATTTCTATTCCAGAAATAGATTTATAACAAAAATCCGTTTGGTAATGCAATTCCATTTTCTATTTCTGGAACAAATTTTTGTTCCAGAAATAGGTTTGATTTGAAACAAAAATCAGAAGTTAAAATTTTTCTCATCGCTCGTCCTTGCTATTAGCCGGTTGCCCACCCGTCGCCCATTGTTGCCTATTTGCTGGCCGCAACCACTCGTCGCCACCCGCTGCCACCGCTCGCCTCCAACTGCCACCCGCCTCCCACTGTCAGTCGCCGTCCACCGTCTCCTGCCGCCGGCCTCCCTCCTCCCGCAGCCACCTACCGTCCATCGGCCACTGCTCCTACCTCCCGTCGCCGGCCACCATCTCCCACTACCAGCCACATTGCTATCGCCGCCACCCGCCTCCCACCGCGCGGCCACCGTCTCTTGCCACTGGCCTCCCTCCTCTCGTCGCTGCCCGCCTTCGACCACCACCCACCTCCCATCGCCAATTGCCATGAGCCGCCACCCACCTTCCACCGGCCACCGCTTGTGCCTCTGACCGCTCTCCTCCCGCCGCCGCTTGCCTCCCGTCGCCATAGGCCATCGGCCACCGTCTCCCGCCACCAATCGCCCTCCTCTTGCCGCTGCCTTCCTCCCATCGTCGGCTGCCTCCAGCCGCCATCCTCCACATCGGCCTCATCGCTGTCCGCCGCCGCCTCCCCCCATCATCCGCCACCCGCCATTCGCTGCCACCATTCGCGGCCTGCCGTTCGCTGCTCACCATCCACCTTCGGCCACCAAAGAGGGAGAAATTTTGTGCCGTTATCAAATAAATTTATGTTTCTGGAATAGAAATTTTGTGTCGTTATCAAACATGTTTTTTTGCTCAGAAACTCCTCTAGGAACAGAAATAGAAAAATTAATTTCTTGTCAGAAATTGATTTCTGAAACAGAATGGTTGTCATTCGCAGTCTAGGCATTTGAACCTAATATCTTAGTGCAAACTAGAAATCTAGTGGCCGGACCAAGGATTGAAATCCTTAGACGCCAAGGAAAAAAATTTCGATGAATTTTATTTTTCATCTTAAACTATTTTCTCGACCACTAGGTTTGAATGCAGCAAATTCCATTTATCGGATCAGTCCATCTCCCATTTAGAACCTTTAAGCACAACGCCCAGAGCCACCATTCTCTAAATGGAGTCTTACTCGATAAACTGCATTGGTGATTTGCAGGCGTTCATGTAAGTATCAATCCTACATAGGGCCCGAATCTTATGAGATTACAGTAATGGTGGCAAGAATTATACCGCTTGAATTTTGACAAATACCTATTTCTTTGTGAAAAGCAAAAGTGGAATTTCTTTTCTTTATTAAAAAAAATTGTCAATTCTACCGCTGCAGAAATAAATTCCACTTCGTATAAATAAAAGAGTTAATACCACGAAAAAACCCAAACTGGTACACCTGTGATAAATTTACCCTAAACTAATTTTTTGACCCCAAAAAATCTCAAACTGGTATATATGTGAAATTTACCTCAAATTAATTTTTTGACCACCAAAAATCCCAAACTGGTGCATTTATAACAGATTTACCCTATGTTAGTTTCCGTTAAATTGGATTAATACAAAAAAAAATCACAAATTGATATACCTATGATCAACGAAGGTTATAATATAAAACAGGTATATCCGTCACCTGCCGCGTGTTATTAACAAAGCAATTTGACAATAAAATTTAATGAAAATAAGCTAAGGGTAAATTTATCATAGGTGTACCAGTTTGGTATTTTTTGTAGTTAAAAAATTAGTTTGCAGTAAATTTATCATACGTGTACCGATTCAGGATTTTTCATGGTATTAATCCTAAACAAAAAGCAGCATCTTCCATTCAACAATATAGGACAGAGTTGTAATTGCGTTGAACAACACCTCAGTGCGCTCAATTGCTTTCTCCATAAAAGTCACTGCTTCCTCAGAAAAAAATAATTATCTACTTAGGCTCCGTTCGTTTGGTGGAAAATATTCTCCTTTTGAAAACTATTTTTTCCGAAAGTCATTTTTCTGAAAAATGTTTTCCCGGAACATAATTTTCCGGTGTTCGGCGATCAATATGAAAAAGTTTCGGAAAATATTTTTCGCCGGCGACCGGCGGCGGGCGACCGGCGGCGGCGGCTGCCGCGGGAGACCGGTGGCGGCTGCCGGCGACTGGTGGCAGCCAGCGACCTTAGTGAAGAAGAAGAAGAAGAAGCTCCGGAAAATGATTTCCGCTTTCGAAGAAGCGGAAGTCATTTTCCATAAACTTAGGCTATTTTGTGAGAGGGGAA
The DNA here is from genome assembly GCA_031216235.1 of Syzygium jambos. Classification (NCBI taxonomy): domain Eukaryota; kingdom Viridiplantae; phylum Streptophyta; class Magnoliopsida; order Myrtales; family Myrtaceae; genus Syzygium; species Syzygium jambos. The sequence goes on from CM062226.1 coordinate 21,409,548, forward strand.
GGAAAATATTTTCCCACGGAAAACGTTTTCCACCCCCCGAACACCGGAAAACCCGGAAAATATTTTCCGGGAGAATATTTTCCGCCAAACGAACAGAGCCTTAATTGCTAAGATGAACATTGACTTAATTTTTCTTTATCCAATTAAATCCATCATCTAAATTGTCAATTAAGAGTTAAGTGGCATTAGAATTTGTTAACTTTTGTTGTAATCTCTACTTCATATTTTTCAAAATTGTAAATCTTAGGAGTAAGCAAATGGACTGATTCAATCCGAAAACAGAACCAAATCAGCCTCATCAGTTTTAGGCCAGTCCACATTAGGAACAAGGAAAAATCGATTTTTTTTTAGCTTTTTGGAAATAGGTTTCGAACTTAGAAAGTTTAGGAAATCCATCAATATTTTAACCACTATATTACAACCTTTTTTTTTGGTCGAAACTATATTACAACTTGTTCACATGGTAATTTTTCTACTAGAGGCAGCAGTTTATGGTGCAACCCTCTATCCGTTTTGCCATTTTTGTTTTAATTATCTAATTAACTTGCTTTTTAAGTCTATTAGCCCTTTTTTTGTTTGGGCGGCATGTCAGCCCCTTGGGTCTACCATAGTCATAGTGCCTTGCCAAAAAAAAAAGGAAAGTTCAATGTATTCGGTGATTGAAATCAAATTTCGGCGACTTAATTGCAAATACCACAAAAGTTTGGTGACTCTAATTGCAATTTAAGAGAGAGAGAGAGAGAGAGAGAGAGAGAGAGAGAGAGAGAGAGAGAAGTACATCTTCTCTGTTTTCTTTTCTTCCTATATTATTCGAATTCGAAGTGTCTTGATGAAATTCTGAGGGAAATTACTCTCACAAAAGTAATCTTTATTCGTGCAGTACTCCGTCTCTTTATCATTATCATTATAACTAGTTCTGGGGGCCCTGCAATGCACGGCACCTATTTGTTTGCTTTTTATTTATTTATGGGTCTCTGAATTTCAAAATATAATTGAAAGTTTTCCCTAAATCAAATGATTGCAATGCACGGCACCTAAAGTCATTGTATAATTATATAAATTGGAAAATCACAATATCTACAATTTCCATGACCTCAAAAGACAACCAATTACCGGAAAAAAAGTAGGTAATTGTAGTGTTTGCTGGAGTACATTCGTGAAATACAACTAATGCTAATACACTGCACAAAAAAAGTTAATTCGTTTAAACTCATTATATTCTTTATTGATTAAATTTTATAGTTAAGCATTTAATTCAACTCAAGAAAAATTTTGTATGTTACTATCTAAACAATAAAAATACTACATATGAAATTTTCCTAATATAGCACCAAATCATCCCGCTTCATTTTTTTAGGTAAAAATTCCATCTTATTTTCATACTATTGTTTTGCAAACGTCAGTCTTAGGTAAAAATCGATTTATTGGAAAAAATCGGGGGGTTCTCACAAAAAGGTCAAAACACGAAAGTTGTTAAGGACACATTTTCTTAACTTTTTATAAAATTTGACGCGTTTTTTACTCCGTTTGCTATTTTTAATGTAACTTTCATCTCAAAGGTTACAATCGGGACGAAATTGGACTGTCATATCAATTTGCTTAATTTCGGTTTTTTTTTCGCTTAGAAAATCGGGTTAAATGATCTAAATGAACTTTAAAATCAACATCCTAGTGACACCTGAACCATTTCAATTGGACGTCATTTGATAGATTAATTGGGCGTAAATAGAATCAGTACAAATTTTGCGATTAAACTGAATAAGTGACCCTTATTTGGTTCACTTCCCCTTGTGAATGACCTATTTGCATGTTTAATTTGATACTTATGCATGTGCTTGTTAGATGAATGGATATGTGCGACGCATCCTCTGTCAGAGTAATTAAATATTAAACTACGTCTTCATCTAACAATTTAGGCTTTTAGAACAGTTAAAAGTGATCTTATCAAATCTCACATGTTATCAGAGCTGGAGATCCTGAGTTCAAATCTTACCAGGCTCCAAATTGTCTCCCAATTAAATATTTCCATGCTTAATGCTAGGCAAAAAGACCAGACTAAGCGTGAGGGGGAGTGTTAAAGTAATTACATACTAAACTACGCCTTCATCTAACAGCTTAAACTTTTAGAACAGTTGACACTAGTCACACCAAATCTCACATGCTCAATGGATGACCAATTGGGATCACTTAGAACTGAATTTAGGGGTCAATTGACATCAACCATCGTTATGGGAATATAAATGGTGGCCAATTGTCATTCACCATTAATCAATGAATCTTAGTCATTAGAAATGGGATCTTGCGAAAGCAAGCGATTAAACAATAAAATAGATAGAACAAGAAAATAAATTGGACACTAGATTTACATGGTCCGATCATAATGACCTACGTTCACGGGAAGAGCAACAACAAATTTCATTATAAATCAAGCGATATAATGGAGATTACGATCACACTCGAGACACTCAAACAGTCTTGGTGTTTCTCAAGATTTAATTACACCCAATAACTTACGCAGCATTTAACCCCATAATTTCTTACGAAATAATCTCTCAATCTCGCGAAGGAATTACACAAATCTTAAATCGCTACAAACACTTGTCCTCCTTGGATGTAATTTCACGAACAAGTCCATGGAGAAAACCAATTGCCTAGCACTCGTGAACGACACTTTAATATTTCTCTACACAACCAACAGAGCAACCCCCAAATATATATAAACATGCTCGTATGTCCATATATATGAGCATGTTTATATGGACATATGAGCATGTTTATATATATTTGAGCCTGAAGAAGTACAGCAAATTTTTGAACAAAAGAAAAAAGAAGTGCAGCAAATCGTCTAAGATAGCCGCGCGTACTGAGGAAGGAAACAAAATCAAGTGGGATTTGATTAACAAAAGTCCAACGTTTGACTTTTCTCTTCACTTTTTTCTTTTGGCCGACTTCAGCACATATCTGGAGCAACATGAAATATATTTTGTGTGCCCCTTTCTTTAATTTTGTTTTATTTCCTCTTCTCTCACCCAGACTTTCCTTTTTCTTGTTTTGTTTGGAATCCTTGTCCAATGAAACTTTCCAGAAAGAAAATCTGGATTTCCATGGCTTATATTTAGACATCCGTAAATAATAATTCATCTCGGATCGGGTTTCATTTGCAGGCTCAAATTCAAAATATATATTAACACTGGGAATGATTGAAATGCACGAAAATTAGAAGGCCGACCCTGAGGGCATTCCGATTGCTTGAATGATGTGAACTTCATTGATTGTTTTCGTTTGAGTGATTGCATGAAAAAAAAAAAAAAAAAAAAGACACCACCAACGAAGGCCATGTGGGGCGGTCCATGGAGGAGGTGGCCAAAGCTCATGAAGACGGTGGCACAAGACTGATGTCCTATTGGATCTCGAATTTGTAATAGATAGTTCAATTTGACTAATAAACAAGATTGGCCTAAATCTTTAATAAAAACAATGGTTGTAGTTAGAAAGACCGCCAAAAATCCAAAAAAATAAATTGTAGTTTTAGCATAGCTTAGGCTACACAATCAATAATGAATAAGGGGAATTTGCGAAGTTAGTGACTTTTAATGATGCAATATGTCTCAATGGTCAGAATTGATGACTCGACCTTGGACGAGTGAAAACATATAATTTTTTGTGGCCTTAGTCATGAGGGAACAATTCCCGTATCTAGGATAGGTTTATGTCTTACAACTCACTTAATTCCAATAGCAAGCTTTCGGGAGCTCATGTCTCGAGGCTCAACAACAAAGCCATGTATATTCTTTGCCTGACAACATATCGGGTTTTTATTCCTTTACACCTGACGAATTGCGAGTTTTCTTTTAAAGCACTTAGAATAGCCCATCTGACAATTTCATTGGGTGTTTATTTTATGCACTGCTTTTTAAAACATTGCTTGTAAAATTCTTTTCTAGATTAGGTAGTTTTGAACTTAAATGGAAAATCACAAAAACAAGATGCATGTACATTAGAATGGTGACAAAAACCTCTTTGGACTTTTATATGGTAAATTAAGATTGCTTGATCACTTTGGAAGATAACCAACTAGTTAACAGTACCAAAAGGATGTTAATGGAAACATTAGTGTAACCAAGGCCCCCTTTTGTTCCTAGAAATCTATGGTTCCATAGAAATCGAAATGAAATTCCTGTGTTTCGATTGTGTTTTCTAGCCTACCTCCAATAACGGCCAGTGGCAACTCATGGAACCTATGTAGTTTATATAAGAACTTAAAAATGATCTCATGTCATGCGAGGTATAGGGTAAGGGAGAGTCCACTTTTGTAATTGATGTGCCAAGTTTGGATCAACATAATTAATGATGTGTTCGAGCCGTCTTTTATGGGCGACGCTAACTTGGACCACCTTATGATCAATTACCTCTAAACCCATCCGAGAGGGCCACAGGTCGCGATAGATCACCTCATCATTATTAAACAAAGAGGAAAAACGGGTCCCAACAAATGCCATTTTCAAGAATAACAATCTCCACCACCGAAGAAAATGCAAATTTTGCAGAGCATAATGGAGACTCAATTACCACGTCTTAGGTTCACTAAAGAAGTTGTACGACATCTCTTGCTGATGAAAACTTACAAGAGGAGCAGCCGCCTCCTTGCTACTTCCATGTAACATGCCAGCAAACACTCCATGAACAGTCATTGTACCCCGCTTGACTATTCTGGCCACTTCCGAGTAGACATGGCCACGGGCTGGTTTTGGCTCAGAATTGGCCCGGGTCAAACTCGGGACCGGCCCGTTGACCGAGCCCACGGTTCGGAACCGGAACCGGCCCGTGGCTTACGGGTCCTATTAAAAAAAAAAAACTGCTACTGCATAGCAGCCCCACATTCCCACGCCCACCCACGCCCACCACCAGTCCTCCTCCTCCAAATCCCTCCTTCTCCCCTCTCCCTTGCGCCTCCTCCGATCCTCCCCTTTTCTCCTCCGCTCGCCCCCCGTCTTCCCAGATCTGACCCCCGCCGCCGACACCAACGCCCCCTTCTCCTCCCCCCTCGCTACCCTGCGCCTCCTCCCCTTTTCTCCTCCGCCCACCCCCCGTCTACCCAGATCTGAGCCCCGCCGCCCATGGCTGCAGCTGCCGACACCGAGGCCCCCTTCTCCTCCCCTCCTCCCGACCCCGCCCAGCCCCCGGAGGAGGAGGACCCCCCGCTCCTCCTCCCCATCCCCGTCCTCGTCCCCCTCCCGGCCCCCTCCTTCTCCTCCTCGCCGCCGCCCCTGTCTCCCGCTTCATCTCCTCGCCGCCTTGAACCCCGCCTCCGCCACCGTGGCTAAGGCCACAAAGCCAAAGCGATGACCGACGGAGGACCAGGCCTGCAATTTTTATTTTATAATTTATTTTATTAATTTTTAAATTACGAACCAGAACCGACCGGAACCGGAACCGGCCTGGAATCGCTGGTTTTAAACCGGAACCGAAACCAGCCCGGAACTGCTGGTTTCGAACAGGAACCGGAACCGCCCCTTGTGGTTCCGGTTCCGGTTCATACATGGCCACAAACCGGAACCAGCAGTTCCTGAACTGTGGCCATGTCTACTTCCGAGAACCTTGACCATCAACAAGGGTACGTGAGCCCATACAGACATATACGTCCATCCAGTGTCATCAATCAAACAACTTGAGCATGCGATGGTAATGCCCGAACACACAAAGCTTGTTCTCATAAAATTATTTTGACACTTTACAGCCTTGCTCCAATGCAACTTATTGTCTCAATGGGCGTATTAAATGCCCACCTCCAGCTAGGGGTGAGCATGATCCAGGTTGGGCCGGTCCTACGTCTAACCCTAGGACCAATCTGCACAGTATTGGTCCTCAATTTTTAAGATCGAGAACCGATCCTATGGAGCTTGGGACAGAGGACCGGACCGACTGTTTGGATCTGGTCCAATTCTAGGGTCAAACCAGGATGAACCGATTATTTTTTTGTTTCATTTTTTGTATTCCTTGAAAGTACACACATACTTTTCAAATTTCACAGCCATCAATAATGTGACATAGAGCAACCAAACTATGAACTCCGATATGCATCAAACATAAATCTAAGATAAGACAATAACAAAAATCTTTATTTGCTAAAGGTAACAAATCATAAAAATTCAACACGTGAAAGCGAGGCCAAGGCAAGCAAAGCGGTGAGGGGCAAGCGACACGAGCGAACAAAGCTGAGAGCGAGGTGAGCGATGTGAGGTGAGGATTAGGGTCTCCCAGGCAAACGGCAAGCGAACAAAGCGAGACTACAGGTGAGGAAGAGGAGGGTTTCTAATTTTTTTGATCAAATCAGGGTTGGGTTAACTGGTTAAGTGGGTTTCTTTTGACTAGAAAAAAGTGGGTTTCTACTTTCTAATTTACAATTCTACACGGCAAAACCGCTTAAGAAACAAAAATAACATAGGCACAATTGTTAGGTTAGGGTTTAAAGCAAACAAAACTATATAATATATTATATGATATACAATAATTATATATAATATATATAGAGTTGGTCCGAATTGGATCAACCCTTAAGTCTCAAGACCGAGAACCAACTCTCACAGTGTAGGGTCTAGGGGTCCCAGAACCAAGGACCGGCCTAGTCCCATTGGGAACCAGACTAGGACCAATCAGGTTGGGTTGGTTTAGGGTTGGTCTTGGGTGTTAACCGTGGACAGATGCTCACCCCTACCTCCAGCAGCTGGTCAGTAAGATTTTCTCCATGTCATTAATAATGAATTACATGTCTGAACAGTCATGGATCGGCACTTCACTTCAACTAGTCCGAGTAATAACTTTACAGACCACCGCTGCTAAAGATTCTCATGCAACTAATGGGAAAATCAGGACCGGAAATTCACGTAGAATATCAAGCATGTGGGCGACAACGTGCATATTCCAACATAATAGAACTCATCCCTCGTTTAGTCGAGTCATTTTGTCGCAATGATACAAGACCCAGCAGCAAAAATCAATTTTCCCAATTGAATGAATCACTTGAGCTCGATAGGCATATAACCCAAAGATGTTGCATGGCATGCAACATGTATTCTCGACTTACCCCAATTACCCCAAAAGAACCAAAACACAAAGAAATCGTACAAGAATCAAAGTTTACGATGGAGATGGGTTTAACAGCTTTCTCAGCAGTTTCCATGGGATGTGATTCTGTAGCCAACCGCTGAGCCAGAGAGACAAGAACTTGGATCTTTCTACGGTGAGGAAATTAAACAAATTGGTTTTTCCAGGAGAAATTCCTATGCTGAACGATATATGGGGTGAACAAATTTGGTGTGCTCTAGAGGAGATCTAAGGTGGCGGATGGTGAATGAGTTTGAAGGGGATGTAGTGCCAAGTTGATGAGACTGGAGTTGCAGGCAATCTCTCCATCGCTCTCTTTGGCGTCGAACTGTGAGGGACCGTCTTTTCCATCTCGTTTTTTTCAAATTGATAATTACTTTAAGTATTTTCCCCTATGATTTCTACGTAATTTGTGATTCGTATTCGAATGAAGTTTTTATTAAAAAAACCCCAAATTGAAATTATATCTTTTGAACATAGGGATCACCACACGCAAAAGTGTTAATATCGCCGAAAACCTTAAACCGGTACACATATGACAAATTTACTTCAAACTAATTTTTTGACTACCAAAAACTCTAAATTGATACACATATGACAAATTTATCCAAAACTAATTTTTTGACCACAAAAAACCCCAAACTTGTACATTTATGACAAATTTACCTTCATTTAAATTGGATTAATATCACGAAAAATCCAAAACTGGTACATCTGTGACAAATGGAAGATAAAACCCCAAATTGGTACACCTGTCAACTGTCACGTGTCATCCAACTCATAAATTTGACAGTAAAATTTTACAGAGACTAACAGAGGGTAAAATTGTCACAGGTGTACTAGTTTTGGGTTTTTGGTGGTCAAAAAATTGGTTTGGGGTAAATTTGTCACAAATGTATCAATTTAAGGTTTTTCGTAGTATTAACCCTTAAAGAAAATGTTTTTTCCATGATGATAATCCTTACTCAAATTTTAAACCTCATAATATTGTTTATAAAATCTATCAAAGTCTGTGACACAAATATTAATTATAGGTATTTTACCAAATTATGCGATACCATTTGATTCGATTATATACACGGTTCTTAAATTTAATATTTTAGTCAAGTTACGTATCTCGATTTAACAACTATAATAATTTTGCTTAAACTACCTTAATACCATAGAAGGATTTCGGAAGAATCAATATGTTCTATCACAAATAATTTCCGATCCTCTTGGCCATCGATTCTAATTTCTCAAATGCGCCCAATTTGCGTGAGCCAAATGAATGTGCAAATGACCATCCACAGAAGTTTACTTGATCCAGATTACAAGAATGACACAAAATGGGTAGATAACAAATGCTTAGGTGTGAGATTCCTTTTGCCACTTCTCTTCCCTCTTTGTGGTATCTAGCCAAAGGGCAACTGGTTTCTCTAGTTGCAGAATATTTGGTATAGAAGTTACCAATAATTATGGAGATGTTCCGAATTACCATAGTAGTTGAGTTATTAACGATCATTTAGTCAATTCTTTTCACAAAATTAAAATGAGATTGTGCAATCATTCGATGGAGGCGTTTAAACTAGCGAATTACTATTTATCAATCTCACTTTTTTTCCAAAAAGGTCCCTTAAAATTTTGATACATTACGATAGTGTAAGTTCTCAAACATGTTCAGCACTTGCTAGCATTTATGATTAAAAAATAAAAGGGTTAATACCACGAAAAATCCCAAATCAGTACACCCATGACAAATTTACTCCAAATTAATTTTTTGACCACAAAAAATCTCAAACCGGTGCACTCGTGATAAATTTACTCTCTTTTAGTCTCCGTTAAATTTTACAGTTAAATTTCTGAGTTAAATGACATGTGATAGTTGATAGATATACCAATTTGGGGTTTTACCCTCCGATTGTCATAGGTGTACTAGTCTGTGAGTTTTTTTTTGTATTAATCAAGTTTAATAGAGGGTAAATTTGTCACAAATGTACCAATTTAGGGTTTTTAGTGGTAAAAAAATTAGTTTGGTCTAATCCTAGACTATAAAAGAAGCAAGAAAAAAGGTGATATGCCAATTCTTATCCCAAAGATATTCCAAATTACCATAGTAGTTATGGTATAGAAGTTACCAATAATTCTGGAGATATTCTGAATTACCATATATAGAAGTTAAATAATTAAAGATCATCTGGTCAATTCTTTCCACAAAATTAGAATGAGATTGTGCAATCGTTCCTTGTTGTTGTTTAAACTAGCGAATTACTGTTTATTAATATCATTTTTATCCAAAAAGGTCCCTTAAAATTTTGATACATCATGGTAGTGTAAGTCCTCAAATACATTCAGCACTTCTTAGCATTTATGATTAAAAAATAAAATCAGTGAATGCGTAGCATCTGCAAAGTGCAATTGTTTCCTTTTATAGACAATAGCTATACGAAAGTTGTTTTCATTTTCTTTCCTTTAATTAAGCTATACATCAGATATCATACTTGATTTGTAGCTGGTTTTATATGGCAACTCTTATCGCAAAGTTAAAAAGAAGAAAAATAAAAGATTATATGTCAATTCTTATACTAGAGTAAAAAGGAAAGAATATAAAGATAATACGAAAATTTTAATCCCAGACTATAAAAGAAGGAAAAAAAAAGGTAATATGCCAATTCTTATCCTAAAGATCATTGAATGCGTAGCATCTGCTAAAAAGGAAACTTCAATAAAAGGCAAAAAGGAACAAAAGTAAATGTCACGCCCCGAATCCCAATGGGCTCACGACACCCCTTCAATGGCCGTGTTGAACGCGATGTCCCAGGACGCGTCGCCGACCCATACGAGACACGCAAAGACGTACGCAAGCGGAAGCTTAAATCAAACAACCCAGACCAAAGATAATGACAGAGGGATAGCACAAAATAATAATTTCATTTACACCATAACTACGCAGGCTACTAACGAATAAACCACGTTCGGCAAAAGGGGACGGTGGTTGGATAGTCTACTACTATAAAAGGGGGCATACAAGAAGGGAAGCAACATCGATGTCTACTACCACTTCCGGTCTCTGAACCGTATATGGCGACTGTTTGCCACTTCAAGCCTAAAAATGTTTAACAACGGGAATGAGATAAATCTCAATAAGTAGACCCCTAAATCCCACCTAAGCCAATGCGTACCCACACAAGTCTCAACATGCAATCTAACCATCGACGTACTAGAAATCACATAAACATACTTACCTCGCTTCTAATCATGCGTCAACTTTACATATTAGTCAAATCACTATAAGCAATAATATTCCAAGAACACATCACAATCACTCAAGCACCATACACACGTGCGTTCACCCAATTCAATCAAGCACATTCCACATGCATGTCCATCCAACTATCCACGACCCGCGTAAATACACCTCAGATTCTTTCTCATAGCTTGCGTCAACACGCCTCAGGCCCATTCTCACAGCCCGTGTAAACACGTCTTAGGCTCATTCTCACAGTCCACGTCAACATGCCTCAGGCTCATTCTCATAGCTCGCGTAAACACGCTTCAAGCCCATTCTCACTTTCCGATGATCAGCGTAAACAGGCCTTAGGTCTAACTTTCTTTCCAATGACCCGCGTAAACACGCCTCAGGTTCAACTTTCCTTCCACAGCCCGCGTAAACACGCCTCAGGTTCATCATCCTCTAATGACAAGCGTAAACACGCATCAGGTCTTTTCTTGCCTTTCTCGCCACACCCTCGTAACCACACCTCAGGTTGGCAACCCTCCGATCAATCCGAGCTTTTCAAGCAAACACACATGCCACTTAATTCAATCAATTTCACGTCTTTCACAAAATCAAATATCATACAACCATTTCCAAACTACCACAACACAATTCGCCATACTTACGCCAAAAGGCCACGGTCCCGCCAATTCACGTTGCATTTCAACAAACACCTAGGATCACCATAGAGTGATCACAACCAATCATTAATTCACCACATATGAACACAATTCAAGTATTGGACCATATGGGACAATCACACACTAAATTGATATTCTAGCATCAACGGCCCCTCATACAATCACACTAAGCCACAACTCACAAAGGCGTGTTGTCAAGGGCTCTAATCATTTGCTTCTTGAGTAAGCAAATATTTGATTGGCCAATTTCTATTCACTTCGATCAATGACATGTCACATTGGATGGCTAAGATATGCTCTTGATGAATGGTCATGATTATTTGCTTAATTATTAAGGAAATGCTCTAATTGACCTAAATTTGATGACATGGATTAATGACCTGGCATTATGGACATTTTTATAATTTCACATAGGGGCATTTGTGTAATTTTGGCTCATGGGAGAGAGCTTGGTCGGCCATGGCTTGAGGAAGCCGGAGGTGGCTGGATATTGGCCTGAAAATGGTCGGCATCTAGCTATTCTCGCCGGATTTTATCTCTCGTCAATTGAATTGGTCGAACCGGTTAGACCGGTTCGTTCTAGTTTAGTTCGGTTCAATCAGTTCAATCGGTTCCCTACAAAACTTTTGTGCAATTTAATCCAATTTGTCCTCTAGAAAACCTAATTGCAAATAATTACTAACCAATTATCAAAATAATGAGCCAAATTAAAATAATACAACCCAACTCTAATTGATTAAAATCAATCAAACTCATTATTAACATCCCATTTGAATTAATTTGTTCTAATTACATCATAGGTGATGTCAATTTTGTGACGTCCTAGTACGCCACCTACTACAAAGGTAATCCATTAGATTCTTTTATATTGTCACGCAAGCGGAAGATAGTGATAATTACTAAGCATTTATAACATGAATTATGTACCATTAAACGTAATGTTTCTAATTCTGAGAATCGGGCCAAGAGAGTTGTGCACTAAGTGACAAGAGGAGCAACTTCCCGCGAGGCCTGAGCTCAACCTGTCAAAAAGCTTATCAAGTTTAAAGTGTCAAGACTCCAATTCTCGAATTTAAGATATGAAAGTTAGAAACGATAATAAATTTATTAATTTTTTTTAATTTAAAAATATTAAATTTTTAAGATTAACTTTGCTATGAACTTTCCTTTATCTAAAAAAGAACTCAATTACTTTATTGATGTTGATTTGTTATAGATATAGATTTGTCACGTCAAATTGGGACTAAATTACCGAGATATATTTTTGAAAATAAATTAAATTTTGATAATTTTTTTATACAAAATAAAATTTGAAATAAATTTAAAATTTGACCTAAAATTTGAGATTTTTTTGAGATAAAATAAAGTTTATGTTAAATTGAGATTTAACTTAAAGTCGGAGATTTTTAGGAAATTAGGCCGCTTGGGATTGTGAGAGGATGAACTTGAGGGTTTCCAAACATCCTCGGGTTTCCGCCCACAAAGCCGAGCTTGCTCGAACAAATTTAGCGAGACCATACACGATCTTGCCCCAAGAATCTCGACAGATGCTAGCAATTGCTACCTCCATCGACCCGTCAACAAATGAGCCATCGAAGTTCCATTTGAGATATCCCTGCTCTGGAGGTTGCCAAATTGCTGGTGAGGTTTTTGGGTTTTGAGTGGGAATTTCAGCTTTTGAGTTTCATTTCTTGAAGCTTTCATGCATGGCCAGAGCGGATTCCACGGTCATCTGCGCCTCTGGTTTTTGTTTCTTGAAGACGGCTTGATTTCTTGATATCCAAATATTCCAAATAGTGATGGCCATAAGCTCAAAAGATACAGAATTTAAGGTGAGACTTTTAAAGTTTAGAAGCCATTCCTCAATTCTGTTTAGTCCAAGATGCGAAATTTGAATGCCTATTGCAGGGTCAGACCACACATTGCTCGTCCAGGGACATAGGATAACTATGGTTTCTGGTGCACTACGACACAGTGGACAAAGTGGCCCAGGTAAGATTCTTCGCTTGAATATATTCTCAACGGTAGGGAGTGCATTTTGACATACACTCCACATGAAAATTCTGATCTTGGGGTAGTTTTCAGAGACCATATCTTCTTCTAGAGTGTTTTGGGAACTTGGTAGACAAAGAGGCTTGGTTTATATCCAGTTTGTCTGCTGTATCGCCCCTTCTCAAGGGGATAGTTAGAATCTTAGCCACTGTTTGATCATCAAATAATAGGCGCAGGGTTTGATCTTTCCATTGCGAATTCTCTCAATTGATTAACTCTGCAACTGTCTGTGGTTCATTCCAATTTGCTGGTCCCCTAATTATACCTTTTTTCATCCAATTATCCTCTCTAATTCTGATTTGTTTTCCATTCCCTACTGACCACATCACTTCATTAGATATAGCCTCTCTCTCCCCATTATTAGGCTCTGCCATCGCTAAGATGGTCTTGATTCCTTTCCTGCGCGCCAAAAATCTGTATGTGGGAAATAAATTCCTTTTAGTATCTTGCACTAGAGGGCTGCTGAAGATTGTGCAATTCTCCAAGCTTGCTTGCCTAGCATAGCTTTTATGAATGTGAGTAAATCCCTGAACCCAAGCCCTCCATTGTCCTTTGCTTCAGTAGATCCCATTTCCTCCAGTGCAATCTCGATTTGGACTCATTATTTTTCCACCAAAAAGCTGCGATTTTTCTCTCTATAGCTCTGCATATGGAAACTGGAACTTTACATATAGACATAGCATATTGTGGAATAGCCTGCACCACCGCTTTGATTAAGATTTCCTGGCTATTCATGATTTCCTGGAGTTCCTTCTTCAATGTGTTGATCAGCAAAAGAACACTACAAGTGCCATAACTTGTGTACGGCGCTCACTTTGGTGCTACAACTTTTTTTTGGATCACTTTAGTGCTAAAATTTTTGAAAAACGATCACTTAAGTGCTAAAATTTTTGAAAAACGATTACTTAAGTGCCAACTCCGGTGCCGTACGAAATTTTTCGCCGGACATCCAACGTGGCAATTTTTTTATTAATTTCTGAAGCTGACGTGGCTTGCCGGAGTCTCGACGGAGATTGGCACTTAAGTGATCGTTTTTCAAAAATTTTAGCACTTAAATGATCGTTTTTAAAAAATTTTAGCATTTAAGTGATCGTTTTTCAAAAATTTTAGCACTGAAGTGATCCAAAAAAAAGTTATGACACTTAAGTGATCGTTTTTTCTCCGACTTGGCACCAAAGTAATCCGAAAAAAAGTTATGGCACTAAAGTGAGCGCCGTACATAAGTTATGGCACTTATAGTGTCCTTTTGCCTGTGTTGATCTGTCGCTGAGCATTGGAGAACTTTTTTCTGCTCCATTTTGTCAGAGCATGTGACTTTGTGTATTTTTTCCTACAAACCAGCATTTTCCAATTCAGGGGTATTCCACATATCTTTAGCAATTTTTTTACATTCAGCATCCTCAAGCCAGAAAGCTTCAAATTTAAATTCTCTCTTCCTTTTCACTGGTTCAGCAAAAAGTGACAATAAGTGAGGACTGTGATTGAGCCAATAGTTGGTAAAGCATAAGCTTCAGCATTAGGAAATAGAACTCTCCATTCAACACTACACAACACTCTATCTAATCTCTTTTTGAAAAAAGCATCCCCTGCTCTATTATTTGCCCTCATAAAAGCACATACCGTGCACTCTAGATCCATTAATGCGCAGTCATTTAGAAAATCTTGAAAAGCAGTTAATCTATAATGCTTAACGATGCGAGTCCCCACCTTTTCCCTATGATAGAGTATATCATTAGAGTTACTCAGGCAAATCCAAGGAAGCTGGTTGCAAGATCGAATTCTTTTCAATTCTTCCCACAGTTTAAGCCTTTCTTGAAAAATATACGATGCATGGGCAAAAATAACTCTCATAGTTTCATTACTAACACTCTCTGTGCAAACTAAGTTAAAAAGCTCATTCGAAGCAGATTCCACGGTTAAAGTTGCAAGATCAGCCCACAAAACTGCTAGCCCTTCTGCAATTCCTACTGGATTCACGACAAAACAATGCTGAAAATGAAGCCTTCTCCTTAAACGCTGAACTACATCTACTTTGTTTTTTGTTTCCATGAGAAAGATGATGTTTGGTCTTTCTTGAGCCACAAGAGCTCTTAAGGCTTGAATTGTCATAGGTGTACCCAACCCCTAACAATTCCAACATAGAATCTATATTTGTACCCTGATGGCTTATTAAGGCTAGCCCTCAAAGCCCATGCTTGTGAGTCTTCTAGAATTTGAATTGGAGCTTTAAGAAGTTGAGCCTCATCAATATCACTAGAACCCTTCCCATAGGTAACATAAAGATTGTACCTTCTCAATTTATTATTGGCCGGAGATTTGTGATCCTTGCCGCTTTTTCCTGAACATCCATTTCTGGTGCAGGTTAGGCTTTGCTTGAGAAGCTTTGGCAGCCCCCTCATACTAATTTTTGCAAAGAGTAGTGATGCCGACATCCACTTCCTCTTCAGTTGCCATTTTTCTTCGCTCTTCTTAACGTAACAATGCAAATCTCATACATCACCTGAGTCCCAGCCGCAGTGCAGGAGGAGGTCTAGTCCCAGAAGACAAACCTCAACCAAAGTTTGACATTGAGGTGAAAAAAGTGCGTCGAGGGTCTATATTTTCAACACCACAACTCGGGAAAGCTTGGCTAGGGCTAGAAGTGGAGAGCAGGTGATTGAGGGTCGGGATTCTTAGTATTGAGTAATACGAAAATTACAAAGCTATGGAGAGGTTGAATATGGGTTACTGGGTTTGGGATTAGGGTTTGAGATCCCCTCTACCCTTTTTGTGGTAGCTCCCTTCAATCCATTGCATTTCATCTTACCAAACTTAAAATGTTTTTATAATTTCGGATCCTGAGCGGATTAAAAACTCAAACCTGCAAGACCCAAAATGACAGAGGTTGGTTCGAACTTGAAGAAGACGTCAAAGTCACTCAAGAACAGCACAGAGGATGTTGAAGAAGGCGGTCGCCATGGACAAGCGAAGGAGCAGCGAGTCAGGAAGCCAGAAAATCCCACCTCGCCACAAGATATGCGGGACCAGCAAGCTCCAAATCAACAATAACAACGCTTCGATGCTCAGTGGAATCATAGTCGAAAAGGGCATTTCCGAAATCCCCGAAACCAGGACCCTCGCCCCAACCCTCTTCCAAGGGCCACCGTCCTTCCTTTCCCGGTCGCGCGACACTGTTCTCATGGTCCCGTAAGTTCCTGCACTTGTGCTTCTTCTGGGCGATGGAATTTGAAAATTTGCTGCTTTCTTGGTTTTATTGAGTAATGGAAGCAGTACATGGAGCTTCGGACACTTCATTAGTCCTGCTTCGGTGTTCTTGATTCGGTGAAGTGAGGGAAATGGACGAATGTTAAGGTTGGCAGTTTCGTTTTTTTGGTTTATACATCTAGCCATTGGTTTAAGGGTAGATTTGGGATGTGTTTCGAATAGGTTGGAATGTGTAGGAGGAAAGGCAGTGTTGGAGTTTTAGTTGAGTAGGGAGCTCGAAGAAGGTAATATCCTATTATGACATTGAGTTATTGGTTGAGTTTGAGGCTCCTTTTTTTTTTAAGGGGGGGAACTGATGGAACAAGGAACTTGCTTTGTATTTTATTTTTGGTTGATAGTGACATGTCAATCTGCAGCATTGGGGTCCAGTTAGCACGAGATGGGATGAAGATCACTGACAGTGACGATCATGATGAAGGTGCTCGGGAAGATGGAAAACTTACTGCTTCTGAGTGAATTGCAGCTCTTGCTAGACCAGTTCAAAGAATGGAGAAGAAGGAATTGAACCTACACAATTGGAGGGAGCTCGTTGCAGGAATGATTCCTCTTTCGGTAGTAAAATTATAAAGCGTCAATCCACAGGGGCTGAAGAGCAAGGTAGTATAGAGAGGTGATTGAAAGTGCATATAAGCCAAATCCCATAGATGATACATCTTTAAGTGGTGCAATTCCTATGGAAGTATATGCAAAACCACTCCTGAAAGTTGGGCCAATGTATGAAATTGTTGGGGCCATCACAGATGGTAAGACTTCTGCATTAATTGGTTTGCAAAGTGATACGGGTAAGGATACTCAAGTTCAGGGATGTTCCCTTTGATCTTGACAAGAAGGCTGAGGCTGCTTATTTACTTAGAGATTCAGGGTCTAGGCATATTGGCAGCGGAACTGGTGCATTGAAAGTTTCAAGCAATGAATCTGTAAGAATGCTGACCGAGGCAAAAGACTTAAGTTCCTCATTTCTTGATCATTCTAGACAGAAGGAAAAGGAATCGTCAAGCTTGCCTACAGCGTCCTTGTTTAGATCCAATGTCAATGATGATGGGCAAAGTCAGTCTTCTCTTGAGAGTCAAATTGATGCTGAGAACAGCGCCGGATTACAGAGTATGTCTTCTGACGAAATTGCTGAAGCTCAGGCTGAGATAATGAAAAAGATGGACCCTTCATTTCTTAGTCGCTAAAAAGAATGGGTCAAGTGAAATTCAAGAAGCCAAACTTGTCAAGCTCTCAGATAGCTATGGATGGAACATTGGGCAGTCCATTAGTTGGGGGTCAGTCTCTTCAGAATGCTGAATAACAGAATACGAGGGATGGAGTATCTAATTTGGTATCATCAGAGACTGTAAAAGATCGCCAAATTCAGTAGGATTGTGCTGGTATCCAGAATGCTGGACCAAGAGATGGCAGTTTGTGGAGTGCTTGGACTGATAGGGTTGAGGCTGTATGAAAATTGAGATTTTCATTAGACGGAAATGTCATTCAGAGTGAACTTGACATGGGCACCAGTAAGTCAATTGCTTATATAATCTCTTCCAGTTAGTGTCTGTTGCTACACATCTCTTTTGGTGCCTTTTGAGTCCAGATGATGGTTCCTTCTCCAAAAATTAGATAACTAGTTCTTCGGTCAGTTCACATGTTAGTTATCACAAGTGGGTTTGACATGTACTAGTCACCCTAATGCACTAGTCACTCGATGATGATGATGAACAACTTATCCAACTAGATCATGCACTAGTCACACTAATGAGTCTCTATATAGTACCTAAGGTTCTATAGCTTTAGGTGTTTCTATGTAGTACTTAAGGTACTTTAGCTCGACCTATTCTTTTTCATGGAAATATGCAAGAATGTTGCATGGGCATCTTCTTCAACTTCTTCAACTTGTTCAAGTACCAAAACTTCACTTTTTGGCTGAATGTTGCTGGGGACAACAGTTTTTTGAGCTGCTATAGACTTTGACCTGTATATGAACTTTGATTCAAAATGATGCCTATAGAATTTAGGATCGGCTTTCATTCCTTGATAGACACAAGTAGGATGAGCTTTATTTCCATGAGCCTCTTTTTCTACCTTAACTCCCACCCTTATGTCAACCTCTGGTTGAAAACCACATTTTCCTGTTCCCAGATTGCTGCACCAGGGTGATGTCTGACAGGTTTGGCATTTCTGCTGTCTCGGCACTAAACCTCACAAGACAGCTTTGTCTATGAGTGATAGGGTGGTTAATATATGCAGTGTGGTCTGATTGGCTCTGTTTCTCCAGATTTCATTTGGTGAATTTTTTTTGAAGTGTGTGTTCAATAACGTACCTTCTTGTCTAGTTCCCTCATATAATTGGATCAGAGTATTGCGTGCTCTATGAATGAGTTCTAAGTGTGCATCAGAGGAATTTTTTAATGCTTAAGAATTTTTTCAAGTTATGTCTAGATTTATGTGTATTTTCTATGATTATATCACTTATTGAGACTATTCTTCAGGTCAGAACAGGCAGAACGCTGATAATGTTGCTGAAAACAGACATCTTGAGGACTGAAGGTGACCCTAGTGCTGCTGGTTATACCATCAAAGAAGCGGTGGCACTTACAAGAAGTGTGGTAAGTTGCCTTTTATATCGGTGCTTAGCTAATACAGACTCAAAGGTAATCAGATAGTTTTTGCTTTCTCATTAGTGTTCGTTCTTAAGTTCATATCCTTTATTGCTAAGTTACAAGAACCTTCTTCACTACTGGCATATTTGGTATATAATGAATTGATGCTTTAGGTTCTAGGACAACGGGCCCTAGCACTTCATCTTGTCGCTTCTGTACTTGACAAGGCAGTGCACATTATTTGTCGGGATCAAGTTGATATCGTTACTTGATATTCTAATGTTGATGAGGATTCAGTCGATTGGGAGGCTGTCTGGGCATTTGTACTCAGCCCAGAACCTGAACTTGTCTTAACATTGAGTTGATCTTTATTGCATATGTTCTGTCATGATCCTTCCTTCCTATTGTTATTCAATGAGCAGTGGACATGGCCTTGATTTCCGTGTTATTACTAGAAAATTTGTATTATAATTTTCTGGTGCTATGCTCATGTATACAAAAAATTCTGAGCCATACTACTGACATGAGCTCTTGTATTTCCTGAAAAAAAGCTTACACGTATGAGGAAATTGTGCAGACTGCTAATCTGTTTTTTTGTTTGCAACTACATTTGTCTGGAGCAACAGTTGTCCTGTTATAGGGACACTCCGCAACATATTAAATCGGTTTTCCAGTGTCTGTAATCTATACCTTGCCTTGGATGGGACTGCTTTTGTTTGAGTATCCCTTTCGTTTTTTGGGGGAAAACCTTTCTGGAATCTAAGTAACGAGGTTGCTTGGTTATGGCCTGAGCTGCTTCTAACTAATTTAGTGCTGCTTTTTTTAGCTTCTTTGGACGATATATTCTATATTTGGGATTATTACTCTTAGAAGGCTACATATTTCTAGGTTTTATTATCATATGCAACTAATTGAAAAAGGTTGGAAATTCACTGTAATGATGTGCATTTGTAGGATGCGTCTTGATGACAACCACGATTATGTAATTTTAGCTCGTGCAAGGGTCATTGAGTTCATACTATACTCTGATTTGTACGAGAACTTGGACAAATTGGAGGTAAAGTTTTCTTCAAAGATTCTTCTCATTGGTGTAAGGCTTCATTTGGTTGAGTATAAGTTATATGTGTTGTTCTTTCGGAGGATGAGTATGCATGGAAAGGATCTCTACACTGCCCTAGTTTTTGGGAGAAAACCAGAAATTGATGGTGGTTTGCTTCGTGGTGGGTTTTGGAAGTACAGTTCTAAATCTTCTAATGTTCTTCCTATGGAAGAAATACCTGATGATGAATCTTAAGGCAAGCACACTATTCAGGACAATATTGTGGTTGCTAGTCAAGATTTTATTGCAGTTTAGTCAGGATGGGAATTCTGCCAAGAATTCGTTACATCTTGGAGGTAGCGTGATATAACTATTACGTCAGTTTTCAGCCTGATTACTTCATATAGATTGTGTCTTCAAATGAATGGTTTCAGACAGATCCAGCCGAAGCTCTGGAAGAACGGATGATCTCTATTCTTATTGCAATAGCAAGGCTTCTGCCAACTGCTTCAAGTGCTATTATGGACTGTCCAAAATATTCAACATGCTTTAATGTGTGCCTCCAAACCAAACACATTTTAAACCTGGATTCTGATAAATATTACAGAGAATGATGTCTTAAGCAAGGAGATGAAAATCAATTGCTATGTAGTTTCCCATGTTCTGCCTTATAAAGCCGGTAGAGAAGTTGCGTAGTTCGTGTATATCCTTTTAACTGTAATTTCCATTAGTAGTAAGAAGTGGCTAGCCACTTTCTCTGTGGTGAGTATGCTTTCCTCTGCTTTGTAGTTAAGGCTTCTCAATTGTCTGGATTCCTTTTTCATGGGAACTGAAAATCTTCGTGTCAAATAACTTGAACGAAACTGAATCTTTGGAGTAAGTTCGAGCTTTAGATCATACCCCTTGAATAGCCTAGAGCTTTTATACGAAGGGGATTGAGACCAACTCTTGTTCATGGATTTCAGCGGTCTATTTTCCTTTCGTTAGTATGGTCATTTTCTATGTAATAATTTCCTTTACCAGTAAAATCAATCTTTTGGCAGTTTGTCTGGTTTGTTACTCTATTACGATCATTGTCTTTACTCTTAATGTAAAGAATGATTGCATATTTCATCTGCAGATATTTATCAAATGATTCAGCACTGATAAAGGCTTATGGTTTTCTGGATGTGAGTTTCAGCGCAGAGCTGTCTTCTATGGAACATGAGGCAGGCTTGTTTTACTTTTTCATTCCTCAGGTAATTTTGCTCTTGTACAGGTCTTCGAAGTTCCGATATGTTAAAATTCCTACTTTTCTTTCTTTTGCCACTCTTGTACGTTCTTTTCCTTGACAAAATTAAAAGCATTGCACTATACGTGAGAGAAGCATAAAATCCTTCATTAATTATTACAGACTATCTTGACAGATCGAGCTGGATGAATGTGAGGATGTTTCTATTTTGTCAGCAGCACTGGCCTAAAGTGGGCCTTCCTCCTGTCCGTTTGAGGAGGCTCTCATTTCTTTCGAGTCATCTTCACACCAGGTAATCTGTGATTGTTGCACTGGTTCCACTGAGGACCGTAATACCTAACCAGTCAGGTCTTGGCATTGTGGGATCTGAGCAGTGTCTTGGTTCAGAATTATACTTATATGTGGGGGTCATGAAAAACAACATTTAGGTTACAATTTTGGCTTGTTTTTGGTGCTTTTTATCAAGAATATTATTTAATACGGAGCTGGACAACTTCACATTTTGGTTGGATGTATGCTCCTTATGTTATTGCACAACTTCTCATTCAAATTTTATGCTGGACAAAATTATTATTTTATTTTATTAGCTAAATACCACTTGCTCCTGTAATCAGTTGCCAGTGGAAGAAAAGGATCTTAATGAATACTTAAGAGATCTTTGATTAATTGACTGTCCTCCACAGACCACCCTATGATGATCCTCATTATATTGAGCAGAACTCTGCAACTTGCACGTCTTATGTCATGTCTGTTCTCTTTATTGTTCTCTCCCTGTTCACGCATTGTTTTCTTTCTATCAGGTGATCTTATATATTCAGAATACCAGAGAGAAATTCCCTGTGGCTAGTGCACGATCTACTCTTGGAAAGCTCAATATGGTGGAGAATACTTTAACCTCAATGGTACAAGGCCACCTTTCTTCCCAGTTACATACATATGTTTCTAGACTAAGTCAAACTAGGTGAAGGATTTCAATTGCACACAATGCAAGAATAAGTTGCATGATTGGAATGTGAATTTAATTGAAATACAACAGAACTCTCCTTTATCTAGTGTGCAAATAATGTAAATGCATCATATCATGTCTTCTGAAGATACGCATATATGAGCCATGCATAACCTTAATAATGAGATATGTTCTCCTGACCTCCTTTTACAACTCCAGCCCAATTATCACTTAGTTTGTCCTGTGTAGGTCCAAAGATACGTGACGTCACCAGATGAAATCAATGTTTTATCTGACCCAATGGATCTGGTATTTCCTTCTTTGTGGTAATTATTCATTTTTGACAATTGCCTCATCATTATTTGACTGTTTATATTTGTAGATGAGTTCAACTTTGTATGAACTCAGTTCTTCTTTATGTCGAATGTTATTGCAGGAAGAGGCTTCATCTTCCTCTCAGTTTACTGTCAGGCTTTCACCGAAGATTACTGTGTCAAGTAATATGATATGCTGCCTTTCTCCTCGCAATTTATGATGAGTGGAATTACTAATCTGTAGTGAGACTTCGTAGTTCTCTAGTTTAAGCACAGGTCGACAGCAGACTGCGGCATACTTACGTTGAGAAGGAGAATAGAACTGCCCTAGGTCTTCATGGTCACAAAGCTTCTTAAGTGTGAAGAGATAATAAGTGTCTTTATTTTAAAAAGGTCTTTTTGTTTGATGTACAACTGCATTCTTAAATGATTGAAGCTGATTCGATGCATATGCTTTGAGTCTTATGGTACCTCGTGCTTTTAATGGAATACGAGCTCCGTAGTAAATTTGGTTTGTTAAAGGTACTATAAGTGTAATTCAACTTCGATTTAGCATATGATGTTTGAAGTCTGGTAATTGTGAGATTTGGTT
Organism: Syzygium jambos; assembly: GCA_031216235.1. NCBI lineage: Eukaryota > Viridiplantae > Streptophyta > Magnoliopsida > Myrtales > Myrtaceae > Syzygium > Syzygium jambos. The sequence goes on from CM062226.1 coordinate 21,432,572, forward strand.
GGCTACTCCATCAGCACAGATGAAGGAAAAACTATAGCAAACCTCGGTTGTGAACATATTCAATTTATGTCTCTTTCTGTTGCCAGCTGTCACAAACAACTGAAAGAAGTTACTCAGTGCGGGATCTTGCCAACATTAATGCAGTTTGGGCTTCACTTATCATTGAAGAATGCTTCTGACTTGGCTTGATGGTGAGACATATATATTACAAGATTTGCTTTTATCATAAAAGCTTGCCTGATTGTTCTCCATTACAGTACTTTTGTATAGCTCTGGGATTGAGATCATCTCCACTTGCTATTGCTGCAGCGAGTCATCCTTTGGCTACGTGTATTGCTTGCTTTGACAAGCGTTCACTGGCATTTCACACTAGTGGTTATGCAAGAGGATCTCAGAGACCAGCCATTGTAATAACGATATCACGCACTGCAGTATCAAATCTTATTCATGCTGTGAATTTTATTAAAAAGCCAAAGATTTTGTAGATTTAAAATGCCTATAAATTTTGTTCATTTCGAGTATGTTAGATTAGCTTCAAGAGCAATTCGTCTGAACTTCCAGGAAAACAATGTTCTTTCAATTCTTAGCAATTAGAAAAGAAAGGCTTTCTTTTCTCCCCCTGAATTAACTAGGTTGTATCGTAGTCAACCTTGGCTTTCTCCAGTGTTCTAAGATTTGCATAGTTGCTGCCTTTGAACACCATCTGCTCAGAAAGTTTGATTATTGATGCTGTTCATTTGTAATTAATGTTCTCACTTGTTGATTATATTATGATGTCTATCTTGACACAGGTTGTTGAGGCGAGCCAAGATTTTTTGCCTCTTCTATTACTCACTGCAGATCGTCCCCCAGAGGTGCAGGATGTTGGAGCAAACCAACCAATCAATCAGTTATAATTTAATCATTCACTGGAATTCCCACTTGATTTGGCAATACTTTATGTACTTGTAAACATCAAATTATATTGTGCATCCTCGTGAATCACACCTAAATTTCTATACTGGGTGTTTGGTTCTTTTGTGAGGTACTTCTTCAGTCTTCCTGTGCCAAGTGATTGTATTCCTGCACCAATGGAAATTACGACACTTGATTCTGCTGTGCATTGGGCGACCTCTGCGCCGTGTGGCCCTGTTCATCTTAACTGTCCTTTTCGGGAACCATTGACCAGAGAAGTGGATGCTTAGCTGTTTGAATGGGTTAGATTTTTGGATGGCCAATGCTGAACCATTTACCAAGTATATATCCAAGTGCAACATTACGACTCAAATGCAGATGCTACGAGTCAAATGGAAGAGATTTTGAAGTCAATTCAAGCTTCGGACAGAGGGCTTCTATTACTTGGTGCAATCCACTCAGAGGATGATACATGGGCTGTTCTTCTCGTAGCTAAGCACCTCTGTTGGCCTGTTGTAGCCGACTTATTATCTGGTTTAAGGTTAAGAAGGCTTTCATCTGTGGAGAACATTTTGTTTCTAGATCATCTTGATCATGCTCTGGTCTCAAATTCCTTAAAAAATTGGATGCAGGTTGATGTGGTAATTCAGGCAGGCATGGTTTATTGTTATGGCTAGATGTATATGTTCTCACTGTTATTTGGTAGACTCTGGCCGAATAAATAGTGCTTGGTAGAACACACTTACAAAGTGCTAGATACATCAAATGGTACCTTGCAATGCTCTCGCTGTACTCACATATGGCTAATCTATGTACTCCTTTCTGAAGTATTCTCTCGCTTCTGGGGATACTCTCCGTTGGAATAGTGGTAAAGGTGGAAGTTTTTTCTATAAAGTCTTTCTTACAGTTTGCTAGAAAATAAAAAAGATGGAGGCAGAGAGTCATTAAGATTGATGAGCATCCATGTTGCGTCGCCGTGACCCATAACGCATGATGGCGCACAGGATTCTGAGTTCCATCATTGGATTTGCTGATGTCCTTCTTAGAGGTCACTGTTTTATACAAAAGCAGTACATGGAGTGGATACACAAGCTCTGAATAATATGGTAAAGGATTTATGTCGATGGTTCTCCACTTGTTTTGATCATCTGGAAATTCTTAGTCTTATCTATTGCTTAATGTTGGTTCAATTCAAAAGAAAAGAAAAAGAAATCTTTAACAGAAAAAAGTTACCTTATTACTGGACAGAAGCTATAGTCCATCAAGCCAGCAGCTGGAAATATAGTACTGCATACTGGTAAATGTCTAGTTAAACTGATCGTACTACTTTATTCTATCCATATCATCTCATTTTCTCGATTATCTTTGGATTTTTTTTTTATTTTACTTTCTAAACCTAATAGCTTTCACCAGCAAGAATGGCTGGCCGACCCTTGCTAGCCACAGGCGAGGGCTGGCGACCCTTGCCAAGTCCTAACTACAAAAACCCAAAAAAGAAACAAGGAAAAGGGAAAAAGAGAGAAATAAAATCATAAAAATTTAAAAAATTATTAAAATAATATTTAGAGATGTTCACGTTAATGTCGATTACGTTATTGTCGATTATGCTATGTTAATAATTTCTCATCAAAATTGATCGGATGGATTCAATTGTAAAAAGCGAAAAAGTTTTAAGAGTTAATGGACAAAATTAAAAGATTTAGTGCTGAATTAATAAAAATGCAATAAATTTAGTGCATTTTGGACAATTTAACCACCACGAACTGGGAAAGGAGTCGCGAAGGTATCGATCGACATGCAGAGCTCAACGAGCTGAAACAAAACCCAGACCAACGTCGAACACGAACAACGAGCATCAAACGTTCGAAACGAGTACCGATCAGAAACGATTTCTCTCAGACAGCCACAAACTCGGACAAAATCTAAAATCATCGCGGACGAACGTGCGAATCCGATAGCATCACTACGCCGATGTTCGAATCGGAGGATCATCATCAATCAGAGTCCCCTCGCTTCTTGATCCTTCGCTCGTACCAGGCAAGAAAGCTCCATCTGCATTCACCTTCAACTCGCCTTGTTCTGGTGGTGGTGGTGGTGGAAGCCAACCACGCTCCCCTGGAGGGCGCTCTGGAGCAAGGTGCAGATGCGCTCGGCCTTGTCCCACTTTACGCTAAGTATCCCGCTCTTCCCTTGAGTAGACAAGACACGGAAGGTAGCCATTCCATCACGAGGGAATGAATCCAGTTTTGGCAGAAGGTAAGTTTCCTCTCCCCAAGATAGATCTTGCAGCCATTGTGTTTTTCCTCCCTTCCGTATGAAATTGACCAAACCATTCTTTGATTCTGGAGACTCTGTGAAATCTGGATTTTTAATTGTTTTGACTGATTTTCTGCTGAAAATTGGATTGGTGCTACCATTTGGATTGGGAAAATTAGACAGGAAGACATGACAAGTAAAGGTTGGAGATGGATTTTGGGGTTGATATACATTGTTGCCGTTGCCACCATTTGGATTGGTGCTAGTTTTTTGGTTCAGTCCGTGGTTCATTTAGGAGTTTCTCCTTTCCTTATCACATACATATGCAATTCATTGTTCATCATTTATATCCCCATATTTGAAATTGGGCGATATGAAGAGAATAAGTATGGCAGTTTGTGGTTTTGGCGGAATAGGAAAAGTGATGATATTAGCCCTTTGCAAGGACCGGGGGAGTTGGAGATCGAAAATTTACTTGCAGAAGTGGATTTAGGTGTGAAAGCTGATGATCTGGATCCATCCATGTCTGTGGAGGAAGGCGAAATAAGTCAGCATGGATGATCTGAGTATGAGAGTGAAAGGGCTTTGGATGATCGAGCTGTAATGGGTGAGGAGGCTGACAAGGGATTGGATGCAAAGGGACGTTGGACTAGGATGAGAGTCGCGGAAGTCAGCCTTCTCAGTTGCCCATTCTGGTTCTTTGCGCAGTTCACTAGCAATCTGTCCCTAAAGTACACTACCATCACATCAAACACTATCTTGAGCACCTCATCAAGTCTATTCACATGTTTGGTCTCTCTGGCATTCTTGAGAGAGAAATTTACATGGGCAAAGCTGATTGCCGTTCTTCTATGCATGGGAGGAACGATCATTGTTAGTGTGGGCGACTCGGGGTCAGCACCTTCCCGAAAGGACACTGCTCTTCTTGGAGACATCCTGGCTCTTGTCTCAGCTGCCCTGTATGCTGTATACGTCACCTTGATTAGGAAGAAACTACCTGGTGATGATGAAGAGCAAGGTCAAGTCAGCATGGCTAAGTTCCTTGGATACCTGGGGTTGTTTAACCTCTTGCTATTCCTTCCTGTTGCCCTGGTGCTTCATTTTGCTAAGCTGGAGCCGTTTACTAGTAAAGGTGAGTAGCAAGGTGCATAATTTGATTTCTTTTCTTGATTTTCCGTTTAGTCATCTGAAACGCACCATGCTTTTATTGAAAAAAAAAAACAGTGGTCAGGTCTACGGTGGTTTACTTGATTTTGATTATATTTTAAGGAGACTGCAGTTGCTTGTTGAATTTTTCTTTCTCTTGTTCTTGATATGACGTTTGCTTGATTCAGAATTCTGTTGATCTATTGTTTAAGCTATTGGATTTGCCAAAATATGCTGGAAGTTCCAACTCATTGATCTGCTTCTTTTACCCTTTCCCAATTCATACTCAGGTTTGTTAGATAATGTGCTGAGCGATTACTTGTGGGCCAAAGCCGTTCTTCTGACTTCTACCACTGTCGCAACAGCTGGTCTTACCATACAAGTTCCATTGGCAGCTGTTGTAGAATCATTGACTGGCAAGGCACCTCATCTCATGGAGTGCCTCGGCGCAGTTGCGGTCCTGATTGGATTTGCAGGCATCATAATGCCTTCTGATGCTTTCAGCAGATCAACAGAAACCAGTGTTGATCTCGAAAATGAGGACATTGGTAACCAAGACGATGCTTCTTCGCATGCTGACTGCTGAGAAATCGCAACCATGTGTGGATATTTTTATCCAGTTTATTGCAAGGCATGTGCTATTCAGGCTCAACGATTCACCCATGCATGCAGAAGAGTCCTTCCTTACAGACGAAGAGTTTGAGTTCTTTAATCTTATGGAAGTTTACCATACAATGATCTCACTATCAGCTAACTTTAACGTACTTTGGCAGTCCAAGTACCATGCAGATGTTGGAATGCTTAAGGGACTAGTTTCTTCTGTGGTCAAGGAGCTGGTTGTTGCTATAGGTTGTCTTCTAGACATAGAATACGAGGTTATTGAGGAGGACCTAGAAAGTTTGTAGCATTTGTTGCTTGTACACTTGGCTACGGGGCTTTCTGTAAATGATTCATCTGACAGAAACTCATTAATAGGCAAGATACTCGACCTAGGATGCCAGCTTGTCAGTCTCTTCAGTGAACTTCACCAGGTTTGTAAATCATAATAATCAAAGGCTTGAAACATCTGTTTAATGTCCGCATCAATCTTTTTCAGATGAACCTGTGCTCAACTGTCCGCTTGTTTTGTGTCTAATCGTTGTTTGGATCTTTTCAACCTTTGGCTTGTTGTTCTTTATTTGATATCCTTTGCATGATGCAGGTGAGCAATGTCATTTTTTCTCTTAGTAAAGCTGTGAGACTCTTAGCAAATTGGGAGGTTAATGATAAGAACAATCCTAAAATGGTTGTTGGCACTCATGCCTCATATGATGCATATGTTAACTCAGTGGGAACGTTACTGTGCTCGCCAGAATTTAAGGTGGCTGTTCATAAAGCTATCTCATCCATACCAGAGGGGCAAGCAAGTGGATGCAGTCAGCAGTTGGCAGATGCTATATCAGAATCTCTGATATGGATGAAACTTTGTTGCTCCAAGAATGTTGGAGAAGGATCTGGCTGTGTGAATTTACGAAGATGTGCTATAATTAGCTTCAACCTGCACTGTGAATTGTTGGGCAAAGGGTTTTCTGAGATATAGAGTTGTTTACTAGATTCCATCACTGTGACAGCCAGCACCAGTGCGGCAGTTGGATCTTGTATAAACAACTTGATGGAAGTAATGCGTCTTAGTTTGAGTACTTTGGTTGAACCACAGTTGGGAAGCTTAAGTGAGTTCCTGTTGTCATTATCAAAGAGTAATTTTGATAAGAAATTGATTAATAACATTTTGTCAATGAAGCTTGGCTTGTCCAGCCATTGGGCTTTTGTGTTCTTCTTTCGACTGTACTTGTCATGTCGAAGCCTATACAGACAAGCAATGAGCCTTATGCTCCCAAATTCATCAATAAAGATGTCAGCTTTCATGGGCGATTCATTTACATCATGTTCTGGAAAAGATTGGACTTAGAGGGATGATTTGCCAGATGATGGCTATTTTTCATGGGTTGTCAAACCTTCAGCTTCTGTTCTGACTGTCAGTCAATCTGTATCCGATATTTATCTTCAAAATGGTGTTGTGGATTGCTGTTGTCTGGTTTACATATTGCATGCCATGGCACTTCAGAGGCTGGCTGATTTGAACAGGCAGATAAAATCTGCCAGGTATGTGCTACAGAGCAAGAAGGAAATGCTGCTTAACATCTCCCTTGACGTTGCAGACCATTCCACTCTGTGCTGAAAATGTCAAAAGTGGGAAGAGAATATTGTAAACTTGAGACAAGAAGCACAGAGCCTCTCTGATTTCATAATGAGATGCCCAACTTCTCTGGTGAATGATCCATTATTCTCCACTTATTCTGAGGCAAGCACTAATACATGTGCCCAGTCTCCACACGTAAGTTATCAGTGGGATTTTGGTCTAGGCTCTATAAATGAAAAAACATTGCTCACAGCAATTTGGTGGATCATAAGCCAGAGCATAGATATCTGGTGTATTCATGCTTCTAAAAAGAACATGAAGATTTTCCTCTACATTTTGATCCAATCTTCTCTTCCTGCTATAACTGAAAGTCTTTTCAAGTGCAAAACTCCCAGTGAGATGCTCTACAAGTCGGTGCACCAAATCTCATATGAAGTTCTACACGACTCTACTTTTCATGAGCATAGAGTAAGAAATTGCCCATGGTCTTCCTATGATTTGATTACTAATTTTATGTTTAGCTGCAAAAGCATGTCGAAGAGAGGATTTTCTTGTTGTGTTTTCATGTGTCTTTGTCTGCCGAAGTGTCCTTTTCTTTACTGTTTACACTTCTTTACTTATCGTTATTTTGTGTTGGTATCAATAATTGCCTTGGAATTTTAATCGTCTTTTGAATTAGTTGTCCATAGGCACTAGGCATCAAGGCTTTGTTGTGTGATGGAGCAGTTAGCAGGGTCATCATTTCGCCATGCTTCATCTGGGAAAGTTCATCTCTGCTCATCACCTAATTGGTCTCATTGCCTGATTAAACTTCAGAAGTCATTATCGGTTGATTCATGCAGCAAATGCCACAGCCATTATTCGAAGCGGACTGCTCCCTCATTCAATAAAGAGCCAATTGTTGATTGCACTGAAATAAGAGCATCTCAAAGCATGATTTTTGCTGCTTGCATTGGATTTGTTTAATCTTTTTAGTCGGATGCCAAAAGACTACTAAGTTCGAGATCATTCAAGCGCTATGCAACTCACATTATTAACGTTGAAAGGTAATTTGGTTTCTGTCAATCGATCGGTTGTTCAACACAACTTCTAGCTGAGATTTGTTGTTGGTTTGAAAAATTTTAACAATGATGATGGATGTCAAGAATTCTGAAACTTTTGAGGCAATCCCTCCATGCAGTCAGTATGTGAGAACTTTAAGGGAAAACTGAAGAGTGCCTGGAGAAGATTTTGGATGATTGATATCTTCCTCTGTTCCTTTCTCTTTCTGTTGGTTTTGTGATTTATATCATAGCTTCGTTTGGCCTATAATATTTGCTCAATACAATTCTCAGATGATGAGTTGTTTGTTGTTCTTTGTCCTCTTTTCAAATGCCATTCATATAAATTCTGATTGAGTTCTTTCAATAATCACAAGTTTTGAGAGTAGAAGCCCTGAAACATATACATGTGTCCACTTTAACCTGTGTACATTTATCTGTCTTAGAATAATGAACTGGCATTTGTTGGCCCAAAAAAAGAAAAGAATTGGCATTCACAACACATCAGAGACAATTGCAGCTATAATTCTCTTAGTTTCACTTGTCGCCCATTTTCTCCTCTGCCAAAATGCCTCTCTTTGAACATTCTTGACCTGAGTCAGACATAAATGTGATGGGAGAAACCATTGAACATGCATCAGGGGAAATTCATAGTTTGGGCTTATAATGCTATGTTTCTTCTTGAAAAGTGTTCCTGATGCGACATGTTTTTGGTACAGTGGTATCTCAAAACAATTCATAAGCTTTGAGAGTTAGTTAGACAAAAGCTGGACTGAGCTTACTTGATAAATTTCCCCCTTCAAAAGTTGCAGTCTTACCTTTTCTTGCTTAAATAAGTTAATTTTCTGAACAGATCAAAAGCTTGTTATTTTGTTTTTTAGTCTGCCTTTTAGCTTTTCTTTGAGGATTAACTGGTTCGTTTCTTTCTCAGACTTGCAGCTAGCAGCTTACTGGATTTTCCAGGTGCCTCATTCTCATCGAAGCATAGTAAGCACTTCAAGTTGTTCTTGTATTGTCAAAAGGCTTTAAAACATTTAGTTGAAGCATCTTTCAGCGATTATATAGAAATAACTGAACATCCACTGTGTGCCGTTATATCTAAAGGATTATTTTCTCTTGTATGGCTTTTCAAGTCAATAGTTGTTGTAAGTGGGCTTCAAGATAAATGGGGAGAATACAATTCTGGCAAAGTGAATCTGTCTTTAATGGACCACACATCATGTATATTCCTAATGTTTAGCAAGTATTACTTTTGTCAAGCACTTTCCCCGATTGTAAAGTCTAAATGGCGCTGTTCTGACATTGGCCAGGGAGAGACAAATTTAGTTGAACCAGGTTCATGTTGGGATTCTTCTACACATTCTGAAGCTTGGAAAAGCATCTGCCTTGTTGCACAGAGTATGAAAGAAGAGACACAAAGCTTATTTTGTTCTCTAGAAGTCTCTTTTCACGCTAAAAAAGCAAATGCTGGTCAGTACTCCTCAATAATGACTAAACTATCTACCATTATATCTTGCCTGAGTGGTTTCTTTTGGGGCTTAGCATCTGCTGTTACCACATTGATGCAAAAGCTCGGGTTCACAAAGTTATATCTCACATTGGAAGCATGAACCTCTTTGCAAGCTTGGCCTCTTTATCGACATATTTACAGATGTAGTTCGTATCTTTCTGCGGATTATGCTTGGTCAGAATGATCAGCAGTTAGGATATTTAGGTCATGACAAAAGTAGTAAAATGTCAAACTACAACCAGGACATATTGGGAAATGATGTATCGTCATATAGTGACTCTTCACCTGTCCCTAATATATCCAGCCGCAGTGAACAGGATGTTGTGACAGCCTTCTTAGAGTCATCTGGCTTTACTAATCAGTCAGTGGTTACTGATGTTGGCCCTCAGTTGTCACATGTGGAAGGTGATGATTGTGTTGCGAGAATTTCAGATGAAGTTAAGTTGCTTGACCTGCAATATTTAAATAAGCCTTTCTTACAGCAGTTGTTTAAAAGTGATAATCCTGAATCAGCATTTCTGCCCAGGAACTTTTTTATTGGTTATTCAGCCATTCTAAAGCTGAATTTGAAGGACCAGCTCTTCTCTTATCTACAACTTTGGTGCGAACTTCTATGGCAATGGCGCAGTTCCTGATCTTGGAGTTGGTTAATGGTTTTGAGCTGCCATAGCCATCATCATTTGTTTGCTTAGATAGTGTTCTGAAGTGTCTGGAAGATTAGGGAGTCATTTTACCTTCACTAATCTCACATTATCCAGAAATGTGTATGCCAGACTGATAGAATTGCAGTTGGTGGATCTAGGTAAATGCATGTTGTTACAAGGGAAAAGATATACTTTAATGACTCATGAGACTGGGTCAAGCACCAAGACAATTCCTGGTCATGCGAGACTAAATGGATCAAAAGATTATCCTCTGGAATGCTGCCTGGATGACATCAAAGCAAGGTTGAGAATGTCATTTACCATTTATATTAAGAAGGCTGCAGAGTTGCATCTCTTATCCGCTGTCCAAGCAATAGAGAGAGCATTAGTTGGAGTGCAGGAATGCTGCACAGCTAAGTATGGCATCACTTTTGGAAGGGTAGAAGGGACTGTCTCACCTGTTGTTGCAGCTGGCATTGACTTGTTGGATATGCTCCTAGAAAATGTTTCAGGTTATACTGTGTACATATGTTTAAGGTGTGGTTGAGGGGAAGAAGTTATGTATTCTCGGGTACTTTTTTCAATGAGTAACAAATATAGGAATAAACTCTCCTGAATTGTTGCTTAACTAATATTCACTCTCTATCGATAGACCAAGTATTAGATATTAATAACTTGATAAATCTCTTTGCCTTTTTTTATTGAGGAAAGAAATAATTTGATGATCCATGGATGTTTTACGAAATAACTTGTATAAAATGGAAAGAAAATCTATCGGAAATATAATGGGAGTGAATAATATTAAATCAATGTCATAATCTGATTCCTGGGTGATTTTAAATAGTTATTGTTTTTCTTTCTCTTTTTCTGTTTCAACAATCTATGATGGCTAGAAACACACACATTGAATGAGACAGTGGTCCAATAATCTATACTTTGCTGTATATGTCCAGAATTGTCTTTTTTTTTTTTTTGATAACCCAGGGAACCCCCGCACGGCCGACAGCCGGGGAGTAAACCCTGGGGGCGACACGTGCTAGCCACCACGCACGTGCCACCGGTTAAGTCACCCTGCGGCGCCCGGGATTCGAACACTCAACCTTTTGCGAGAGGAAGAGTGCGCGCTCCAGCAGCGCCACCCAGGCGGGTGGTAAATATGTCCAGAATTGTCATTTAAAAGAAAAACCGAAAAATTAGCTATGTCTCCCTGTAATTATACTTCTATATCAGGTGGCAATAGTGTATTTTTACATTTAGATTAATGTAAGCCTCAACCCTTGAATTCCTTCCGTAGGTCAGAAACGTTTGAGTGTGGTCAGAAGACACATTCAAAGCTTTATGGCTGGTTTGTTCATTATAATTCTGCATGTGCGAAGACCACTAATTTTCTTTGAGAGTCCACCTGGCAAGGGCTTTGGTGATCCTGACCCACGATCAGTCACTCTTACGTGCATTGAGGTACTGACTAAGGTTTCAGGAAGACGTGCTCTCTTTCAATTGGATCCTTGGCATGTTGCCCAGATGTTACGCATACCTGCAGTGCTGTTCCAGGTCTTCTGTCAGTTTCAACTGAAAGATCTGATTTCTTCCGAATCTTTATTTTCTTTGAAGAATCTTGACATTGATCAGCTGTTTTCAGTGAAGCTACATGCCACCCGTTGTCAATTGCCGTGTACCGTTCTTAAGCATCACAAAAGGTATGTTATGTTTCACAAATTCCTGACATGTGCTCTCAGTGAAAAGTTGGTCAAGAAACTTATTGGTTAATTTAGGTGGCAAAATAGTCGGGTTATCTATTGGGAAAAAAATAAGGGGGGGGGGGACGGTGTAGGGGGCATGCCCCCTAGAGGTATCTTGTGGAGTGAGGGACGAGAAACAAGAGCTAGAGAAAGGTTGTTTTCGAAATAATGGCATGTGGTTAATTCAGTTCTTTTCCCACAGCAGTGTACCTCTTCTCACTTCTGTAAACTCTCTGTCTGTCTGTCTGTCTCTCTCTCTCTCACACACACAGACAAGCATACATACGGGGAGATCATATGCTTACACAAGATATTATTGTCATCTTTCATCTCCCTTTCTTCCACCATCGAGCTTTTCTTTGCTGAAAACATACTCTATGGTTGTGTATTTTCTAGTGAATGCGAAAGAGACATTGCTTTGCTTCAAGATTCCACTTCTGTTCTTGTCAATTGTTTGGAGACTGTAAACATGGACCTGGTGGTCAGGCGAGGCTATCTTTCAAGGGATGAACAAGAAGGGGCCAAATGAGCATGTTCTCTCCGGAGGATTTATGAAGAGGTGATTTTGTAGTTAAACCGTTTGCTTTGTGTGGTATTGATACGCTACAATTCCTTAGTTGTGCTTCATGTTCATGTGATTCATATTCTTGTGCGCAAGTTGCTCTGTGGTCTTTATAATGCTGGCAATGAGCATGTGGGGATGCACACCAACTTGGGTGAGAGTTCTTTACTAGATTTTGTGATGCTTGAATATTGTTCAGTTATGGCAAATGTCACCATTGAAGTATTTGTTACATTATTCTTTTTTTTTTTTGTGCTTGATCACTCATCTCATTGACATGTTTCCACCACTGATTTGAGTCCCTCTAACTATATGCTTATTGATTTCCTATCGAAAATAAAAAGTTAGGTTTCTTATGTTGGAGAACTTTTTTATCCTTGTGTGTTCAATTGCTCATAATCTCATTGATGAGTTCCTCTTCATTTTACCTCTGTATGACAATTTCTTCAAGCAGAGTGGTTCATTCGAACCAATTGCAATGACCTCATGGACCTTAGTGCTAGGGAGAGATTTATAATATTTGTGTCAAGTTTTCATGCATTAGCATTGAAGAAGCTAGTTTCTTGAAAATGGGTATATGACCTACAAAATGCTGGGAAATTCACAAAACTATGTGACTTTAGGATCCAAATTTGGTCTAGTTGTAGGAGAATGAGATGTATTTGGAGAATTACGCTTTTCCTAGCAATAAGCTAATAAGCCAGTGCAAGAAGTGCAAGAATGCATTCGTGAATTTGCCAATCATCGGATTGCTTTATTTTACATTTGTCTGTATTTAAGCCTCAAAACAGAAGGGGAGTCTTTAGTTGGCAGTTAACAGAAGATATCAGAATCTCAGTTTTAACTTTTATGTCCTAGAATGATGATAGATATATGCCTTTGAAGTATCAATGTCCAAACCATGATTTTCACTAGTATGGTACCGTCTTGTGTTTAGTTTTCTTATGGTTTGGTGTTTTCATCCTTTTACAGTTAACGCAGCAGAAAGATGTATATGGGTGTCATTGTTTAAATTCTTGTCCAGTTACATATATACATATTCAGAATGCGGTCCTGTTAAGGATGGATTCAGAAGGTGCCTTCCTTTGGTGTTTCGCTTTAAGTTTGGTTAAGTGAGCAAAGTTAATATTGGTTCGTGTTTTGATGCTGAGAGAATAGTTTACTTTTTCACTCTATCAGAGAGAAATTGATGCTTGCTCAGCAGGTGATCTTCAATATCTTCATACAGTATTTGGAGGTATGCTTTTATAGCTGACCTGGCTGCAAACTATTTTCGATGGACAACATTTTCTTTTTCACGTTTCATATGTTGCAATTTCCTTCTATATGCAGAGGGTCCTTGCAGGAACACTTTGGTGTCTCTGCAGCATGACTACAAAGTGTACTTTCAGTATGAAGGAAAAGTTTGATGTGAGCATACTCCCTTTGGAACGGTCTGTCAGATTAAATCATCTTTTTTGGTTTTTCTACAATAAAGACATTTTGGTGGGTATTGCTGCTGCTGCCTTTGGCAGGGGACATAAATTCTGCAAAATATGATCCTGTTATGAGGACTATGAAGAAGTGCTGTGAAGACGAGAATGATTACAGTAATTTGCGTCACTTTGTTGCAACACGCTAATCACATGAATGGAGTATCATTGATTCATCATATGCTTTAAGAGAAATGTTGTTGTGTATCACCAAGATACGGAAGAGCTATTGAATGGGAAAGATGACCTTTTCTCATACATACTTGAAGTTACTAGAAAACTTCGATAAGGGAAGACAATTTGACACCTAGACATGATTCAGTTTTATCAGGAAATTGGATTATAAGCAAGTAGGTGATTCATGTGCATTCGATTCTTATGGAGTTTTAGGCTTATAGTGGAGTTAGATTAGTTTATGGCTGTACCATGCGAGTTTGAGTATTCTCCAATCTAGTGTAAATGGCCTCACTAAGATTGTGACCTTTGTAGCATGTTTCTGTAATTTTTTCCCTGTCTGTGTCAAATTTTTCGAAATAGAAGTTGTACACTTGTACAGAAGCAATGATCACGAAGTATGATTTTCTTTGCTTTTACATGCTTTTCATAATTTTTCTAGTAAAAAATAAAGTCTGATCTCACTTTGGATTGATCCACCATACTCTATCTTTATATATTTCTCAACATGCGATGACGCGGGTAAGGAGGATCCTCTGATCATTACAATTCACCGGCATTGGAGCGTAACGCACGACCTCAATTTGACTAAAATTGTAAGATGCAAGGAAGCCAAAAAACGAGAGGCTCTTGTTATATGCTGTCTTGCATCATATTTTCTCCAAACCTACTGTTTGTATGCAGCCGACTTATCAGATGGTTCAGCAGTCGCGAGTCGCGGCTCGCCTTTACACATGGCTGATTCATACAACTTCGAGCCCCTCGTTTAATTAATCTTCTATGGAGACTAAATCAGGTAGAAAAAGGCCTTTAAGTGTCACAGCCCAGCAAGCTTGTTTATGATCCTATAAAGTCTGTCACAGAGGGAGAGAGAGAGAGAGAGAGAGAGAGAGAGAGCATTTATTTATACTCGATGTGCCCTGTTGCTTGATCTTTTTTAATTGTCTACCCTGTACATTCTCATCGAGAACCAGAAGGATTCTAAATGGGTCACTGTCACTACCAGAAATGCAGACCTCGAGGACCTTTGCCACAACCAGTTCTCCTTTTCTTGGCCTTGGTCTTTCTCCTCATTGCCTTGTCGAAAGCGATATCGTTCGACTTTGAATTTCCTGAGATCAAGATCAACTGGGCACTCTTGCTTGTTCCGATGGCCATCCTAGCCTTGGTCTACTGGATTTCTAGCACGGAGAAACGGCCGGTGCCGTGTTGCCGTTGCTGGAAGACCCGCCAATGCTATTGCCGTTAATCACTGTTGGCTTGGCGGTGCCAGCGGCATCTCTGCTGGTCAATGTTCCTGACTGCTGAAAGCACCTGCGTTCCGGTACTTACTCGTGCATGAATTACTTCTTTGTTTTTATAGCTGTGTAATTTATATCTGTCAACAAGCCAAGAGCTCCAGAAAGCGGCTATGAGGTTGTTGTTCTGTCATAGCCTCGAACAGCGAAAAGAAATGATCAAAATCAATACCGATCTGTGGAATTTGTAATTTTTGTATGCTCTTTCCACTGAATTCTGAATGACAGTCTCTTTGGAGCGGAATTCGGTCACAGTGTTTGTTCCGCCTTCATATGTTTCATTCTCCAGAGCGCCAAGAAACTTATACGGAAAGATGAGTCGAAGACACATTTGGTTTTCATTCAGAGAAAAACAAAATTATTTTCCCGATAAATCTCGACGCTGATTTGGGGAACTGAATTATCTTTATCTCAAACTGTCACGAGAACAATCAAGGCATGGTCATCTTCTTCCCCTGTGTTTATGTTCTGCAGATTGTTTTTTCTCCAAGTTTGCCACATGTTGATATTTTTCCTTCAACTACGGTAAAAGCTGAATGATAATGACTACTAAGTTAAGTTCCATCATGACGTAACTTAAAGCTTTTATTGGTTCGGCCAATTTGAGTAGCCCCTAAATTTATCTGTCACGACAAGCAATTATTTCTGTCAGTATCAAACCCGAGTGGAAGGAATCATACTGGGTTGGGACCATTATCATCAAAGGGACCTCCTCCTTCACATGTTGACACTTTTCCATTTTTCTCATGAAAAAGAAGCATTTTCCATTGCTGTTTGGCTTAATAGTGGATGTGAAGTATTCACTCAGAGCCACAGTTGTAGTGCTAAACTCTTGAGTCCCATGTTGTTCGTTAGGCCTTAGCTCAATAGAGTCGACTAGTATGCTTCAAATCGACCCTTGACCCCTTCAAAATCGTCTAACAACAGTGCTTAATCAAACTCCAAAAGCTACTAAACCAATTCGAGTTTTCCATCTATCATTACATGGAATTACTTTAGCAAAAATTTCGTTTTTGTGACTACCGAACTTTGGTCAAAATGAGAATTTGCCCTCCGAGATCACAAAACGACGAAATGAATACTGATATACCCACATCTTACTGGATGAACCAATATATAAACCAGAACTTTCTAAATAATATAATGTGGCATGTGAATGGAATATGGTTTTGTTGACCCTTGTTATATAAGGACAGGGTTAGGTGCCTTTGCGTGACTTCGGCGTTTTGCTATGTTGCAAGTCTTTGCAGCAAGCTGAAGAAAGCCAAACCACCATAATGATGTAATGCGATGGCTAACCAAAGAAAAGTCTGCTATTTTAAGATGAGGATGTGAACTACTACCTAACACTAACCAATGTAGACAATCCACTTTTTGCCCACTGAAAGTAATGGGGTCATCGACCATGTGATCGCTGAAAACCTTGCCAATTGTCTTTATCACCCCCCTTTTCCAGGAATAAATGCATAGCCCCCACCAAACGTGCATGATTGTTGACAAGATATAGCACCAAATTGAAGTCTCACATCATCGTTAAGCTCTCCTCTCGGCAGTGAGTATATTGTGTGATTCATGGGTCTGATTTGAAAGTCCAGCCTAAAAATTTTTAAAGTGATAAATTAAGGAAAACTACACTACACGAATATTGGGTACATTGAAACACCATAGACAAGCTATTTAGAATAGTTTTAACATGCCCTCTCTCACGTGTGACTAGAGTGGCATGCAGAATTGATAAACAGGGAGCCTCACAAGCAAAATAAATTTGGGCCGAATCGACTCTAATGCCATATCATATTGTATGACCCAAAAAGTTTAATTTGATAGGTGAATGGAGATGATATAAATAGCAGCTGTATTGAAATCCTATAGACCAATGATATGGGATACTCTAAAGAGATCCAGTGGTATTTTTTTCAAATATACTAAAATATTCACTTAAGAATACGGTAATTCCTAGTTTTTAAATTTTTTTTTGTGAAATTATATGTCATATGTAGGTTGGCTCGGTTAAGCAAGAATGTCTAAGGCATAGCCTTTTGGCATATTGAAATGAAGGAATTTCCATGCGAGGATTCACCGGTGGTCCCGCATAACCATAACTTCGCATACTAACAAGAGAACATTATAAGCACAAAATACAATTGCGAGAAAAATCAATTAAACAAATACGACATTAAAAAAATGACAGAGTTTGGCATATTTATTGAACTTGGAAAAAAACCGACGGATGTGCTAATATCATAAAAATCTAATATTTGGTAATTCCATTTCAGTTTTTTTTTAAAAGGTTTTGATGACTATACCACATAGTGATGGCATCCGGATAGTGCTGTGCCGAACCTGCAATAATATCATGTCGGCACTTAAGTGTGTTGTGCACGGTCTATCCCGTTAATATGGTGGGTCGTGCTGATCCATCTGTGTTGTATATTATGCTCGTGCTCAGGCTCGGGCTCTTGTTGTGCCAATGTCCGTGGCCATCTGGCACTTCTGTTGTACTTTTAGTAAGTTCGTTATTATGAAGGCACCTTGTAAGCCCATAGTAAAGCTAAATCCCCCTTTGGAAGATATATCAAATGTAAGACCCAAAATGTAACTTCTTAATTGCAAGAGTGCATGAGACTGTCCTAGATTTATCTTGTAGAAAACATATAAGAGTAACCAGGGACTAATCAAGAATAAAAATCTTTGGGGGGCCCAAGTTGATGAAATTTTTTGGACAATTTATACTGTGATTTACACCAATCACAAGCGATATTTATGTCTATGTATTTGTGATGAGATATTAAATTTTGCAGGCAGGTCTCACAAGTTGATAAAGTTTATACAATTTCTAATATACACCAGAAAAAAGATATTGGTTGTTTTTAGAACACGTTCGAGTCAAATATCAATGATTTGAAACACTTTTTTTTTTTTGATAACCCAGGGAACCCTCGCACGGCCGATAGCCGTGGAGTAAACCCTGGGGGCGACACGTGCTAGCCACCACACACGTGCCACCGGTTAAGTCACCCTGCGGCGCCCGGGATTCGAACACTCAACCTTTTGCGAGAGGAAGAGTGCGCGCTCCAGCAGCGCCACCCGGGCGGTTTTATCTTTACGTTATTTCAAAATCCAAAGACTCAATCGTATGGATATATAAAATACAGGACCTCCAATGTACCATGCACCTAAATTTACATATAGTAGTGTCCAACTTTTACCCGTAACAAGCCATTTATGGGATGTCATAAGGCTGTCGTGCAAATTAAGAGAAGTACTATTTCATTCTACAAGGATCAAGATCAAATGAATCTTCGCTACGGTTCTATGAAACCTTCTGTAATAGCAGAGTATACAGTGTATAAAACATGAATAAAAAAGATGACTTATGAATTGTGAAACAATGTGTTGGTGTACGTTATTCCACATAGAGAAATAATACACAATCCGACTAAGTAAGTCGAAATATTGACAACATAGCTGCCTCTCCCTAAGTTACCAATTTGCCGGCAAAAGGACACTATAAGTGCTATAACTTGTGTACGACGCTCACTTTGGTGCCATAACTTTTTTTCGGATCATTTTGGTGCCAAGTCGGAGGAAAAACGATCACTTAAGTGTCATAACTTTTTTTTGGATCACTTTAGTGCTAAAATTTTTTAAAAACGATCACTTAAGTGCTAAAATTTTTTAAAAACAATTATTTAAGTGCTAAAATTTTTGAAAAACGATCACTTAAGTGCCAATCTCCGGCGAGACTCCGGCGAGCCACGTCAGCTTCAGAAATTAATAAAAAAAATGCCACGTCAGATTTCCGACAAAAAATTGTGTACGGCACCGGAATTGGCATTTAAGTGATCGTTTTTCAAAAATTTTAGCACTTAAGTGATCGTTTTTCAAAAATTTTAGCACTAAAGTGATCCAAAAAAAAGTTATGGCACTAAAGTGAGCGTCGTACATAAGTTATGGCACTTGTAGTGTACTTTTGCCCCAATTTGCCTTTACTGAACCAAGATAGAAATCAAGTACAGTACGGCAGCCATGTTTATTTTCTTAAATTTCTCTTTTCAAATTTAGTTTTCTTGGTAATTATTGTATACATTTTGGCATAATCGAATGATTAATTTCACTTTTCAGAATCTAAATTATTTTTAATGGAAAAACACAGAAAAACTATGAAAAAGATTGTACATTATTTATACAAAAACGATATTTACATATATAAGTCAAGGTCCTTATGTTTTGCTGAAGTTTTCATTTTGTAAAGAAATGTTTTAAAAATAAGCTTTTTCAGGGAAAATAATTCGATTTTCAAATGTTGGCTGGATTACAAAAAATGAGCTAGAAATCATTTTTTCATACTTGCTATAAAAAAAAAGGTCGAGAGTCTTAAGTCTGTGTCAGTGTGGCAGAAACCCTAGTTCGAATGTTTGGGTTTCGAGATTGGGCATTGCAACTAGAAAGGCCAATGAGGATAGAGATCTAGATGCATTCCTGAAGATTATTTTTGGTTTGGATAAAAGCCACCAAAAATCTCAAATGATTCCTATCGTGACACGTTTACCTTAAATTTATTTTGTGACATCAAAAATCTCAAAATTATACCTGTGTGACACATTACCCTTTCTCAAAGTTCCGTCAATGAAAAATATTTAAAATCTGCCTATGTGAACGCCATAAAAAGTAAATAATGTTGATATGACACCCACGTTACTTAAGTACAATAAAAGCGACGTTGTTTTGGCTAAAAAATTATTTGACGGAATATTAACACTGGGTAAATGTGTCATATAGGTACAAGTTTGAGATTTTTTATGTCACACGAAAAAGTTTAGGGGGAATGTGTCACAGTGAGTATAGTTTAGAGTTGTTGATGTCACAAAAAAAGTTTACGGTAAATGTATCATAATAAGCATAGTTTGAAATTTTTTTGTGACTTTTTTCTATTTGGTTTTTGAAAAGGTAAAGAATTTTGGAACTTCAAGAAGACAATTATGAAAAACGGACTCGTTTTTATAAGCAAAGTTAGACAACGAAAAATGGAATAAAATATATTATAGTAGCCTTGTTTTTTTTCGGCAAATCAATGTATGTAAGTCATTTCAAAAAATTCACTTCTACCCCCACCGTGATCACTGACTCTATGTGCGTCCTGGCAACTGGGTCTAACCTTTGAAATCATGCCATTGAAGGCCGTAATTTTAAACACCAACCAGCAAAAATATATATTTGATAAAATAGTCAGTTTGTTACGGCATCATAATTTCTAAAATTCACCAAAGATGTCCAAAACTAACAACTAGACGAACAAGTAATTTCAAACATATTAAACTATCTAAACTCATGCCCAAAATTTCACTATCAAAATTTCCCGCTAATAATGCAATACTCTTGCCCTATTTGCTAGTTGAAGAACCTAAAAAGTATTTGAGATAAATAATATGAGCAACCGCAATCTAGTGAATAGTACATATTTTTTCTAAGTAGATTAAACATCCACTATGCACATTTATAAAATGGTTAATACCGTGAAAAACTCCAAATTGATACATTTATAATAATTTTACCCAAAACTAATTTTTTTATCACCAAAAATTCTAAACTAGTACACCTGTAATAATTTTATTCCAAACTAATATTTTGACCACTAAAAACTTCAAATTAGTATATTTGTGACAAATTTACCATCTGTTAGTTTCCGTGAAATTTGGTTAATACCTCAAAAAATCACAAACTAATACACCTATGACAAACGAAGGGTAGAACATAAAACTAGCACATCAATCAACTGCTGCATCTCATTTAACAAAGCAATTTGACAGTAAAATTTAACGAAAATAAATTGAGGGTAAAATTGCCACAGGTGTATCAGTTTGGAGTTTTTTGTGGTCACAAAATTAGTTTGGGATAAAATTATCACAGGTGTACAAATTTATAGTTTTTCGTGGTATTAGCCATTTATAAAATAAAAAAATAACCTTACCAAAAAAAACCATTTATAAAATAATATAATTCATTTATTTCAAATCCAGTAAATAATATACGTATAATATAATAGATCAGTTATATCACTTCAACAATAGTTTACACCTATCAAATCAATTAACAATATAAAATCATACATCAATGGTCTATTCTATTTATTAATCTTTATCAAATCATACATTATCAGTTCATTCTATCGATCAATCTAGTGCTCAATGTCCAACAATGGTTACGCTTAACGCCACGTGACAAAGGCAACCAAGATTCTCCCTTGACTAGGTCTCTATCTATATCAGCTACTGGCTCGGCCCAAAAGAATATCTTGAAAATAGTATGCATACTCAATCCCACAATGGGTTCTAAACAAAAATTTGAGAGCATAAACCTTTAACTCACCCTCCAATAACCCACAAAGCAAATCCAAAATCTATATCATATATCCGATTCCCTAACCAAAAGATAACCTTTCACAACTCTCTTCAACAATCAATGTATACCTTTTGTGAAGCATTTCTCAAATTATTGCAAAATTCATTTTACATACCAAATTCGCAAAGCAATAAGCTTTCACAATATCTTTCATAAAAGGTTTCTGAAAACATTTGTAAATAATCAAAAAGTAATAATACCTGCTTCGACTTTATGCAATAAATATGCTATTTCTTAATTCGTAATATATCAGGCCACCATAACTTTTAATACATGAGTTCAAAAGTTTATAAAAGAAATAACATCACTCACCTCGAATTGCAAAATCTGACAATGTAAGCTACTCAATTAGCCAATGACTTCAAATTCTATCAATGAAGGAAAAAATGGGTATCTAAGCATATAATTATCTTAATTAAGGCTCGACTAAGCTCAAATCAACAGCAACAAAACAACTACAACGCGCCATCAAAAAGCTTGCCATGTTAGGCACTATTAGTGTCCGCTACACATAGCTCACATGCTAACTTTGGTTGCCACAACTCTTCATTGAACTCCAATTCAAGCGAGCTTACTGTCAAAATAAAACCTTTTAGAAGTACTAAAAAAACCTAAATTTAACCAACCCAAAAATGTACCCAGCAAACTAAAACTATAATGGTTCAAATTTACAACTCAACTGCGAAATTTTCTTCGATTAAATGAATAGAGGGTTTGAATTTTTATCAGGCACTACGAAACGGAGTTAATCCTGCTTGTCAAAATGTTAGAAGTGCGCACATGTAGCTTTTTCTCTTTTGTTTCGTGCTTCCTCTGTTTCATCTCTCTTTATTCTTTTACAGTTATAATTGGGCCGAGGGGCTGGCCTAATTAGATTTTTTAAGTTTTAAGGCCCATATATTACACTCTGCTATATTGCATTCTTGAAATTTGAGCATACCTCAACTTTCAAATAAATGAGCACACTTGGAACTTGCCTCCTCTTGAGCTCCCAAGTGGCCTCACTCTCAATGTAACTTTCCCATTGAATATTCACATAAGGAACAATCCGGTGTCATAACATTTAATCTTTCCTTTGGACGATGCAAACGGGCTGCTTCCACTTCTACTTAAGTATGTTAGGAGGCTGCAATTGCCCACCATTTTTTGAATGTAGGTCTCTTGAAATCAGGCCATTTTACTCGCGTCACCAAAACTAGTCATCGGCTAACTGAACAGGCACTGATGTTGAACTTGAAGTATGAAAGGACCTAGGGACTAGGCGTCCACACTTGGTATCTTAGTGGATGAAACTAGAAATCTAGTAGTTCGATCAAGGATTGAAGTCCCTGATGCTAAAAATAAATTTGGGTTAATACCACAAAAAACTCCAAAGTAGTATATATGTGCTACATTTATCCAAATTAATTTTTGTGTCACAAAATTTCTGAACTAGTACACTTATTAAACTAATACACACGTGCCACATTTACCCTAATCTAATTTTTATGTCACCAAAAATCTAAAACTTTTGCAACCGTGCCACATTTACCCAAAACTAATGCACTCGTGCCACATTTATCCTAAAAAAAATCTTAGATTTATTGCAATTTGGGGTAAATGTAACACGAGCATATCGGTTTGAGATATATGTGGCATGAGTGTACCAGTTTGGGATTTTTAGTAACGTAAAAATTAGTTTGGGGTAAATATGGCATAAGTGTGTCAGTTTGGGTGTTTTTGTGATAGAAAAATTAATTTGGGGTAAATGTGCTATGGATCTACAAGTTTAGGGTTTTTGATGATATTAGACCAAAATTATTTTTTGGTGAATTTATTTTTCATCTATCTTCCCAAGTGCTAGGTTTGAATGTAGCAAATTCTATTTTCAGACCGCTCCATTTGTCATTTAGAACCATCTGACCACACCTGAAGCCACCGTTCTATAAATGGAGTCTTACTCGATGCACGGCTTGGCAATTCTACGGTGGTAAAATTAAATTCCACTTTGTCCAATTAAAAAGCAGCATCTTCCATTCAACAATCAAGGGCAGTGTTGTAACTGCGTTGAACGACACCTCAGTTCGCTCAAGATTTCGACTATATCCTCAAACCATTTATCATCACTCTTCCATGTTACATCAATCTATATAAGTACATAATTATATGGCCCCCTTAAGTATTGCCTCCAAGTGTACCATCTAGGATTGAAGTTTGGTAGAATTGATTTCTCCATAGAAGTAGCTACCTACTCTGCAAAAAAATAAATTATCGCTTAATTGTGAAGTTGAACATTAACTTTACTTTTATGTCTCCAATTAAATCCATTATCTAAATTATTAATTAAAAAGATAAATGGCATTAAAATTTGGTGACTCTATTGTAATCCCTATTTTATATTACTCAAAACTATAAATCTTTGGAGGGAACAACCAGGCTGATTTAACCTGGGAATTGAGCTTATCCAACCGTTTAGGCTAGTTCACATGGGGACCAGATAGACTACGGTTTTTAGCTCCTTTTTGGAAATGGGTTACGAACTTGGAAAGCCTAGGAAATCTATCAATGCCTCAACCACTATATTACAGATTGCTAATGGTATTTTTTCTTAAAATAATAATCATATTACTTAAATTTAGGCCTGGCTCCCAAGTTGGTCTTGAACCGGTCTATCTGGTTTAATGCTGGTTCTCAGTTTCAAAAAATGAGAATCGACTATGACCAGGTAAGTTCGGATTTTAATCTAAAATCTACCCATTTTGTAACCGATCATACCTAATAAATTTATAGACACATATAAAGGTAATGCATCTAGCCATCTCTCAAACATTTGAGGACAAATAGAAAAAGGTTTCTTAGAGTACCACATTGGATTTTTGTATGGTATATGCAAATTGTATATACTTGTGACATTTAAGGAGTCATTTAAATCTAATTAAATGGTGTTAAAGAGTGTAGACTTAAATGGCACAGATCAAAATTTTCAATTCTGATGGTAATTCCTCAGTTAAACTTGACAAACATTTCCCACATTAAAGCAATTGCAAAAATTTCAATAGTTTTCTTTTTCTAAGATTGTTTTGCAGAAAATGAATGATTTGGAATATATTTTCTTAAAAATGATGCTTGTATGGCTTACAAAAACAAATAAACGAAAATATTTCATTGTCCATGAAATGTTTAAACATGAATTGATGTTGATAATGAAAATATTTTCCATTGACTAATTATTTTAAGTAATACAAGTTATCATTTTTAGAAAAACGTTTTCCAAGTTGTTCATTTTCTGCCAAACAAAAAGAGCCAAAGTGGCACAGGCCTGCTCACCGGCTTATCCAAAAACAAATTAACAGCTTTCTTTTGACGACCCAACGGAGTTCATCTTGTCATCATCAAAATCCAAGCAACCACATTCCTTTCAAACATTTCTCAAATGCCTTACGAGCTGAAACCGAATCACCACCGCCCTTTGCAAACATGTCAATCAGTGCACACCCAACACACAAATCGGAATCAAGATAGCTGCTTTTGATTATAAACGCGAAAAGTGTATCACCAATTGATACATTCTTTTTTTTTTTTGATAACCCAGGGAACCCCCGCATGGCCGACAGCCGGGGAGTAAACCCTGGGGGCGACACGTGCTAGCCACCACACACGTGCCACCGGTTAAGTCATCCTGCGGCGCTCGGGATTTGAATACTCAACCTTTTGCGAGAGGAAGAGTGCGCGCTCCAGCAGCGCCACCCAGGCGGGTGGTACCAATTGATACATTCTCCGGAACTGAATAAACCCGAATAACCACCGTGAAACAATAATCTTTAACAGAAAAACCATCTTTGAGCATATGAACCAAAGGATCGACCACTTCAAACTCCATGCGATTTTAGGAATTGCAACAGATCATGGAACTCCAATGAACGAAGTCTTTTGTCATTCTGAGCCTGGCTTGAGCTGGGACCGAGCGAAGGTGCGATGGACGCGTCTCCCGAGCACCTATGCATGTGCTGAGAGATGGGGTGAGACTATTTTTCCGCCTGCCTTCACTATAACCATGCAATATTACGTTGATTATTGAAGAACATACACTTTTTACACCACATTTAGTCAAGCATGAATAAATAATACTCTTCGTTCTTCCTCTCATTCCTAATATACGAGTTATCACCCATCTAATCTGTTTCACGATATTAGTCCTTACTTTTCTCCAGTGAAACCGGCGTAGAACTGCCGGGGTAGAGCTGAGAACTTTCAAAAGCTCAGGGTCAATAACATGCATAGAGATGATACGGTCGTTAAAGTGCAGGGGTAGAACTGAAATATTGCGAAGTTCGCGGTATGAAAGTAAAAACGACTGCAGTCGTTATAAAAAGGTGGTGACAGTTGAGCACAATGCAAGTCCATCTCCAAACTCCGCAACGAAAAATCAACTTTCAGTTGCTCTTTAGTCACTTCGTCTTCTCCGGGTCTTTCTCTCTCCTTAACAAGTTTTTGCTGCAAGTTCTTGGTTCCATGGCTATCATATATAATCATCATGAATTATTTTATTCTTGTTATATTTGATTGCAGAAAGTGGCTCTCACTATAGAATAATGGCAGTCCCGGACCCAAACGCTCGGTCAATGGAAGGCGGCATATATCTTGCAAATGAAGTTCTTGACCGAGTGAGGCACAAGTTTTATCATATTTGGCATTCATGTTTCATGCTACATTGCATCAAGATTGCCAAGTTTCTTCAAATTAAAAGGATCTTTAATTGCATCATGTATTTTTTCTTTCCGAGTATACTTGTAGACCCACTATTTGATCGAGAAGTGCATTCAGCTGTACATGGACCGTGATGAAACAGCCCGAGCCATAGAAATTCATGCCACGATCGACCGCCGCATCATATATATGGGTGAGAGATCATCTTTTTGGCCTGATCAATGAGTAATGCTAAGAACTAGTCCGGTTTGTGTATTCTGATTGATTCTAGTCCTGTTTACCCTTGGTTTCTCGTACGGGTTATATCTTTATATATGAAGATTCTGAACTTGTTCATCGAACTCCAGTTTGGGATAGATTGGAAAAATTGAATCAACAGTTTTTGTCATGCCCCGAATCCCCCGTCGAGCCCGCGACATCCCGCTTAGGTCGAACGGTTGCGACGTCCCAGGTTATCGCCGACCTCATACTCTGTATGCACTGGTACTTCAAAACGTACTGGTGGTGGTGGTGGAGGGTTCATCACTCAGATCAGGGTTCTGAAAATTGTTGATTTACACAACCATGAGATTATATCTTAGCAAGTACACTCCTAAACCCAACTTAGGCTATCACGTACCTCCAAACAATTATAGAACACATTCACACGCGCCAAAACAAGCAACAGCAGGCATATTACACACAATCACACGCATATGCAAATTCCCACGTCGTGCGTCCCTTTCGTTCTCATCATCACTTTCCACATTCCTCGTCAGTGACCCGCGTAAACGTACACGCCTCAGGTACACTGCGACCACTTATCACTTCTCACACCACTTGCCAGTGTCCCGCGTAAACGTACACGTCTCAAGTACACTGCGACCACTTATCACTTCCTACACCACTCCCTAGTGTCCCGCGTAAATGTACACGCCTCAGGTACACTGTGTGGTCGTGAGCTATTTTAGCCTATTTATTAGGGATTTTTTATTATATAGATTTCTTCCTAGTATAGAATCCTTCCTATTGTATATCTCCTAATTAGGGTTGTCATGTGTCCTATATATATAACAGGATTGAGCATTGTAAATGTACAGAAAAAAAATATTCATTGAATAGAAAAAGAAGAGCCTTTTTCTACATGGTATCAGAGCCCTAGGGTTTGATTCTTGGGGTACTGTACGTCAATCATCGATTACGGCGGTCCCGCTTTCTTTCTCTACTGCGCCGTCCAACCTGCGTCTTACTCGATCTTCATCGCAATTCAATTTGGGAAGTTGATTTCATGGCCGATAAACAGCCGATTGTTGCAACTGACCAAGCGGATGCTAGTGCCTCTGCTACGGATGCTAGTGCCTCTGCTACTGCCATTTTGGCAGACCTAACCGCTGCGATGAAGCAGCTCTTGACCCAGCAGGCCGTGCCGTCGCGCATTGAGCCTCCTGTTGCACCGATTGCTGTCAAGCTTGATGGCAAAAATTATGGCGTATGGTCCCAGGTTGTTGAGATGTATGTCTCGGGCAAAGACAAACTGGGCTATTTGAATGGTGATTCTCCGGAGCCCCCTCCTACTGATTCGTCGTTTAGACAATGGAAGACCGATGATTCTACGGTGAAAGGTTGGCTTATCAATTCTATAGACCCAGCCTTAATACCAAACTTTATTCGATTTCCTACTGCCAAAGCTGTATGGGATGCTGTGGCAACGACCTTTTTTTGATGGATCTGACACCTCTCAAATCTATGATATGAAGAGGCAGGTTTCTCGGTTGAAGCAAGGCGGAGGACCTATCGAGAAATATTACAATGATCTTCAAGGGCTCTGGCGGGAGATTGATTTCCGCCGTCCTAATCCTATGCAATGTCCGGCCGACATTCTGAAGTACAATGCCATTGTCCATGAAGATCGAGTTTATACTTTTTTGGATGGTCTCGATGACCGCCTGGATAATGTTCGTGCTGATGTTATGAAGATGGATCCATTTCCCACTATTGAGCAAGCTTATGCCCGAGTCAGGCGAGAGGATATGCGCCAATCTGTCATGCTCTCCACCCCTGTCGAGGTCACCTCTGGTTTTGCCATGGTGTCACAACGAGGCAAGGTTGATCAGTTAGTGCTTTCTGCCCGGGGACCTCGCCCTAAACCTGGTATGCCAATTCAATCTGAGGGATGCTCTCACTGTGGGAATCCTAAACATACAGCAGCATCTTGTTTTAAACTGCATGGTTATCCGGACTGGTGGGATGATTTTCAGACCAAGAAGAATAAACCAGGCTCCCAAAAGGGGCGGAATGGAGGGCAAGCCTCCTTAGTGACTAGCGGCTTGTCATTAATTCCCATGGAGCCTGAATTTGCTAATGCCGAATCTCTTGAAGGTAATTGTGGGTTTGTCTTTGCTAATGGACATGGTGATGGTCATCATGGGTGGATAATTGATTCTGGGGCTACAGATCATATGACTCCGGAATCTGGTGACATTCTTACAACTACTACACCACGTCGAGATCACATTTACAATGCTAATGGACATAGCTTTCCTGTGATGGCTGCTGGGCGTGTGTCTATCACGCCTTCTCTCTCTCTATCTCATACCTTGCTTGTTCCTTCATTGTCTAATCGTCTGTTATCAGTTGGACAGCTTACTAGTGAGTTGAACTGTGTTGTGCTTATGTACCCTGATTTTTGCCTATTTCAGGACATTCTCACGAAGGAGATTATTGGGCGTGGTACTAAGAGGGAGGGGCTGTATTTCGTGGATGAAATTACTTCTGGACGAACCTATCATTCTCGTGGACAGTTAGCTCAAGAGAAGGAACTTTGGTTATGGCACCATCGGTTAGGTCACCCATCCTTTGGGTATTTACGGCATTTGTTTCCCAAGTTATTTCATGGTCTATCGAACTCTGGTTTTCAATGTGATACATGTATTTTGGCAAAGAGCCATCGCACTTGTTTTCCTCCCAGTTTGAATATAAGTTCTACTCCTTTTTCCTTAATTCATTCTGATGTATGGGGTGCATCTCCTATTACTACTGTATCTGGGTTTCGATGGTTTATCATCTTTGTTGATGATTGCACACGTATGACTTGGCTATATTTGATGAAACATAAGAATGAGGCTGAAGCTATCTTTCGGACTTTCCACCGTATGATTCAGACTCAGTTTGGGGCCAAACTTCTGGTTCTTAGGTCTGATAATGGTGGCGAATACTTAAGTAAACCTCTTGCAGCTTATTTTCAAGAACATGGTTTGATACATGAAACTTCTTGCCCTCAGACTCCTCAGCAGAATGGTGTTGCTGAGCGCAAGAATCGCCATCTTCTTGAAACCACTCGAGCACTCTTGGAGGGTAGCCATGTTCCCCATCGTTTTTGGGATTCTGCCGTAGTTACAGCTGCTTATTTGTTGAATCGCATGCCTTCCCGCATTCTGAGCTATCGCACGCCAATGCAGGCACTTGCTGCTCATGTGTCTCTTCCTTCAGTTCTTACATTGCCTCCTAAGGTGTTTGGGTGTGTCGCTTATGTCCATCTTCACAAAAATCAGCGGACCAAACTTGACCCTTGTGCAGTCAAATGTGTGTTTCTTGGTTATGGCCCTTCTCAGAAAGGGTATCGATGTTATGATCTTGCTGAGAAGCGCACGTATGTCACCATGGATGTAACATTTATCGAGACGGAGTCCTATTTTCCTTCCCCCAAGTGTCCTGTTCAGGGGGAGACTAGTTGTAGAACAAGACATTGGTGGGAGGTAGGAATTGCCGGAGCGACGGATGGGTGCGCACAGCCACGTGATTCTGAGGCTGTACGTGATTTTGAGGCTGTTGAAGCTGAAGATTTTGAGCTATTGCCGCATGATTCTGAGGCTGCACGACCAGACAACACTGAATTGCTGCATGAGATCGAACAGATGTCAACAGATGCAC
This sequence comes from Syzygium jambos, assembly GCA_031216235.1. NCBI lineage: Eukaryota > Viridiplantae > Streptophyta > Magnoliopsida > Myrtales > Myrtaceae > Syzygium > Syzygium jambos. The sequence continues at coordinate 21,462,483 of CM062226.1, forward strand.
AGATGCAACAGCTGCAACAGCCCTCCTTATCTTCGCCCTCTTCGCCCTCTTCAGTACCACTCCAAGCTCCTGAGAATGTACCTGAGGTAAGTACTTCTACTGTACTTGATTCTTTTGAAGATACTGATATGCTTACTGGTTATAAGCTGCCCGATAGGCATAATAGGGGTAAACCACCGAATCGATATTCTCCAGATGTAGAGGACCGCCGGTCTCGATACCCTATTGCAGACTATGTGTCTGCCAAGAGGCTGTCCACACCACTACAAGCCTTTGTGTTTACAATTTCCTCAGTTCAAGTTCCAAACAGGGTTGAAGAAGCCATGAAGGATCCGAAATGGCTTCAAGCGATGGAGGCAGAGATGAAGGCGTTGGAGAAAAATCAAACTTGGAAACTTGTGGAACTACCAAAGGATAAAAAGCCGGTTGGATGTAGGTGGGTGTTCACAGTCAAACATAAGGCAGATGGCACTATTGAGAGGTATAAGGCGCGACTGGTAGCTAAAGGGTATACACAGACTTATGGGGTGGACTATCAGGAAACATTCTCTCCAGTTGCAAAGTTAGACACTATAAGAGTGTTGTTATCTCTAGCTGCAAACTTGGACTGGCCTTTGCATCAATTTGATGTGAAGAATGCATTTCTTCATGGGGATTTAGAGGAGGAGATCTATATGGAGCTTCCACCTGGATACAAATGCGCGGATAAGCCGAACATGGTTTGTAAGCTGGAAAGATCATTGTATGGGTTGAAGCAGTCCCCTCGTGCATGGTTTGGTCGCTTTAGCTCAGCTATGAGAGGGTATGGATACTCCCAAAGTAACTCAGATCATACTTTGTTCTTAAAAGGTGCTCAAGGAAGAATGACAGCTCTTATCATATATGTAGACGACATGATTATTACAGGCAATGATAGTGCAGAGATTATAAGACTGCAGGAATTATTATCTAGGGAGTTTGAGATGAAGAACTTGGGAGGTCTGAAATATTTCTTGGGAATCGAGGTTGCTAGGTCAAAGAAAGGGATTTACTTGTCTCAGCGGAAGTATGTTCTTGATCTTTTGACCGAAGTTGGCATGCTAGATTGCAAGCCTGCAGACACTCCTATGGTACAAAACTGTAAGCTTGGAGAGTACCCTGATCAAACGCCTACTAGTAAAGAGAAATACCAAAGGTTAGTAGGTCGATTGATTTACTTATCACATACACGTCCTGATATTGCTCATGCAGTAAGTGTGGTAAGTCAATTCATGCATGCACCTAGTGAGGAACATATGAGTGCTGTGTGGCGCATCATTCGATATTTGAAGTCAGCCCCAGGAAAGGGGTTACTATTTGCAAAGAATGGCCACCTTGAAATAGAAGGTTACATAGATGCAGATTGGGCTGGAAGTGTGACAGACAGGAGGTCTACATCAGGGTATCTTACATTTATAGGAGGCAACCTTGTTACATGGAGAAGTAAGAAACAAAAGGTTGTAGCTCGGTCTAGTGCAGAAGCTGAATTCAGAGGTGTAGCAAAGGGGTTATGCGAACTTCTATGGCTGCTAACTGAGCTTGGGTATCCACCAGGTTTGGAAATCAAATTGTTTTGTGATAATAAAGCCGCCATAAGCATTGCTCATAATCCAGTTCAGCATGATAGAACCAAACATGTGGAGATTGACAGACATTTCATCAAAGAGAATTTGGAGGCCAAAGTGATCCAGTTACCATTTGTCAAGTCTGAAGACCAGTTAGCTGATATATTGACAAAGGCTCTGTCAAGTAGAGAATTTCATTGCTCACTTATCAAGTTGGGTATCAAAGACATCTTTGCACCTACTTGAGGGGGAGTGTGGTCGTGAGCTATTTTAGCCTATTTGTTAGGGATTTTTTATTATATAGATTTCTTCCTAGTATAGAATCCTTCCTATTGTATATCTCCTAATTAGGGTTGTCATGTGTCCTATATATATAACAGGATTGAGCATTGTAAATGTACAGAAAAAAAATATTCATTGAATAGAAAAAGAAGAGCCTTTTTCTACACACTGCAACTCAACACTCAGCCTGCACCAAATGCGACAGGCCTACATGATCGGAATTCGAGCTTATGATGCCTCGGTCCAATCCCGGTCTCACCCGAGCTGATCATGCCTCAGACCGAATCTCATACTTGCTTTTTCAAGCCTCAACCTATGCCAAATGCAACAGACCTACGTGATCGCTGCCCGAGTTTATGGTACTCGGCCCGATCCCAACCTTGCACTTTCACCCCTTTCACATACTTTCCCACAATCACTTACCACACCACGATTCCTTTTTACTCATGCACACACTCTACATGCATTTACTACACGCAACTGGCCTATCATACGAGGCTCGTACACGCATCACTTCACACATAAAACATGCTCACTCAGCAATTCACATGGTCACTGTCAACAATTAATTCAATCTGGCCCAAGCGTGCATCCAACAGACATAATTAAATCAACCAATTGCACAATCACACATTTAATTTCACCACCACAACCTAATTATAATTCAAACGCACGTAAAACACAGAAATCATTATTTTTCTATGACCAAATGACCTCAAATCGATTCAGGTCCTTCACGAGACTTTCTCGCCATAAATTCTCGGTTCTAAAAATTCAACTTGCGACCCGATCGGCCCATCACAGCCCCATGAACAGTAGTTCACAGCCCACTATTATTCTGAATTTTCCAATAAAAATTTTCCAATTTCAATTCTAAGGCCCGCCACATAATTCCACTCCTAAATCATGCAATTCCGCACCTACCCTATGCCCGGTTTCATCCAAAATCGCCCGTCGATATCCGAAATCCTAAATTGGGTTTAGAGCGCGACTTACCCGCGTTCTAGACTATCGCGGCTAGAACGGAGAGCGGCGGCACTAAATCGGGAACGGCGGCGACGGTGTACGGCTCCCGGGTGGCGGCGATTGGCTTGGGCGGTGACGGTGCGGCTTGGGCGGTGACCGGTGGAGCTCACGGCCAAAGGAGAGACCGAGAGGGTGAGAGAAAGAAAAAAAAACGACGGGATGAGGGGTGGTGTGAGGCACGGCGGTGGCGTGGCAGCGATCCGGCGGACGTGACCGGCGACGGTGATGGCGCGGCGATGACGGTGAAGGGAGAGAGAGAGTGATCGGTGGAGGGGGAGGGGTTCACGGCAAGGGGGAGGGGATTTCACGAAGGAGAGGGAGAGAGGAGAGAGAGAAAGAGGTCTAGACTTCAATAGTGCCTTTGACCAAACATATCTAAGGCACAAATGACCAAAATGCCCATTGCCCCTAAAACTAATCCTTTATAAATCCTTAAGGGCAAAATCGTCACTTTCTCCATTACTCGTCGAAATCAAATTTTTTTGAAGGAATTAAGCGCACCAAAAATTGACACGTGTCACGTGCAACGTCGTCCTAACGTTCCGGCGTGACTTCCTAATTTTCCGATGTCCAATTTGGGAAAAAATTCCATAATTAAATTCTATTAAACGCAACTCGAGCGTTTCTCGAGCTAACGGGCGGTTTGCTAGGGAAATTCACAGAATCAACTCATAACTGATACTGAATCGAGTCATGTGCAAGTTCGTTCGGTGCGTGATGACCTCGATTGTCATTAAAATCGCGAATATCAATCACTTGATTCGAGGGGTACGATCGTTCGGTATAATTTCGGAATCATTCGTCAAGTCGTTTCGTAGTCCAACGGAATCACCCGCGATCCACTACTAGGACAGTGGCGAACTGACGCCTAACTATTCTTGGATCAGCCAACCGTGGCTCAAAATATCACTTTCGCGATTTAACGGTCGAAATCTACTTACGGTCGAATTTTCATTAGTCGCGCGAATTTAATTCCCCTATTAGCCTTTCCCTAATGGTTAGCATTCCCAGGAATGATCAGTTCCGGGCGAGAATTTACTGCGAGCACATCTCATAAAACTCAATTATTCAATAAATTCCAATTGACGGAAATTTCGGAATGTCACAATCTTCCCTTCTTATAAAATTTCGTCTTCAAAATTTACAATCTTACCACTACTAAAAATTTATAATTATTACCGCTACTCAAACAACTGGGGGTACTGACGTTGCATCATTTCTTCGCTTTCCCACGTTGCGCCTTCAATCACGTAGTGCTCCCAAATAACTTTTACCATCGGGATCGTCTTATTTCTCAGAACCCGTTCTTTCCGATCTTCAATCCTGACCGGTCTCTCGACATACGATACCTTATCATCCACTTCTATCTCTTCGTAATTCAACACGTGCGTTGGGTCCGGTTCATACTTCCTCAACATCGATATGTGAAATACATTATGTACCTGCGACATATTTGGCGGTAACGCGAGGCGATACGCCAAATCTCCAATTCTTTCCAACACCTCGAAGGGTCCCACGTACCTCGGACTCAATTTCCCCTTCTTACCAAACCAGGACAATCCTCGCATGGGCAACACTTTTAGAAATACGCGATCCCCTACTTGGAATTCCAGAGGTCTTCGCCTTCTGTCTGCATAACTCTTTTGACGGCTCTGCGCTGTCTTCAGCCTTTCATGAATGATCTTAACTGCTTCAATCGACTACTCAACTAACTCTGGCCCTGTTATAGCTCGTTCTCCCACTTCGTTCCAACACACGGGCGTTCTACAAGCACGGCCATATAGCGCTTCAAAGGGCGACATTCCAATACTTTGCTGAAAACTGTTATTGTAAGCAAATTTCACTAAAAACAGTTGCTCTTCCCATTTACCTTGAAAATCCAGCACACACGCCCTGAGCATATCCTCTAGGGTCTGAATCGTCATTTCAGACTGGCCATCTGTCTGAGAATGGTAAGCTGTACTGAACTGTAACTTAGATCCTAACGTCGTCTGCAGACTTTTCCAGAAATTAGCGGTAAACCTAGGATCACGATCCGATGTTATAGACACTGGTACCCCATGCAGGCGAACTATCTATTGCACGTACAACTCTGCATACTGTTCTAACGCGAAATCCTTTCCCACTGCCAAAAAATGTGCCGACTTAGTTAATCTGTCGACAATCACCCAAATGGTGTCATGACCTCTTTGACTTCTCGGCAATCCCGACACAAAATCCATGGTTATATGCTCCCACTTCCGCTCTGAGATTTTCAACGGTCACAACAATCCTCCAGGCTTACAATGTTGCGCTTTCACATGCTGACACGTCAGGCACTTAGCCATATGCTTAGCAATATCTGATTTCATACCATTTCACCAATAATATTGCCTCAAATTCCTATACATTTTAGTACTACCTAGGTGAATACTGTACTGACTACGATGCGCTTTAGATAAAATTTCTTCCTTAACTCCCGTATCGTCTGGCACACATAACCGTCCTCGAAATTTCACTACACCGTCCTCGGATATCTGAAAATTCGGTCTTTTCTTAGTAACGTTCGTCCCAACAATCTTCTGTATCTCTCGGTCCGTAGACTGCAAAGCTTTAACTTTAGCCTGGATCTCCGGCTCAATCCTTAACGTAGCTAACAGACTCGAGACTTGACTTACTTCAAATTTGAACTCCGAGTCTCGCACATTCTCCAACAGAGTCCACTCCTTGACCATCAAATGCGTGATGCTTGATTTCCGACTCAACGCATCCGCTACTCGATTTGCCTTTCCGGGGTGATATAAAATATCATAATCATAATCTTTTAACAATTCCATCCAACGTTGCTATCTCATATTCAACTCTTTCTGCGAAAATAAATACTTGAGGCTCTGATGGTCAGTATAAATCTGAAATTTTTTTCCGCATAAATAATGTCGAAAAATTTTCAGGGCAAACACTATTGCGGCCAACTCCAAGTCGTGCGTCAGATAATTCAGTTCGTGTGGCCTCAACTGCCTGGATGCGTAGGCTACCACTCGCCCATGTTGCATCAATACACACCCTAACCCTTTCAACGATGCGTCACTATATATTTCGTATCCTCCAGGTCCTGATGGAATCGTCAACACTGGTGACGTTATCAATCTCTGCTTCAACTCCTGAAAACTTCCTTCACACTGATCTGTTCACTCAAATCTCGTTTCCTTTTTCAATAATTGCGTCAACGGTATTGCTATTGATGAAAATCCTCCCATGAAACGGCGATAATATCTAGCCAAACCCAGAAAGCTTCGAACTTCCGTTACCGTTGTTGGTCTAGGCCACTTCGTTACAGCCTCAATCTTCGCTGGATCCACAGAAATTCCTTCTTCCGAAATTACATGACCTAGAAATGCTACTTGACTAAGCCAAAATTCACACTTGCTAAACTTAGCGTACAGTGCATTCTTCCTCAAAGTCTGCAACACTCTATGCTGATGAAATTCGTGCTCCTCCCGGCTTTTCGAGTACACCAGTATATCGTCAATAAAGATAATCACAAACTGATCTAAGAATTCCTTAAATACCCTATTCATTAGATTCATAAAGGCAGCAGGGGCGTTCGTCAATCCGAACGGCATCACCGTAAATTCATAATGCCCGTATCTCGTCCTGAATGCCGTCTTCGGTACATCCTCCTTCCTAATTCTCAACTGATGATGCCCCGTTCTCAAGTTAATTTTAGAGAACACCGAAACTCCTTGTAACTGAACAAACATATCGTCAATCCTTGGCAAGGGATACTTATTTTTAACTGTCACCTGATTCAGCTGCCTGTAATCTATACACAATCTTAACGATCCATATTTTTTTCTTACAAATAAAACCGGCGCTCCCCATGGAGACGCACTGGGACGAATAAACCCCTTATCTAACAACTCTTGCATCTGCACCTTTAATTCCTTTAATTTCAATAGCGACATTCTATAAGGTGCCTTCGAGATTGGCTCAGTTCCAGGTGCCAACTCGATTACAAACTCCATTTCCCTTTCCAGCGGTAATCCCGGTAATTCTTGAGGAAACACATCGGGATATTCACACACTACTGCTATATCCTCAAGTTTCGGCTCTTCAACCGTCAAATCCATTACTGCAGCTAGAAATCCTTGACATCCTTCATTCAACAATTTTGCCATTTCCACCGAGGATATCAACGGAATTGAGGGTCCTCCTCGACTTCCTACAAATTTAAATTCCGGATGTCCAACAGGATTAAATTGGATCACCTTGCTATTGCAATCTATTACGGCCCTCTGCTTAGACAACCAATCCATCCCTACTATCATATCAAAGTTATACATATCTAGAACCGCTAGATCAATCATTTCCTCCCTATCCCCAATCACAATCTTGCAGTTTGGACACCCCAACGAAATCAACATTTTATCATTTAAGGGAGTCGTCACACATAGCACAACATCAAGCAATTGCGGTTCTATTCCCACTAACTCCACAAACTGTTTTGATATAAAGGAATGCGATGCTCCAGGATCAAATAAAGCATACGCAGCATGGTTGAACAGAGAAATCGTACATGTGACAACTCCTGGTGCGTTCTCAGCTTCTCTTCTGGTCATGGCATACACTCATCCTTGTGCCGGTGGCCTATTCTGATTTGCTGTCTAGGCCTCTCCAGTTTGATTCCCGTTCCGAGGCGGTGGCAATACAGGCAATCTAATTTGCCCGAGATTGGGGCAATTCCTTATGTGGTGACCAAATCCTCCACATCCAAAACATGCTCCACCCCTGGGTTGGACAAGGCCCGTTTCCATGTCGACCTCCACAAATCCTACACGGACCATTCCCAATCCGAATTAGTTTTCCAATATTTCTTTTAACTGGTGGAGTAAAACGCCTATTATCCACCATTGGCCTCTTTCCAGGATTACGGTTATTCCAACCCTGGACAAACCTCGATCCAGATGCGGCGGCTCTATCCATTTGATTCCGCTCAAGAATCTGGGCCCTATCAAATATTTCCTCATACATGCTCAGGTTTACCAGCAACAACTGGCTGCGAATATTAGCCCTCAATCCATCCCGAAATCTTCGCGCCTTATCCTTGGGATGCTCCACCATTCTCGGCGCAAACTTCGACAGTCTCGCAAAATTCCGCCTCATACTGATCTACTGTCATCAGACCCTGACGGAGTCTCATAAACTCAGCTAACTTCCTTTCCCTGGCACTGGCTGAAAAAATACTTTTCGTAAAACCTCTCAGTAAATGCAGCCCAATTCCGAGCTGTACCTTCCGGAAAAATCCTATCTTTGGTGGCTTTCCACCAATCATTTGCATTGTCCTGCAACTGATATACTGCCAGAGTTACCCTCTCATTGCCATTACACTCTAGCACCTCAAAAGCCTTCTCGAGCTCCTCTACCCATCGATGTGCAGTCTCAGGGTCACCTTTCCCCGCAAACTTAGGTGGTTTAAATAAACTGTTCTACCAGTTGGTGCATCGGTCTATTTACAACCACTTGCCCCTGCCCTTGGTTCTCATTATTATTGACAACAGCAGCGACTTTGGCAGCTTGGGCAATCGGAGCAGCTCTTTCCTGAGTCTGTTGTTCTAATAGATTTCCGATTTGCAGTCTCAAAAGCCTTCTCGAGCTCCTCTACCCATCGATGTGCAGTCTCAGGGTCACCTTTCCCCGCAAACTTAGGTGGTTTAAGCTTCATAAACTGTTCTACCAGTTGGTGCATCGGTCTATTTACAATCACTTGCCCCTGCCCTTGGTTCTCATTATTATTGACAACAGCAGCGGCTTTGGCAGCTTGGGCAATCGGAGCAGCTCTTTCCTGAGTCTGTTGTTCTAATAGATTTCTGATCTGTTCCAACATCCTCATAACGGCTTCCATTCTAGGATCCTCAGCAGGTCTAGCTTCCACTCTAGGGTCCACTGCAGCTCCAGCATCAATCCCGAGATTTTCTATCGTTCTAGCACCCAATCCAAGGTCCTCAACTGCCCTAGCTCTAGCGCGTCCTCTACCCCGGGATCCTCTACCAGTGCCCCTCCTTAGGACTCTTCCTACTCCTCTTCCTTCGCTGCTCATCGTCACGATTTTACCACTCTACTACCTACTGTAATTCCACTCAAGAATTAGCGGTCTAAACCGACTAACTCAATCCAATCCTAAGCAGCGAATTAACACGAAAACTCACTCAACAAATAATTCCCCACTACCAATCACGACATCACAATCGCAAAAGCCTGAATACTTACCTCAGGTCCAAACGCACCTGCAATTCAATTGCAACACAACAATTGACTTATTCAAACAATCACAACAAACAATCTGGAGGCATGTGTAGCTCGCTCCGCTCTATGGCTCACTAAAGTCTTCCTAATTTCTACCCCAAAATCTCTGCTCCTTATTACTCCAAGCTTCGACCAGTCTAGATCGAGCGGTCCTCGCTCTGATACCAATTCAAACGGGGATGTCACGCCTCGAAACTCCCGTCGAGCCCGCGACATCCCGCTCAGGTCGAACGGTTGCGACGTCCCAAGTTATCGGTTTCATCCAAAATCATCCGTCGATACCCGGAATCCTAAATTAGGTTTAGAGCGCGATTTACCCGCATTCTAGATTATCGCAGCTAGAACGGAGAGTGGCGGCACTAAATCGGGAACGGCGGCGATGGTGTACGGCTCCCGGGTGGCGGCGATTGGCTTGGGCGGTGACGGCGCGATTTGGGCGGTGACCGGTGGGGCTCATGGCAAAAGGGGAGACCGAGAGGGTGAGAGAAAGAAAGAAAAAAATGACGGGACGAGGGGTGGTGTGAGGCACGGCGGCGGCGCGGCGGCCATCCGGCGAACGTGACCGGCGACGGTGATGGCGTGGCGGTGATGGTGAAGGGAGAGAGACAGTGATCGGTGGAGGGGGAGGGGTTCACGGCAAGGGGGAGGGGATTTCACGAAGGAGAGGGAGAGAGGAGAGAGAGAAAGAGGTCTAGACTTCAATAGTGCCTTTGACCAAACATATCTAAGGCACAAATGACCAAAATGCCCCTTGCCCCTAAAACTAATCCTTTATAAATCCTTAAGGGCAAAATCGTCACTTTCTCCATTACTCGTCGAAATCAAATTTTTCCGAAGGAATTAAGCGCACCAAAAATTGACACGTGTCACATGCAAAGTCGTCCTAACGTTCCGGCGTGACTTTCTAATTTTCCGGTGTCCAATTTGGGAAAAAATTCCATAATTAAATTCTATTAAACGCAACTCGAGCGTTTCTCGAGCTAACGGGCGGCTTGCTAGGGAAATTTGCAGAATCGACTCATGGCTGATACTAAATCGAGTCATGTGCAAGTCTGTTTGGTGCGTGACGACCTCGGTTGTCATTAAAATCGCGAAGATCAATCACTTGATACGAGGGGGACGATCGTTCGGTATAATTTCGGAATCATTCGTCAAGTCGTTTCGTGGTCCAACGGAATCACCCGCGATCCACTACTAGGACAATGGCGAACTGACCCCTAACTATTCTTGGATCAGCCAACAGTGGCTCAAAATATCATTTTCGCGATTTAACGGTCGAAATCCATTCACGGTCGAATTTTCTTTAGTCGCGCGAATTTAATTCCCCTATTAGCCTTTCCCTAATGGTTAGCATTCCCAGAAATGATCAATTCCGAGCGAGAATTTACTGCGAGCATATCTCATAAAACTCAATTATTCAATAAATTTCAATTGGCGGAAATTTCGGAATGTCACAGTTTTTTCCAAAATTACTACTTAAGGCAAGCGTTGATACGACAAATCGTCAGGTTCAATCAATTGCTCGAGCAACAGCGTCAAGCCATGAACTTTCCTCCTGCGCCTGGTAAGGCTCTCGTAAGACTTCACTCCACTAATACAGAATTTTACGGTTCCAATGCATAGCTTCTATCCTTCGTACCATATGGGTTCATGCATAATTTGGTCAACTTCCCGAACAAGAAAAAAAGCCCATCGCACTCAGTTCTTGCACTATATCATAAAAACGAAAGCAAGTTAATGCTCTCTTAAGAATGACTATAAAAGTTGGGTCTTGTCAAGTGTTCTTTTGAGTGAGGCTATCCGTTTATGACTGTTTGCTTCTTGAAGTTGTTTTGTGTAGACCTTGAAGTTCAGCCTATGAATTTCGCCGCCCATTAGAGGGGTCTGGCTGTCTGTACTTTGAGCACTTCATTATGTGATGTTTCAATTGTGCTTGCCCTCCTTCCACGGTGCAGCAGAGGGACAAATGTCAATGGAAGTCTCAGACACAGCTCCACAGAACGATTCTCCTGAGAGCAAAACGAACTACGAAAATGAGTAAGAAACTCAATTCTTGGGATGTTTCCGTATCTAGTCTCTCTGAGACAATTTTTTTGGTACATCTTCTACAATTAATTTTTACCTTTCTCTCCATTGCGTTGAACACTCTGGTGATTAGTTTACCTATTCGTCTTAATCTGAATGCTACTTACCTACTTTATAGGATTATTACACTTAAATCACCGGCTTGTGTACAATATTTAACTTTGCAAATTCTGTCATCTGCACTAGTTTACATGCATCATTCGAGAGTGCAAGTGGCTTGTCGGCTTATGGCATGAGGTGTGGCATAATTTTGTTTGCCTCGTCAAGTCTTGCTTCAGAGGACATGAATATTCTTTTGATAGGAATTGTATGTATAGATGGTCATAAATGCTACTGCTGATTGAACATATTGGTGGAAACAACATGATAGTCAGGGTGCGGATTCTAGTCAAAAACCTTGATTTCAGCTTCAAGTTGTGATCGTAACTCGTGCTCACAGTTGTGGTTTAAAAATTGATGATGAGCAGGACTGAATCTGACAAGCTACCTGCCACCCTTGTTGGCTCTGTTGGATCAGACGAGGTGGCAGGGCGCCCGCTCCACATCTCGTGGCTGGTGGAAGTCTTGCTCGTTCTTCATTGGAAGCACAAGGAATGAGAATAAATGCTGCATTAGACGCTGCACATATGCCGATTTCACAGGTTCCGAACTTACCGCAGGTGGCCACCAAGCTACAAACTTCAGGGACCATTTCAACCATCAAATCTAATGGTTCGGAACTTGAGCCACTTGGATATTAAGCCTGAAGGTATTCGTGATATTAAACTCTGTCTAGCTGGATATTCCGCATCATCACTCTTATTTGGTTTGGAGTTTCAACTGAATGTTCCCTGCAAAGGTCTGGCTGGGCATATTACTTGTCAGCATACTGCATAGACATGGTGGTTGTCATTTAACCATCAGTGCATTCAACTAATGGTGCATCAAATCTCATAAAAGCTTGTACATACATGCACAATTTTCGATTTACAGAATTGAGACATTCCCGAGTTAGCTTTTGGCAGCGAATTCATTCCATTTTGTGTCTCCAAACCCAGATCGAGTCGTAACTTTTGACTCTGTACTAGGAAGGTAGGTCCTTTCTTCTTTATCTGTTTCTACCAACTTTAAAAACGATGTGAAGCAAATGAAACGAGTGTGCTGAAATGCTTATTGTTTTTGTAATTGGTGAGACGATCCAAGTTTCAAGAGCAGCATGTGCTGTTGCTACCTTCTATGTATTCTTAGTCCTGATGAACGAGGTTTTGGCAGCTTCCGTCCAGGAGAACCTCTCTAATTCGGCATCAGGTCAGGACTATCCATCTGCGGATGTCTGAGTGAAGTGGATATTGCCCGTTCCTCATCAAAATTAATGTCTGGTGGAAGGTTTGCTTATTATGGAAAGTCATGCGGAGGGGACAATAGTTTGGAATATGACGCTTGTTTGGAGGTATGTGAGACAGCATCTCGTGTCTCATCATTGAGTGAACACACAAGTTCTCATTACAATTAGGGATTGAGCATTTGTAATTGTACATCATCTTTTACCCTCTGATATGATGTGTAAATTTGGTGGACCTGTTAAGTAGAGAGGATTTGAATTACTGAAGACGATCACCTTCTAAGATCAAAGTGCAAGATGTCAAATTTGAGTTTGGCTTTGCCGGTCAGTATGATGGTTAAGCTAATTCATGATGTTCAGGCTTCTGTGCGGACAATCTTATTCAATAGTAAACCTAAACAAAAATAGCGAGTTAGCGGCGCGACACTAACTAATACAGCTTCATGGGATACAATGTGTATGGACTGGAATAGAACATTACATTGATATCTAGCATCCCAAAAATTGCATGCTCCAGGAATATCCCAACGCAAAAGCATGAAATTTTACGAAATCCATTTGAGGTCTTCTGCTTGGTATATTGACAGTGGGAGTACCAAATGTAACAGTCCGGATTTTGGCCCATTTTTGGGATTTATAAAAACGTGTAATTCGTCAGTGCGCTTATAATAGAATTTCGCTCGGGAACTGATCACTCTTGGGTTCTTATTTTTAAAATTAGAAATTTTGCTAGAATCGCACTCGATCGAATTTGACCGTTATTTATACCCTGAACTTGGCAGTCGATTTCCGGGAGTTCCGGGACGAAATAAATTGGACGGTGTCGATATTATTGTGGCCAGCGTCGAAATTATCAGGAATAGTGGAAAAATGTATTGTCGAACCGGGTACGAATTTGGACTGGTAGACCTCCCTCGTAGTGTGGTTTGGGTTGTTTTATTTTGGCCGTGTGCCCTAGAGTATGATTGGGATTTATCGTGGATTATTAGGCCTTTTTCCGAAATTAAATCGGGATCGATAGGTCGATTTTTAGTTTGAACCGTGACCACTGGTTCGCGCTCGAGAGAATTTAATCAGTCCTTTTTCCCTCCTTTTTTTTTTCTCTCTTTCTCTCTCCTCTCTCTCTCTGCCGTGCTGTCCCCTCCGCGCGTCTCTTCCTCTCTCTCCTTTTCTCTCTCTCCCTTTTTCCTCTCTGCCGTGCGCGCGTTCCCCATGCGCACGTCCCCTCCCCCCTGCATGCACTCACCCCCCTGACATCTCCTTCTCTCTCCTCTCTCCTCCCTCCTTCCTCTCTTTTTTCCCCGGCGACTTGGCTGCATCTGCTTCGTTTCTGCTCCGCTTCGTTCTGTTCAGTCGATGCCGCGCGAGCCACCGTCGCGCCGTGCCGCCCCGACGCCGTCGCCGGCGAGCTCCGCCGCCGTCGCGCCTCCGCCAGCCGTCCCGACCGCTCCTCGCCGACCTCCCCCGTGTGACGCGCGCGGCAGCACCGCGAGCTCGCCACCGTTGCAGGTCGAGCTCGGAGCCGGCCCAGCCCGCCGGTGCGTCGTCCGGCCGTCGTCTCCGCCCCGTCGTCGTCGTCGCCGCGTGCCGCCTCGCCGCCGGTCTGCTGCCTCTCCTCAGCTTCTCCGTCTCTCTCTCTCTCTCTCTTTCTCTCACCCCGACCACCTCTCCCTCGTTCCAGCTCACCCCGCTGCCCACCGGTTCTGTTCTCGCCGGAGCCGCCGCCTGCGCCGGAGCTGGGGACTCCGAGCCGCCGCACGCCGCCCCTAGCGCCGCCCCAGCCCCGTCGCCCAGCTTTCTCCCTCGATTTTCGCCGCCCTCAGTCGCTGTTCAGTCCAGGCGGAAGGAGAGAGAGCAGCGTCGCCGGCTCGCCTCGCCGGTGCCGCGCCGCCCGCCGCCGTCGCCGTGCGCCGCCCGCCGCCGCTCAACTCCGACCAGCCACTCCCCTGTTTTGGGCCGGAGAGATCGCGACCCCGCCGGCGCCGTGTGACCGCCGGCTTGCTCCTGGAGCGCCGCCGCCGATTCTCACCGCGAGTCGGTAATCGGCCGCACGCTCCCGTCGCCTCGAGACCATTATTAGGCGAGTAAAAATTTCTAAACCCTAAATTAGCCTATTTGTGGAATTTTAGGGGTAAATTAACGGGGTAATTAAGCTAATTTGAGGCTTATTTGTGTGGGAAAGTGTGTGGGCTAATTATAGGATTTAATTGGGACTTAACGAGGATGTTTAGGTGTGATTTGGTGGCCATTTGAAGGCTGGTCGGGTACTGTTCACAGTAGAACCGAAAATTGGACTAATTGGTTCAAGTTGGGAATTAATCGGTTCAATCGGCGGTGGGTTGATTTTGGACATTGTATTGGTTAACTAGGACTCGTTGGAATCCTAAGGAATGATACTATTTTCGGGGTTTCAATGGTTGAGTTGGGTTGGATATATTGAGTCCTAATCGGATTGGGATTGTGTATTGCTAAGTTGGGCTTGAATGCCGGGTGAAAATGGACTAAAGTGAAATGAGTTAGGCGTACCGGCAATGTGCCGACTGAGTGGGAATTGTGATTCATTGATCTGGGCACATCGGGGTATATCAATTGAATTGAATTCCAAAGCATGTGAATTTACACATTTTGCTTGAATCGGTTGAGATAGATTACAGTCATGTACATGTCTGTTTTGGATTAAATTGTTGAGGCCATAATTGGGGGACTAGTGACTGAAATTGATTCGTCTACGGCGGGCCTTAAACGCGTTGAGATGCATTGTTTTAAATCATGTGAAATTGGTGTTGGGGTTAAGTGGACTAAAAGGAAATGGATCGTGAGTGCCGATAATGCATTGAATTCATCGAGTTTATGGATAAGTGTACTGGGCATATTGACATTGATAATTTGCTCGAACCCCATTTCTCGTGATATCGTTATTAGCGTTTCAACATGATTGAAATTGCAAGTGCTAAAAGATGCATGTATCTGATGTGATCACACTGTTGGCCTTCGGGCCGGGCCTACGGGTCGTTTTAATTAATTGTGGACCTTCGGGTCGAAACAACTGTGGCCTTCGGGTCGGGCCTTCGGGTCGAAACAACTGTGGCCTTCGGGTCGGGCCTTCGGGTCGAAACAACTGTGGCCTTCGGGTCGGGCCTTCGGGTCGAAACAACTGTGGCCTTCGGGTCGGGCCTTCGGGTCGAAACTAATGTGGCCTTCGGGTCGAAACAGTTGTGGTCTTCGGACCGGGCCTTCGGGTCGAAACAGTTGGGGTCTTCGGACCGGGCCTTCGGGTCGAAACAGTTGTGGTCTTCGGACCGGGCCTTCGGGTCGAAACAGTTGGGGTCTTCGGACCGGGCCTTCGGGTCGAAACAGTTGTGGTCTTCGGACCGGGCCTTCGGGTCGAAACAGTTGTGGTCTTCGGACCGGGCCTTCGGGTCGGTGCAGATTGTGGCCTACGGGTCGGGCCTACGGGTCGGGATAGATTATTGGCCTTAGGGTCGTGGCGTCGATATAACTGCATACTCTGTTTATATTGTTATCAAAAGTCTTACCTGCAGGATGTTATAGTGAATTGGGCCTTGGGCCCGGGTGAATTGACATTTGTTGTTGCACTGGTTCATTTAATTATATATTTGATTTACCCTCTGGAGGTACACTTTAGCCTAGTTTAGGATTAGAAATTATTACTTGCTGAGTTTATCTCACGGTTGTGGTAAAACCGAAATTTCAGATCCCCGCCCGTGAATTTCCAAGACTGGGATTTCGAGTATGAGATCGTGGAGGATGAAGTAGAGCATGAGGAATTAGGTGGGGTAGTTTTTGAGCCGGAGATTGTGGATTCCGCCCCAGAGCAGACAGATGCCGTGATCCTTTTTGTTGTACCTTTTTGGTTTATAAATGAATAGTGTATATAAGTTTATAAAGAATATATATTTTGGTTTAATCGATAGTAATTTGATATCTCTTGCTATTCATGGTTGCGTTTTAAATTGTCCGGGTGTATATATATTATATACATATATATGCGTCGTTTCCGCATGTGGCGTGTTTTCTCTGATTTGGGCATTAGGGTCTCTGTGACGCAATCCTGGGAGCGTCGCACTCTGTAGCGACCCTAGGCGGATGTTCATGCTCACGTTGGGTGCGGGGCGTGACATCCCCTCTTGAATTGGTATCAGAGCAAGGACAGCTCGGTCCAGTCTAGCTGAACCTTGGAGTGATAAGGAGGAGTGACCATGGGTAGTCGTAGGGTGACTTAGTGTGCTAAGTGTACCTCCAGATTGTTTGTGTTTGAATGTTGTGGTGATTATTTGAACCAGTATGATGCAGGTGCGTCAGGACTTGAGGTAAGTGCACGAATCCTGTTAGTTGTGGTTGGGTGATATTTGTGATTGGCTGCCTGCTGAGTGAACTGTTGTGTGATTCACTGCCTAGGGCTTTAGACTGATATAGTTGGCCTAGGTCTTTAATTCCCGGGGGGAATTATAGCAGGTAAGTGGGTGATGTGAACCCTGTGAGTATGAGTAGTCGAGGTCGAGGTCTAGTAGGTCCGCAAGTTGGAGTTGTGGGGGATCCCAAATAGGATGATATTTTGAGAGCAATCGAGGAAGTTGGAATTTTAATGAGTAGACAGACTGAGGAGCGAAATGCTACTGTTACTACTGATGCGGAGGCCACTATTGTCGTCGTCAATGGAAATAACGGGAATCATGGGCATAAGGAAAATGTTGGAAGTCAAGGTCAATGGGAAGTTAATGCAATCATACAGATGTGTCAGTTGGTTGGAAAAGTTTCTGAAATTTAAACTTGTAAGGTTCGATAGGAAGAAGTGACCCTGACACTATGGTACTTTGGATAGAGGACTCCGAAAAAGGCTTTTGAGGTATTTGGGTGCACTAGTGAGGAGAAAGTGACCCTGGCTGTATATCAACTCCAAGAAAATGTGATTGATTGGTAAGAGGACCCCCAGAGTAGACTATTTTGCAGGGCATAATTCCAAGCTGGGTGTCGTTATCAAGGCCTTCAATGAGAGGTACTTTCAGGGAGTGCGCGGGGACAGGAAATGACAGAGTTTCTTTGGCTTCGTTAAAATTGAATGACAGTTGATCAGTACGAGGTCGGGTTTGTAAGGTGGCCTAAGTACACACTAAAGATGGTCAAGGACCATGTGGATGGGACAAGGAGGTTTCAGGATGGATTGGAACCAGAATTTCGCAATCAGTTGGTACTTTTGAGTCTTAAGGAATTACAAAGAGTTGTATGAGAAAGTTCGATGATTGACACGGATATGAGTGAAAGGACTACCGCTTCTGAATAGCGGTTTGCACCGGCTAGGGACAATAGAGACTTTGGAAAGAAGCCTATGACAAAGAAACGGAAATTGTCCCTCTAGTAAGAAAGAACTTTGGAAAACCGAGCTGCTACTCCAACGCTGTATGTCGGTCTTATGGAAAGAGGCATAGGAATGGCCACTGCCAAAGTAAAAGTGGAGCATGTTGTTGATGTGGACAGTAAGGTCACTAGGTGAGAAATTGCTGAACCGACAGGTTAGATCGCTAATGCAATCGCAACGACCGCAAGTAGGACATTAAGCGAGAGCTGCTCTGCAGATTAATCAGAATCGGCTATGGACATAGGGAAAAGTGTACGTTGTGGTGGTGAAGGAATCAAAGGATGTGCCGCGAAAGTCTAGAGGCGTTGCATGTGGATATTGGGTACGATAGGCGATGAATTTGAAGTTGTAACTCTAATAGTCATGTATGACATGTAATTGCTTATGGTGGATAGGCGCAATCGACTTATGGATTTCTGATTTACTAATGACATTCTTGGACGAGTTTGGAAGGATGAGTTATACTTGGAAATTTTGGATTTTTATAAAGAACCGGGGTGATTTATTTTGGGAGACAGTTGGATTGAAATTGGATGGATTGAGTTTGTCTTTAAGGTGTATAATGATAATTAATTTGTGGCTGATTAGTTGGTTGAGGAATCAAGACTAAAGGACGTAGCCGATGTATGTAATCTTCCCGATGTCTGTCCTTAGGAAATTGCCAGGATTGCCACCTGATGGTAGAGTCGAGGTTATGGTTGAGTTGGCCCCAGGGACAAAACCGACCTTGGGAGCGTTCTACAAGAGGTCACCGTCGAAAATTGAAGGAATCGAAAGTCCAAACGTGGGAGTTATTGGATGAAGGTTTTATTCGTCTGAGTGGGTCTCCATGGGGAGCGCCAGTTTTATTCGTGAGGAAAAAGGACGGATTGTTAAGGTTATGTATTGACTACAGACAGTGAATCAGGTGACTACTAAGGATAAACGCCCGTGCCAAGAGTAAATGACCTGTTTGACCAGTGACAAGGGACATCAATATTTTGTGAGATCGACTTGGGGATTGGCTATCACCAATTGAGGATTAAGAAGGAGGGCGTGCCGAAATCGGCATTTAGAACGGGGTATGGACACTATGAATTTACGGTGATGCCGTTTGGACTGATGGACGCCCCCGCAGCCTTTATGGATTTAATGAATCGAGTATTTAAGGAATTTCTGGATCAGTTTGTAATCGTGATTCATAGGCAATATCTTGGTATACTCAAAGAGTTCCGCAGAGTGTGAGTTACATTTGGAGAAAGGTTCTACGGACCTCAAGAGGACATGCACTCTACGCTAAGTTTTATAAGTGCGGATTCTAGCTTCATTGAGTGGTGTTCTTAGGACATATGAAATCCGGGGAAGGATTGCGGTAGATTCGGCAGAGATTGAAGCCGTCATGAATTGGCTAAGACCGACAACGGTAATCGAGGTTCGGAGGTTTTTGGACCTGGCAAGTCATTACAGACGTTTCGCAAAAAGGTTTTTGACGATTGGTAACACCGTGGACACGTTTGCAAAAGAAGGAAACGAAATTTGAATGGACGGACAAGTACAAAAGGAATTAAATATGAGACAGCGCAATTAGATGGAACTCCTTAAGGACTACGACTGCAATATTTTATATCGTTCCAAAAAGGGCTAATAAGATAACGGATGCACTGAGTTGGAAATCGAGCATCGCGCATATGATGATCAAGGAATGGACCCTGTTGGAGGGAATTCGGGATTCGGAATTTAAGTGTGAAGCGAGTCATGTTTAGAGTCTGTTTACTGCATTGAGGATTAAACTGGAAATCTAGGCTAAGATTAAGGCTTTATAATCGATGGACCTAGAAATCCAGAAGATTCTGGAAATGGATGTCACAAAAAGGAAATCGGATTTTCAGGTATTCGAGGATGGGATTCTGAAGTTCCGTGATCGGTTATGTGTACTCAGTGATGCAGAATTAAAAGAATAGATTTTGTCGGATGTACACCGTGGCAATTACAGTATTCACCCGGGTAGTACGAAAATATATCAAAACCTTCGTCAGCACTATTGGTGGAATGGAATGAAAGTGGACGTGGTCAAGTATGTGGCCAAGTGTTTGACGTGCCAACAAGTGAAGGCACAACATTGTAAACCCGGTGGAATGTTGCAGCCGTTGAAAATCCCAGAATGGAAATGGGAGCACATCGCAATGGACTTTGTAACGGGACTGCCAAGGAGCCAGAGGGGACACGACTCTATTTGGGTAATAGTAGACAGATTGACCAAGTCAACGCACTTTCTGGCAGTGCGAAAGGACTTCAAGCTAGAAAGACTGGCAGAATTATGTGTGTCAGATAATTCGTCTTCATGAAGTACCGATATCGATCACTTAGGATCGTGATCCCCGACTTACCGCGAACTTTTGGAAAAGTCTGCAATCAGCCATGGGAACTAAGTTGCAATTCAGTACGGCCTATCATCCGCAGACGGATGGCCAGTCTGAAAGGACTATTCAAACTTTGGAGGATATGCTGAGAGCGTGTGTGCTAGATTTTCAGGGCAAGTGGGAAGAACAGCTGCATTTGGTAGAGTTTGCCTACAATAACAGTTTTCAGCAGAGTATCAGAATGGCACCATTTGAAGCATTATATGGCAGGGCTTGCAGAACACCGTTGTGTTGGGGTGAGGTAGGAGAAAGAAGTATAACGGGTCCAGAGTTGGTTCAGCAGTTGGTGGAAACGGTAAAGATTATCCGGGAAAGGTTGACGCAAGCCGTTGGAATTTCAAGTGGGGAACCACGTATTTCTCAAGGTGTCACCGATGAGAGGATTGTCGCGGTTTGGTAAGAAAGGAAAATTGAGTCCGAGGTACGTGGGCCCATTCGAGGTCTTAGAGAGAATATGCATTTTGGCTTATCGTCTCGCGCTACCGCCTAATTTATCTCATGTTCTTAATGTGTTCCACGTGTCTATGTTGAGGAAGTACGAACCAGACCCGACCCACGTATTGAATTTTGAGCAAGTAGACGTGGACGACAGGGTGTCGTACGTGGAAAGGCCAGTGCGGATCGAGGACAGAATAGAAAGTGTGTTGCGGAACAAGAAAATTCCAATGGTCAAAATAATTTGAGAGCACCATGGGACCGAAGGTGCTACGTGGGAAAGTGAAGAGTTAATGCGACACCAATATCCCCAGTTGCTTGAATAGTTGGGTTGGCTTGCAAATTTCGAGGACGAAATTTTTGTAAGGGGGGAAGAATTGTAACAGTCCGGATTTTGGCCCATTTTTGGGATTTATAAAAACGTGTAATTCGTCAGTGCGCTTATAATAGAATTTCGCTCGGGAACTGATCACTCTTGGGTTCTTATTTTTAAAATTAGAAATTTTGCTAGAATCGCACTCGATCGAATTTGACCGTTATTTATACCCTGAACTTGGCAGTCGATTTCCGGGAGTTCCGGGACGAAATAAATTGGACGGTGTCGATATTATTGTGGCCAACGTCGAAATTATCAGGAATAGTGGAAAAATGTATTGTCGAACCGGGTACGAATTTGGACTGGTAGACCTCCCTCGTAGTGTGGTTTGGGTTGTTTTATTTTGGCCGTGTGCCCTAGAGTATGATTGGGATTTATCGTGGATTATTAGGCCTTTTTCCGAAATTAAATCGGGACCGATAGGTCGATTTTTAGTTTGAACCGTGACCACTGGTTCGCGCTCGAGAGAATTTGATCAGTCCTTTTTCCCTCCTTTTTTTTTCTCTCTTTCTCTCTCCTCTCTCTCTCTGCCGTGCTGTCCCCTCCGCGCGTCTCTTCCTCTCTCTCCTTTTCTCTCTCTCCCTTTTTCCTCTCTGCCGTGCGCGCGTTCCCCATGCGCACGTCCCCTCCCCCCTGCATGCACTCACCCCCCTGACATCTCCTTCTCTCTCCTCTCTCCTCCCTCCTTCCTCTCTTTTTTCCCCGGCGACTTGGCTGCATCTGCTTCGTTTCTGCTCCGCTTCGTTCTGTTCAGTCGATGCCGCGCAAGCCACCGTCGCGCCGTGCCGCCCCGACGCCGTCGCCGGCGAGCTCCGCCGCCGTCGCGCCTCCGCCAGCCGTCCCGACCGCTCCTCGCCGACCTCCCCCGTGTGACGCGCGCGGCAGCACCGCGAGCTCGCCACCGTTGCAGGTCGAGCTCGGAGCCGGCCCAGTCCGCCGGTGCGTCGTCCGGCCGTCGTCTCCGCCCCGTCGTCGTCGTCGCCGCGTGCCGCCTCGCCGCCGGTCTGCTGCCTCTCCTCAGCTTCTCCGTCTCTCTCTCTCTCTCTCTTTCTCTCACCCCGACCACCTCTCCCTCGTTCCAGCTCACCCCGCTGCCCACCGGTTCTGTTCTCGCCGGAGCCGCCGCCTGCGCCGGAGCTGGGGACTCCGAGCCGCCGCACGCCGCCCCTAGCGCCGCCCCAGCCCCGTCGCCCAGCTTTCTCCCTTGATTTTCGCCGCCCTCAGTCGCTGTTCAGTCCAGGCGGAAGGAGAGAGAGCAGCGTCGCCGGCTCGCCTCGCCGGTGCCGCGCCGCCCGCCGCCGTCGCCGTGCGCCGCCCGCCGCCGCTCAACTCCGACCAGCCACTCCCCTGTTTTGGGCCGGAGAGATCGCGACCCCGCCGGCGCCGTGTGACCGCCGGCTTGCTCCCGGAGCGCCGCCGCCGATTCTCACCGCGAGTCGGTAATCGGCCGCACGCTCCCGTCGCCTCGAGACCATTATTAGGCGAGTAAAAATTTCTAAACCCTAAATTAGCCTATTTGTGGAATTTTAGGGATAAATTAACGGGGTAATTAAGCTAATTTGAGGCTTATTTGTGTGGGAAAGTGTGTGGGCTAATTATAGGATTTAATTGGGACTTAACGAGGATGTTTAGGTGTGATTTGGTGGCCATTTGAAGGCTGGTCGGGTACTGTTCACAGTAGAACCGAAAATTGGACTAATTGGTTCAAGTTGGGAATTAATCGGTTCAATCGGCGGTGGGTTGATTTTGGACAATGTATTGGTTAACTAGGACTCGTTGGAATCCTAAGGAATGATACTATTTTCGGGGTTTCAATGGTTGAGTTGGGTTGGCTATATTGAGTCCTAATCGGATTGGGATTGTGTATTGCTAAGTTGGGCTTGAATGCCGGGTGAAAATGGACTAAAGTGAAATGAGTTAGGCGTACCGGCAATGTGCCGACTGAGTGGGAATTGTGATTCATTGATCTGGGCACATCGGGGTATAGCAATTGAATTGAATTCCAAAGCATGTGAATTTACACATTTTGCTTGAATCGGTTGAGATAGATTACAGTCATGTACATGTCTGTTTTGGATTAAATTGTTGAGGCCATAATTGGGGGACTAGTGACTGAAATTGATTCGTCTACGGCGGGCCTTAAACGCGTTGAGATGCATTGTTTTAAATCATGTGAAATTGGTGTTGGGGTTAAGTGGACTAAAAGGAAATGGATCGTGAGTGCCGATAATGCATTGAATTCATCGAGTTTATGGATAAGTGTACTTGGCATATTGACATTGATAATTTGCTCGAACCCCATTTCTCGTGATATCGTTATTAGCGTTTCAACATGATTGAAATTGCAAGTGCTAAAAGATGCATGTATCTGATGTGATCACACTGTTGGCCTTCGGGCCGGGCCTACGGGTCGTTTTAATTAATTGTGGACCTTCGGGTCGAAACAACTGTGGCCTTCGGGTCGGGCCTTCGGGTCGAAACAACTGTGGCCTTCGGGTCGAGCCTTCGGTTCGAAACAACTGTGGCCTTCGGGTCGGGCCTTCGGGTCGAAACAATTGTGGCCTTCGGGTCGGGCCTTCGGGTCGAAACTAATGTGGCCTTCGGGTCGAAACAGTTGTGGTCTTCGGACCGGGCCTTCGGGTCGAAACAGTTGGGGTCTTCGGACCGGGCCTTCGGGTCGAAACAGTTGGGGTCTTCGGACCGGGCCTTCGGGTCGAAACAGTTGTGGTCTTCGGACCGGGCCTTCGGGTCGGTGCAGATTGTGGCCTACGGGTCGGGCCTACGGGTCGGGATAGATTATTGGCCTTAGGGTCGTGGCGTCGATATGACTGCATACTCTGTTTATATTGTTATCAAAAGTCTTACCTGCAGGATGTTATAGTGAATTGGGCCTTGGGCCCGGGTGAATTGACATTTGTTGTTGCACTGGTTCATTTAATTATATATTTGATTTACCCTCTGGAGGTACACTTTAGCCTAGTTTAGGATTAGAAATTATTACTTGCTGAGTTTATCTCACGGTTGTGGTAAAACCGAAATTTCAGATCCCCGCCCGTGAATTTCCAAGACTGGGATTTCGAGTATGAGATCGTGGAGGATGAAGTAGAGCATGAGGAATTAGGTGGGGTAGTTTTTGAGCCGGAGATTGTGGATTCCGCCCCAGAGCAGACAGATGCCGTGATCCTTTTTGTTGTACCTTTTTGGTTTATAAATGAATAGTGTATATAAGTTTATAAAGAATATATATTTTGGTTTAATCGATAGTAATTTGATATCTCTTGCTATTCATGGTTGCGTTTTAAATTGTCCGGGTGTATATATATTATATACATATATATATGCGTCGTTTCCGCATGTGGCGTGTTTTCTCTGATTTGGGCATTAGGGTCTCTGTGACGCAATCCTGGGAGCGTCGCACTCTGTAGCGACCCTAGGCGGATGTTCATGCTCACGTTGGGTGCGGGGCGTGACACCAAATCCATAAACATTTCAGGAAATGATATATACATTGTTGAGCTTGCACATAGGATTATACAATCTCAGTTCAAATAACATAGGTATAAGTGGGAAAAATGTAAAACGGCGATTTGATGCACGTGAATGAATGAGACAATTTAAGAAGCATCATCACCAGTACTCATTGCATGTTGCATCCCCTATGGAGATATACTTGATGGTAGAAAGAATCTCCGCAAATGCAAAGATTCTGAAATACCCTGATAGATCTTGGACTGGAGGAGGTGCTTATAAAGCCAAAATCAAGGGCAGTTATATTCACTGAGCTGGAGATACTATTGTTCCTTTTGTGCCACCTCTACACCATTAAGATTAAATTCAGTATTCGGTGCATAACCAGTTTTTCTTTATTCGACTAGCCCATGGGTCCAATTCGTCGTTTATCTCTCGTGCTTAGGGTGTGACTTAGAATTTTTGAACTATAATTTTCACTCGAATTGAGCTACAACCTGCTTCTTTGGTAAGATTTTTCAGTTTCCTTCTTCTTTCTGATAGCTGCTGCATCTTACCATAGACCTGCCGAGGCATGCACATTTGCTACCAAAATATAACCTTCAGGTAGGGTCATCCAGTTCCTGCTAAAAATTCATTCATGCAGCTTGTTTTGCAAGTTCCACATTGCCATGAACTTGGCAAGCTCCAAGAAATGTACGCTAGACCAGCGTATCAGCTCGGAAAGCATTGAATTTATAGACTGACAAGCTACGACATTGGATTCTCATCTACCTGATGAGTCCACCATGCATGCATGGTGTTCAATTCTAGGCACGAATCCATGTTCTGTGTACATAAAGCGTTTCCATCCATCAGGAATACCACATGGCTACAAGAGGATAAAGCAGCAACATGAGTGTCATAAGAAATCAAATTCTTTCCGAATAGTGCACCAAAAGCTCTCTACGCATCTTTCGTGTGACTCGACCAAGAATACATGCTCATAAGGGAATTACCCACGCAAGTATCGCAAGCAAAGCCCAATTTTAATGCTACGGTGCATATTCGTATCCCCATATCTACATCACAAATACTTTCACATGCCCCGAGAACACTAAAACTCTGAAAGGGTTTGGCCTGACTGGACCTTTTTCATTTCCCAGGAGAGTTCTATAGCCTCCTCATTCTCTAGTTTGTGGATATCCTATGATCATCGCTGTCCAAGATCTCACATTATGAACTTGCATCCGATCAAACACCTTTCTCAAATCTTGAAGCGATCTCCTAGCTAAAAACTTCACGTACATGTCCACTAAGCTTGAAGCCAATCTACACCATATAATACTCCTTCAATTAGCCCCAGCGTGGCACCTTGGCTGTTGGCACCACACTCAAGCACCGGCACCTTGGCCCCCAAAACCAGCTGCTGCCTTTATCACCATCACCATCGCCTCTCTCTCTCTCTCTCTCTTTCTCTCTCATACAACTTCCAATGGAGGTCGCGCGACTCCAATCTAAGTTTGAACTAATCTGCTAAAGCTCAGTTAGAGAGAACAAGCACGAGTTTGCAAAACTCCACCACTTGGGGTTGGGCTGCGCTTGGAGGGTCGACGCCGACGATGATGGTGGTGGACATGGCAGGACGACTCCACCAACGTTACTGGTGGTGATGGTCAGCAACAATGGAGGGGTCAGCACAAAGGAAGAAAGGAAGAAAGAACGAAAGGAGCAGAGAAAAAGAAAGTCTTTCCTTTTTCAGAAACCGCTCTGAATTGAGTTGGACTCACAATATCGATGATGTATAATTCTTTCTCAGTTAAGCAAAATATCAATGATTTGAACGGAAGACCATGTTGAACAGAATTTGAAAAGTACAAGGATTAGATTAGATAAAAAGAAAATTTAAGGACAACATTGAACATGAAATTTTTTTTCAGAAATTACCCATTTTGTTACCTTTTTTTTGTGGTTGGGCGGGGGAGGGGAGCTATTCCTCTCTAATCATAACTGATAGGCATTCTTCATGTTAGTAATTAAAAGCAATAGACCACAATAAATCTCTTTCTATATAGGATAGACTTTTTAATTCAACTTGTTCGTTATCATCCGATTGCATATGTTTGAGTGGTAAAAAGAACACAAACAGAGGGAAAGAGAAAAAGAAGGGCAAAGATCGAAACTAAACTCGAGTCCCATAGAATTGCTGGGGTAGAACGGAAAAGTCTTGAAAGCCCATGGGTTGAACTGAAATACTTCAAAGTTCGGGGAGCAATGGGCAAGAACAGTTGGCGTCGTCAAAAAGAGGCGGTGACAGTTGAACAAAATGCAAGTACAACTCCAAACTCTGCAACGAGAATCAACTTTCGGTTACTCTCGGTCACTTCGTCTTCTCCAGGTCTTTCTCTGTCCTTTCAAATTTCTTTTGCTGCAAGTTCTTGCTTCAATGGCTGTCGTATAAAATCATCGTGCATTATTTTAATCCTTTTGTAATGTTTGATTGCAGAAAGTGGTTTTCACAATAGAATCATGGCGGCCCCGGATCCAAACGCTCGGCCAACGGAAGGCAAAAGATATCCTGAGGATAAAGTTGACAAGGCACAAGTTTTACTATATTCCGAATTATTCTTTCACAGATCGCAGAATTTCTTCGAATTAATAGGGTCTTTAATCGCATCTCGGGTTCTTTTTCCGTAGGCCCACAATTTGATAGAGAAGTGCATTCAGCTGTACATGGACCGTGACGAAACAGCCCGTGCATTAGAAATTCATTTCAGGATTGACAGCCATCTCACACGTATGGGTGAGAGATCATCTTTTTTGGTTTGATCAGTGATTAATGCTAAGAACTTGTCCGGTTGAGTATTCTGAATGATTCGGTCCTGTTTACCCGCAGTTTCTTGTATGGTTTATATCTTGATGCGAAGCTTCTGAACTTGTCCTTTGAATTCCAGTTTGGGACAAATTGGAAGAAAGTAATCAGGAGTTTTTCCAAAATTACTACACAAGGCTAGCATTGAAACGACAGATCGGCAAGATCAATGAATTGCTTGAGCAACAGCATCTAGACAAGAATTTTCCTCTGGTGCCTGGTATGGCTCTCGTAAGACTGCACTCCATCAATATAGAACTTCACGGTTCAAATGCATAGCTTCTATCCTTCATAGCATATGGTATCATGTATACACTGGTCAACTTCCCGAGCAAGGGAAAAAGCCCATCAAACTCGGTTCTTACACTATATCATAAAAGCGAAAGCTCGTTGCGCTCTCAAGATGACCGTAAAAACTTGGGTCTTGTCAAGTGCTCTTCTGAGCATGCCCATCTGTTCATGATTGTTTGCGTCGTGAAGACATTTTGTGTAGACCTTTAAGTTCAGCCTATGAATTTCGCCTCCTGTTAGACGGCTCTTTGTCGCACTTAGAACACTTCTTTCTGTGAGGTTTTAATTGCTCTTGCCCTCCTTTCATGGTGCAGCGGAGCAACAAATGTCAATGAAACCGCAAGAGACAGCTCCACTGGCTAATTCTCCCGTGACCAAGACAAGCAATGAGAATGAGTAAGAAACTCAATTCTTGCATTGTTTCTGTATCTCGTGTCTCCGAGAAAATTTTTTTGGTACATCTTCTAAAATTTCTTTGGCCTTTTTCTCCACTGCGTCGAACACTCTGGTGATAGCTTAACTATTCATCTCAATCTGAACGCTACTTACTTACTTTATAGGATTCTTAAATCAAATTACCTGCGTGTGCACATTATTTAACTTTGCAAATTCTGTTATCTGCACACTCTGGTGATAGTTTAAACACATGCATCGTTTGGGACTGCATGTCGCTTTGTTGGCTTATGGCATGAGGTGCGGCATAATTATATTTGCCTCGTCAAGTCTTGCTTCACAGGACATGAATATTCTTTTGATAGGAATTGTTTGTTTAGATCTTAAATGCTACCACTGATAAAACTCATTGGCAGAAACAACATGATAGTCATGGTGTGCATTCTTGTCGAACATTTTGATTTTCAACTTGTGATGCTGACTCGTGCTTACGCTTGTGGTTCAAAAATGATGATGAGCAGAGCTGAATCAAGTAGCAAGCTACCTGCCAATCCTGTCAGCTTTGTCGGATCAGAAGAGGTGGCGGGGTCCGACCTTCTCATTCCCAGCGGTAGTCTTGCTTGGTCTTCATTGGAAAATGCTGCATTAGACACTGCACATATGCCGATTTCACTAGTCCCGAACCTAATCGCTGGTGGCCACCACACTGCAAACCTCAGGGGACCAGTTCAACCATCGCCCTCAATGGCTCAAAGCTTGAGCCACTTGGACTCAAACCCTCAAGGTATTCATGATATTTAATGTTGAGCAAGATATTGCGTGCCATCGCTCTTACTTGGTTTGGAGTTTGGATTGGTGAATCTTTCCTACAAAGGTTTGGCTGGGCAAATTACTAGTCAGCGGACTTGCATAGACATGGTGGTTTTGCTCGTTTGCCACCGGGGCATTCAACTAATGGTGCATCAGATCTGTCAAAAGCTAGTAATATGATACTAATCTATGTTCCAATTAGTACATCTCCTAGTACATACAGACACAATTTGCCATTTAAAGAATTGCCAAGTCAGCTTTCGGCAGCAACTTCATTCCATTTTGTGTTCTCCTAACAGAGATTCTTTTGGAGTAAATGACAGCATTCTGTTTTTGACTTTGTTGTTTGTACTAGGAAGGTCCTTTATGCTTTTTCTGTTCGTACGTAATTTAAAAACCATTTGGAGCATTTAAAAAATAGCGTGCAAAAATGGAAATTGCTTTTGTAATCGGTGAGACCACCCGAGTTTCAAGAGCAGCATGTGCCTTTGCCACTTTTCAATGTATTCTTAGTCATGATGAACGAGTTTTTTTTTTTTTTTTTTTGGCAGCTTCCGATCAGAAGGACCTCTCTAATTTCGCGTCAGGTCAGGGCTCTCAGTCTGCGGATAGCTGAGTGAAGTGGTAGCGTGTCCTTTATCAATATCAGTATCTGGTGGGTTGTAGAGAAACTCATGCAGAGGGGACAATAGTGAGGACTATGATGCTTGTTTGGAAGATTGTAAGACCCCATCTTGTGTCTCATCATTGGGTGAACAAACAAAATTTTCATTACATTTACGGATTGAGCTTTTGTAATTTTGTTTTTGGTCGAAGAGCTTTTGTAGTTGAACATCATATTTTGTGATCTGATATGTTGAGCAAATTTTGGATCTGTTAAGTAGAGAGGATGCTTGAATTTCTGAAAGTGATCACTTCTATCCTGTCCTTAAGATCAAAGTGAAAGATGCACAAATTTGATTTTGTCTATGTCCACCGATGTGGCAGTTAAACTAATTTATGCTGTTTAGGCTTTTGTGCTGACAGGGGCGAAGTGTGTTTGGACTCGCTGAGATCAAGATATCTGTAAAATAAATGAACTTTAAGTAAGGGTAAAACCAATAAACAGTATTTAGTATCTGGAAAAATGCATGCTCTAGGAGAATTCCAAAGGCAAAAGCATTACTGTTTTAGATTCCTCGACTCATATAGCTGAAATTTTGCCAAATCCATTTAAGTCTTCAACTTGGTATTTTGACAGTAGGAATACCAAATCCATATACGTTTCAAGACGTGATATTTACGTTGTTGGGACTGCAAGAAGCATAATAGAATCCCGGCTCAAGGTAACAAAAAGGGGGAAAAATCTAAAACAGAGGATTTGATGCACATAACCGAATGAGATAATTTAGAAAGCATCGTCAGTGGTAGTCATTGCATGAGCATGTTCTGTCCACAAAAGTTTGCACATATACTTGATCGCAGAATGGCAACCTCCGCAAATGTGGAGATTCTTAAATACTCTGATAGATTTCAGACAGAAGGTGCTGATTAGGCCAAAACCAATGGCGATTTTTTCACCATGCTGGAGCAAATATTGTTCCTTTTGTGCCTCCTCCACATTATGAAGAAACAAATTCAGCTGTCGGAACATAAACCAGTTTCTTTATTCGACTAGCCAACTGGTCCAGTTCGTGAAACAAAACCATTTTCACACATATGAACGAAAGTATCAACCGCTTCAAACTCTGTTTGATTATTGGCACAGCACGAGATCATGGTACGCCAAGAAACCAATACCCTGTTATTAGCCATGTCCCTGAAAAATCCTCTCCGCCTCAGCCCAGTCATTGGATTTTGAGTAGAGACTGATCAGAGAGTCGAGAATCACGGAGTTCAGTTCACGAGCTGGGACCAAGCGAGCTCACAATGGACACGCCACCCGATCGCCAACGCCCAGGAGCGAATGCAGGAGAGACCTTGGTCTCGGACGGTGAAGAGAAGAGACACGCTCATTGCTCCATACAGGACGAGCTTGGTGTGTCGTATCAAGAGCACTTAGAAGTAACGTAAATAGAAATCCATGAGGCAATTCTTCTACAAAACACAGGAATTAGCAAACACGAAAATCATCTGGGTTCATGTATTACATTGGTAATTGTGCTTCTGATGGAACTACCTTTATTTTGCATTTCAATCCTACATGGAGAAAAGAAAATCAAACATGTACGATTTCATAATTTCATTTGTTATTCTGAAATACGTATCCGTCAGCAATCATCGGAGCACTTGATGAAGTTGAGAATTATTCAAGTTCTATTTCAATGTCTACATCATCAATTGGCTTCTCGGACGGACACAGAAGAGGCTTTTGGGCTAGTCGCAATTTATCAATATCTCCTTTAACCATATCTAGGACTTTGTTCATTGATGGCTGATCATTAGAGAGTAATTGTATACATTAAAGGGCAACTATTACCATCTTCTTAGTTATCTCTCTTTCCTCTTCTACTTCTTCCATTTCAGCCTCATCTTCTTCTTTGCTGAGTTGATCATAAACCCATGAAGGGAAATAGATTTGACTTGAACGGTCAGCACTTACATTTAAATTTCTCCTCCTACTAGCCATTTCCATTAGCAACATCCTTAAACTATAAAAATTGGCTTTATAAGAGATACCACCAATGTCCTTGTAGAATAGCTCAGGAGCCATATATACCCTGGTTTCTCTTGCAATTGTTAACGACACTGTTGTGGTTCGTAGGAAAGAGTTATGCGAGCCCGAACTCATAAACTTTCAGAGTGAAATTTTGATCTAAAAGAATATTGTGAGACTTGATGTCAAAGTGGAGAATTTGCATGTCGCATCCCCAATGTAGATATTCTATCCCCTTAGCCACACTGAGAGACATCTCATAAATTTTCTTATAATCAAGAGAATAGTTGCCATTTTGATAGATAATGTGCTGATCCAAAGACCCGTTTGACATGAAATCAAACACTAGAGCTTGCTTAGAGTTGTCAAAGCAAAAACCAACAAGTTGCACTATATTAACATGGTGGATCCTTCTAATTGTACTGCCCTCACTTATAAAATGTTAGCCATTAGATTTTGATTTGATCAAAATCTTAACCGCAGCTTCAGTGCCACTTCTAAGTATCCCTTTGTACATGGAACCGTATCCTCCTTCACCTAATTTGTGTTTGAAATTTCTTGTGATTTTCTCGATATCCGAGTAAGAGTACCTCATGAGCAAAAAGTTGTTAGGAGCTTGTAAAAATTCTTCAATTTTTTCGTCCATTGCTAGGTGCCTTCTCATCCACTTATAGACTAAAAATATCAGCACACATGGAGCTCCGATCATAAATTTTGCTGCGACGAAGTGGTCTGCCAGAAATTTGTACATAATTTTGCATAGTGTAATAATATTTTTACACATGCAATACTTTTTTGTCTGAGCTGGTTGAGATCTTCATAGTTGTACGAAGAAAAAGATTAGTCATACCCAAGACAAAGGCAAGATTTTAAACTGTCTTTAGCACAACATTCCCCGAGGCCCTCATAGAATTATCTGTAGAAAGAAAGAAATTTGTTTGAGATAATTGAAGATGATTAATTAGAAACGACATATCAATGAAGAACCACATCTGTCATTTCAGCAGCTAAACATAAAAATAATTAACGTTAAGCTATAAACCAAGCCAAAGATAAATCGATACAATCACTGCAAATTGCCAAAAGACACTTTTGTTCAGATCAAACTTTATTCTTTCACTCTTTTCTCTCGAAGAAAGGCGAGTTCTCTTTTGTTCCCATGATTCATAAGTATTTTTTTTTTTTGGGTCGAATGATTCATGAGTTCACAAGTCACATCCGCGTAGTTCTAATTTACAAACATCATCCAACAAGTGCGCAATTTATTCAACCCCATAATAACAACATCCATGCAAGAAACACGAGCTACTATCAAATCAAACATTTTTCCCTAAACAAATATAAAGGAAGAGTGTCAAATCCAGAAAACCTCCATGGTTTGTGAATTGAAAAAGAGCAATGCACAATCGAATCTACTAAGACATCTTACTAAATGTTTTCACTTAAGTGACTTGGCAAATTTTTGTTATTGGGTATTTAAAGAAACTAATAACTCAATATGTGTGTTGTGAAAGCCAAGCGATCAAACAATAAAATTGACAGAACAAGAAAATAAATCGAACATTAGATGTACGTGATTTGATTATAGTGACTTACGTCTACCAGGAGAGCAACACGAAATTTCACTATAGATCAAGTGATACAACGAGATTATAATTACACTTGAGTAACTCAAACACTTTTAGTATTTCTCAAGCGCTAATTACACTCGATAACTCATGTAGTGTTTAGTCCCACAATTCCTCATAAAATAATCTCTCAATCTCATTTAAGAAATTGCATACAAATCTTACCACAAGATTTTTTTTTTGTAAGGAATCTTACCACAAGATTTAATCGCTACAAATATTTGAATTTCTGGTGTAATTTCACAAAGAAAATCTACACCAAGCACTCGATTGAACATGGCGCTTCAAGAATCAGTTCTTCGTTCTGGACATGAACTTCACGAAAATCACACTCTGCACTCTTCAACTTCTTCTTTCCAGAGTGTCCACAATAGAATATAATATATGTGCCCAATAGTTGACCGAGTCATGATCTGAGTCAAAAGTCCAATATTTCCAGTTTAAGAAGAGAGACTCCGACGTGCGTTAGGAAAGTGAATTTCAGAGTCTTTTATTTCTTCACTATGACACAATTGGAAACTACTTTCGTTTCTTTCACAGCTTGGCCGACTCCAATTCGGCAACATCCAAATCCAATAGGCTTTCCAGATTAAGGAAATCATATTCTCAAAAATATGATTTGGATATCCACATGCACGTTTAGATCAAAATCGTCCACGGGCTCAAACTCAAGATATATTTTAACAATCTCTATCTTGGCTCGACGTTTGGGCCAAGTCATAATCACTTTGATAAAATTCGAATTTCGCTACTACTCTCCCACAGCCTCCGATGGACTCAACCGCCACAAGCCTCGCTTGAACTTTGCCATAGCCGCGGACCTCATCAGAACACCGACTCCACATGCACCTTTAACTGCTCCATAAGAATTTTCCGACACAACCTCCACAACCGCAGATAAAGCAAAACCATCGTTGCATCTATATATTTTAGGAGATCGAATACGCACATTGTCAATATCGGCAGTTACAATAATTGTTGGCTCAATAGGCTCCATCTTGCTACAAGCACCATCTGCGTCGATTATCACGCTAATTCCCACTACTTCAAGAGTTTCTGATTGCAACTCCACCTCAAGCTGAACACTGTTCAAATCCATATAAACACTGCTATTAACACTCCTAGCCAGAAGTACTGGAGACTTGTCAAATGTAATTTTTCTGCTAATAACAGGTGAATTTAATTTCGGGCATCTCAACTTATAGCCCTACTCACCTTGAGCATAACCTAGGAACATGCAATTTATTGCCCTTCCATCGAGCTTACCATCACTAACTCGAACATAACATGAGCAACCAAACATTCTAAAAATAGAATAATAGCAACGCTACCTGACCACACTTCTTCGAGAGTTCGACATCCAATCGTCGTCGATGGGGATCTATTCTTTAGGTAGCTCGCTGTACTAAGTGCATCCACCAGAAATCTCCTAAGCATACCAGCACTAGTGAGCATTTTATGGGCCGTCTCTAGTAATGTTTTGCTCATCAACTCTGCAACCCGTTGTGGTTCATTGGCACCAGTGCGGTGATTCACTATGACTTCCTTCATGCATAATTCATTTAACAGCTCCAAGCAAAACTCCATACTATTGTTAGTCCGCACCTGCTTGATCGTTTTACCAGTCTCCTTTTCGATTAAAGCTTTTAACTATCTGATCCTGGCAACAGCATCAAACTTGTGCCTTAGCACAAACACCCAAATCTTCCTCGAGTAGTCATCAACAACTTTAGCATAAATCTAGCATTCTTCCTCAAAAGAAATCGCGACAACCTGCGAACATCCAAGTGAATTAATTTTATAATTTTCATGATTTCTCTGACAACTGTACTAAACTACACTTTCTGCCATTGATCTAAATCACAGCACCTACATACATTCAATTTATCAGCAACAGAACCACATAACAAATTCATTTAACTTAAAACCTTCAGGCTTCTCTCGCTAAAGTGCCCCAAACACATATATCACAATTCAGACTCTTGAACCGATACATCCGACGTCTCCGCAGTGAATTCCATCACTGTCTCACCTTGAAGCTCATACATGCCACTATGCTTGATTCATTTCATTATCACTAAGGCACCTCGAAGAACTTTCATAACTCTACATTCTGAACAATTTCGACACCCAGCTGAATTCAGGGCACTCAAGGAAATCCAATTTTTCTTCAACTCTGGAACATGCCTCACTCTAGTCAATGTCCTTACAATACCATCATGCATTCTGATTCTGACATCACCGACGCCTGCAACATCCAATTTCGCGTTGTTCCCCAACTGCACTTTACTATTATCCGTGCACTGATGAGTAGTAAATCAATTTTTGTTTGGTGTAGTATGAAAAGAACAACCAGAATCCATAATCTATTCGTCAAATGACGAATTATCAGTGACAAACAAAATCAGCAATATCCGAATTATTGTTTGCTATAGCTGTAACATCATCCGTAGACTCAACTCTAATTCTTTTACCCTTCTCATTCTTCAGCTTAAGGCAATCCCTTCTAAGATGCCCACTATTGCCACAGCTCCAACAAACAGTACCATTAATCCTAGACTGACTTCATCTATTTAAGTTTATACTACTCCTGTTAACATGTGTACCAGTTCTTCCTCTATTTTTACTTACTAAAACAGTAGATACATATTCACTAGATTCTCTTCTACGGATGTTTTCAATCAGATTAAATCTCGAACACCATCAACGTCAAATTTGTTGACTCGGAGGAATTACCAACAGTAGTAATAGTATATCCAAACTATTAGGCAATGATGATAATAGAATCAAAGCACGTATCTCATCTTCAAAGTCAATATCAACTTAACTCAGTTGACTTACGATCACATTTAATTCATTAATATGATTAGCAACTGACGCATTTTTGCTCATCTTTAAATTAAACAGACGTCACATCAAATAGACTTTGTTGATTGCAGAAGACTTCTCGTACATGTCCAACAGGGCTTTCATCAAACCTGTAATGGTCTTCTCATTCACGATGTTAAAAGCGACGTTACGAGCTAACGTCAGCAGAATAATACCCAAAGCTCATCTATCCAGCAATTTCCAGTCAGCTTGCTTCATCGTCTCTGGCTTCTCCCCAGATAGGGGCAAGTGCAGTTTCATCTGATATATATGATCTTCAATCTGCATCTTCCAGAAACCAAAATCCTTCCCATCAAATCTATCGATTCTCTCTTTTCCTTCTTTTGTCGCCATTGATTCGCTTCAACTTAAGCAAGCCTAGCTCTGATACCAATTGTTGCGAAAGCTAAGTGATCGAACAATAAAATGGACAGAACAAGAAAATAAATCGAGCACTAGATTTACATAGTTCGATCGTAGTTGTCACGCCCCGTACCCCACGAAGGCTGAACATCCGCGCAAAGGTCGACTTGAGGTGTGACGCTCCCAGGATTTTGCGTCACCGACCCGAAAACCCAAATCAGAGAAAGTACACGCCACATGCGGAAACAACGTATATATATATATATATATATATATATATATACACCCAGACATAACATCAAACTTAACCATGAGCAGTAATAGACCTCAACATGCTATAGATAATATTAACATATATAAACTCTTTAAAACTTATACACACTATTTATTTACAACAAAAAGAATACACCAAAGGGCCACGAAACAAAAAGGGATCGGTGGCCTAGGGGTATCAGCAAACTATCTGGGAGAGGGTTACATTCCAAAAAGAGGGTTAGTTTTGACTCCTAACACGGGAATCTACTCTAAGGTTCCCGGCCTGGATCAGATGGTGCTGCAGATTCCTCAGAAGAGTCTTCCTCCGATCTCATCTCCTCATCCGATCCAACTTCTGCCACTTCTCCATCTGCCTCAGCATTCTCACCTATTACTTCCAGATTTAACTCTTCATCTTCCTCCGGGTTTGCATCGACAGCTATCCCTTGCTGTTCTATTTGCTCATCGTCCATGGCTATCGGTCCATCCACGGTATCGCCTACACTGCTCACACTAAGGGAGGCTGGAGGATCAGAGATTTCACCACTCACCATCTGGGGAATCATAACGCCATTTACGTCTATCGGAACATCAAAAGTTCTGAGCGGAGGTCCAGTTACGCCATCAGCTCCCCTATAACACCAGGCTACATACTCCTGAGTGTCGCTGTAAGCCTCTCCCACATTTACATGCACAACAGAAAGATATCTAACGTAGGCTGACCCGTCTCCACAGGGATGCACACTAACATCTCGCTGAATCCGCTGCGGAAATCCAAAAAGAGGGGCTTTCCTCGGCATCTTATGGACGGGGGTCTGAAAATCGGTTTTACCACAACCGTGAGATAAACTCAGCAAGTAAAATACCTATTCCTAAACTAGGCTAACGTGTACCTCCAGAGATAATAAAAAGGGCATAAATCATTGAACCAGTAAATAATTCATATTAACATAATTCGGGCCCTCAGACCTAATTTCACTTCTCCAGCCCTGCAGGTTAGGCTTTCAATGTCAATATAATCCATAAACAAGATATCGACCCGAAGGCCATGACGTAGAGGTCATCAACAGTTTAATCGACCCGAAGGCCATGACGCAGAGGTCATCAACAGTTTAATCGACCCGAAGGCCATGACGCAGAGGTCATAAATCATTCGACCCGAAGGCCCGACCCGAAGGCCCACAATTGTATAAACCGACCCGAAGGCCATGACCCAATGGTCATCACATATAAATCGACCCGAAGGCCATGACCCAATGGTCATCACAATTAAATCGACCCGAAGGCCATGACCCAATGGTCATCAATTGTTCTCAATCGTTTCAAAACCAACATAGAAATTCACATATCAAGGGACTCACACCATTCGCCATGTCCCGACGTACCAAGTACATTGAATCACCAATTCTCACTAAATCAACGTACTATCGGCACATTTAATTTGTCTCACTTAGCCCAATTCATACCCGGCACTTAATACACAATTTAATATTTCAGAATCCGGGTCCGCTTGAATCTTGTCACTACCCAATTAACCTTAACCATCAACCTTGAACATGGCATTATTCCATAATGTCCCAACAAGTCCCAATTGGCCTCTACCAAGTCTAATTTCAAGCCAATGCTCATTAATTCATCTAATGGCCACATTAGACAATTTATCACAAATTCGGTTCTATGAGGGACCATGCCAAAACAGCCACCCTTGGCTCTCCAAATCACCATTAAACCATCACAAATAGTCCCAATTTGGTCCCCTAATCATTCCATGCATAATTACACACAATTAGGCCCTAATCTAGCCTAATTACCTCAATTAAACCCTTAATTGCACAAATTAGACTAATTCAAGGATTAGGTGTTTTACTCGCCTATTAACGACGCGAGGCGACGGGAGCGAGCGGCCGATCACCGGCAAGTGGTGCAATCGACGGCGGCGCTCCAACGGCAAGCCGGCGGACACGGCGGCTCCGGCGAGCTCACGGCCACCTCTCGGCCAAAACAGGGGATGCGCCGATGGGGGTTGGCTGAGAATGAAGGAGAGAGAGAGAGGGTGAGGGTGAGGTCGGTCGGAGGGGTGGCGCACGACGGCGCGGCCTGGCGGGACAAGCCCGGCGACGGCGACGGCGTCCTCTACGTCCCGGCTGGAACAGCAGCTACGGGCGACTGATCAAGGGGAAAATTGGTCGACGGGGCTGGGACGACACCAGGAGGTGACACTCGGCGGCTCAGCGCCAGCAGCTCCGGCGATCAGCCACTTCCGGCATGAACAGCAGCTCCGGCGACAATGGAACGGCGAAGGGAAGCAGCCGAGAGAGAATCGGGAGGAGAGAGAGACAGACGCGGGGAGAGAGAGTGAGCTGAGGAGAGAGAATGGTCAAGGGTGGTCAATAGAGGGGTGAGTGGGGTCCACATGTCAAGATCTAAGCCAATTGGACCAAAATGCCCCTCATCCAAGGGCTAAAAATGCTTCTAAACCAATAATGCAAGGGTAAAATGGTCAATTGCCCTTAATCATGGTTAACTAAGCCTAGTTAACCTTAACCAACCTTGATTAAATCCCAAAATTGCCCTCAAAATTCGGAATAAACCAAAAATGGCCTAGGGGCATTTCCGTCATTTTTCCATCCCGAACCGAAATTCCAATTTTTGCTCATACCGGTCCTAAATATTCATGTGAGACCTAATCCAGAGTCGGAATCGCGAAATTCACTTTCTAAGCCCTCGAAAATCGACTGCGAAGTTTCCGGGAATAAAATAAAATTATTTTCCAATTTTTGTCGAAATTCCACTTTTTATCCAAAATCACTCCAAATGAGCGTGGCTACCCCAAAATGACCTTGGTCGCGAAAAATAACCTGAAACGGCCTCCGAATTCAGCCTCGGTGTCTACAGGGGCAAAATTGTCCTTTTTCTCAATTTCTGTCAAAACTTCATTTTTCCACCGCATTCAATCCAACCATAAATGGCTATTCCAAAATGACGTCCGTCTTGCAAAATAGTCGTAATTATCCTTGAAATTTTGATATCAAGTCCGGGTCCAATATCGCGATCTAATTTACTCGATTTGTCGTTTTAGGGTCTCTCACTAACAGGCGGCAGTTTAGGTGTTACGCGTATCGACCTAAGATTGTCCGAATCATGATAGTCTCAATTTCGAGAGAACGAGAGGAATTATCACTAGCACCTGAGGTCACGATCTTTTGGATTAAAATCGGGTTTCCTTTGTCAGGCGCACTTTCGGTCATGCGAAATCACTCGCGATCCGATCGTGCATCACTGACAATATCAACCTGTCATTTTCCTGAGATCGGCCTATATTGGTTCAAAATATTTCCTCGACGCTCATTGGAATCGACACTCCATCATGATCGGGTTCTCGGTCCACGTACCTGATCCTATTTAGCCTTTCCCATTTGGTTAGTATCCCGTGATTGATCAATTCCGGGCGAGACTTACTAAAATTACACGAGAATCAATATACACTTTATTGGTCCCGATAACGGATCAAAATTCAGGATGTTACAGTAGTGACTTACGTTCACGAGAAAAGTAGCATGAAATTCCACTATAGATCAAGCGATACAATAAGATTACAACCACACTTAAGTTACTCAAACACTCTCAGTATTTCTCAAGCCCCAATTACACCCAATAATTCATGTAATTTTTAACCCCACAATTCCTCACGAAA
This sequence comes from Syzygium jambos, assembly GCA_031216235.1. NCBI lineage: Eukaryota > Viridiplantae > Streptophyta > Magnoliopsida > Myrtales > Myrtaceae > Syzygium > Syzygium jambos. Next base: position 21,502,905 of record CM062226.1, read on the forward strand.
TATTCTCTCAATCTCATGAAGGAATTATACACAAATATTACTACAAGATTTAATCACTACAAACACTTGAATTCCTGGTGTAATTCCATGAAGAAAACCCACACCAAGCACTCGATTGAACATGGCGCTTCAAGAATCAACTCTTCATTCTGGACATGAACTTCACGAAAGCCACACTCTGCACTCTTCAACTTCTTTCCAAAGTGCCCACGATAGAATATAATATATGTGCCCAATAGTTGATCGAGTCATGATCTAAGTCAAAAGTCCAATATTTCAAGTTTGAGAATAGAGACTCCGCCGTGCATTAGGAAAGTGAATTTCGAGTCTTTTATTTCTTCACTTTGACACAATTGGAAACGAATTCCGTTTCTTTCACAGCTTGGCCAACTCCAATTTGGCAACACCCAAATCCAATAAGCTTTCCAAATTAAGGAAACCATATTCACGAAAATATAATTTGCATATCCACATGTACTTTTAGATCAAAATCGTCTATGAGCTCAAACTCAAGACATATTTTAACAATGTGGATCCTACTAATACTCCAATTGAAACTTGTCATATCATTCTATAAGTAAATTATTATAAGATTTCTTAGTAGAGCTAGCATTTACGAAAAGTAGGAAGAAGAAGGAAGAAAAAAAGAAAAGCTCCAGGGAAAGTCGCTTACTGGAGTAATAGTAATTGCACACCGCCCCTAGGTTTCTGAAACCTAGGAAATTGATTGTGCAATAGTGTTGTTTCCCCTTTTTCCGTCATTTTGTGAGGAGGTAAAGAAATTGATTCATATTATAATAACAAAGATAGGAAATTCTTTGACCTTAATCTCAACATTCTTTTGTGATTAAAGGTGAATATTGAATGAGCCGAGCTGGGTCACGCCTATCTTGCCTAAGCCCACCCGCAAATGAAGTTTACATATGGCAAGAACAGGCTAATTAAAGTTGGGCGGGCCGGACTTTCTCATGTAAGAGCACCTTATATAAGAGCCACGCCTAGGGTTGCATACCTTTCGAGCCTAGGAACTGAGCAAGCTGTTCGCCCGTTAATCCCCTTTACATGCGAGTAACTTATAGTTAGCCAACACTTTGACACTCTTTTCACGTACAAATAGACAGTGTTAGAAATATATTTCTAACGAAATCATGATACAAAAGATACTCAGAATCGGATAAAATATTTCCAACAGATAGGGATCACAATTATTATGTGGTGGCTTTTTTTTTGGTCAGATGGTGTTTTTAGAAAGCGCATATTTGACATTTAAAAGTTTGGTTTCACTGAGAATTTCAAATCTTTTCAATTAAACCTGAACTTTTTATCCACGCTAGTTGGGTAATTTGTAAAAATTAATGTGAAAGAATATTCATCAATGTTAAAAAAGATCAACAAAACAACTGGAAAAGTCTCAAGTAGAGAGTCCTTTCCCGACCGGGGGCCTCTTTTCCACATAAACTTATTAGAAGATTTTCCGATTCTACCATAAACCTCCACGTTGATCATTGATTAATTACTAACAAAACACCACCATGAGCATTGACCTAACCCTAAAGTTCATCGAATATATAGAATTTAGCTATATAAGTACCTTTGTCAATATAAAATGCCATGGTAACCTCCAAACAAGAAAGAAAAGGCTAGACACAAGCCTAAACGAGAAAAAAAAATGTGAAGGCCACGTAGGGACTATGATATGGGCAAAAGTAGGCCGTTTCACGAAGATTAAGGGCACAAACGTTGCCAATCTATCGTAATCGGCTCAAAACTTCATTTTAACTATGATAAGTCTAATGTCAATAAATAAATAATATAAGCTGTTCTTCTTTGATAAAAAAAAGAACATAAGTAATGATTATCAATTATGATTATAATCGCGTTCCCTTAGCTTTTTAGGTTATGCATTACGAATCCATAAGAAATACTTTAGTTTTTCGAGATTCTAAAGTAGTAGTGCGAGGATACATCATTTTCTAACTAACTAAAGCACAAGGCATACAATAAAAGGTTAAACCATACAAAGAGTCCTGGCCAAAACAAGACAATATTAGGATGCCGTTCGCTATACTGTTCGTAGGAACAACTATAGAAGGAAGGCTGACTGATGTTCTCGGCTCACCAGGAGCCGCACAGGCTAATCCGCGGCCAATAATCTATTTGCCAGTGACAATTATAAATACCATACAATATTACGTTAATTTATCAACAACACACACTTCAAAGACTACATATACTCAATCGTGAATGAATAATACTCTTTTTTTCTCCCTCTTGTTCCTAATCTACAGAGTTGTCACCTATCTAATTTGTTTCACGATATGAAACTGCTGGGCAGAACTGAAAAGTTTTGAATTGCTGGGTACGATTGAAAAGTTCAGGAGAATTCGTAGTTCAACTTGTTCGTTTTCATCCGATTTCATATATTTTAGTAGTAAAAAGAACACAGATAGAGAGAGAGAGAACGAGAAAAAGAAGGGCAAAGATCCAAACTAAATTCTAGTCCTATAGAATTGCTGGGGTAGAACTGAAAAGTTTTGAAAGCCCAGAATTGAACTGAAATACTTCAAAGTTCGGGGAGCAATGGGCAGGAACTGTTGGCGTCGTTAAAAAGAGGCGGTGACGGTTGAACAAAATGCAAGTACAACTCCAAACTCAGCAACGAGAATCAACTTTCGGTTACTCTCAGTCACTTCGTCTTCTCCAGGTCTTTCTCTGTCCTTCCACATATCTTTGCTGCAAGTTCTTGGTTCAATGGCTATCCTATAAAATCATCGTGCATTATTTTGATTCTTTCGTTATGTTTGATTGCAGAAAGTGGTTTTCACATTACAATCATGGCGGCCCCAGATCCAAACGCTCGGCCAACGGAAGGCAAAAGATATCGTGAGGATAAAGTTGACAAGGCACAAGTTTTACTATATTTCGGATTAATCTTTCACACTGCATTGCAACAAGATTGCCGAATTTCTTCGAATTGAAAGGGTCTTTAATTGCATTGCGTGTCCTTTTTCCCTAGGCCCGCAATTTCATAGAGAAGTGCATTCAGCTGTACATGAACCGCGAGGAAACAGCCCGCGCGTTAGAAATTCATTTCGGGATTGACAGCCATCTCACGCGTATGGGTGAGAGATCATTCTTTTTTGGTCTGATCAGTGATTAATCCTAAGAGCTAGTCCGGATTCGGTCCTGTTTACCCGCCGTTTCATGTATGGGTTATATCTTGATGCGAAGCTTCTGAACTTATCCTTCGAATTCCAGTTTGGGACAAATTGGAAGAAAGTAATCAGGAGTTTTTCCAAAATTACTACACAAGGCTAGCGCTGATACAACAAATCGTCAGGTTCAATCATTTGCTCGAGCAACAGCATCAAGCCATGAACTCTCCTCCAGTGCCTGGTAAGGCTCTCGTAAGACTTCACTCCACTAATACAGAATTTCACGGTTCCAATGCATAGCTTCTATCCTTCGTACTATATGGGTTCATGCATAGTTTGGTCAACTTCCCGAAAAAGAAAAAAGGCCCATCAGTCTCAGTTCTTGCACTATATAATAAAAATGAAAGCATGTTAATGCTCCCTCAAGAATGACTATAAAAATTGGGTCTTGTCGAGTGCTCTTTTAAGCAAGGCCATCTGTTTATGATTGTTTGCTTCTTGAAGTTGTTTTGTGTAGACCTTGAAGTTGAGCCTATGAATTTCGCTGCCCAATAGAGGGGTCTGGCTGTCTGTACTTTGTGCACTTCATTATGTGATGTTTCAATTGTTCTTGCCCTCCTTCCATGGTGCAGCAGAGGAACAAATGTCAAAGGAAGTCTCAGAGACAGCACCACAGAACAATTCTCCAGAGAACGAGATGAACTATGAAAATGAGTAAGGAACACAATTCTTGGAATGTTTCCGTATCTAGTCTTTCTGAGACAATTTTTTTGGTACATCTTCTAGAATTAATTTTTACCTTTTTCTCCATTGCGTTGAACACTCTGGTGATTAGCTTACCTATTCATCTCAATCTGAATGCTACTTACCTACTTTATAGGATTCTCAAATTTAAATTACCTGCTTGTGCTCATTATTTAGCTTTGCAAATTCTGTCATCTGCACTAGTTTACATGCATCATTGGAAAGTGCAAGTGGCATTGTTGGCTTATGGCATGAGGCGTGGCATAATTTTGTTTGCCTTGTCAAGTCTGGCTTCAGAGGACATGAATATTCTTTTGATAGGAATTGTATGTATAGATGGTAGTAAATGCTATTGCTGATGAAACATATTGCCGGAAACAACATGATAGTCTGGGTGCAGATTCTTGTTGAACACCTTGATTTCAGCTTCAAGTTGTGATCGTAACTCATGCTCACACTTGTGGTTTAAAAATTGATGATGAGCAGGGCTGAATCTGACAAGCTACCAGCCACTCCTGTTGGCTCTGTTGGATCGGAAGAGGTGGCAGGGTCCAATCCACATCTCGTGGCCGGTGAAAGTCTTGCTCGTTCTTCATTGGAAGCTCAAGGAATGAGAATAAATGCTGCGTTAGATGCTGCACATATGCCGATTTTGCAAGTTCCGAACTTACTGCGGGTGGCCACCAAGCTGCAAACTTCGGGGGACCTTTTCAACCATCAACTAATGGCTCGAAGCTTGAGCCACTCGGATATAAAGGCTGAAGGTATTCGTGATATTTAACTCTGTCTAGCTGGTTTTTCCGCATCATCACTCTTACCTGGTTTGGAGTTTCAGCTGAATGTTCCCGGCAAAGATTTGGCTGGGCATATTACTTGTCAGCGTACTTGCATAGACATGGTGATTTTGTTCATTTAACCATCAGTGCATTCAACTAATGGTGCATTAAATCTCATAAAAGCTTGTACATACATGCACGATTTGCGATTTACAGAATTGAGACATTCCCAAGTTAGCTTTTGGCAGCGATTTCATTCCATTTTGTGTCTCCAAACCCAGATTGAGTCATTGAAACCCTTCTTGAGTGTGTACTAGGAAGGTCCTTTCTTCTTTATCTGTTTCTACCTACTTTAAAAAATATGTGAAGCAACTGAAACGACTGTGCTGAAATGCTTATTGTTTTTGTAATTGGTGAGACGATCCAAATTTCAAGAGTAGCTTGTGCTGTTCTATGTATTCTTAGTCCTGATGAACGAGGTTTTTGCAGCTTCCATCCAGGAGAACCTCTCTAATTCGGCATCAGGTCAGGACTCTCCATCTGCGGATGTCTGAGTGAAATGGATATTGCCCGTTCCTTATCAAAATTAGTGTCTGGTGGAAGGTTTGTTTAGAATATGATGCTTGTTTGGACGAATGTGAGACAGCATCTCGTGTCTCATCATTGAGTGAACACACAAGTTCTCATTACATTCAGGGATTGAGCATTTGTAATTGTACATCATCTTTTATGCTCTGATATGATGTGTAAATTTGGTGGACCTGTTAAGTAGAGAGGATTTGAATTACTGAGGACAATCACCTTCTATTTTGTCCTTAAGATCAAAGTGTAAGATGTCAAATTTGAGTTTGTGTTTGTTGGTTGAAATGATGGTTAAGCTAATTTATGATGTTTAGGCTTCTGTGCTGACAATCTTATTCAATAGTAAACCTGAACTAAAATAGTGAGTTACTAACTAATATAGCTACATGGGATACAATCATACAATGTGCATGGACTGGAATAGAACAGAACATCGATATCTAGTATCCCGAAAACTGCATGCTCCAGGAAATCTCAAAGCAAAAGCGTGACAAATTGTGAGATCCATCTGAGGTCTTCTTCTTGGTATATTGACAGTAGGAGCACCAAATCCATATACATTTCAGGAAATGATACTTACATTGTTGAGCTTGCACGTAGCATAATACAATCTCAGTTCAAATAACATAGGTATAAGTGGGAAAATCTAATACAGGGATTTGATGCACATGAATGAATGAGACAATTTAAGAAGCATCATCACCAGTAGTCATTGCATGTTGCATCCCTTATGGAGATATACTTGATGGTAGAAAGAATCTCCGCAAATGCAAAGATTTTTAAATAACCTGATAGTTCTTGGACTGGAGGAGTTGCTTCTAAGGCCAAAAACAAGGGCAGTTTATTCACTGAGATGGAGCAACTATTGTTCGTTTTGTGCCACCTCTACACCATTAAGATTAAATTCAGTATTCGGGGCATAACCAGTTTTTCTTTATTCGACTAACCCATGGGTCCAATTCATCATTGATCTCTCGAGTTTAGGGTGTGACATAGAATTTTTGAACTATAATTTTCACTTGAATCCAGCTACAACCGGCTTCTTTGGTAAGATTTTCAGTTTCCATCTTCTTTCTGATTGCTGCTGCATCTTCCCATAGACCTATTGAGGCATACACATTTGCTAGCAAAATATAACCTTCAGGTAGGGTCATCCAGTTCATGGTAAAAATTCATTGATGCAACTTATTTTGCAAGTTCAACATTGCGTGAACTTGGCAAGCTCCAAGAAATGTACGCTAGACCAGTGTATCAACCCGGAAAGCATTGAATTCATAAACTGACGGGCTACAACATCAGATTCTGATTTGCGCGATAAGTCCACCATGCATGCTTGGCGTTCAATTCTGGGCACGAATCCATGTCCTGTGTACATTAAAGTGTTTCCATCCATCAGAAATACCACATGGCTACAAGAGGATAAAACAGCAACATGGTTATCATAAGAAATCAAATTCTTTTCGAATAGTGCACCAAAAGCCCTCTGAGCATCTTCGATGTGACTCGACCAAGAATACATGCTAATAAGAGAACTACCCACGCAAGTATCACGGCAAAGCGTAATTTGATTGCTAGAGTGTAGATTTGTATCCCCATATCTACATCACAAATACTTTCACATGCCTTGAGAACAATAAAACTCTGAAAGGGTCTGGCCTGACTGGACCTTTTTCATTTCCCAGGAGAGTTTGATAGCCTCCTCATTCTCCAGTTTGTGCATATCCTGTGATTATCGCTGTCCAAGATCTCACATTATAACTTTGCATCCGATCAAATACCTTTCTCAAATCATGAAGCGATCTCCTAGCTACAAACTTCACGTACATGGCTACCAAGCTGCATCAGACAGAGACATTTGAAGCCAATCTAGACCGTATAATACTCCTTCAACCACCCCCAGCGTGGCAACTTGGCTGTTGGCACCACGCTCAAGCACCAGCACCTTGGCCCCCAAAACCAGCTGCTGCCTTTATCACCATCAGCATCAGCATCACCATCGCTTCTCTCTCTCTCTCGACTTCCAATGGAGGTCGTGCGACTCCAATCTAAGTTTGCAGTAATCCGTTAAAGCTCAGTTAGAGAGAACAAGCTCGAGTTTGCAAAACTCCACCACTTGGGGTTGGGCTGCGCATGGAGGGTCGGCACCGCAGATGATGGTGGTGGACATGGCAGGACGACTTCACTGACGTTACTGATGGTGATGGCCAGCAACAATGGAGCGGTCAGCACTAAAGAAGAGAGAACGAAAGGAGCAGAGAAAAAGAAATAGTCTTACTTTTTCAGAAACCAATCTAAATTGAGTTGCTCCATAATATCAATGATGTATAATTCTTTCTCAGTTAAGCAAAATATCAATGGTTTGAACGGAAGACCACGTTGAACAGAATTTGAAAAGTACAAGGATTAAGTTAGCAAAAAAGAAAATTTAGGGACAACATCGAAACGTGAAAAAAAAATCCAGAAATTACTTATTTTGTTACCTTTTTTCTGTGGTTTGGTGGGGGAGGGGAGCTATTCCTCTCTAATGATAACTGAGAGGTAATCTTCATGTTAGTAATTTAAAGGGATAGACCACAATAAATCTCTTTCTTTATAGGATAGAATAGACATAATTGATAATAGTTATTCCTCTAGTGATCGTTGCTGGGTATTCTCAAGATAATTTCCAAATAATAGTATCAAAGTTTCTTATGACTGAAATCAATTAAAATTCCAAATCTTTCTAGTTCCACGATCAAATGATTTTCCGAAAAGTTTGGATCAAATCGAATGGAAAGACCTTCAAATGATTAAAGGTAAGCCATATCCAAACACGCCCCTTATACACTCATAGCCAAAATGGAGAAGTGAGTGAGAAAAACTCATCTGAAGGAAATAGGGGATGTTCGCAATGATTACATGGATTGAAATGATGAAAGGCAATCATTTCACTATCCTAACACACATGCTTATGCCTTGCAAACCAAATTTGAGCCAAAACAATAGAGAAGTTTTCCCAAAACAACCCTGTTAAGAATTACCCAACATTTGGGCAAATCAGCAGGTTTGTGGATTGACAGCTCTGGAGAATATGATCAAGAAAGATTTTATTGCGTACTCTTGCATCAATCTTTCTGTGATAACTTCATATGAAGTCATATGGAAGCTCAAGACATCCCAAGAGGAAGAAGAGCGCTTCATTTCCTATACCCAAACACTTTACTTTTGGCAAAGCCCAATTGAGTCTGAATATTCATTTTAAAATCCCAAATTGATGATCATCTCTCCACACTAGAGCATGAGTATATAATCCACTTTAATAGATGAGAAACAAAAGGGCAGAACACAGAGTTCTTAGAATTCAAAAGATCAAAGACAAAAGAGTCTAGGGCATAAAAAAAGTGTGCCTAGTAAAAGCAAGACCAAATGCCCGAGAAAAATGAGAAAGAAAAGAGAGATCAAAAGAAAGCTCAAAATGACCAAAAAAAAAAAAGAAGTCATGACAGAGCAAAGTCAAGATCATGAGAGATCATAGATCACAACAAGTGAGAATGAGCAAAAAAAAAAGATATTGTAATGAATGTTTAGAGGACTTTGATGTTCATAAAGGAAAAGATCTTTCGTTAAAAAAGAAGAAAAGAAAAAGTGGTGATGTCAAGAAGATCATCAATTTTATAAAAACTCTAAATTCAAACAAACAAGCCTTTTGAGCCTACCCAATACCAACAGTATAACCTCTCCCCAAAGACTCTTCAGATTGGGATGTTGAGAGTAGAAACATGACTTTATGACAAGAAGTCATTACTCAAAAAAGTGTATGCAATAATATCCTGTCTTATCCTCGAGGTTCTTAACTTGTAAATTTGAAGTCAGTTGTAACAAAATCCTTTTTCTTGGCCTCAGAATGCCCATCCTTTGAATAGCCGTTGATCAAGCTAACATTACAACCTTTTGAAAGACCTTATCGGATCAATTGGATTATATACATTGCGAACATCTTCAAACACCTAAGGATTGATTAAGAGAGATAAAATTGAGAGATATCAGACAAGTTCCCCTTTCAATCAGATGAAGAAAAGACCAAGTTCATAAATTGAAACAAATCCTTTCTAATGAAGGTCTTCCAAACAATCATTTCAAGCATTTCTTGAAAGATTGCAAGCATTTTGTTTAAATAATTCCTCAAAAAGGAAATTTGATTGTCTGAAATGTATTAATGCAAAGAATGCATGTTTCCTGACCAGGTTTCAACAATCGTTGGTCAACTTAAAATTAAGTTTTCAAATAGTTTGTTGTAAACTAAGAAAAAAACCACACTTCAAACAGTTTTGATTAATTTCAAAATTACTTTTCAAAATAGTTTTTGGTCAACTAAAAAACCATACAAAGATTAGTGAAACCTCAAAATCACATAACTCACGGTTAAGGCATTCATTGTTTGAAGTCTTTCCAAAGTCCTACAGGCGAGGTGCCCTTAAGCAAATTCAAAGTCCTACATGCGAGAAGCCCCTAGGAAAATTCAAATCCTACTGGTGAGGAGCCCCTAGGAAAATTCAAAATCTTACAAGCGAGGAGCCCCTAGGCAAATCCAAAGTCCTACAAGCGAGGAGCAACTAGGTAAATTCAAAATCCTACTGGCGAGGAGCCCCTAGGAAAATCTAAAGTCCTACAGGCGAGGAGCCCCTAGACAAATTCAAAGTCTTATAGGCAAGGAGCCCCTGGGCAAATTCAAATCCTACAGGCGAGGAGCCCCAAGGCAAATTCAAAATCCTACAGGCAAGAAACCCTTAGGCAAAGTCAAGTCCTACAGGCGAGAAGCCTCTAGGCAAATTCAAAGTCCTACGGGCGATAAGCCCCTAAGTAAATTTAAGTCCTACAGGTAAAGAGTTCCTAGGCAAACTTAAGTCCTACAGGTGAATAGCCCCTAGGTAAATTCAAGTCCTACAGGCGAGGAGCCCCTAGGTAAATCCAAAGTCCTACTGGTGAGGAACCACTAGGCAAATCCAAAGTCCTACAAACGAGAAGCCTCTAGAAAAATTTAAGTCCTATAGACGAGGAGCCTCTAGGCAAATTCAAGTCCTATAGGCGAGGAGCCCCTAGGCAAATTCAAGTCCTACTGGTGATGAATCACTAGGAAAATTCAAGTCCTATAGGCGAGGAACCCTTGGGCAAATTCAAAGTCCTATTGGTGAAGAACCACTAGGCAAATCCAAAGTCCTATAAGTGAGGAGCCCCTGGGTAAATCAAAATCCTACTGGTAAGGAACCACTATGCAAATTTCCAAATCCTTATTCGAGGAGCCTCAAGTGTTCATGGTTCGTGGATTCGTCCTTAAACCATGAAATCCGAATAACCATCATAATCATCACCACCATCAATTGATGCCCTTGGATAAGCAATAAAGAGACAATTCACAAATAGGTAAGTTTTTCTCCCTCAATCATTAAGAACCTTTCAAACTATGTTCTGAAAAGAGAACCATTGAATTAGATCACGAATTTCAAAAGCAAGATCCCTAATCAGTTGTTGTGAAATTTCTATCTTATCTTGTTCAATGTATCGACTAAAATTTTAGGTGCTACATTGACTTTGAGATAAACCTCTAACAAACTCAATCTTAAAGAGGGGCAGCTGTTGACACTTAATTTTTAGCTCATTTTTTTATATTTTCAAAAAATTTTAAAAACTTCAAAATTAGGACTAGGAATCTTGGCCAAGCCTAGAAACCTATTTCTAAACAAAAAAATAATTTTTTTAGCATTTTTCTGCATTTTTCCTTAATTTCTTTTAGTCAAAAAAAGTAAGAAAATCAAGAAAAATAGCCAATGGAATCAAAAAATTATATAAAAATAGTAATTAGTATTATTTTAAATCCAATTTCATGAATTCATCATCAATTTGGAAAAATCTCAATCGGGTATATGTTTTTCCCAAAATTGGGCAAATAAACCCGAATTGAACCAAAAATGCAATTAAATTTTTTCTAGTCATTTTTAAGTCATAGTGTCTTCACAACAAATGATTCTGGGACCTTGAATTACATAACGGTAGGTCCAATTGCACAATTTGACATACAATAAAAAAAAATCCCCAAAATTTGATTGAAAATTAAGAATTTTGAACCCAAATTGGGAATCGTGCCCAATATGAAATTGTTGAAACATGAGACTACCATATCTAGGGTTAATCAGATGTGGGTAATTCAATTTTGACATCAATTTTGCCTAATCAGGTCATTAGGACATCAAATTGAATAAAAACCTATTACCCCGAATACAAAAATGAAAAAATCTTGGACACAATCATGATAAAAATTGGAGAAAATAATATATTTGGGTTCGAAAAATGATATGGAATTTAATTTTGGGGTATGCTTTTGAAAATTGGGTCAAAATTAAGCTTAATTGGCTAATTTAGACCAACCTGGGTCTGCTGGGTCAACCGAGTCGACCCGACCCGACCTGGGTTGTTCATCTTCCTTACCCAACTCACCCGAGTCACACCAAACCCAGAAAATTATAATTCAAGTCCGCGACTTCACCGATCATTTCCGGCTAATTTAACACGTGAAAATCAGTTCGGCCAGCTAGAAAATATCCACCTGGTGCTAGGGAATCAATCCTAACCGATTTTAAGTTGGTTCTAACTAAATTTGGGTGGGAAATCAAGCTACAAAAAATGAAAAATTGAACATTGAGGAAGGGAAGGTGTTCGACAAAAATCCAGAGAGAGAAAGGAGAGAGAAAGAAGCGAAACCAAGGAGAAGGATCTAGAGAGAGAGGGTCGAGAGTCTTCTCACGAGTGTTCAGTGTCGCCGTGGACGACGGAGCACCGGCAAATCGTGATTTGGTTGTGACTCTCCCCTAGTTGTTCCAGTCGACTCGGCTGATCTTGAAAGCCAGAAACCGAGCATTTTCCGGCCAATCCAGACCTTTTCTGACGAAGCCAAGACCATCAGGTGAAAGTACAAGTGTCAAGGAACAACCCTATAGACGTCGCTTAATTCGAAAATTTCTTCTGATCATCGAACAAAGAAGGTAAATATTGTTCATAGTCACGGTTTTTTCAGATTTGCAAAATGGTGAACTTCAGTTCAATCTTGCTAGCCGAACATTTTCTTCCACGAGTTTGAGTTTTTCAATGCTCAAAACATGTTCTGTCCTCATTTTCATTGTTTGTTTGCATTTTGAATGATCGAAAATGCATTAAAACCAAGTTGGCCATGCATTTGACTACCTCACCGGAGCTCGGAGGTCTTCGTTGGAGTGTCGTCGTGGCCATAAGCCACCAAAATTAGCCTCCCTTAATCCTTGTTTGATGTTTTGAATCGTTATTTGGATTGAATTAGATGGTTATGGCATTGTATGTTGTGATTCTAAGGTGTGGTCAGTCAGTTTAGGTTAGTGGCAAATTGGCATTTTCCGACGATATTTTTGCCAGTTGGTGACGGTCAAACAGTCAATCAATTGGTTGGGTTTAATAGAGTGTGATATGAACTTGATCCAGAACGAAAAATTGATCGAAAAGGTCGTCGGAAGGTCGTCAGCGGTGAGCTCAAAGTCGCGGCCTCGAAAACACTAAACTTAAAAGCGTGCACACCAGGTGTTCGGGGAAAAGCCCCAATGAAAAAGTCCAAAACGGTGCCGTTTTGGGCACCATATTCGTTGGAGAAGGTGACTGGCGCCAGCGCCAGTGCCGGCGACGCCCGGTTCTGCCAAGCCAAACCAAGTCGAATCGGGCCGGTCCAATTCATTTTCCCAGCAGAAAAATTTAAAAAAATAAATAAAAATAAAAAAAAATCTAAAAATAATAATAACAAAAAAATCTAGGAAATAAAAAAAATTTAAAAATCAGAAAATTTTAAAAAATTCAAAAAATTCCAAAAAAAGGAAAATTCATAAAAAATTCAGAAAATACAAATAAAAAAAGTAAAATTTTGGAAAATCAATAAAAATTGAAAAATTGGAAAATTCATAAAAATTTTCAGAAAATCATTAAAAATAAAATCTCGAATAATGAAATTTCCGAAAAAATAATTCAAAAAAAATTCAAAAATTTTAAAAATTCACAGAACGGTCCAAAAACACAGTGCCAACCATAAAAAGTAAGATTTGAATTTTTGGAAGTGCCCAATTGGCATTTTTATATAATCCAAAATTCAGGGGTTATAACCCCTAAAAAACCTTAAAACCCTAAAAATGTGAATCATGAATGAATAAACTTCTAGAGCTTCATTAAGGTTTGGGTGTTTTGATTGATTTTCATTTTTAGAGACTACTTAGGATTGATTGACTTTGATTGTGCATTTAATACTTGTTTGGTTCTTCCTGCAATTAGAATGGATAGAATTAGTGGATAAGCCTCGGAAATTCGCATGACATGTTAGACATCGTATCGTTCTTAGGTATCAAAAGGGCGTTAGGGATCTCAATTCGAGATCAATAACATAATCAAGTCCCCGTACTAAGAATCTCTGGTTCGTAGAATCATGGTATTTCTCCCGTACATCGATTATGTTTCTAGTCTACCTACCAATAATGACTAGTGGTGACTTCAAAATTACAAACCTAGACTAAATAAGAAATCACCTTCCACTATCACGTGAGGTATGATATGAGAGAGACCCTTACACGGAAATGCCTCCTTAGCGCGTGAATCCCGAAATCCCCTCCCCCCCCCCCAAAAAAAAGAGCGCGGCGCGACAGATGGCTCGGCCAAAAAGGATATCCTAAACCCGGCATGCATACCCCAAAGCCCCTCAATGGGTTTACAGTGATATTGAGAACAAAACCTGCATCCTCCAATACTAGAAATCAAATCCACAATCAATATCACCAATTGATTTCACAAAACAAAACATATAATTTTTCTCAATTTCGTTCATCAACCAAAATACATTTCACAAATCAAGTATAACTCAACACCAGAAATCATTTTCGTAAAATATTTCTCAAATCACTTGAGAACTCGTTTCTTAAACCGTAACATATTTCACGTACTCATTTCATAAACCAAGTTCACAAATCAATATATATATATATATATATATATATAAATCGTTTCGCAACACCATTCCTAAAACATATTTTAAACCATTTACAAATACCAAAATGTAATAAATGCCTGATCCATATTTTTATGGAACAAATATCGTCTTTCACGACTCATAATATATTGAATCTCTTTCGCTTTCAAAACATGAGTTTACAAATCCATAGAAGAGATAACACCACTCACCTGAAATCCCCAAAATCAAACAACAACGCTAACTCGAATCGACAATCCCGTAATCATAATAATTAAACGAGAATCGAGTCAAAACCAAGTAAAAATACCCCGATAACTACCAAACGGCTAAACGACGCTTAAACACTAACAAAATAACTCAAATGCGCTCATAAATCGGTCATCCAAAGTGATTATCCAAAACCGTCTGCAATGCAAAGCTTGAGCGCGAAACTTGATTGCGCCATAACTTTCTCCATCGAACTCCATTCCAAGCAAGCTTACGATCAAAAGGAAGATCTTTTGAAGCACTAGAAGACCTACAACTTAACTATCCCAAAATCGAGCCAAAAACCAATGAAAATCAACCTAAAAGCCGCTGGTCGGGCACTGTTCACCATGCTTGCTCAACTTCAAAAATTCGTTTCGGGCAAATAATAAGTCCAAATTAAGTTTCGTAATATCCCACGGCTCCATGACACCCTAAGCTACCAATTCTATATATATACGTAGTTCAACGACTCAAAAATCGGACTACGCGGCTTGATTTTCACAAAATTTCGAAATTATGACCTAATTCTGATAAATACTCCGATTGGACGAACAATAGTCGTGAGTACTTAGAGGGCGTTGCAATATGAAATCGAATCAGGTTGGCGAGACCCCCATGGCGCAAAACCCTCTTCTCTTTTCCCTTTTTTTCTTCTTCTGCTTTCCCTTTCTCTCTTTTCTTTCCTCTCTTTTCTTCTTTTCCGCGTGCAAGCTCTCAGCGTCTTAGGCTGCACTGGCAACCATTCCGTGCCCGGGAACAGATTCTGCTCATAAATGATTTTTTTTTTATTTTATGCCTGGAAATAATTTCTAAACATTTGAAGGCATTTGGTAACTGCCCAAAATTTCTATTCTTAGAATTGAAAAAGAACCAAAATGCGTTTGGTAACTACACAAAATTTCATTTTATAAATAATATTTTGAATTTTTTTAATATTTATTTTATTTATTTATTTTTTCTTTCTTTCCCTTCTCTTCCTTGGCCAAGGCCGGTCGTTGACGCCGACAACCGGCCACTGGCCAGGGCCGACGAGGGCGCCGCGGCCCTCGTCAGTCGCTATGGCGAGGTCAGCCTCACCTTGGCTAGGCAAGGCCTTGTCGTCGCGACCTCAAGCTGCCCTCACAGACCCTGGCCTGCGGCCAATCGCCAGCGACTGGTGGCCGGCGGGTGGAAAGCAGCTAGCCGAAGAACAACAACAAACCAAAAAAAAAAAGAAAATGAAGAAGAATTTGAAATGGAAAAATTGTTTGCTTCTTGATTCTGTTCCAAAACTGATTTTGGAAACAATTTTTTGCAAAATTGTGCTCGGGCACAAAAAATTTAACAAACGGATTTCTGCTCCCAAACTGATTCTGGAAACAAAAAATATATAACTTTTTACTATTTGGCAAGTTGTTAAACATGCCCTTAATAGAGCCGAAGCATTCCTCTCTTTTGTTTTCTTTAGACCCAAAAAAAAAATAGAGCTGAAGCATTCCACTGTTCCCTTATTGCTTTTGACTTTTCAACGTTTTTAGCTTTTTTTTTTTACCAAATATTACAGATCTTGCATCCGATCAAACACCTTCTTGAAACATGAAAGGATCCCCTAACTACACACTTCCAATGCATGTCCACCAAGCTGCATCAAACAAACATGCAAAACCAATCTAGACCGTATAACCCAGGAATGCAATTGTATGCCAAGCTATAGTAACGAACTTTGAACATGCCCCCAAAACGCTATACGTATAAATCTATCTGGCACAAGCCCACTCACCAGCATATCCAAAAACAAATCAACAGCTTTCTTTAGACAACCTAACTGAGTACATCTTGTTATCCTCAAAGTCAACTACATCCCTCTCGTTCATTTTCTCAAAAACCTTACTATCTGAAACCAAGTCAGCACCACCCTTTGTAAACATGTCAATCAGTGCACACCAAAAACACATAAGAATCAGATAACCCCTTTAATTATAAACCAAAAGACTCTATCACTAATCTGGAACAGAACAAGCCTAAATAACCAACACGAAAAAATAATCGTCAGGGAAAAAACCATCTTCAAGCTTATGAACGCAAGTGTCAACCGTTGCAAACTCCATGTGATCATTGGCATAGCAAGAGTTTATGGAACTCCAAGAAGCCAAGTGCCTTTTTGTAACCCATATCCCTAAAAATCATCTCCTCCTCAGCTCAGTCATTGCATTTTGAGTAGAGACTGATAAGCAAGTTGAGAATCATTGAGTTGGGCTTGAATTTTTAGGGATATGGGTTACGATAATTTGTACATGTCTAAAATCGCTAAATCAATCACTTCCTCCCTATCCCCAATCACTATCTTACATTTTGGACAACCCAACGAAATCAGCATCTTATCATTCAAGGGAGTTGTCACACATAACACAACATCAAGCATTTGCAGTTCTATTCCAATCAACTCAACAAACTGTTTCGATACGAAAGAATGTGACGTCCCAGGGTCAAATAAAGTATACGCAGCATGGTTGCACAGAGAAATCGTACCTGTGACAACCCCTTGTGCGTTCTCAGCTTTTCTGCGGGCCATGGCATACACTTGTCCTTGCGCTTGAGGTCTATTCTGGTTTGCTGTCTGGGCCGTTCCAATCTGATTCCCATTCCGAGGTGGCGGCAAAGCGATCGATCTATTTAGCCTGGAATTAGGGAAATTCTTTATGTGGTGACCAAATCCACCACACCCAAAACACGCTCCACCCCTGGTTTGACAAGGTCTATTTCCATGTCGTCCTCTACATATCCTACACGGACCATTAAAATTCCAGACCGGCTTCCCAATATTCCTTTTAACTGAAAGAGTGAAACGCCTATTATCTATCATCGGCCTCTTCTCAGGGTTACGTTGTCCCTACCTTGGATAAATCTTGATCCAGAGGCGACGGCTCTATCCACCTGATCTCGCTCTAGAATCTGGGCCCTATCAAACATTTCCTCATACATACTCAAGTTTACCAGCAACAACTGGCTGCGAATATCAGCCCTCAATCCATCTCGAAATTTTCGCGCCTTGTCATCAGGATGTTCTACCATTCTTGGCGTAAACTTAGATAATCTCGTAAATTCCGCCTCATACTGATCTACCGTCATCTGACCTTGGCGGAGTCTCATAAACTCTGTGAGCTTTCTTTCTCTAGCACTGGCCAAGAAATACTTATCATAAAAGCTTTTAGTAAAGGCAGTCCAAGTTCGGGCAGTACCTTTCGAAAATATTCTATCTTTGGTGGCTTTCTACCAATCGTTTGCATTGTCCTGCAGTTGATATACCGCTAAAGTTACCTTCTCATGATCATTGCACTCTAACACCTCAAAAGCCTTCTCAAGTTCCTCTACCCATCGAGGTGCAGTCTCAGGATCACCTTTCTCAGCAAACTTAAGCGATTTCAGCTTTATAAATTGTTCTACCAGTTGATGCATCGGTCTATTCACAACTCTTTGCCCTTGCCCTTGATTCTCATTATTATTGACAACTGCAGCGGCCTCAGCGGCCTTGGCAGCTTGGGCAATCGGAGCAGCTCTTTCCTGAGTCTGCCGTTCTAATAAATTTCCGATTTGTTCCAAGGTCCTCATAACGGCTTCCATACTAGGACCTTTAGCAGGTCTAACTTCCACTCTAGGGTCCACTGCAACTTCAACATCAACCCCGAGATTTTCTATTGCTCCAGCTCCCAATCCAAGGTCCCCTACGGCTCTAGCTCGAGCACAACCTCTACCCTGGTGCCTCTACCTGCACCCCTTCTAGAGACTCTGCCTACGCCTCTTCCTTCACTGCTCATCGTCACAATTCTACCACTCTCCTACTTACTATAATTCCACTCAGGAATTAGCAATCTAGGCCAACTAGATCGATCTGATTCTAAGTAGTGAATTAACACAAGAGTGCACTCAGCAAGCAATCCCTCACTACCAGTCACGAAGTCACAATCACAAGAGTCTAAACACTTACCTCAGGTCCAGACGCACTTGCATTTCAATAATCACCACAATCAATTCACTCAAACAATCACAGCAAACAATCTGGAATACGTGTAGCACTAGGTATTTCTCCAACCAGCTATCACTATCCTGGGTCTCCACTCCTTATCACTCTAAGCTTTGATTATCTTAAATCGAGCTGTCCTGCTCTGATACCAATTAAACCGGGCTATCACGCCCCGAACCCCATCGAGCCCGTGACTTCCCTCTAACTCGGTCGAATTAGTGCGACATCCCAAGAACACGTCGCCAACCCAATGTTCCCATCAGAGTTGATTTGCGGCGGAAACAATTATAAAATCCCAGACAATAAAATTGGAGACTACCAGGAATAACTAGATCGCAGACCCGCCAACATATATATACATTACACTTCCAAAGATTTACAATATTCATCATAATTTACAAGCACACCTAACCAGTAACTATTAACTTCCAAAATACAAAAAGGATCAGCATCCTAAATCAACATTATCCAAAACTAGGGCACTCTCAAACTATTGCCTCGCTCCCAAAACTAGTCCCTACCCTCTCTCGGAGGCGTCCACTCTGACTCACTGTCCTCGGCATCACCACCTGAATCCTCCTCAGCTGTCTGATCACCCGACGGTTCCGAGTCGGCCTCAATATGTTCATGGCTTAGGCGGGGGCTTTGAAATGGTTTGGTTGATACAACCATGAGACACTTCTCAATAAGTTGCAACCTAAATCCTACCTAGGCTACCACGTTATTCCAGACACAGAAAAACACACAATCAACCAATCCACAAACACACATACCTAGACTCTTGGCGCACGCAACCTGCACATCAGTCCATACTCAAAATAATTTATTTCGCACGCACATGCCACAATACATGAACTTTCCACATATTGATTCACCCATCAATCATACCACATTTCCAACCCACTCGTTGTACCCACATTTCCTCAAACACTTTCCCGGCCCGCGTCAACACGCCTCGGCCCACTCGATCGCGCCCCGAGCATCACTCGCCTCGGTCCGATCCCACTTTCACACTTTCCTCAGCCCACGCCAAATGCGATAGGCCTACATGATTGAAACCCGAGCTTATAATGCCTCGGTTCGATCCCGGTCTCACCCGAGCTGATCGTGCCTCGGACCGATCTTATTCTCGCTTTTTCAAGCCTCAGCCTGTGCCAAATGCAATAGACCTACGTGATCGCTACCCGAGCTTATGATGCCTCGGCCCGATCCCAACTCACGTTCTCATACCATCACCTCAAATTCCATGCACACACTTGCACTCCATATCTCACGACGTCCTAATCACCATACAAATACACGATCACACTTAAAACAACATTTTTCAATATTCAAACGTTCTCAAATCATTTTCAGCCCTTCACGGGACTTTCATAAAATTCCAAGATGGACCTAACGGTACCATCCACGCGCCAAACAACATACCACAACACAATACACAGCATGTCACAGCCAGCAAACAGTAATTTCCGCACCCAAAATCACAAAATCACCTTTCCGACTCTTCACGACACTTGCATGAAATTCCGAGCCGGACTCAACGGTACTAACCGCATCTCAAACAGCACTTCACAGCACACTAAACACGCAATCACAGCATTGATTGGCCTCTAAAATTTCCACCAAAACTCCCCGAATTCAATCCTAGGGCCCGCAAAACCACAACAAACCGTGTCTAACTATACCCGAAACAACCCATATACTAGGTGAGGTTTACCGCGACTTACCGAGCTCTAAACTTTCACGGTTAGAGCAAAAGCGGTGACAAAACCCGAAATCTAACGGCGGCGTGCGGCGGTGGCGGTGTACGGCAAGCGGCGGCGACGGCGGTGGCTTGGGCGGTCGGCGGTGTGGCTCACGGCGGCGAGCAAGGCCCACGGCCAGAGAGAGAAAGAGAGAGAGAGTCACGGTGGGGTGGTGGTGAGATGGTGAGGACGGCGGGGATGGCGCAGCACGGCAGCGGCGAGCGTGACCAGCGGCGGTGAGGCGGTCCGGCGGGAGAGAGAGAGAGTGATCGGAGGGGGGGGTTTCACGGAGGAGGGGGGCTGAATGGGAGGTGAGAGAGAGAGAATTCTTGGCTTTTTCTTCAAGTTTTGCACACTTTTTGCAAAATGACCAAAATGCCCCTCTCTAAGCTTTTTGATCCGACGGTCCGGATTCAATCTTATCTTGATCCGACGGCCGAGATCACATCTCATCCAAAATATCCAAGGGCAATCTTGTAATTTATCAAAAAGTCCAAGGTTAAAAATTTCTTTTCCAATTTTGGGGCTAAAATGACCAAAATGCCATTTGCCCATAAAACTAACCCTTTAGAAATCCTTAGGGGCAAAACGGTCAACTTCTTCGTTTCTCACCGAAATTAAATTTTTCTGAAGGTTTTGGGCACACCAAAAATCGCACGTTACATACGTAACGCCGTCCTAACATTCTGCCGTGACTTCTTAATTTTCTGATGCTCAATTTGATCTAAATTTAATAATTGAATTCTATATAATGTAACTCGTGCATATCTCTAACGGGCGGCTTTTCGAGAAATTCGCAGAATCGATCCGTGACTGATACTGAATCGAGTCACATACAATTTATTCAGACCGTAACGATTTCGATTGTCGATAAAATCGTGAGGATAGATCACTAGTTCCGACGAGTACAATCCTTCGGAATAGGTTCTGGATCGTTCGTTAATTCATTTCGGGGTCAAACAGATTCACCCGTGATCCACGTGTATGATATTAATGAATCGACCCATCACTGTCCTAAGATCAGCCTACACTGGCTCAAAACGTCACCTCAATGATTTAATGGTCGAAATTTAGTTCACGGTCGAATTTCTTTTTAGTCGTGCGAATTGAAATCCCTCATTAGCCTTTCCCTAATAGTTAGTATCCCAGGAATGATCAGTTCCAGGTGAGACTGCCTACAAGTACATTAATGAAATCAGCTATTTCATAAATTCCAATTGGCGAAATTTCAGAATGTCACACATCAAGCATTAACTGTATACACCAAAGGGCAACTATGACCATCTTTCTAGTTAGCTCTTTTTCCTCTTCCACTTCTTCTATTTCAACCTCATTTTCTCTGCTAAGTTGATCATAAACCATAGAGAGAAATAAATTTGACTTGAACGGTCAACATTTGCATTTACATTTCTCCTCCTTCCGACCATTTCCATCAACAACATCCCAAAACTATAAACATCAATTTTATGAAGAGACGCCACCAATGTCCTTATAGAATAGCTCAGGAGCCATATATCCCAAGGTTCCTCTTGTAGCAGTTAACAAAACTATACTGTGATCCACAGGATAAAGTTTTGCAAGCCCAAAGTCAGAAACTTTCGAAGTGAAATTTTGATCCAGAAGAATATTGTGAGGCTTGATATCAAAATGTAGAATTTTCATGTCACATCCTCGATGTAGATAATTTATTCCTCTAGCCACATCGAGAGAGATCTCATATATTTTCTTATAATCAAGAGAATAGTCGCCATCTTTAGGGAAAATGTGCTTATCCAAAGACCCATTCGACATGAAATCATACGCGAGAGCTTGCTTAGAGCTATGAAAGCAAAAACCAACAGGTTGCACCACATTAACATGGTGGATCCTTCCTATTGTAGCAACTTCGCTTATAAAGTCTTGGCCATTAGAATTTGGTTTGTTCAAAATCTTAACAGCAACTTCATTGCCACTTCTGAGTATTCCTTTGTACACAAAAGCATATCCTCCTTCACCTAATTTGTGTTTGAAATTTTTTGTGATTTTCTTGATATCGGAGTAAGAGTACCTCATGGGTGTACAGTTATTGTGAGTTTGTAGGAATTCTCCGATGTTTTCGTCCATTGCTTCGTGCCTTTTCCTCCACTTATAGATTAAAGATATCAAAACACATGGAGCTCCGAATGTGAATTTTGCTCCGAGGAAGTTGCCTGCGAGAAATTTGTCCATAGATTAGCGCAGTGTAATAATTTTTTGCACATATAAAGGCTGTAAGGAAAAAAGGACTGGTCTTAATTACCCATGACAAAGGCGAGATCCAAAACTGCACGTGACGCAACCTCATCTGCCCTGAAATTATCTGTAGAAAGTAACAGAATTCGTTCGAGATGACTGAAAATGATTAATTGGAAGCGACGTCCAATCAATGAAGAACTCAATCTGTCATTTTAGCAGTTAAAAATAAAAATAATTCGCGTTAAGAAATAACCCAAGTCAAAGATAAATTCATGCAATCACTGCAAAGTACAAGGACACACTTCTGCTCATTGAAAGTTGCGAGTGGGGGGGTAGTCTAGAACAAAGAGTGAAAGAGTTTCACTCTCCTGTTAGATCCAACTCTATTCTATTCACGATTTCGGTTTTGTTCCAATGAATGCACCAAAAAATTCATGACTTCACGAGTCACACGCACGTAGTTCTAATTTATAAACATCATTCAATATGTGCGCAATTTATTCACCCGCATAATAATAACTGCCACGAAAGAAACACAAGCTACTATCAAATCAATCATTTTCCCCCAAACAAGTATAAGGAATAGTGTCAAATCCACAAAAGCTCCGTGGTTTGTAAAATAGAAAAGAACTAAGAAATCTTACGAAATTTTTTAACATAAGAGATGTGGCAATTTTCTCTATTGGGAATTTAAAGAAACTAATGACTCAACATGTAGATCCCAAATCTTAAGATATTGAATTGAAACTTGCCACATTACTCGGTGAGTAAACTTTAGCAAGATTGGGATAAAAATAGCATGAGTGTCATAACTTTCGCACGACACTCACTTAAGTGCCATAATTTATTTTTTCATTCACTTAAGTGCCGCATCGGAATAAAATCGATCATTTGAGGGTCATTTCCGGCAAATCGTCCTACATGGATTTTTTGTATTTTTTAAAATGATTTTTTGTTTTTTTTTTTTTTTTTTTTTTTTTGGTAAAGTAAGAATTTATATAACTTTCCAAAGAGCCAAATACAACCTAAGCACAAACCAGAACCAGACCCTGTTAGGACAAAATAATGTCCAAGCAAGGTCTAGAGAGGTTTAGCAGGATCTAAAAACAAGAAGCCAAGTACTAGCTAGAACAAGAACAACAGAAATCGAAAAGGAGGAGAATATCCCAAACGAAACAAGGCGAATAGCCTGGACTCCAGCATCAGCAGCAACACATCCAACTAGTGAAGCAACGCAAGGGAGAAAGGCTGAGAGCTCCTAGAGCAGCAGCAAGGCAGCAGAGCCAAAACCGGACTTCAGCAGCAACTAGTCTGACGGGGCTCCAAAGTTGTACGGGTCCTTCGGAAACAGCAGTAGTCCAATGAAGAAGAAGTCGAGGACGCCAAGGAGTCCAGAGCAGCATCCGAAAGCACAGCAGTCCGGAGGGGCAACCCCGTAAAGAACAGGGCTTGCGGAAGCAACAGAAAGCTGATGGAGGGGGAACCCATGTCATAGAGCAACAGCAAACTCCAAGCCAGCGATATTGTCCTCCAAAACAAGAAGGTCATCCGGGAGATCCAGTACCAGCAGCAGCTTGTCCAGGTAGGCCCTAAGACAGCGAACAGCCGAGCCATCTGCAGGAAAACGTCGCACACAGCAGCAGTAGGGCAGCGAGGAAGCATAAGATGCCTAAAATAAAGTAACAGCAGAACACAGCCAAGAGGACAAGCCGGCTGGTGGGTCAACCCATGTACCGAACCGGCAGCAGCAAAAGTGCAAGCATAGAAGGCTCCTAAGGTCCAGCGGGAAAAAGAAAAACACCAAAGGCTCCAATGGTCATCCATCTAAGGCCCAGGCAACTGTGTCGGGTCAAAGATTGAGGCAGGGAGCTCCCATTTCCTCTGGAGGGCACGATTCCGAGGAGAGTCCTGGACTTTCCCAAAAGAGATGGCCTTATCCTTGACAACTTTGAGAAGATGCTTGCGCATACCCGGGATGTATACGCTCTTGTTCCTAAACAGTGCATTGTTTCTCTCCGTCCAGATAATGTGGACTAGTGCACCAAAAGAGAACCGAGAAAGGCGATGTGCAAAAGAATCTCCGCCGCATAGCTTCATCGCCCAGGGGATAAGGTCATGCCAAGGCCGATTGCGCCAAGGAAGGTTGCATTTTGTCGCCCAGAAGGAAGCAAGCCTACCTGTGGAAGGACAATCGAAAAAAAGGTGGTTGACCGAGTCCGGCCTAGAGCCACAGAAGATACAAAGGGCAGCATCATCGATCCTTCGATTCTGAAGAAGGAAGACTTGGGTGGGCAACCGGTTGAGAGAGATGATCCAAAGAAGAAAAGCATGTCTGGGAGCTATATGGCGGTCCCAGATAAAGGAGTGCCAAACAACTGGATTCCCTTTCCTTCTGATGTGGCTCCAAGCTGACATTACCGAGAATGTACCCGAAGGGTGCGGGGTCCATACCAGCTTATCGGGGGCATCATCAACTAGAACAGGCAGGGGATCGGGCCAACTCAAGATAGTGCCAAGAGTATTAGAGGCTCGCCATGTACAGCCGAAGAATTGCCGTACCGTTGCTTCCCGTGGGATCCGCGATTGATAAATATCAGTATTGCTAAACAAAAGATAGAGGGGGCCCCTGGGGTGCCACCAATCAAACCAGAAGGAAACGGTATTACCATTTCCTATCTCCCATCGGAATACGTTCCGAGCGGAATGCCTCAGATCGAGTATTTTCTTCCAAGTCCAAGAACAAAGAGTCGGCTTGGATACAACCCAGAAGTTAGATTTTTTGTTTTTTTTTATTTTCCCTTTTTCTTTATTTCTTTTTTCTATGCGCCGGCCGCAAGGCCTTTCCCTCAGCCAATGGGCCGCAAAGGCCCTCGGCGAGGCCATTGCCGGCTGCAGGCAAGGTTGCGATAGCCTTGCCCAGGCCATGGCGACATTGCCATCCATGGGTGCAAAGGCCCTCGCCAGATTTGGGCGGGTAGGCAGGGGATTTTCTGGCGGGGCAAATTGTCGATGACACTTAAGTGATCGATTTTTTAAATTTATAGCACTTAAGTAAGCAAAAAAAATAAAAATTGTCCACATCAGCGCCGATAGTGCCACATAAAATAACCGGCATCCATGTCGGATTTTCCGGGGAAGCAAATCGCCGATTGTACTTAAGTGATCGATTTTTCAAATTTGTGACACTTCAAGTAAGTGAAGAAAAAGTTATGATACTCAAGTTAGCGCCGTATAAAAGTTATGGCACTCCTATTATTCTTATCCCTAGCAAGATCTCTTAATAAAGCTAGCATTTCCGCAAAGGAAGAGGAGGAAGAAGAAAGAAAGAAAGAAAGAAAGAAAAGCTCACGGAAAGTTGCTTACAAGAGTAATAGTAACTGCACACAGGCCCCGGGTATTTGAAATCTAAGAAGCATAATCGAAATCTTCTTCCTCACGGCCAATAGGAGAGGTTGAATCTGTCGGTCATCATGTTGTGGAGGTTCTTATATATTGAGCTCACACGGTTGTATTGATCCCCTTCCCACTCCCAGATATAATCTGGTGCGAATGCCATCATAGTTATTGTGCAAGAATCCTTGATGTTCCGTACTCGTAGATCAAACTCATGTACAACGTATGAGTACACCTTCATTTGGGAAAAATTAGGAGGCGTGTCCACAGAGTATGCTCCCTCGATACATGGTTTGGTATCGACATACAAAACAGAAGCAACGGGCTGTGAGCACTTCATGAAGGTCACCAAGGCTGCTGAGGAACAACCAACACGATGGTATGGATTGTAGGTATCATATTTACTGAAGTTGGAGTGTGCCAATGAATAACGAGGGAGGGACAAACAATTACCCTTTTGCAGCCCATCGTTGACCAACGTGATGTCACCATAGAAGTAATCCTTATCTAGATTGGCCCTGTAATGGATCGACTTCACATAATAGTGGCCACTATATAGATATAGAATGGTGCGGTTATTTTCACAATCTAGCTCATTTTTAGAGTTACCGAAGCCTTTTGAGTCGTCTTTCAATCGGAAGGGATAGCTTATGTTGTGGATCTCACTGCAAGATTAAACGGCACACAAGTGACTTGTCTTCACACCACAGCTGGTCCCTAGCAGTAGAACATGCAATATGAGAAGTAAAACAAGGTACATAAATGTGGAGCTGAGAGAATTTATCATCTCTCTACTGTTTAATCTGATGCAACGAAAGTTTTAGCTTCTGAGCAATGCGATGGAATGCATAATATCATTGGGAAGAGTTAGGAGTCCTCGGTCATCGAAATGTCCAAGTCAAGCAATAAAACTAAGTCAAGAGATCCGGCAAACCTAATGTGGAACCAAATATGTCATCGTCACCATAACTTGTCTCAATCCTAAATCTGATGTTTCTGTTTGTCCTAAATATCCTGTCTCGATCCTGCTTATTTTCTTCGAAGTTTACGAGATACTCGTCTAGTTTATTTAAAAATTATTGTCTAACGTTGTCTTTTGCTCATCATATTTAACTGTTGATAAGCGTCTCGACAACTCAATATGCTAATATTCCATACTGGTCTAATTTCCTGATTATCTTAGTCAATCGCCAATAATTTTTGTTGTCTTAGTCAACATCCTATACTTTGGTTTTTAGTCCCTGCGAAGTGGGTCAGAGAATGAACTCGAATGCCGGCCAAGGGAAAGGCTAAGAGGGGAAGCGAAACATCACGACGATCCTATAACCCATTAACAAATATATAGGGGAGAAATGTCGAACAAAGGCGTATTCGAATGACATCATAAACATCAGCTCATTCAAAAGATGCAGTTGCCGGGAATGTAATGGATGCAATTTTGACATAATTATATGCAAATGATTCAATCACCTAAAGCACATTCGCAAATGCATATAAATAGCAGAAGAGAATTTAATGCAACATAGTTTAACGGAAAATGAATCAAATGATGAAATGCATGCAATTGGTGCAATCAACAAGAAGTTTGTAAAAACATACATGTGGCTGATATAACATGTAAATCATGCGGGTAAAAATGCGGTTCAACAACTGCGATTTATGCAAGCAGAGAACTGTCCTTTCGAGAAAAACACTCTAAAGTGATAAAAGGCGACAGAATATAGTTTCTGTCTCTGTAGAGTCGACCAAAGGTGACGAATTGTTAAGTTTGTCACTCCAGGGTTGATCAAAGGGGATAAATTCTTAAGTTTATCTGCTTAAGTCATATCCCAAGACAACAAAATCAGAGTTTCGTCGCCTTAATTCAAACAAAAATGACAAAATAATGTCACTCATTGTCACTCATTTCGCCTGATTCAGTCATTTTGGATTATGTCGAAGTCCATATCATAGCCATGTTTTCAATCCGTAGATTGCAGTAAGTATTTTCTCCATTTCTTTCGACAGCAATAGAGCACAGTTGCATATCTATGTAAAAAAAAAGGTAAGAAAGTTCTAAATGTGTGTTGACACCTATATTTTGGAGACCCAATTAGTCATTCATTGCATAAAAATTTGGGATTAAATTTTAACCCCTAAACAAAAATATTAAAATTGCATAGCATATAGTTTAAGTTCATATAGGTTAGTTGCATTCTGTATCAGACCGGTGGAGGCGAGTAAGCTGAAAATTCATCGCGTAAACCGAGCTCGAGCACTCGACTCACTCAAGGGATTGAGGATCAAAATTCACAAGTCTAAAAGGCTTTGGCCGTTTTAATTTGAGCTTAAATCAGCCCGAATTAATTTAGCCCATTTGGAATTAAAATAAAATTAAATAATAAAGCCTAAGTCTAAGCCTATTAGGACTAGTAAGCCCGGTTAATTAACCTAGGGCTACCATATAAATATGTCGTTATGCGCCATAATCAAAGGGGACTCTCATAATTTTCAAAGATAGAATCTTTGAGAGTACGAGGCCACACAATGTCATACACGGCCACAAGAAAGTGAGAAAGAAAAATTAGAGAGAGAGAGAGAGAGATTGTTTATGTTCTTTTCTGCCTGAGGCTCAACTCACGAGAGTCAAGGTGGAGAGCAAAAGCTCTCCATGTTCTGCACTCACAGAGAAGCCAAAGGAGAAAACGCCAAAAAAGGGTAGAAGGAGAAGAGTTTTCCGGATCTTTTCTACATATCACGGGAACACACCCAAATCAGAAAGATCAGCATTTTCGTGGGTCCTTGTCGCTTGCGCAAGACCACTCCTTGACCGTCGTTAAGCTATTTCGACGAATTCCTAGTTCCCGGTCAACACATGAGCGACGCAACGGTGGCGGTCCAGCAAACTTTAAGCCCAATTCGATTTTGCTACCTAACCGACGTTGACGCGCTGCTGCCACCCGAGCCTGAACCTGTGGACCTCCTGCCGCCATCAACCGCTCACCGTTACCGGTCCATCCCGATTCGCAATCCCGATCCGCCGGTGATTCAAATTTGGAAAGTAATCCGCAAATTAGGTAAAAATCTCTATCCGGTATATTTTCAAGATATTTAAATTCTTAGTTTGAATATTTTGAATATTTCGTGAATATTATGTGATTGATTACATACCTTAGGATAATATTTGTGATATCCGCAATATTCTAAGATACCCTAAATTAGGAATTTTTCCTAATTTGGCAACGGATCTAGAAGACTATCCGACCTTATCACTAAGGTAAGATACGCGGTGATACGGAAAATCGTTATTTTATCTATAATTATTTGGAAACGATAATAGATTTTATTTGCTTTCCAAATTTAAACAATCAACTTTCTGTCGATATCTATAACCCTATAGATATGACCGTTAGTTTGATTTCTTTGCTTTATCTGAATTTGAAGAATCTTGCGGATTGTGTGGATTGTTTGAATGTGGTTGTTATCTTTGTTTGATTGCTTTCCTTTTAAATAAAGAAAATCCAAAAAAAAATGTTAGTTAGATTTAAATTAGAAGTTTTGCATGTTTAGGGAACCTTAAATGTATCTAGAAGATAGGATAATTATTTAATTTAAATTAGGACTTGAGATAATTTATTTCCTAGTTTAAATTAGGTGTTATTCTAATCCTAATAGATTATTTAGGTTATTTTAAAATGTCGAATTTTAATAAAAATCCCAAAAAAGAATCGCTTTAGGATAGATGAAATCATTTTCTCTAGGATAGATTGCATGTTGATTTGAGTATTTTAATTCCGAAAGAATTAGGTCACGTCGTCGCATGATATATAGTTCGCATGCTAGGTTGCATTAATTGCATGTCATTTTTTTGCACGTCATTGCATATAGGTTAGTTTGCATTTTAATAAAGCGCAAACCCTAAAGAACACCTTGAGTGTAACGACCCGGTCCGACGAAGGCGGGGAGTGGTCGCCGGGGCCAGAGGGCCTGGACAAGGAGCGGCTCCTGGCAGGCTTCTAGGATGGCAAGGGGGGCATGTCTCTTGTCCCACATCGCCTAGGAAGGGAGATCCTGATGAGTTTATAAGGCTTAGCCTCTTAATCCTGTGTAACGCGTTTCACAGAGGGTTTGCTTCCGCTGCACTCTGATGAGAACAAAGCCGTGAGGGGCTGGGCCCGGGGAAGGCCGGGGGGAGCCCAAAGCGGACAATATTGGGCTTGGGGAGGAGTGCCTCTGGGATCGGGGAAGGCCGATGGGAGAGGGCTGCCTGCCCCAGGACAACGCGTTTTAAAGCCGTGAGGACTTAGTGTCCAAAACGGACAATATTACACAAGGAGTGGCGCAGCGGAAGCGTGGTGGGGCCAAGGTCCTTACAAATTTATTGGGCTTGGGGAGGAGTGCCTCTGGGATCGGGGAAGGCCGATGGGAGAGGGCTGCCTGCCCCAGGACAACGCGTTTTAAAACCGTGAGGACTTAGTGTCCAAAGCGGACAATATTACACAAGGAGTGGCGCAGCGGAAGCGTGGTGGGGCCGAGGTCCTTACAAATGGTATCAGAGCCGACTCCCGACCGCGTATGGGGCCACAGCGAGGACGCTGTGCTCGAAGGAGGGGAGAATGTAACGACCCGGTCCGACGAGGGCGGGGAGTGGTCGCCGGGGCCAGAGGGCCTGGACAAGGAGCGGCTCCTGGCAGGCTTCTAGGATGGCAAGGGGGGCATGTCTCTTGTCCCACATCGCCTAGGAAGGGAGATCCTGATGAGTTTATAAGGCTTAGCCCCTTAATCCTGTCTAACGCGTTTCACAGAGAGTTTGCTTCCGCTGCACTCTGATGAGAACAAAGCCGTGAGGGGCTGGGCCCGGGGAAGGCCGGGGGGAGCCCAAAGCGGACAATATTGGGCTTGGGGAGGAGTGCCTCTGGGGTCAGGGAAGGCCGATGGGAGAGGGCTGCCTGCCCCAGGACAACGAGTTTTAAAACCGTGAGGACTTAGTGTCCAAAGCGAACAATATTACATAAGGAGTGGCGCAGCGGAAGCGCGGTGGGGCCGAGGTCCTTACATTGAGTACCTTGTTTTGTTAATTAGAAATCATATTAGAATTGTCTGTATGATTTTCTACTAACAATGCAGATGCTTGCGTTGCATTAAGTTATGTCATTCTCCTATTCTTGCAATTTATTTATTGCTTTCTTGGGTGTTAAATTGGTGGTTTGCGCATCCGTATGAACACCTAATATGTTAGTAATTAGGTAATAAAATGGATACAAACTGCCTGCATAAATATTTTTTGAAAAGAAAAGGTACCGAAAGGGCGTTAGACTAGATCTATCATAATCAATTCATCGAGCTTAGAATCTCTAGTTCGTAAGAATAAAACACATCTCCCTATGTTTTATTTAGGTTTCTAATCGACCTACTACAAATAGATTAGTAGCGACTCCAAGCATGAAAACTTTTGCACGTTAAAAACTTAAACCCTAAGTTGCGAATTGGTAGGGCTTGTGAGGGCCCGAGTTAAGCTGAGACTTAATAATCCATTAGCTTGAGAAATTTTAGTTCGCGACAACTTGGCGACTTCGCTGGGGACTTGAGTTAAAACTCTTAGTGGACTTAGGCCAGTTTTTCTTTTCAAAAAATATTTTTTGCTTGGCAGCGAGGATCCCAGGTACGTCCCTAACTTTTATTGCGTTAAATGTTTTTGTAGAATGGGAGGTATAAGGGGAGGCGTGATTGTTAACCATTGTTTTGTAGGAAGGTGTTTGGATGTATGGTTTATTTTGTCCACAAAGCGTTGTATGATATAATCTGTTGTGCATGCCTTGCATTTACACTACACCGCATAACCTGCTGCTGAACTTGGGCGGCACAGGTTTAGGATATTACTGAGATAGCGAACACCCCAACCACACCTGTGTAGTATGGGTCGCCCTCCTTGGTCCTAAAAGTAATTTCATGGTGTCATTGAGTTCTCACCACGGTTGCACCATTTGCAACCCAGGTCGACTCCTTAACTAAGCTGGAGTCAGGGGAACCCTGGCCTAACCACAACCATGACTGGTTTAGCCTGGTAATCCTCGCGTCTCCACTTTGCAAGCTAGAGTCTAGATAGAAATCGAACCTCACATTTCATACGCATGTCTATGTGATTGCCATGGTCTTACTGGGTGAAGTAAGTTTTCTGAACCTTTATCTCGCAATTTATTTATGTTTCGTATTTTCTTTGGTCGGCCCATGATATTAGGTCGGTAGTGAGCCTTGGTCTATATACTATGGGAGGGGCAGACATCTGGATTCTTGATGCTCCTAAGGACGAGCTTCGTGCCTGGTGGAATCTACTCAGTCATACCAACTGTAAGCTAGTTGAGAGACACATCGGGAGGCTACTCCCTTTATTGGAAGTCAAAGTCTATACTGGCCTTGTTTGAGTATTAGCACACTTCTGGTGTCCCAAGACGTCTACCTTTATATTCAATAAGCATGAGCTCACCCCGACTTTGGAAGAATTAGCGTGATCATTGGAAAACCTTTAGGGTTGGAATTAGTTACACTACCTCTAGGAATTGATTCCACCTTAATGATGTCTGAATTTTTGGGTGTCGGAAAAGATGAATTGGGAAAAGTCTTGAAAGCAAATCGTGGGACTTGTCCTTTTTCATTCTTTAGTCAATATTTTGATAAAGCCTCATCTTTTCAAAAAGGAAAAATCTTTTTGCTAGCATTTTTCGGGTTCGTGATTTTTTCCTCACTGTAAGAATGCGTGTAGTCCATCAATTGCATGGTTGGTCCAACAAGTCTGTCTTGAAAAGAATTTTGTCAACACCATTTTAGCTGAGACTTTTATTTCCCTCACTAAATTTAAGCAACATGTTGACAAAACGTTTCATGCCCTACTTGAACTTTTGCAAATTTGGTTTTTGTCTCACATAAAAGGGTGTGGCGATTTACTCACAATATCCGAGCTTAGTGATTCTAGCCATCCCATCTTCAGGTATAAAGAAAAACAAGGGGATGCACCCAATTATCATTACTCTGAGTGGATCATTTTCGTGAAAAACGCTAGACCCCAAGGTTTCCAATGGCATGCTAACTGGTTCAAAGTCGAGGTACGTGTAATGGTATTGGGCCGATTCCACTATTGGGTTTCACAGGTGCAATCGAATACTACCCCGCCAGAGTGTCTCGTCAGTACTAAATTCTCCGAGGGCTTCCTCCAGCATTACAACTGAAACTCCTCCATGTCGACTTCACCAATGATGATAAAGACCACGAAGGGACCGTAGCCCAGCTCAAAAAGATGTGAAAGAAGTGTCGTCTTTTAAAGATAGCTCGGCCCAAAAAAGAGGTCAAGGGGGAGCAAAAGTCCTATTTCGCAACAACCGAGTATATTCGACGGCACAAGATCCTATAGGAGTTGCTCCCAAAGATACCCAAGGTGCCTCTCAAGCCCGCTACTCGCTCAGAGAACAACCGTCTCAAGAGGAAGGCTGAAGAAACTCAAGAAAAAGCATCCAAGATAGCTCGAGCTTATGAGCAATTGAAGAAGGAAGTCGCCTCCCATATGTCTATGATCAAGCCAAATAGAAAAGCTTGAATTCTTGTTCTCTTTTCAGTTTTAGTCTTTAGTCTTGTTTATGAATTGAGTCATTTTTTTATAGGTGATTTTAAGTCATTGTCGTTGTAAAAAAAAAATTTCGTCATTTTAATAAAAAAGGTCATTTTTAATCAAAGCGTTCATACCAATGTCATGGATCGGCATGTGATTCTTCTTGACACTTATGTATGCCTGTTTTATCCGTGAAATTAGGTATTTACGGACCGATCACAATCGCCTATTTGTACGCGGTTGAGAACTAGAATGGCTGATCAAACTGACTTACAAGATCGTGTCATTGGCATTGAGGACCAAATGAAGCAAGTTCTCGCCACAATGCAACAGATGTCCGCTGAAATCAAAGCCCTTCAGCTGACTCCCATTCCCGCATCCCCTGAGGCATCAACCCCAAAGCATAAAGGTGAAAAGAATGTCGATAGTGAAGAAGATGACGATCTTCCCGATTTAGTAGATGACTCCGTCCATATTATCGTCAACAAGGATAAACCTAATGAACGGGTCAACAAGCTTGAAGAGAGAGTGAAGCAACTGGAAGGCTCACATGATTCACCCTCAATCAACTTGTCTCTTTACTCACAGATCAAAATCCCAAAGAAGTTCAAGATATCAAATTTTGACAAGTACAATGGCACCTCCCACCCAAAAGCCCACCTGCAGCTATACCACGTACATATGACCCCGTACGTTGATAATGAACTCCTGATGATCCATCCATTTCAAGCAAGTTTGACGGGTCCTGCCTTGAACTGGTATCTCATGAAGAAGATAAATAGCCTTAAAACCTGGAAGAAAGTTAGTGAAGCATTTCTAAAATAGTATAGGTTCATAACACACATCATTCCCACCCGCGAAGACCTCAAGCGTGCTTAGAAGAAAGAGACTGAGTCGTTCAAGGATTATGCTATCAGATAGAGAAATATAGCCGCTCAGGTTATCCCAAAACCCATAGACAGTGAATTGAAGAGGATGTTTATTAAAACTCTCCCGTTCGAGTATCGTAATCGGATGGTAGCCATTCCGGCTGATAACTTTAATATACTCATCCCCATAGGCAAATGATTGAAATAGGGCTGAAAGATGGGTGGTTTGTAGAGCCGTCTTCTTCGACCAAAAGATTTAGCACGAGAAAGGAGAAAGAGCCGGCAGCTGAAGTCAATATGACGTATGCTTAGCCAAGTCGGAAGAATGTTAATGTCGCTCTAACAATCCAAGTAGCAAAAACTCAACAACATAGCACGGGTCGTCAACCTTCTCACAGGAGAAACAATAAGAGGCAATTCACCCCTCTCCCTGGGTCGTTGTCTCAAGTGCTGGCAGTCCTTCGAAAGAAAGGATTACTTATCACTCAGCCAAAGCGGCCTAACCCCGAGCAGTTCTATAACTATGATTCGTCCAAGAAATGTGATTATCATATGGGTGAAGTGGGGCATTCAACTGATGACTATATCACTCTCAAGCATCGGATCCAGAACTTGCTTGACACAAAGGTATTTTCCTTTCAACTCGCAAAGCCAAATGTTCAGAGCAACCCACTCCCTGATCACGCGGGCAATGTGAATGCCATATTTAGTTTCGATGCTAGTCGAATCAAGAATGTCAATGTGTACACCACCGATGTCTATGGTGAGTTAGTGAAGGCCAGTTATTACCTGAGTAATAAG
This sequence comes from Syzygium jambos, assembly GCA_031216235.1. NCBI lineage: Eukaryota > Viridiplantae > Streptophyta > Magnoliopsida > Myrtales > Myrtaceae > Syzygium > Syzygium jambos. The sequence continues at coordinate 21,538,019 of CM062226.1, forward strand.
GTCCTTCACCTAGCTATCATGAGAGAAAGAATCTCAAGAATGGTAGAAGCTGGGATGATCGTTTATGCTGACCACAATGGCATCGTTTCCGCTATCTCCGAAGTCATTATTAATTGAGAGGAGGAGTTTGCTACATTGAATACCAGGAAGGACAAGTTCGACCCTTTGCTTGAAGACATGCCTCCGCTCGAAGACCCGTCCGATGATGAAGAGATCATATAGAGCAAGCCTAAAGCTGATGACGAGAAAGAGGTAATCAACACATTGGGGCAACTGAGCGGCAAGTACGACTACTTTCTGAAATAGTCGGCGCCCCCGAGCTTCTATATTGACCCGTGTAATATTGTCCCCGATAGATGGGGAAATATGGATAATCCAACATTTCCAGTAACAGAAGATCCTGATAATGCGATAAAGGGAATCACTACCCTGTTCAATTACATGCTTATTGAAGCTACGAAGAAGGACCATTGGAGAGAGTGGGCGTTGGCCCACAAAAGGATGATTTTGTGACACGCAAGGGTATGGGAACGGTCCAATCTGATGAATTATGTGCCGCCGAGCCTGATCTCAATGACACTGATGAACTCGAAGATTCCTCGGACCTTCAGCGCGATCTAGAGCGTCATGAAAGACCTAAAGTCTTGATGGTAGACGAAACTGTCAATATTAACCTAAGTGATTTAGGGGAGCCCAAAGAGGTGAAGATAGGGGTACCCCTTCCCGAAAGTGAAGCGAAGCGCCTAGTCCAACTACTGAAGGATTACTAGGATATCTTTGTTTGGTCGTACGCCGATATGTCGAGTTTAGACCCCTCTATTGTGGAGCATGGTTTGCCTACTAATCCGGTCATGCTGCCCAAGAAACAGAGGTTACGGAGAACTAAACCTGAACTTTCGAAGAAAATAGAGGAGGAGGTCATGAAGCTCTTGAAAGTGGGATTTATCGAAGTCACCCGATACCCCAGCTGGGTGGCCAACATCGTGTCAGTCATGAAGAAGGATGGTTTAGTTTGGGTTTGCATCGATTATCATGATCTGAACAAAGCCAGCCCTAAAGACGACTTTCCATTACCACACACTGACGTTCTGGTAGATAATACTGTTGGATTCGAGCTATTTTTCCTTCATGGATGGTTTCTCGGGTTATAATCAGGTAAAAATGAAAGACGGCGATAAGGAAAAACAGCGTTCATTACCCCTTGGAGGACATTCCATTACAAGGTCATGCCCTTCAGCCTTAAAAATGCCGGGGCAACGTATCAACGGGCAATGGTAACGCTTTTCCATGACATGATACATAAGGAGATCGAGATCTATGTCGATGACATGATTGCCAAGTCTCGAATCGGAGAGAGTCATATTAATACCCTGAAGAAGTTGTTCGACAGACTCTATGAGTTTAAACTCCATCTCAATCCAGCGAAGTGCATATTCAAAGCAATCTCGAGCAAATTACTTGGGTTCATAGTAAGCAATAAGGGCATTGAAGTTGACCCTTCCAAAGTGAAGGCTATATGTGAGTTACAACCCCCATCGACCGTAAAAGAAGTGCGAAGTCTTTTGGGTAGATTGAACTACATAACCCCTTTTATTTCCCAGTTCTTTGAAGCTGCTAAGCCATTTTTCAAACTTCTAAACAAAAATGTTCAAGTAGAATGGGACAATGATTGTCGAGAAACGTTTAACGAACTAAAGCGGTACTTGATGAAACCACCAGTGCTAGTCCCACCAATGCCGAGCCAGCCTTTGATCCTTTACCTCACGATTCATAGTAAATCTTTAGATGCGAAGCTAGCCAAAAAAAATCCTAACGATGGAAAAGAGCGAGCCATTTATTACTTAAGTAAGAAGTTCACCATATCGGAGTTGAATTATCTTGAAGCTAAGAAAACTTGAGCTGCCTTAGTATGGGTGCTCCATAGGCTGCGACAATATACACTACATCACCAGAATTTGCTTGTGACTGAGAACGATCCCATCAAGTATTTACTTGATCAACCAGCTTTGGTGGGAAAGTTAGCCAAGGGGCAGATTTTAAGCTCAGAGTTTGATGTCCAGACGATGCCACAAAAGTCAGTTAAAGGCCGAGTAATTGCTTATGTGTTAGCTGAAAATCCTGGAATCCCTGATAATGATAGATATTCTCCAGAAGATCTTATTTTGGTGATAAAAGAAGACACATGGACCATATTTTTCAATGGAGCTATAAACTTGGCTGGTTCCGGCACTGGGACAGTTTTAATATCCTCAAATGGACAATATTATCTAGTAGCAGCAAAGTTGGTGTTCCCTTGTACCAACAACATAGCCGAGTATGAAGCTTGCATCCTTGGACTCCAAGCAGCGATTGAAATAGGGATAACTAAATTGAAGGTATATGGTGATTCTGCTCTAATCATCCTCCAAACAGTGTGAGAATGGAAAACGAGAGATGCTGAGCTTATGCCATGTCACGAATACCTTGAAGAAGTCATGGAGGAATTCGAGGACATCTCTTTTGAATACTTGTCCAGGTCCCATAATCAATTCGCTGATGCGTTAGCTACATTATCATTCATGTTGCAAGTGACTGGTGGATTAGAAGTAGAACCCTTGAAGATCGAAGTCCTAGCAAAACCGGCCTACTGTATGGTTATGACCGAAGAACCTGACGAAAAGCCATGGTATTACGATATCATGAGTTATATTTAGAGACAAGAATTTTGAGGGAAGTACCCCAACCGACAGGAAGTACATAATGAGAATGACTTCAAAATTCTTTGTCAATGGTGAAAAGCTGTACAAAAAATCCTATAATTCGATCATGCTAAGGTGTGTGGACACAACTGCAGCTACTAGAATTATGCAAGAAGTACACAAAAGGATATGTGGTCCACACATAAATGGCCACATGTTAGCTAAGAAGATCATGAGGTTGGATTATTATTGGCTCCGTCTTGAAAGTGACTGCATCCAACATATTCGAAGATGTCATCACTATCAGGTTCGTGGAGATAAAATAAATGTTCCCTCGATAGAGTTACATCAGTTGTCTGAGCCATGGCCCTTTTCAATGTGGGGGCATCGATGTGATTGGTCTAATTAATCCCATGGCATTAAATGGACACCAATTTATCTTGGTCGCAATTGATTATTTCTTTAAGTGGATTGAGGCAACATCTTATGCGAATGTTACTGCAAGGAATGTTATAAGATTCATCAGGCGAGTTATAGCCACTTGTTATGGTGTCCTCAAGGCTATTGTTACTGACAATGGGACAAATTTAAACAACAAGTTCATATATCAGTTGTTCAACGAGTTCAAGATTGAGCACTTGAATTCATCTCCCTATTGTCCACAGATAAATGAAGCAATTGAAGCTGCTAACAAGAACATCAATAAGATCTTGGCCAAAACGGCAGAAAACTATTGTGACTGGCATGAAAGGTTGCCCTTCGCACTAATGGTGTATCAGACTTCGATCCGAAGCTTTATCGGGGCAACCCCTTTTTCTTTGGTGTATGGCTTGAAAGCAGTCCTACCTGTCAAAGTAGAGATCCCTTCCCTGCGAGTCTTGTCTCAGGTGGAGTTATCCGAGGCGGAATGGATGTGACAAAGGCATGAGCAGTTAAACCTAATTGATGGGAAGCGATTAAAAGCCATTTGCCACGGTCAAACTTATCAGCAGAGGATAACTGGATCATTCCATCAAAAGGTGCGTCCAAGACACTACGAGGTAAATGATCTAGTCCTAAGAAAGGTACTGCTAGTCTTTCCTGTTCCTAGGGGTAAATTTGCCCCAAACTGCATCGGTTCATATGTGGTTAAAAAGGTGCTTCCCGAAGGTGCTCTTATTCTCGCAGAAATGGATGGTTGTGAGTTCTCCACTCATGTTAATTCTGATGCTATGAAGATATATTACCCCTGATAAAATCTAACATTTTGCAACAAAAGTTTTCAAGTGTTTGGTTTTATATTCTGAATTGCAAACATTTCACTAATGAATAAATGGTTTCAATCAATTTCAAGTTAAGATGTGTGCATTGGCTTTAAATTCTGCATAGTTATTTTGTCGGTCTGCATCATCGACTTCAAAAAAGGAATCTATTTGGACAATCTGATAACTCATGTGGAATGAATTGAATATATTGAATGAGGTATATTGAGATGCTGAAAGGCAAGCCCTATCCTATACACGGTCCCATGCACTAATCCCTAGTAAGATGAGTGGAAAAATTCCATGTCTACAAGGTAAAGAGTTATCTCGCAAAAGGTACGCGAAAGGCGGTTCATTTCTCTATCCTAAATACCACAAGTTATCCATTGTTTCGCCACTTTGAGCCTAAACGCTTGGAGAAATTCTTTCAAATTACCCCTATCAAGAACCACCCCACATTGGGGCAAACTGGAGGTAAGTCAGCATTATAAGGTGAAAAATAAATAGAGATTGTCTTGCTCTCACTTGCATCAATCTTTGAGTATTGCTTTTTCAGATGAATTCACACGAAATTCAAGTGCCTAAGGATGACGAAGAGCATTTCTTTCTCTATCATATACATACTTTATCATTTGTTAAGCCCAATTGAGCCTGCAAATTCGTTTCTTACACCCAGTTGGTGATCATCCCCTACACTGGGGTAAGGTAAAACCCATCACTGTCTAAGCAGCATATCTAGAGCGTCAATAGGAGACAGAAATCCTTGAGAGTCCAAATGACGAGTCATTCAGTCAGAGTATAGTTGGCCAATGTTTACATTGTAAACAACGTATGTCAAGTGTCACAAAAAAAAAAAAAAAAAAGAAGGGCAAGAAAAAGCAGCATGCTTGGTAAAAACAAGGCCAATGCCCAATGACAAAATAGGTGTGTCAAAATCATCTCCAGTGGGATAGTTATAGTCCTACAAATTTAGAGAAGTGGTGAATTCAAGCCCAATGAAGCATTTACTGAAATGACAATGCCTGAGGATGAAGAAGAAGACCGGTGACAATGTTGAGATGATCATCAACTTATTCACCCTAATTATACACATTTTGAGCCTAATGATCCATTCATTTCTCAACCCATGAGCCTAGCCTATGTTACGTCCCTTACAAAGTCTCTTCACATTATGGCACTTAAACTAACATGGGATTCAGATATTTATAAGCTTAACTCGAAGAAATGCGAGCAAGTCCATTTCTATCTCATTTTGCAGGGTTCTTGACTTGTAAACCCGGAGACGATTGCGGAGTATTTTCTTTCAATAGCCTCGACTCGAAGAGTCCCCTTTTGCTAAGCCATTGACCAAGCCCACGCTACAGTCCTAGCAAAGATCTCTCGGATTGGTAAGGTCGTACTGTTTGTAAGAATACTCGGACCCTTATTGACATGATAATGGTAAGATAGAGTGATTCTCATAAGTCATCCTTTTTCAATGAGAATGAGTGAAAGCCATTTCCGATCGAAAGTCCCTCATTTGACATTTTCAAGACACCTACTTGTGAGTTCGGATTGTATTATCATGATTTTCCCCAGTGAAGTTTAGTACTGCTGATTTGATAAAATCGTCATGCATAAAAATCAATTGAATATATAGTGCATGAGTATATGTGTTCTTGATTGTCCATGAATGCATATTACATATTCCCTAAAATTGTGTCTAGCTGGAGACTCGTCCTCAAGAGTCGAAGGTATCAACAGGTAAGTATATCTCTATCCCTTGGATGCTTGTGACTATTTAGGTATCCCTAATCTGTTCGAGCAATTATTGGTCCCATATTTGATCATTTTGTTGCGATTTCTAGACGCCTCTGACGATATCTAGGTATCTATTGATCAAGCCTTTTCAGGTACCTTTGATGATATCCAAGTACTTTGTCAAGGAATCTCCGAGCATTCGGGCTAGCCCCTCTGTTCGCCAAATCATAAAATTCCTCTGACGATATCCAGGTATTTATCGATCAAGTCCTTTCAAATATCTCAAATGATAACCGGATATTTCATTAGGCACACCTTTCAAACAATTTGGAAAGTTCCTTCTTGAACACCTTTGACAATATCCAGGTGTTTAGCAGTTGACTTTTTCTGATTACGTCTGACGATATCCAGGTATGTCGTTAAAAGTAGGAATGTATTGCAATTTGTTGAATCGCTTTTTAGGTACCTCGGATGATAACTAGGCACCTTGTTAAGCTCCCTTTCTATCAAATTGGAGAAAGCCCCGCATTAGGCATCTCTGATGATATCCAGGTTCCTAATGAATAATTTTCTCGAGTACCTCTGATGATATCCAGGTATTTAAACAAAAGGTGGGATAAATTCCATTTTGCTAGATTATCACTAGACGCCTCTGACGATATCCAGGCGTTCAGCGGAAGGTCCATTTCGAGTATCTCAGACGATATCCAGACATTCGAAGTAGTCTTCCATTCTTTGATTTCTAGATACCTTAGACAATATCCAGGTGTCTATTGATCACCATCTTCGATTACCTCAAACGATATCCAGGTAATTCGAACTACTCTTCGTGTGTCCTAATTGAATTACAGGTCACCAAAGTCCATCAACGTTCATTAGGCAATACCATTGGGACTGAGCCCAAACATTTGCCAAACAACCTACAGAATCAGAGTCATGCCTCGAATTACGTTACCACTCTTGTCAGGTAAGTAACTCCAGGTATATTTTATTCATGTCAGCATGCATAATTTCTTATTGCATTTTAAAATGGGACTCATAATCCTGACAAAAATATCATTCATTGCATCTGCATGGTCAAAATTTATGTATCATTTAGTCTTTGAATGCAACCTCTGTGAGCTCACCTTCAAAGAGAGCAGCTGTTGACACCTCAATTTTGGAGACTCAATTAGTCATTCATTGCATAAAAGTTAGGGATTAAATTTTAACCCCTAAACAAAAATATTAAAGTTGCATAGCATATAGTTTAAGTTCATATAGGTTAGTTGCATTCTGTATTGGACTGGTGGTGGTGAGTATGCTGAAAATTCATTGCATAAACCGAGCTAGAGCACTCGGCTCACTCAAGGGATTGGGGGCCAAAATTCACAAGTCTAAAAGGCTTTGGTTGTTTTAATTTGAGCTTAAATCAACCCGAATTAATTTAACCCATTTGGAATTAAAATAAAATTAAATGATAAAGCCTATGTCTAATCCCATTAGGACTAGGAAGCCCGGTTAATTAACCTAGGGTTGCCATATAAATATGTCCTTATACGTCATAATCAAAGGGGACTCTCACAATTTTCAAAGACAGAATCTCTGCGAGTGCGAGGCCACACAATGTAATACACGGCCACAAGAAAGTGAGAAAGAAAAATCAGAGAGAGAGAGAGAGATATTGTTTCTGTTCTTTTCTGCCTGAGGCTCAACTCACGAGGGTCAAGGTGGAGAGCAAAAGCTCTCCACATTCTGCACTCACAGAGAAGCCAAAGGAGAAAACGCCAAAAAAGGGAGAAGGAGAAGAGTTTTCCGAATCTTTTCTGCAGGTCACGCTAACGCACCCAAATCAGAAAGATTAGCATTTCCGTGGGTCCTTGTCGCTTGCGCAAGACCACTCCTTGACCGTCGTTAAGCTATTTCGACGAATTCCTAGTTCCCGATCAACACAGGAGCGACGCAACGGTGGCGGTCCAGCAAACTTTAAGCCCAATTCGATTTTGCTACCTAACTGACATTGACGCGCTGCTGCCACCCGAGCCTGAACCTGTTGACCGCCTGCCGCCGTCGATCGCTCACCATTGCCGATCCGTCCCGATCCGCAATCCCGATCCGCCGGTGATTCAAATTTGGAAAGTAATCCGCAAATCAGGTAAAAATCTCTATCCAGTATATTTTCAAGATATTTAAATTCTTAGTTTGAATATTTTGAATATTCCATGAATATTGTGTGATTGATTACATACCTTAGGATAATATTTGTGATATCCGCAATATTCTAAGATACCCTAAATTAGGAATTTTCCTAATTTGGCAACGGATCTAGATGACTATCCGACCTTATCCCTAAGGTACGATACGTGGTGATACGGAAAATCGTTATCTTATCCATAATCACTTGGATATGATAATAGATTTTATTTACTTTCCAAATTTAAATAATTAACTTTCTGTCGATATCTATAACCCTATAGATATGACCGTTAGTTTGATTTCTTTGCCTTATCTGACTTTGAAGAATCTTACGGATTGCGTGAATTGTTGAATGTGGTTGTTATCTTTGTTTGATTGCTTTCCTTTTAAATAAAGAAAATCCAAAAAATTGTTAGTTAGATTTAAATTAGAAGTTTTGCATGTTTAGGGAACCCTAAATGTATCTAGAAGATAGGATAATTATTTAATTTAAATTAGGACTTGAGATAATTTATTTCCTAGTTTAAATTAGGTGTTATTCTAATCCTAATAGATTATTTAGGTTATTTTAAAATTTCGAATTTTAATAAAAATCCCAAAAAAGAATCACTTTAGGATAGATCAAATCATTTTCTCTAGGATAGATTGCATGTTGATTTGAGTATTTTAATTCCGAATTTCAATGAGAAAAATACAAAAAAAAATAAATCATTTGTTCGTCATTAGAATTAGGTCACATCGTTGCATGACATATAGTTCGCATGCTAGGTTGCATTAAATGAAACAATTTGGAGTTTATGGTGGTCAAAATATTGATTTGGAGTAAATTTATCACAAATGTGCTAGTTTGGAGTTTTTGATAATCAAAAAATTAATTTAGGGTAAATTTGTCACAAGTTTAACGGTTTTGGGTTTTTTGTGATATTAACCTTAATTATATTGAGTACTTGAAATTTTGATTTAGTCCATCAATAAAAATAAATTGTAATATTTGTTTTAATATGATTCATAGGCTTTAACAGATCTTTTCAAAAATCAATTCGCGGTTCAAGTCCTCGTTTCCACGTCAAAGAAAATGGCAGGTAAGTACTTGAACTTTTCTTCAAGGTTCAATCTCATACACTATCCCCATTTTTTTAATTCAATTAAATATCTCAACTTTTTTAAAAATCAACCAAATGTAACCCTTCGATAAAAGCAGCGAATCACGGAGTTTATTGCCGACATGACTGGGATTTTACTTTTGACTCCGATTGTCACACGATTTTTAGTTTTCTAATTAAGGCAAAAAGTCATTTCTTCTATTTTTTTCATTTTATTCTTATTTCTCAATCCATGACCGATGAATCTAATTGACACTTGATTACTTATCAAGTGGTGCCAAATCGGCCATGCCCCATCTCAACTCCTCAGCCACCTCTCTCTCTCTCTCTCTCTCTCTCTCTCTCTCTCTCTCTCTCTCTCTCTGACATTTTTTTTTGTCTATTCTACTCTAACTCTCAACTCACTCTTTAACTTTTGCCCAGTCTCTTTGCAAAATGTGGGAGTGGAAACCCACATCTGAAACTAAACGTCTCCACCCTAACCGTGACATTCTGAATTTTGCATGCAACGTCAGATCATTATCTTAGTCATCAAACACAATCATCTGACGACAACTTACATACAAGTTTGTAATTCGTATGTGACATTCTAAATTTCGACCCACTTTTGGGATAAATGAAATGTGTACATTCTTCAATGCATTTGTAGTTAAATATCGCTCGCAATCGATCATTCTCGGGATACTAACCTTTAAGGAATGGCTACCTAGGGAAATATACGTGAACCTAAGAACTCGATCATGAGTCCACCTTCAGAGACGATCGAGGTCACCATGACTTGAGTAACCACAGGTCGATACGCGTAAACCCTAAAAAGCCGCCCATTAGTCAAAGATACACTAAAGTCGCATTTGAGTGAAAGTGGCCGTCATTTAAATCCTAAACTTGGATGTCGAATTTCTCGAAGTGTCACGACTAATTTATTTGGATGACGTCATATAAGCGTGGCCAACTTTAAGGTTTATTAGATTTGTTGGAAATTTGGAATTTGGACCGAGAGTGGAAAATGGCCGTTTTACTCCTTGGATTATTTGAATTCATTTGAAAGGTTGAGGGGCAATTTGGACTTTTGAACTTTCCCTTCTTTGGCCGAAATTCTTGGACAAGTTTGGCCCTTCCCACCTTGCTTATTTATTTTGGTTGCCATTTGTAATTTTGGAAAAATTCATGCGAGGAATTATGTGGATCTTTGGATCTTGACTTGGAGAAGGGGATGGAATGTGAGCCCTTGGATGTGTGAGTGGGGGTGGGTGATGGGGTTTTTAGTGGGGTTAGTAGAGAAAAATCTAATGAAGTCTTCTCTCTCTCATTCATTCTCTCTCTCTCTCTTCTTCTTCTTTTCCTTCTTGGCTTCTGCTACTGCTTCCTCCACTGGTTTCTACTGCTACTACTTCCACTTCTGCTTTTAGCTTCTGCTGTTGCTTCTTCCACTGGCTTCTGCTCTGCCGCTGCTATTCTAGACCTTGTGCTGCCCTTCTTGCTTGGTCTTGCTTGCTTAGGCTTTGAGTAAGTAGCATTCTAAACCTTGTATAAGCTAAGGGGCTACCAATTGGCTTATTAGGGGTTGATTAGTGGCTGCGGTTAGTTGGTTTAAGGGCTAGATAAGTTGATTTGCTTGTTGGTTGTGTTCTCGGATTTTGTTACTACTGTGCAGCTAAGTTTTGTTATTTTTGTCGAGACGTGTGTGGGCCGAATCTGGGGTTTTGTCCTTCATGAAAGTTGTTCAAAATATCTTGAGGCATAACATAATTTAATTTGAGAATTTTTGAAAATCATTTGAGGCCATTCAGAAGTCCATCTTTGGACCGAAATTTGTCTGCCAAAAATACCGTTCCTCCGACCTTTGGGTCTGTTCAAATTTTTATAAATTTCTTCAACTCATTTTCAAAATACTTCCTTCACAAAACTTGTTGGGGACATGTGTAGCTATAACATATAAAAATTTCAAAGCTTTCTAAGGAGATTTGATTACTGCTTGAAATGCATTTTGAAAGCCAGATGGCCAGTCCGAATGAAATATTTTATGTCTGACTATAGGTGACAAAAAGAGGTGATTCTACATTTATGATTCTACCTCTTGTGGCTGAGTTGTGGTGTTTGGGGGCTGAGTTGAATGTTGTGGTGCTTGTTAGCTGTGTTGAATGTTGGGATGTGTAGATGTATGCCCTTGAGTGTATAGCTTGAATTGTGAATTGAAGGGTGCTGGAATGATTAGGTGATAAGGTTGAGCTACATTGCTACCCTTATCAATGGATTGGTTGGGCTGAGTTGTTGATTTGGAATTGAGCATGTTTGTGTGTGATTAAGGCATGTGGATGTTGTGTGAGGGAATGAGATATGTATCGCGTATGATCAATAGGCCCTGAGGCGTGTTGACGCGGGGAAAGACATGAAATTGAATGAGGATGTACATTTGATCCTATAATCCTTGAGGCGTGTTTACGCGAGGAATTGGATTTGTCTTGAGGCGTGTTACGCGAGACAATGCCCAAATAAACCGAAGGACCATCAACTTGATGCGTCTTTATGCGAGTCGTGCCGTAAACTTGATGCGTGTTACGCGAGTCGTACGATAAGGTGGGCTTGAGGTGTGTTACGCGGGTCGATATTGATCAGGGTGAACACATGTATGTGTCGAAAGTTGAAAGATGTGAGCATGTGTAGAGATTGAAATTAGAATAGGTTGGAATGTTATTATAGATGCATGTGTAGGAAATTGGTTGTATCTTGGAGTGCATGTGCATTGAGAAGTTGGTTATGTAGTCGTGATTCAACTAACGTGCAGGGTTATATATGCATTGAGGTAAGGCTAAAGATTGCCTTTGAATATTATTGCATGTTGATTGAATGTGTTGGGTGTTATTCTATTTGTCTGGAGGTACGCGTTAGCCTAGGTGGGGTTTAGGGTGCTTGCTTATTGAGACTCGTCTCATGGTTATTATATAACCATTTCAAACCCTCAGCCCCAACCATGAATGGTCTATCACAGCATTTTGGGATCCCGAGAAAGAACCGATAGAACAAGATCCCGAAGAGGAGCCCATAGAGTCAATAGACCCTTTTTGTATAGTTAGGCTAGCAAGGCTAGCCTACCCGACCACTTGTCCTTTTTTTTTATGATGGTGGTTTTAACCATAGTGGCATTTTATATATAAGGTTGGATTTTATAAGTACGTGCTGTTGAATAAAGTATGTGGCCGATTTGTTCAAGTGTTCTCCTACTATCCTTGGTCTTTAATCTTGTCTGGGTGTTATAATTACTTCCGCGTGCGTTCTATGCTTGAAGTTTCGGTTGGGTTGGCGACGAGTCATGAGACGTCGCATTCGAAATACGATCATGGAGGGGTGTCGCGAGCTTGGTAGGGTCCGGGGTGTGACACTAACCCCCTGAAAAAGTGGGAAATCAAACTCTCCATCTCTCCCTTCCTAAGTAAGAAGGGTGGCTACTGGGGCAAACCCCAAGGATTTCTCTCTGACGTTGAGTCCATAAAATTGGTGTGGTGGCTTGTATTAATGGTGCTTGATAGGAGCGAAATAAAAGAAGGATCATTGTTAGGTCCATCACCTATATAATAATATCTGAACATCTCCATTTGAAGATGTGTTCAAAATTATTTTTTGTAATCGAAACCTTTCAAATGTCAATCATTCAATGGTGAGTACATAAACTTGGTTTTTATACTGATAATGGATCTAATAAATATCCAAAAAAGATTAAGAAAAATTAATAAAGGGATGAGATATAATAGATTTCTTTTTTTCTATTACCCGTTTTAAATTTCTTTTATGAAAAGTATGGAGATGAAGAGAGGAGCACATATGAGCCATTTTTTCATGGAGTAATGACACGAGTAGTCCTAAACAATTCTTTTAACGTCGTTGATGAACTTTTTGTTATTTGGTTTAGTGCATGTACTTTGGGAATTCGTTATAATATCACTTTCGGTTAAAATAAACTAACGAAAATCGATGACGTTGTAGTTGGCCCGGTAAATGACAGTCTACTGCCTGGACATAGCCTTCTCCATGGTGTGTAACGTATATCTCTCTTCATTTTCTTCAACGTTGCACATTCGCTCTCCACTTTCATCTCGTAGCAACTGTGAATAATTTATCTTTTTCAAAAATACTCCTCCAATGACCCTCGGGTTTCACCTTGGCCTACGGTGCCACGCTCGAGCAGCACCACCTTGGCCACCAAAACCAGCAGCTGCCTTTGCCACCATCACAATCACGAGGTTGGGCGACTCCAATCTAAGTTTGCACTAGTCCACTAAGGTCAGTTAGAGAGAGCAAAGCTCGAGTTTGCGAAACACCGCCACATGAGGTCGGCCAAGGATTCGACCCAAAAAAAAAAAAAACAGGTCGCACAAGGCACGGAGGTCGGCATCAATGATGATGGTGGTAGGCCCGGTAGGACAACCCCAGTGATGATGCTGGTGGTGAAGGCCAGCATCAATGCAGCGGTCCGCGTCGAAGGAAGAAAGTGAGGGACCAAAAAAAGGAGCAAATAGAAAATAGTTTTTATCTTTTAAGAAACCATTTTGAATTGAGTTGGACTCCACGCCATCAGTGATTTATAATTCCTGCTTAATTCAGCAAACTTATTTGTAACGTTTTCACTTGTTTTCACACATTTGTTTGTTCTCACTGGCATATACTATATAGGTATATCTAGGATATTTTCTTTGTCATGACTGAAAAGTATAATCACAATGATACAACCCTGTCAAAAAAATTTGGCAACTCATCATCAAATGAAGGCCCACCTTTTGTTGCAACCCATGGTTGGATTCATCATTTCCATGTTTCTAAATGGGCTCTCTATATTGATAGGAAAATAACTAATAGGATTGTTTTCAAATTGGACAGTAATGTATGTGTGTGTGTATCCTATATATTTTAGGAATACGAAGGGATTGAATTTAAGGATTGTACATATTGTCTTTATTGTTGTTAAATTATATCTCGAGTTAGAATTAAGATGACTAGTAAGGATCACTTTGAGGGGGTGAATAGGTGATTATAACCAATTTCAACAAATTGAAGCAAAATTAAAAACATTCAAGATAAGTATTATTAAATTCAAGTGAGATAAGAGTCAAAACGAATTAGAGTCTGAACAAAGATCGGATGTAGTGTATCAATATGCAAAGATCTCAAGAGTTAAAGGATAAGAGAATTTGCACACATATTTATAGTGGTTCAGCTTAAAGGATAAGATAATTTGCCTATGTTCACTCCCTACGCAGATAACCTACTGGCTAGATTTTACTAATGAATCAATCAAAGGTTACAGACGAGGATGTTAATTCTCAGTCTCACTATCTTAGAGTCACTTCCTCTCACAATATCAAAGTTACTCTTCTTTTAAACCTCAATTACAAGGTTCAAGCTCAAGATGACAAGTATGTATGGTTGAAGCTCTCAATACTTTGGAATTTCAAATTCACGATCTCACTTCTTTCTTAAGCACCTGAATCTCCATTTATACTCTTCCACCTCTAATTTAGTCGTTAGACAGTCTTCAAAGAATCATTCTCCAATGATTCTATTGGATACAAATGCTTAATGAAGATTTGGTAGCTATTGAATAATGAAATCAAAATTTCTCAGATAATTTAGTTTCCCATATAACTAAATCAAAGTTTCCATAAGTAGAATTCTTCATTTAGTAAGAGTATCATGCCATTATTGAATGTCAACCAATTTCCCATGTTTTGCTTTGAATTAGATTGTTCCAAAACAATCTTGAAAGATTGAATACCAATAATTTCCAACAAAAAAATCCAAGCCAGATCATTAGCCATTGCAATGTATGCATTCGTTAATCAATGAGTCTTACAAAGCCTCAAAAACAAATGTCATAGTCTAAGTCCGTGTCCTTCGTAAGTCTGAATATATAGAGTCTAAAAATTAGAAAACGCCTTGATAAAATTCACGTGCAGCCTTTGAAGGATTCTTCATATTACTCTAAGAATATCCTTGGCATACACTGATGATGTCTGCAAATACTCAGAGCAATGAATAAGATATTCAAACTAACGAAAATCTAAACATTGTTTCTACGTGAATATCACCTGAAATTATCTAAGTCAAATTTAATAGAAACTTATGAAATATTTTGTCAATCTTCAAAACATATTAGGAGGTTTTCTCAACAAGAACCCATTACGAATCCCAATTCAATTGGAGGACATAGATTGATTTGTTTAACCAAAAAAGAAATCTCAGCACCTGACTCACTTATTTGAATTGGAATTTTGAGTTGAAAAAGTATCCTCCATCATATCAAGGAAAGGCACATACATATAATATGCTGTTGGGATTCGTATTTTGAAGTCAAGAGTAGAAAAATTACCCATGCCTTTAAAAGTGTTTTTTGTTGGTCTTCAAGCAAGGTTGATCGAGCAAGTGGAAGACTCCTATGAAGGCGGTAATGGACGTATCTATTGATTGGCCTTATCTTTTATTTTTTTCTTACCAAATTGCACATGGGGTAGAATTCTGATGGGGAGTATAGCAGCCTACAAGATTATGGAGATAGGATAGTTCAAATCCTTATGTATGATAGGGTGGAGTGCACATGGGTAGACATGAGGCATGTACCAGAGCTTAAGAAGAACTTTATCTCTCTAGGGACACTCGATGACATCGAATGTAAGTGCACCACTAAAGGTGGACCGCTAAAGATCTCTTAAGATATAGTGATAAAGTGGAAGAAGATGAATTCTCTCTATCATTTACAAGTAAAAAGCATAACAAGAGTTGCTACAGTTTCACCGCGTAACTTAGAATCAAACTTGACTCAGGTACAAAATATGCGGTTATGGCACATAAGTAAGGCAAGTATGACAATGCTGAGCAAGAGAGGGTCGTTGAAGGGTCAAAAGATATGGAAACTAGACTTGTGTGATCACTAGATCTTTAGGAAGCAATGCCAAATTAACTATTCATTCGACGAAGTAACCAGTTGATTATATTCAATCAGACATCTAGGGCCCATCTCCGGTTTCTTCAAAAAGAGGTGCCCGATATATGCTAGCATTCATCAACAATTATTCAAGTAAGGTACTGATTAAGAAACAATCAAGTAAATAGATCGAGTGCCTTAGAACAAATAATGGTAAAGAGTTTTGTGGTAACATATTTGCCAATTGTGCTAGAAAGAATGGATTGTGAGACACCACATAGGGCCCAAGACACAACATAAAATGGCAACGCAGAACGTAAACAATCGAACTCTACTCTAGCGAGCTCGGTACATGTTATCCCATTAAGGACTAGGCAATGAATTTTGGGCCGAAATAATGAAACACGGCATGTTACCTAGTTAATTTATCTCCATCATCTACTATCCACTCAAAGACTAATATGGTCAAGGAAACATGTTGATTAATCCAGATTATGAGTATTCAGATGCCTGCATATGCTCATGCGAGGGATGGTAAGCTTGAATCAAAAGTGAAGAAGTGCATATTTATGGATTATGCACATGGGGTGAAAGGCTACTGGTTGTGATGCAATGATCCCAAATCACTCGATTTTCTAATTAGCAGAGACATGATCTTTGACGAAACTACTATGCTTCAAAGGAGGAGTCTTAAGACACTACTAGCAGAGCAAATGGATCATGGTGTCGATAACAAAGTGGAGCTTCAAGTGGAGACTCCAAAGTCCCTAGAGATAATAGAGGTTGAGACTGTAAATGAGGTTGTGGTAGAGTTGCATCATAAGTAGAATCGCATCACACTGCCGCGAGTAGACAAAGAAGACAAAACAACTAGTAGAGCCACATCACACTATTGCAGGTAGACAGAGAAGACAAATTAAATCCTTGGTACATTATGCTTATATAGGTCTTGCTTATGCATTAACAATAAGTGTGAAAATAAATTAAATTAGTCATACCAAACAACCAGTATAGCCGCATCACACTGCCGCGGTTAGATAGAAAAGACAAATTAAATCATTGGTACGTTATGGTTATATCGGTATTGCTTATGCATTGACTATAGGTGACGAGGTGGAAAAAGATGAGCCTTTGTCTTACTATGAGATAATGGTTAGTGTTGAGTTGTTGCATAGGCTAGTGATATGAGCGAAGAGATGGAGTCACTCCATTGGAATTAGGCATGGGAGTTGAGCAAAGTACCCAAGAGCCAGAAGATTGTTGGGTGCAAATGGGTCTACAAACGGAAGGAGCGCATTTTCGATATCAAGGCAGCGAAATATACTGTGAGACTTATTACGAAGGGGTATACACAGCGAAAGGGCACTGAGTACAGCGAGGTGTTCTCATGTGGTAAAATATACTTCTATTCGAGTATTAATTGTTTTGGTTGCTACACAAGATGTCGAGTTGAATCAACTAGATGTGAAAATGAATTTTCACATTGTTGAGTCGGAGAAGTTGATTTACAGGAGGCGAACAAAGGGATATGCTATTGCAGGTAAGGAAGACCAGCTGAAACAGTCTCCTAGGTAGTAGTATAAACATTTTGATGCTTTCGTGACTAGTCATGACTATTCAAAAAGTTAGTTGGATAGCTACTTTTACTATATGAGATTGAAAGATGGGACTTTGATTTTTTATGTTAGTATATGTTGATTATATATTGATAGCAGCTAAGGATATGTTGGATGTTAAAGCAACACTTGAGTGCTGAGTTTGATATGAAAGATTTAGGTGCTATAAAGAAAATATTGGATATGGAGATTTCATGTGATAAGGCTGGAGGAGATTTGCTCTTGTTTCAAATGAAACATATTGAGAAGATTGTAGCACATTTAACGTGCAATCAAAGAAACATGTGAGTACACCTTTAGCCAAGTACTTGAAACTTTTTGATAAGTTATTACAACAAATCGAGGAGGAGGAACAGTTATTCTATTACAGTGTATTATGTATGCCATGTATGCACTAAGACTGACATTTTACAAGTTGTGAGAGTTGTTAGCCATTACATGAAGCACATTGGTAAACCTCATTAGGAGGCTATGAATTGGATCCTCAAATATGTGAAGGGGAGAATGAATATTCGTATAGTGTAAAGGAGGGACGACAATAGCAAAGAGACCACAAGTTATATGGATTCAAATCACGCCAGTGACTTGAATGAGTACAGATCTTAAGTGAGATGAGTGTTTATGTTAGCAGGTGGTGCAATAAGTTGGAAGGTGTCCTTATAGGAGGATCATGTTGCCTTATCTTCAACTAAGACAAAATACATAGCAATGACCATTATGGCGAGGAGACAATATGGCTAAGAGATTTGCTCTCAGATTTTGTGTTGGAGCTTAAAAGCGTTGTTATACATGTGACAACTAAGATACAATATATCTGACTTATTATCCGATTTATCACAAGCGAATGAAGCATATCAATATAAAGTACTATTTTATTCGAAATGTTGTGACAAAGGGTAAGATTGTTGTGAAGAAAATTGCAACAACAAAGCACCCAGCAAACACAATGACTAAGCCTCTCTTTGTTTTTTGCAAAAATCGAATTTTGTTGGGACTCAATAGGCATTTGTAAAAAATGAACGTCCATCAAGACATTGGGAGAGCTGGCATAGATGATGAGCACTATAATTTGATTGTAAATGTCGAGCCGAACAAAAAATATAGATCGGTTTGTTAAATCGAATTTAGTAAGAAATAGATCTCACAACAAAGTAAATAGGTAATAAGGACGTCTTCCAGTGGCATGGGAAGTTTTCTTCAGTAAACGCACAGAGAAGTCTTTAAGTCGCGCCTAGAGCTCTGGATGCCGTGGATTTGTGCTATGAATTATATACCTAAACTTATTAATTTTCTTCACAAACACGGTAGATTTGAGCATAATTTAGGTTAGGAAACACTTGAGTATGTAAGCAACTCAAATTTATAATTCTCCGATTTGACTAGTTGATTATTTGGGCTGGCTTTCTCCGTGTACTAGGTATTAACACTTTTAACCATGGTTTTTTTTTACTGTTTCTCACTTATTTTTCTAGTGATTATTTTACAACAATTGTGACATCTTTTCATCCCTATTTCTTGATACATACATCTATTTGGGTCATGAAAAAGGCATTCCACTAAATATGAAGAAAAGATGGCTGATATTATAAAACTGAAAAATAAATGCTGAAAAATTAAGAAGTGAATATTTAATTCTCAATCCTTTAAAAAGTAAAAGTCGAAATAATTTCTTTTAATAATAGATGTTTATTGAATAGGAAATCTAATTAGCTTTTTATTATATATGGAATAGCGAATATCATTGACTGGTTTTGACAATATGATTGATAAGATTTTAACTTCCATTGAATATTTTATCATCTTCTCATTTATTGCATTAAGTGATTTTTTACTTAAATAAATAACTAAATTGTGTGTGGTTAGAAGTTATCGAACGCAATTTTCATCATTTATTGTGGTTATCATATACATCCGAAGAGTCCAATAGAACCATCAATTGCTGGGGCTCCCATATGATAAAGGGAAAATGACACAAATAGTCCCTGAACTTTGACTTAATGTGCAATTTGGTCCCTGAACTTTTAATTTGTTCAATGTAGTCCCTGAACTTTAACATAATGTCCAACTTGATCCTTGAACTTTTGATTTGTTCAACGTGATCCATGAACTTTTAATATGTGTTTAATTTAGTCCTTAAACTATTTGAAAATGTTCAATATAGTCCTTCCATTAATTCAAGTGTAGGGACTATATTGAATATTTTCATATAGTTCATGGACTAAATTGAACACATATTGAAAGTTTAAGGATCACATTGAACAAATCAAAAGTTCATGGACCAAATTGAACATTATGTTAAAGTTCAGGGACTATATTGAATAAATTAAAAGTTCAAGGATCAAATTGCACATTAAGTTAAAGTTCAAGGATTATTTGTGTCATTATCCCTATGATAAACCTTTTGCTTATAAAGAGAAAAGTCTTTTCTTTATTAGTCCAATCTTTCCTTATAAATGCAACTTCTTGGGCCACCACTCTTGAGGACCCTCTTCCTCTTGCTATAAAATTAAAACTACCTAACCCCTCTCCCACAAAATATTAAATAAGAAAGAAAACAAGAAGAAAAAAAAGAAGCCTCTCATCATGGTCTATGGGAGAAGAAGCACAGCCTCCTCAATCTCCGATGTCTTCACTCTCAACCCTCTACCATATCCAGTCCTTGTGATCCTGGCTGTGATCTCCATCTTTCTAGGCATATCTTGGTATTTCAGCTATGAATCCGCGGTGGAAACCACCGAAGAGCAGATGGGTTGGGTCCTTTTGGCAGCGCCTATCGTTCTGATACTGCTTGTGAAGCTCCTATCCACTATGGATGATCCACAGAGCTTCTTTACCGGGTCGCCTTGGGGCTGGCGCAGGGCAATCAACAGCTCGCCATCCGAGGGTAGCTCGCCGTGGGGCGTGGCGGCTCTCATCGTGCTCCTTCTGGTTTTGCTCCAGTATCAGTCTAGCTTTCTTGAGAGCTGGTTTGGTTGAAGCTTTTGGAGATGATGATGATCATGTGAAAGCTAAACTAGAGGTGTTTATTTTGTCTTCTCTTTTTACTCTTTTTCGTTTGGATGGGTGATCAAGAAGTGGGGTTTCTGTGATTTGGATAAAACTGATGTATAGAGTGTTGTATGAGGTTGATGAGATTAGAGAGAGGTTGATGAGATGGATCAGTAATCTCTGTTTTTTCTGTGTAATCTGCAAAATATCAAGCCTGTAAATTTCCAATACCAGAGTTACATGATGAAGTTGGGTGACATATATGTTGATCTATTGGAATCTAAGCAGCTAAATTAAAAAAAAAAATTCCAAGAGCATCTCTTACCGATGATTTTAGAAGAAGAGAACAA
Organism: Syzygium jambos; assembly: GCA_031216235.1. NCBI lineage: Eukaryota > Viridiplantae > Streptophyta > Magnoliopsida > Myrtales > Myrtaceae > Syzygium > Syzygium jambos. Next base: position 21,558,823 of record CM062226.1, read on the forward strand.
CAAACACAAGAATTTGTTTTTAAGTTTAAGAAAGATGCAAGAAGAGAGAGGTGGATGAATTCAAAACAGAAGTTAGAGAATGGTCAACATCCAGAAACTGATTTTCTCCTTGACCTGTGTAGGTCTGAGCAATTAGTTCCGTTTTTCATTTCTTTTGTTTTTTTCCTTAGCAACTTGGTCATTTCCTAAAGAAAGTATAGATGGATTTCCACTAACCAAGACCTTTTTCTTCTAAGTAATAATTTTCAACGACATTTTCCTATTTGACGTGAGACATTTGGCGTTGCATTAGCTAGGGGAAATACTATGGTCCAATCCACTAATTTGTGGGACCGGTCTTGTATCTAAACTGGATCGTTGGATCAAAAGAAAAAACTAATTCCAACGGTCAGATGGTTTTGAGAAGATAATGACTTGCGAATTTTTAAGGAAACACACTAAGTGTAAGAATGCCGATGTTATTATTATTGATTAAGAAAAATTACGACATATGGAGTGAGCGTGTGGCTTTTTTGGTAATGGAGAAACAATTCTTTTTTTTTTGCAGGATAACTTTGTTTCTTTCGAATTGGGTGCAAGTAATTCAGTCATAGACAAAAGAAATTATTAAAGCTTCATCTGTAAATAGCTCAAGGTTAAGTGGATCACGCCCTTCTCCAATTTGGTCATATGGGATCCCCTACCTTTTAGGTGGATTAAATTAAATACTGATCAAGCCTCTAAAAGCAACCCATGACTTAGTGCAAAAAGCTTATTCAGGAACGAAAGGGGTGACTCACTTGGTGATTTTGCTGCATTTTGTAGGAATATGTTCGTCGCCACAAACAGAACTATGGGCTTTTTGATTGAGGCTCAACTTCGCACGACAATTTGGTTTTCATCATCAGTGAGATTGACTCTAAAGCCATCATTGATCTTGTAAGTCCAGAGCTTATGATTAATAATGTTGGCTTTGCTTACTTAAAGATATTTGAAGACTGCTGAGCTCTGCTGACTGGCTTGCTAATCTTAGAATCGATAAGTGATTGGATACTAAATTCTTTTCATTACCTCCTAGAGAGTTACTTCATTTTTTTTAGGTGATAAAATTAGGATAGTAAATTTATGAAGGAATATTACAATCCTAGAGTAAGTTAAAAAGATAATTACCTAATAAGTCTTCAACTTATTGTGCGAATGTTAATTCAGTCCTAAAGTTTTCAATTTTGCTAATTTATTCTTAAACATTTGTATGAATATTCAATGTAGTCCTTTCGGCCAATTTTTGCCAAAAATGACTAACGTGATAGTCCAATCATCGTCGATCGTCCCACGTGGCATGTCGCCACGTTAATGATTTCTGACGAAAATTTTTTGGAATGATTACATTGGAATTTTGGACAAAGATTTGGGTCAATTGGCATAATTAAAAAATTGAAAATTGAATTAGCATCCATATGATAAGGGTAGGAATAATTGGACAATTTCTCCTGGGTACGACAAAAGCATGCGGGAGACTTTGAAGTCTTGTCTAAAGAAATGACCTATAATGAAATTTTCATACAATATCATGATAATTAGATCTTCCACTCAAAACCCAAAAGTGAGTAAAGCAAAATGTACCGCAGAAAAACAAAAACATTAAATCAAAACCATAAAATTGCCGACCGTGCATAGTGATTTCATCAACTCAATGAATTTTCTAAATAACCGCCGTCAGACTTCAATTTCCGTCTTCCAAATCGATGTTTCATACATTTCTTGCATATATTTGGCTGAGGAGAAGTTGCATGACAAGTACTATCGACATACATAAACAGCATCGCGCGCGCAGCGTTAGAGTACTTATATCATCGCATAACCACCTGCTCACTGGACTAAATGAATTTCGCATGAGCGTCCCCACATACATGTGTCGCATGATGCAATTGGCAGGTACACATGTAACATAAATGATTCGCGGAGTAGCTGGTTTGGTTATGGATCTTCTATAGTGACATATGTATTTCATAATAAGGGTATATTTGTTTCGGGAAAAATTTCATGATAAAGGAAAATACTTTCTGCGAGACAATTTTTCAGGAAAATACTTTCCCTTCCTCAGGTTAGAGAATTCATTTTTCTAACATTAAACATACGTATTTTCTTTTACCGTAAATGATTTTTCATTAACTAATTATTTTAAGCAAACTGAACACATGACCGGATAACTAATTCGTGAACAATTCTTTTACTCAGACAAACACGTCCTAAATCTAGAAATTTAAGATTACACAAAAGTCCTCCTTGATTGATCAAATCAATCAAAGCGTTTCGTCCGGGTCCATCTCATATGCACTCACTTTGCTTCCTTTCCCTCCCTTCCTTTGCTTTTCCTAGTGATAAGGGTAATGTTTTTGTGCGGTCGCTCGAAAGCAAAGGTCACCAAGACCGATCGTGACATGATTTTGTTTGTTACGTGATAAGCCTAGCCGACCTCTGTGAATCGTGGCCCCCGTCGCAAATTGAGTGGCCATCACGAAGTGGCCACGTTCTTGCTGGTGCTTGGTCCATGAAGTTTCTCGGCTCTTCCCATTGTCAAATCGTGGGGCTAAGTATTACATGGACCGGCTCTATTAAACCCTATCAATCGCATCCAGAGAAGTTATATGACTTTAAAGTATCTTCTTAAAAAAAACATAGATTTTTTATGTAATTCACATCCCATGATTGGTTCGGTCTATCGTTTCATCAGAATTATATATTAGAGATAATTATAATATTTTTCTTGATTCTTCGTATCTCTCAGAATTATGCATATATATTACTTAATTGTGCATATCCCTGATTAATTATAATTGTTACGGAAAATCAAGATAAATATCTAAACTATCTTTAACATTATACATGAAGATTTCAATTGTTATTTTTCTACTCTTGTGCTCCCTGCCTTCCTTCCTTTTTCTCCTTTGATCTTGTGTTTACTCTCTTTTTTTTTAAAGCTGCAAGAAGAGAAAAAGCAAAATAGGTCATATTCAATATTTGGCGTGTACTACAATCACCTTACACGTTAAAAAATTCAGGATATTGTCTTCCTTTTATATAAGAAATAAGTGCACTGAAAGCCTTAAAACTTATCAAAAAAGTATAATTAAGTTCTAAAACTTTCAAAAAGTGCAATCAAGTCCTAAAACTTGTCACAAAAGTGCAATCAAGTCCTAAAATTTATCACAAAAATGCAATCAAGTCATAAAAATTTTCAAAAAGTGTAATCAATAGACGGACTTGACTAGACCAATTTAACAAATTTTAAGACTTGATTGCACTTTTTGAAAGTTTTAGAATTTGATTGCACATTTGCGATAAGTTATAGGACTTAATTACTCTTTTTGAAAGTTTTCGGATTCAATTGCAATTTCGTGACAAGTGTTACGACTTTCAATATACTTATCCTTTTAGTTGTGCTTGTTAAGATTGATTCACGAAGTTAATTTAAAGGGACGATACTTACATGCATTTTAAGTTTACGGTGTGATTTGGTGATAAATTATTCTTCCTCGTTGTCTCTTCTTTTTGTCTTTTTCTTTTCTCTTTGAGTAATAATTTCCTTTCGTACGTCAAACTTTTTTTTAAAAAAATTTCTTTCGCAGAAAGCTCATTCGTGCCCCCGGACTTCTTTATAAATACATTATTTAGTGGAATAGTCATGTGTATTATGTGAATTTATTTAGTGGAAAAGTCATGTGTATTATAATCAATTATGGTACTGTGTATGCATCGTTTGTATCTTTAAGCACGGAGCCACATGAGTATAGCTCAGTTTAGGTTTGTACGTACTATTTCTTGTATCAAATTCTTTCCGTTTGAGGATTCTTTTCATGGGACTTAACTTAATCAATAATTATATTTATTAATTACCCATAAAATTTCTATAATTTTTATTAATTTTAAGATAATCTTGACTAAAATACCCGGGCCAAATTTAATTTCTCACTTAATGATGCGGGAGCAACCAACCTAAATCCATCGCTAAAATCGACACTATTGATACTCATTCAACCTAAGGTAGAATTCAGTCATAAATTGCTTCGATTGAGCATCGATAAGGAGGCTATCAATTAAAAAAGTGGTCGATTCTTCTTTAGGCACTCAGATATTCAATATCATTTCACCAAGATTAATACTGATTTCAATTTGGATTGATAGCATATCGATGGGAGGTTGTTCCAAGCAAGTTCCTAGGACATTTACTGGTTTATTGAGGTGGTTATCCTCTCATCAAGGCTGGAGCACGAATTTTGGGAGATAAAATGCAAGGCTCAAGATTTTAAGTCTCCATGTGTCATCAATGCATTATGTCCTAATTGTTTTGTGAGTCTCGAGAGTCAATGTCCTTAGTCCTTAGTTCTTAAGTCCTTAAATGGTTGGGTAGTGCCCATGTCTTTTAATGTTTGGTTATTTTCTATGCCCTAGTTTCCCTATAAATAGATGAGAGTCCTCCACTGTAATGGAGACCAGACTTTGTTGAATGAAAATATAAGAGATTTTCCTCTGTGTGAGCGATTATCTTTAAAAATTGGATAACTCATAAATCGGCTTCTTTATCTAGATTACTCATCGGTGGTGAACCAAGAAGCACTTTATCCTCAACCGGTGGTTTATCCTTTAGGCCCTAATAGTGAGCTTCTCATATCCCGAAGTCCTTTACCCTTGGCGGGTGGCTTGTCCTTTAAACCTCAGTGGTGAACTTCGTCGATCCTGATCTTCATACTCGATTGGTGGCACGTCCTTTATACCTTGGTGTTGATTGTATTCTATCCTTCATTTTCCATTTTACCCTTCAACTTGCATCCCATAAACACACACCCATCCATACACATAGTCCCAATAAAACCCATTTCCAGAGTCACTCGCCCACACATGCATTACTTAAGCTCCGTTTGTTTCAAAGAAAATGAATAATTTACAAAATATTTTCCTTAAAGTGATCACTTGTATTGATTACAAATATGAAAATGAATAATAAATATTTTCATCATCCGCAAAAAGTGTTTCACAATTTGTTGTTGGTACTAAAAACATCTTTTATTGATTAATTATTTTAAGCGATACAAGCATTCATTTTTAGGAAAATATTTTCCAAATTGTTTATTTTCTGCAAAACAAACACACCCTTATTTTGATCAATGATTGTATAATTGATGAAAATTTGGGTAAATTATTTGGCCAAATTTTAAATTTTCCTTATTTATTGTGCCAATTCAGTCCTAAATTTGGCCAAATTTAATAGATTAAGACTTCGCAGAGCGTTCATGCGAATGATGGAAATTTGGGCATTTTCATGGGGGAGAAAATTAGGAAAATTTAAAATTTTCTATCTATTTGGCTCACCTCCACGCATTCTAAACTCAACCTTAGGGTTGTGAAATTGTATGCAAATAATCATGTAAATGCACGTGTTTAGCTACAGGTCGAATAAATGAAATCTTTACCATTTCTTAGCATGCCCAATGGCATTGATAAAAAGGAATGCCTATGATATCATGAATTTATTAGAAAAAAGCAAAATGACCACCGGCTTGATTTTACATGATAATCTTGATTTGAGCAATAACTCTTCTTATGAAATTATAGAATGAAACGATCATTACAAAAAAAAAATTAGTTGTTCATTAAACAAAACATATACTGACAAATAGTCTTCACCAAAAAGCACAAGTATTTGACTTGTTTAACATATAAACTACGTATACATTGAATGAAAATAATTTATTCTTTTTTTTTTGTGTTAAAACATTATCTCACATCGCTTGATAACGTGTCTTATATTATGTTTATATTCATGTGGTCACCCTTCATCTATAAGTTTAAGCTTTTTCGTTGAACTTTCTAATATGGTATTAGAATCAGTATTATCCCTTTTATGTATGTGTATCTACCGCCATCATTCAAATTTCATGTGCCGCATTTAATTCGGGAGTGTTTGGATCAGCATTTGGAAAAGATTTTGGGCCTCTATCTGAGGGTGTTTGGTTCAACAATTGGAATGGATTTTGGGGCTCTAAAGTCTGCTGCACGTGAGAATATGCTCTTTATGGTCAGTCTCCTTCCATCAATATGTTTAAGATTTTGTGTTAGATTTTCTAACATTCTTCTGGAGGTTAGGATGTGCAAGCCTTTTGAAAATGCCTATTGGCATGAGGGATCTTGACTCAAAGTGCTGTCATTTAAAGCAATGAGCATTTGGTCATCTTCAAAGTACTGCATGATAATTAGCAATGGCCAACTACTTTCATTAGGGTGTGATAAAAAAAAACTACTTTCATTATGCTCGTGAGAATCTCCACGTCTCATTGTAATAGTAAAAATCCAGTTTTGATATGTTTATTTATGCATTTATTCCACCAAATAAGTCTTTAAAATTTCTGTAATTTGTCTGATCAAGTCCATACATTTGCACAACTTTTTTTCTTTTTTACTCTGCTTCTTGCAGAACGCAAGAGTCGAACCCTACACCTGTGATACTAGCGTTCCCACCTCTCCACCTTTACCAATAGGGCCGCATGCCTATTGGCGCATAACTTATTTAATTCGCACCAGTTCCAAATCCAGGTAAAATTGACATGTACATTGGAGTCGGTAAGTGTCCGAGTGAGAAAACATGTAGCTACCGGGGGGCAATCAACTCATGATTGGCACTAAGAACAATGAAAATGAAGAACACGACAAGACATTTGAAGTTTCGATTTTTTTGGGAAAAATGAATTATTTAAAAAAAATTCATAAAAATAATCGCTTGTATCATATGCAACAAATGAACAAATGAAAAAATAAATTTCATCATCTACGAAAATATTTAAATATAAATTATTGTAAATAATAAGACATTTTTTATTAACTAAATATTTCAAATGATATGTGCGGTTATTTTTATGAAAATATTTTTCAAATTATTCATTTTCCACAAAATAAATGGAATTGTGTAATGAGTTTTTTTTTTTTTCGAAATGCGAATTCTACCCTCAAGTTGTTTTACGTCAGACTCATATCAGCTCCAATGGACATGTCAATGGAGCTTGATTTAATTTATATGTGCATGCAAGTCCAAGGATATATAATATCAACAAACCTCGAACAATAACAACTATAATACAAAAAAGAAAGCAATCTCTATATGTGCGTACATGCACTGGTTGTCTCGTCGCTACAGAGTTCGGCTGCCTATGAAATCAACTTCTCCCCGTTTCTCTTTCCCTACGCAATTTGGACTTCACATATGACACCCGCTCAGTCCAACCTTCGCAGAGGCCCGAACCACATGGACTGAAACGACCGGTGGTACGACACCATCACCAGGAGCAGCACCACGAAGATGGCAACACCCCAGGGCACGCCCCCTCCCCCACCGCCGCCGCCTCCGCCGACACCGCCAGGGAGGTGGGGCTGCATGGGATGCCGTGGCTGCCGCCAGGAGAGGAGGTAGTTGAGCCGGGCGGCCCCGGAGTAGAGGTACATGAAGAGGAAGGCAAGGAGGGGGAGGAGGAAGAGGAGGAGCTGGAGGTTGAGCACAGAGTAGCGGAGCTGGGCCTCGTAGCGGGCGCGGCCGGAGAACCAGAGCAGGGAGACGGCGATGAAGAAGATGAAGAGCAGGTGGAGGGGAGGGGCGGACATCGAGGCGAAGGTCTGGTTGGTCCATCCCTGCTTCCACTCCGGGCCTCTCCTTCTTGGTTGAAGCCAATCCATGCGAATGTGATCTCTCTCTCTCTCTCTTTGTGAAATGACTAGGGTCTGAGAGATATGTTGGGATTGTTTCTGGAAGTGTTGATGGTTGGGGAGTGTGTCTGGGATAAATGCTTGGAGTGTGGTTGGAGTTTATGATATGTGGAGTGAGTTGCACTCAAAGATGATGCGAGCGCCAGAGATACCATGCTTTTCTTCAACCATGCATCGACCAAAAAGGGGGTACGGAAAGCGAACACACCTGTACTCCTACCGAAAAAGCTTCAGTGAGTTTGTTCAGCGAAAACAAAAGAAGAGTGCACCAGCCGGGAATCGAACCCGGGTCTGTACCGTGGCAGGGTACTATTCTACCACTAGACCACTGGTGCTTCGCTGGCTTCGTTGTATCAAAATTTTTTATTTGTTGGAAAAAGATAAGAAAGAGTTTGCGTCACAATCATGCTATGGACCTTTGTGATTTCTTTAAGTCCATTTCCTTCCGGAACACTGCTTTCCATGCTAATAAATTCAGTAAAACATGTTTGGTACGACTTACAAGCAATTATGTAGACTTGTTATTTGAAGGGACAATCATCTAAAAAGTTCTAAACCTTTCAATTATATCAATTTAATTCTAAACCTTTTGAAATTCTGCCAATTCAATCATAAACCTATTATTTGGATAATTGGCCAAAAAGATTACGTTGACAAATTATCGAAAATTTAAGACTAAATTGACGAATCATCGAAAATTTTATATTTAAATTGACACAATTATAAAAATTTATGACTAAATTGGCACAATTAAAATATTTAAAACTATATCAGCTACCGTACAATAGGTTTAGGGCTTTCTAAACAAATTTCCCATACTTTGGATGACATGTAAAATAGAGCCAATCATTGTGTTATTATCGTTGAGAAGAGTTTCTTGGCGAGGTACAATGTAACATCCCACGTTTCTAGATATATGATTGACCGCCCGACTAAGATGAGTCCAGGCCGCTGTAAGCCAGCTCAAATTCAACTGCCTTCCCTTTTCTTTTAACTCGAGATCTGTCCGAACCTCAGCATGCACTTACTAATTGATATTGCTAATACTTGATCATGTCCAACTTTTGACGTAAATGCTAATGACAAGAAGTGACGTAGAAAATGTAAATTGAAATCGTATAGGTAATGGTAGTAGAAGGAAGCGAAAACGGAATTTGAATTCGAAAGACGTCCATTTTACAAACCAGCAGCACCGAAGCAAGCAGGTGTGACGCCATTGCTAAACCAGCCAAGGCATGATTGCATAGACATTACATTTGCCATTACCAATGAGGTGCCAGCCCCTTGTTCCCTTTCTCATGTCGGCAAAGCGAAAACTTCACAATTGAAGCTCAAACCAAGACTTGGCATTTCGGTAGTGTCCTCGACATGCAGGTCGGAAGCTTCTTTGCAAAACACGATACTCGAATGCCACTGCATCTGCGTACATGCCTCTAAACAGCATAAGTGGTGAGTCTTGTTTGTGTTTAACGCCATTTGGATTAGGCTGCATTAGATGACGACTCCTCAGCAACAAATGGGTGAAATTCCAAGGGAACTCTGCTGAGACAGCTGCGTGAAGACTATTACCCGACATGAAGAGAAAAAACCTAAAGACCTATGCATACTATACAAGGGAGAGCTGGGAAAAAGCAGACTTGACCACTAACCTTGCTTTTCATTTTATGGGCACGTCTGCAGCTGAACATTTAATCGTTTGCCTTTGAGTTCGAGCCACCAACTATGCTACTGGAAGAGCTATCCTGTACACTACGAGGCGATGAACAATGACTAGAAGAACTCCTTTCTGCAGTGCTACCATCCTTCCTCGTAGATTCCATAGATGATCTATGTGGTGATGACGAATCCTGCACAACAATGAATTAGAGTTTTTTCTTTCCATAGTGACAGGTTTTACAGAAATGGTTCGACAAGGACAAAAACTGACATCGTCTGTCGCAGACCCAGGTGTCTTCAGCTCTAAGTCTGTTGAGACATCGTTTGAACTACCAGACTTTTCATGCTTCCTCTCCTTGCTTTTGTCTTTTTTAATGCTTGAGACAAGGGACTGATTTCCCAGCTGCATAAGCGGAGGTGCATAATGGCCCAACAACTGCTCAACCTGCATATTAGGTGTTGCAAATGGAAGCAAAGTCGAATGGGAGTTAGGGATGACACTGGGATTGGGAGTTGCATAGAAAGGGTAAGGCTGCATAGGTGGATGAACAGGAAAGGGACCAGAAGGCACAGCTACGGGCACCGGATATGGGTATGAAGGTGGGGCCATAACCACTGAGTGATCCATAACAAGCCATGGATACATGGCCCTAGCTCTCTGTTGATACTGAGCATTAAGGCTCTCAATTTCAGATTTTAGAGAGGCCTTTTCTTCTCTGAGATCATTTTTCTCCTGTGTCAACTATTTTAAGAGGAAAAAGAACAAATTACAAGGTGCCCTATGATTTTTAACCTTAAACAAAAAGAGATTAAGCATAAGATTACCTCACGAGATTCTTCACAGAACGTACTATATTCAGCTTTGAGTTGGTTCACCTGAGAGGTCAAATCCTTCAGCAGTTGTATAGTATCTGATATAATTGTCGCTTTGTCATTTTTTGGCCTGTTGGGATCTGCAAGCAGAAGTAGCTTTCTCTTACAATACTATTATGGTGAGTTTCTCTTTTGCAACTCCAAAGATGTGCACACAGGGTAAAGCAGCTTGAAAACCAAAAGCTAAAGACATTTGCTTATGGGAAATATCATTAAACTATCAGCATTCAGCTCATGATTCAGATTGTTTGAAGGAGGAAAATTTACAAATTCAGTGCCAAGACAGCAGTAGGAACAGGAATAGTTTGACAAACTTCTATTTCAAGAGTTGACAAAACCAAAAGAGAAAACTGTGCTTCTAACTTCTTAGGGTATGAAAGCACACAACTTGGGAAGTTTCAAGTTATATTAATTTCATGCCTTATCTACTAAATATGGGGCAAAACCATTATGAAAGGTGCTTTGAGCGTCCTACAAACATTGATAAATTAGACTTTGCTAAATTAATTGCCAAAGTCTTTGCTTTAACTGTCTAGCTTTTGGAAACAATGAAGATACCAATGACAAAGTCTTTTCTTTTTTCTTTTTTTGTCAGAAAGTGAAAGTTTTTCTGCATTAACTAAATGCAACTAGAGTTGAGTGTCTTTTCCTTTTTAAGTCAGTGACTGAGTTAACTGTCTATGTTTATCGTATGAATGAAAAGACCAAATTAGAAAACAACATTGGCAGAGTAGAAAGCTGAAGTAGGATGTGGCAAGCATACTAAACAAAGCTATATTTTCTACAATTTTCAGAAAAGACTTGTGAGAACCAGGCACTTTCTCTGGGGAAGATATAAAGGGACAAAGGCTAGATAAAGATCCTTGACAAGTAAATGGTGAATGTGAGGTAGCATGCACCGATGGGAAAGCCAACAAAAAACTGACAAGAGAGACTGAGGATAAAGGACAGAAGGCAGCACATGCTTTAAATCTAGGTAGAGACTAACTGGCTAAGAAGAGCTAAATCGCTATAACACGTACACAAAGGGATTGATTAAAAACATCTCAAAAGATTACACTATCAACTTGGAAATTTTAGATAGGAATTAAAAACATCAACAGCCTAGATCGAAATATAAGAATATATATGTGCAACCTATAAATAATTTTGTTGTCAGACTGTTAGCCAATCAAGTAAAGCACCGAGAGCCAGTGCTTTCGAAATGCAGAGGAGTCATCAAGACAAAAACTGATCCATCAGCAGAGTAAGATAATGGTATATTTACAAAGGTAGAGGGAAGTCGTCATCAGGATCGATGGCCCTTCATCGTTCAAGAGGAAAAATTTGACAAGTCAAGGTTGAAAAAAGAGAAGAAGAAAGTCTTACTTATCGCAAACATTAACAAATGAAATGATGTATTCATCAAATAAGTAACTACAGGCACTATACTTATACACCTAATGCAGTAAGAGCACAAAAAACAAGAAACACACATCAACACTCGTTCACAATTAACAGAGGTCACAGGCATCACCTAGCGTATTTCCCAACTCGATAAACTGGTCGTTCAGTCGATCCCTCCTCAATTTCTCACGGTCCGCCTTCTGACTTTTCCGCACAGCAACTTCATCCCTGCTGTACCGAGGGGAAAAACTCAATGCATTAAAAACCAATGTCTCCATTTAGTGGGGTGAAAAAGGGTGTCTCCATTATGAAGCACCCTTTAGCTTACTTCTTCTGGTCTTTTTTTTCTTTTTTTTTCCTCTTCTTTTGCCCCGAGTCTTAGTAAAATCCAGATAGCTCAACAAAACAAAGAGTTTTACTCTAAAAAGAAAAAGATAAGCTTAATCAGCCTCTAAGTTAAATTCCTATTGACTTAGAGCTCGTCACCACAACAAAACGATCAAGACATTGCAACGTTCTGCCTTCGAAGTGCATGCTAAACCCACCAAAGCAATTCAACCATACCCTTATAGAAAAGAACCCAGGATTCTTTTTCCTAAATCATCCATCGTAATCGACGAAATCTCGGTCCAAAATCCACCCGCGCAAGCAAGTCAAGAACCGAATTGGAAAGATTTGGAAAGGGTCGGGGGGTGGCCGAACCTGGAAGCGGAGGGAACGCGGGGCTCCAGGGCTGCACTCGGGGTTCGCGCGGATTGAAGGAGAGTCAGAGAATCCGGTCTCGGCGGTTGATCCATTCGATGCGGACTGGCACGAGATGGTGTTGAGATCGCGAAACAGCTCGAGCCTTTTTGGATTTTGGGTTATCCGGTGAAGAAGAACAGTGGCGGAAGAAGAAGAAAGATTGGACCTCTATCTTCTCTGGATTGATTGTCTCTCTCTCGCTCTCTCTCTGGGCCCAAACCGAAACCTCGTGTTCTCTTCGTTGGTTTTCTGTTTTTACCGGTTTAATATAGGACAAAAACATGTTTTCATATTTTGTCGTTACCTTCTTCTTTTTTTCTTTTTCTTTTTCTTTTTATGGTTTCCCCTCCGATTAGACCGAGGTGAAAATGAGTCGAGCTACTACTTTTGGTCCCAACTCGATAATTACTCAAGATTAACTCGCCAAATTTCATATTGAAACTCGAGCTTGAACTATATTCGAGCATCTAGTCGAGTCTCATTTATGTTCACCTATATTTAGCTCGACAAGATCGTGAGTCTAATCAAGCTTTTGTTGTCTCTGTCAAGAACATTTACCAAAAAAAGACACATGAGTTGGTAAAGTATAGATTAACCCTCATACACATGAATGCACGAAAAAATGTCCAAGTTTATTTTGCTTTAGCTCAAGCTCGAGTTCATATATAATTCAAATATACCCAGTAGAATTTGAGGACTTGCATTTTCCATCCAAATCTAGCTCGAGCCAAATTTCTTAAACTCGATCGAGCTTGAGTCGAGTTCCAATCCCCAAGTATACATTGGTATAGAAAGAAAAAGAGTGATGAATGGCGAAATTTCTCTTGTTTGAGATAGATAAAGAAAAAAAAATTGATGTATAAGAATCTAAGTGCCCAAATGCCAATTTTGCCCTTCCCTTTTGCACAAAATTACAAGCTCAAAGACTTATATAGTAAAAGTTGGAGAGACATATGTGCAATTTCGCTAAATTAATTCTTTCTCAACAAAACAAATGCAAATCCCAACATTTTATTCACATTTATTTTGGAAAAATTGTCCAAAAAATCATAAACTTATTGCATTATTGCCAAGTCAGTGTTAAACATTTTAATTATGCCAATTGAGTGAGTCCATCTAGTCCATTTGGCCGGAAATTGATGATGTAGACGTCAACCATCCTACATGGCATGGACGGTATTAACGTAAATAGTTTTTAATAATATTTTTTTAAATTTGTTGTTAATTTTTTATTTTTCCTTTTTTTTTCTTATCTTCTCTTTTCCTTCTTTACTTTTTCTTTTTTTCCTTTTCCCTTCTGTTCTTTCTTTTTTCTTTTCCTCTTTTCCCTTTTTCCCTCCGCCTCAGGCGAGGGCCACCTAGGCAAGGGTGGGCAAGGACAACCCTTCACCAGCCTGAGGCCAATCGCCGACCATTGACGAGGCCTAGCAATTGTCGGCGGAGGGAAAAGGAAAAAAGAAAAAAGATAAGGAGAGAAGAAAAAAAGGAAAAAAATAATAAAGTAATAAAAAGTTTGATAAACTATTAAAATATTATTAAAAGTTATCCACATCAGCGTCGGCTGTGTCACGTAGTACTGCCGGCGTCCACACTAGCGATTTTCGACCAAATTTGATCAGATGGACTCAATTGACAAAACGTGAAAATACTTATGACTCAATTGGCATAATTAAAATGTTGAGGATTAAATTGGCAAAAGTGCAATAAATTTAAAACTATTTTGAAAAAATTTTCCCCTTTATTTCCAACCCAATCGAAACAACACCTTCTTTCCAAACAAATTATTAAAAAGCTCGGGATAGAAAGGTAAAAGTTTGACAACGTACCTGCCTACTCTCGAGCTTAGAAAAGGGTTCAAATTAAAGAAGCAATGGAGCACGACAACAGAGAAAGACATGAAGGAATCTATTAGTTTATTCATCATCGAACCTCGATCAGATTTACGACAAGAAAATGAAAAATCAAAGTGTTTCCTCAAAACAAAGAGGGATAACGACCCACATTGCATCGTCGATCTAGAAGTCGCAGTCAATCGAGCAAAATTCAGAGAGAGAGATGGCGGAGGAGAGGGAACATTGTGGAAACGGCCTTCTTCGTTCTTCCCACCCTCTTGAATTCACCGATGCTTCATGCTAGCGCCGAGGCAAATCAAAATGCTATTATTTTTCTTCGCGTCATTTTAATTTAATCTGTGACAGCTTTTCCTTCTGTGTTTTGCACTCACAATTGGACACCTTTAGGACAGGTATTTACGTATGGAATCTTCGATAACTTTTATAATCCATTAAATTTTTATACAATAGTATAAAATTTACAGATAAATAAATTGCAATTTCATTATCTTTTATCCTATAAAAAGGAGGCTTTTAAAGTTTTAGTGTTAATACCACGAAAAACCCCAAACTAATACACCTATGATAAATTTATCCGAAACTAATCTTTTGACAACCAAAAATCTCAAACTAGTACACCTGTGACAAATATACCCAAAACTAATTTTTTGACCATCAAAACCCCCAAACTGGTACATTTGTGACAAATTTACCCTCCGTTAATTTCCGTTAAATTGGATTAATACCACAAAAAATCACAAACTTGTACACACGTGACAAACAGAGGGTACAACCCTAAACGGGCACATCCATCAACTGCCACGTGTCTCCGACTCAATAATTTGACGGTAAAATTTAATGGAAACTAACGGATGATAAATTTGTCACGGATGTATCAATTTGAGGTTTTTTATGATCAAAAAATTAATTTTGGGTAAATTTATCATGAGTTTGCCAGTTTGAGATTTTTCATGGTATTAACCAAATATTTTATGAGGAGAAAGATGGTGGATCTAACCAAAAAAAAAAAAGGCAACCCTCTCGCCAATAAGACAAATAAACTGAAGACAACCTTGTCTCCGGCAAATTGCCCTTTTGACTTCAAAGGTTTCAACTGAGAAGGTCGAAAATGACCTTGAAAATTTTGCTAGTTAATAAAATTACACTTCTAAAAAGAATATGGGCTTAAAACCCAGATTTAGAATCGAGTAGAGGTACTTGAAACCGATTGATCTCTTCCAAAAGAAGTCTCCTAACTTAAATGTTCCACTCATACAGATCCTCTGTCTTCTTATCCTCTCTTTATCATCTCCCAATCCGTATATGTTACTTGAACAAGATCACAGTACTGATTTATTCAGCAGCATGCATGTCTTATGATTTTCCAATGAGGGAAAAAAAAAGCACAAGGAACTCCATACCAAAAGCATATTGGATATATTAATATATTGTACACCTTCGGAATTCACTCATTGTGACATGAGCAATTCCACACACATTCAACTTCACTCATGCAACACTTTGAAAAAAACAATTGAACAGCGATCCACTGATCTCATTTTCTCTACTCCACCATACCTTCCCACTTTTCCTCTTAACTCCACGTACTTCCCCGATTGAAGTCGAAGTCATTATTACAGCAAGCACAATCTGAAGCAAACCCTTCAGTATTGGGTAAATCAAAAGGCATCCTACTATCATCAGGAAATACTGTTTTGCAAGAACCTAAGAATGAGGTGGGAATGGAGGTAGAACGGGCAACTTTCCGAGCTTGGGGTGTTTGAAGTACTTTGGAGGAATTGTGGGGAGAGGAGGGAGCTTAGGAAGTGGTGGGCATGGAGGCTTAGTGAAAGGAGGTATCTTTGGGATTGGAGGTAGCGGTTTGATCGGAATAGGCGGTGGAAGAGGCTTCTTGAATATAGGGATTGGTGGTGGGAGTGGCTTCTTGAAAATGGGAATTGGTGGCGGGAGTGGCTTCTTATATACAGGGATGGGGGGCGGTAGCGGCTTCTTGAATACAGGAATCGGGGGTGGGAGCGGCTTCTTGAATGGTGGAGGAAGCGGCTTCTTGAATATGGGGACTGGGGGTGGTAGCGGCTTCTTGAATACAGGGACTGGGGGTGGAAGCGGCTTCTTTTTTGGGATCGGTGGTGGGAGTGGCTTGAATTTCGGCACTGGGGGAGGCAATGGCTTCTTAAACACTGGTGCAGGTGGCGGGAGCGGCTTCTTTTTTGGGATCGGTGGTGGGAGTGGCTTGAATTCCGGCACTGGGGGAGGCAATGGCTTCTTTTTCGGGATCGGTGGTGGGAGTGGCTTGAATTCCGGCACTGGGGGAGGCAATGGCTTCTTTTTCGGGATCGGTGGTGGGAGTGGCTTGAATTTCGGCACTGGGGGAGGCAACGGCTTCTTAAACACTGGTGCAGGTGGCGGGAGCGGCTTCTTGTACACCGGCACCGGAGGTGGCAATGGCTTTTTGTACACTGGCACTGGTGGAGGCAACGGCTTCTTGAACACAGGGACCGGCGGAGGGCAAGGCTTCTTGAAGATCGGCACTGGCGGAGGGAGGGGCTTCTTGTCGATTGGAGGGAATGGAGGGAGTACCTTTGGGGGGAATGGAGGGAGGGGTTTCTTGTAGATTGGAGGGAATGGAGGGAGGGACTTTGGTGGGAACGGAGGCAATAGGTGGCCAAAATCCTTTATTGGAGGCAACTTTGACAACGGAGGGTACTTGAAGAAGGGCCAAAAGACGGCTGAGGCACAAGTAGAGGGTGAGATCTTGAGCTTGCCATATAGGCCAAAAGTGTGCTTGCCATTGGCTTTGGACTTGAGGACTATCTTTGAGGACTCTAGGCCATCCTGGGCAGGGCATGGCGTGGCTTGTGCACTGTGAAGCTGTGCATAGCACTCTTCTTTGAGCTTGCCACCTTCCACCATCTCCTGTGGGAGTGAGACCTGGAACTTGCCTTCTCCATCCAACTCCCCCACTGCTCTGCGCTCGAACTTGCCTTGCGCGGTCTTGCAGTCGATGCTCACTCGAATCCCTTTGATGAAAGATCAAACGCACACAAACAGATTGTCGATCGATTAGAACTTTAATTCGTCTAAAGAAATAATTGTAGGTGTAATGATACAATTGCCCTAGAGATGAAGCACAGCGAGTGTAATGCATGCAAATTTAAGCAATTGCATGCATTGTATGGACAAGCAAATGAGCTGTTCTTAGTTGGGAACAAGCAGAATAAATAAATGGGGTACCAGAAAATGCCTGGCTGGGCTTGACGTTTCTCTGTGCACAGTCGCTACATTCCGTGACTCCAAGAACCTCCACAGTTGTCTCCTCTCCATGGCAGATTGTGAAAGCTAACAGCAAGAACACAGAAATTACTCCCAATATCCTCATCGAGACCCGTGCTCGGTTCCCCAATGAGTTATGTGAAAACCCCAAACACCAAAAGAGAAAAAAGAGAGAACGAACTTTCACAAGCTTGAGAGAGTCTCAAGCGCTGTACTAATGATATCAATCTCAGGCATGTGTTATATAATGATGCTTGAGCAAGTGAGGGTTTAAGCATTAATGGCTTCTTCACCGACACTGCAGTAAAGGGCCGCACATGGAGTTTAGGGATTGCGATGAACCCTTAATAATAGGAGGCTCCGAGAAGACCCTAAAACATGTGCTACGCCACATTATCAAGACTCGGCATTGAAAGCCCTCAACTGCTCTCTATCTATCTATCGATCCCTAATAGTTGTCTGCTGCTGCTGAGTTGTGTCGACTGTGTGAAAACGTAACTATTTTTTTATCGACATATACATGATGAAATGCTGATGGCCTACCTAACCCGAGCTTGATTGATTCTGATTTTTCCTGGAAAAATAGTTCGCTCGTTCTCACCACTTGGTCATGGAGTAAGTCCATGCAATATCAAGTTTTAGCTGAACCCATATAAAGAAAAAATCAATTTGCATGGTACTATTTATGCAGTGGTACGTTGGTGCTCATATGGGTTTGAACCAATCTATAAACATACCCAAGAAAGAATCAGCTGCACAAAAAACAAGTCTCCATTTTCTTCCAATTAAGTCACTCAAATTGCTCTCCTCAACACCATCTAGTCGGATCGAATTACATCCGTGAATTTAAGGATCTCACACAAAGCTCACTCATGCGACACGGGTCGAGTATTATGAGCTCTAACGTGATTCGAACTATACTTGACCTCCTTGGCCCAAATTAACCTAAAGTCTAGCCGGAGAATGTGTGCATCGGGTCAAGGGTAGATTTTGCGTCAGCTCAGCTGCTCGAGAAGCAGGATTCAAGCCTGTTGACCAGCTCTCGTGAATACTTTTCATTCAAATTTTAGGAGTTTAACAAGTGTCTGGAGGCATCTCTTCACAATCTTTCTTTATCTAAGTATATAACAAATATGTGAGAGCACCTATTCACAACAATTGAGCAATTAGGGTAAGGCGCCATCATAAGGGGGGAAATATTCTCCTGTAACTGGATCCTCCATAACCACAAGAATCCTTAGTTATAATAGGATTACAACTCAACATCCTTTGAAATTTTGAAATTTTGAGAAGAGTTGCTCTTTGGAGAGCACTACACGATGAAAGTTGGTTGTTGTGTTCGGGGGAATTATCGTCGATCATTGGCCTCTATGGTAGAATCACCCAGGGGAGCAGGCAAACGATCTCTTTTATTTTATTTGACCCTGTCAAAAGGTGAGGATTTGGGACGAAACCAGACCATTCATTTCGCCGAGAGCTGTTAGGATACGTACTTCTTCATTGCATGTGCATTTATGATGTGTAGTTCACACAGAAACGGCTTGAAAGCACAACCAAAGTCATGCTTGGCAACATCTAAATATCAAACCTATCATGCGTACTCACTCTTGTGTGCACAACTAAAAGCTTTCCCTTAGAAACGTGTGGACCTCGAACGACGTAATTTTTTAAAGTATTTTGTTAACGAATAATCTGAAGCAACAAAGCAAAGAAAGATCTTAGTTCGCTGATACAACGTTTTGCTCTTGTTAAGTGTCACCAATGTTTTGACAAATTGAAACATTCATTATCACGTATGATTAGTAAGTATTTTTAGAGCAGTCTTTGTTAATGCACACGCAAGTGACTCCTCCAGCTGTTATCTTGCACCTATTGCATCTACCCTCATGATTGAAACCACTGTTGGAAATAATGGAGAGAGCAATTAATTTACAGTAAGAAGGAAAAGAAAAAGCTGGAAATGAAGCATGTGGCTAGTTTGCAGCCATTGAACCGACACTGGTTAAAGGTTCTTGCATTTAATTTTGCACAGGAATTTTGTTGATTGTGGATACAGATTATGCGCATTACTAGTCACGTTATGCAAGAACAAAATTCTTATAATTATCCATGTGAAGAGCGTTTGCAATCAGCTCATCTTATAATTATCAAAGCTTGAAAACAAAACTCTCTTTTTTAAGTTTGGTATGATGGCCATATCGGAAAACCTTTTGCTCATAATTACCATTTTTTTAACTATTGTAGATTCGAAAACTAGCTATTTTTTTCACTTATAGTAGAAAAGAATGCATGAGTTGCGTGCAAAGAGAAATAGTGAAAAAAATGATACTAATGGTGTGTTTGTTTCGTGGAAAATAAATGATTTGGAAGATATTTTCCTAAATATGGTCACTTGTATCACCTACAAAAATAAATAAACGAAAGATATTTTCATCGTCCATTAAAATGTTTAGATATAAATTATTATCGATAATGAAAAAACTATCTATTGACTAATAATTTCAAGTGATATAAGCATTAATTTTTAGGAAAATATTTTTCAAATTATTCATTTTCCAAGAAATAAAGGAAGCTTAATGAATGATAAAAGAGTATGTCCAGATTTTATTCCGTTTTATAATATATTTTAACTTGTCCTAAATGAAAGTTCAAAAAAATTTATGGAACACCTGATAATTATTTTGTAATTAAATTTAGAAGGTAAGAGATTCATTGATTGTTTTCCAATCGTCTTAATAATCACTAATTACGATTTTGTACATATATGATTATGCATGATGCATGATCATAGGATGTTTTTGATATATCATGGGCTTTTCCGTGGAATTCTTTTGGATAAATTTGAGGCCGAGGTGGTTTTCGGGTTCGCTTAATTAATAGCATAGATTGATAATCAAAAGAGACCAACTAAATCATGGATTTAAATATGTTTGGAACATTCTTTTCGTGCAAGATGTAGCTCAATTACATGAAACTTCTTTTAGACGTGACATACGACATTGAATCAACGTTGAAGTTGCTTTGGCCCTCTTCTATAACTTTCTAGACGCTGATTTTGTCATGATATTTGCAAATTATATACTTAATGAAAGGAAACCAAATGGAGATGCCACAATCAAGAAATTCAAAGCAATCACGCATCACCAAGGTCCTTTCGACCAAAAGTCGCGTTTTAAGGATGACAAAAACACATTAGCGGACCAAATCCAACTCCTAAAATACTTTCTTTTTCCAAATGCTTTGACGTTTCAAATCAGTGACAGGAATGGCAAATGGCATGTGGCTAAGCCCCACGCCAGCAAGAAGCGACAAATGCCAACTCCATGTTGGCCAACGAAATTAGGCGGTTGGAAATTGGAATAATGCTCAGTCTTTATTAATCCAACCTTATAGTATTTGGAGCAACCAAAGTGGTTGAGTTAGATGTTGATTTTTGTTATTTTTAACGTTAAATTTGGAGATATATTATTTAAATAGCTGATGTGATCATATGGGGGCAAGATGGAGCCCATCTTGAGATTGGGCGGAAACAAATTCATTGCATTGTGTGTACACAGAACTTCTGTCTAGAAAAGGAAATATGTATATAACTGTTTTCACCAAGAATTCATTTCACGTACGGAGATCCAAAAACTAGAGGAAAAAAAAAGAAAAAAAGGCGGGGGATTTATTGGTTATCAGACAATACATAGTACGCAACAGCTAAAGCAAGGTACTTTTAATAAGGACAAAAGGACAATATTGGTGCCATAACTTGTGTACGGAGATCACTTTGATGCTATAACTTTTTTTCGGATCACTTTGGTATCAAAATCGGAGAAAAAAGGTCACTTTAGTGACTCCGGCCAAAAAAAGAGCCACGTCAGATTTCCGGCGAACCACGTCAGATTTCCGGTGAGCCATGTCAGCATCGGAAATTAATAAAAAAAAGAGCCACGTCAAATTTCCGGCGGCCATGTCAGCATTGGCACTAAAATGATCGTTTTTCAAAAAATTGGCACCAAAGTGATCCGAAAAAAAGTTATGGCACCAAAGTGATCTCCGTACACAAGTTATGGCACCAATAGTTTCTTTTTGCCTTTTAATAAGAAAAGAGTTTGTGTAAAGTGGAACCATACAGTATTATACACATTTGTTGAGAGGCGAGCGAAGCCACCGATCTCTGAGCCGCTCTCCTTGCCTCAGGAATAGGGTGAGGCCTTGACTGCCCGATGCGATGGGGAGGTGGATAGGGTTAGCGAAGAAGTTGCGAGGGCTGAAGGGGTCGATCGAGAATGAACGCTCTTTAAGGAGCATACCTTAGTGTGAATTGTGACATAAACATGTGAGTTAGGGATAAATGTAGCGATCATATAATTTTCTTTTCTCGGGGCAATTGAGCTTCTCCTTTTTTTGGCCATTTTCCTTTCATTTCCCCTCTCTTTTCTTTGATTTGCAGTGGAACGTGTTCACAACTCAATTTGTTAATGTTCAGAAATTCAATTGGTTAATCAGTCGTTTGACCAAAACCTTATAACCATAGATCAAATTATGCAAAAAAGAAAATTATTTTTGAAACCTTAATAATTGATCTTGGCAATCTTCTTCACAGTCTATACATCGATACCAATTCACCTAAATCAGACGGTTGGGTCAGAATATATTGCATTTTAGAATTCTAATCACTCAACTATGATATTCACCGGTAGTATGTTCTTTTCTTAAACAATCGCGACAAGAGTACAAATCATTTATATTATTTTCTCTCAATGCACATTGTCTTGTGTAGAGCTTAAATAATCATGACTCGAGCCAACTACATTTCACGGACTACATATTAAGTCATAGAGTTCGTGTGGAAAAAACAAATATGTGTGTGTGTACAACACTGTCTGGTGCTTACATTAATAAGTCAAAAAAAAAAAGGACCATTGGACTAGTTTTTCCTCAGTGGCTGAAGACAGTTCATGCACTGATGGTTGTAACTAAAGCCACGACCCCAACGACAAGAGCTTTCGGAGCACCGACTCCGAAAGAGACGCGTACACAATCATGCCTTTACTCCTCCTCCTCCTCCCGTCCGCATCACCATCAATTCAAGAATGGGAATAAACCCACCTCATTGTCGCAACCGACCTCCGATTTTTAATCAATAAAAAAAGGAGATCTCACCTGATATGTGCTAAGTTTAGGTGTAAAACTTAACTCGGATTCTCTCAAGCCCATATCATATCGCGACTTAGGATTTAGGCTTTTAACCTGCAAATGATTTTTATCTAGGTATTGCCACTAATCGATTTGAGGTAGGTCAATTAGAAACCCAAGTAAGGTAACAGGAGAATCACCCTACTCCTACGAACCAGATATTAAATGAGTTCAAGAACTTAATTACACTAGTTAGGTAACTGATGCCCTTTCGGTATATTTTTACCCTGTTCATTTCAGAAAATATTTGTCAAGCAATTTATATTGATTTTAGGACATTCCTCATAACATATGAGGTGATTAAACGAGTACACAATCACTAATTATTAGCAGTCAAGATAAATATGCAGCCTAGAGTTCTAAACCTAACTAAGGTGACAACATTCAAAACATGATAATTTATGCAATTATATTCTAATTAAAAAAATAACATGCATAATAATAATACAACAGTAGTAAAACTAATATGTAAAATCCTACTGTATAGCCCTATAGGCTTATCCGATTTAAGCATGATTATTAATTAAATAATTCACATAATTTAAAAAAATTATTCAAAAATATTAATTGCTAAACTATTTCCTAATTTTTAAAAAAATAATTTTTTTATTTTTTAAATATTTTTAAATTAAAATAATATTATTGTATGTATTATAATATTATAATAATATATAAACGGACCCGGGTTGGATCTCCACATCCGACCCGGTCCAGACTGACCCGTATCCACTAGCTCGGACCCACGCGGGACCGGGCTCAGAGAATGAGCCCGGTCTAGCAAAACTTTAAAAAAAAACATAGGCCTAGCCCACAGCCTTTTTTCTCTTTTATTTCCAGCCCAGCTCCAAAAGAGAGGAAAAGGGCGCCGGGTTAGGCTCCTCACCCAACCCGGATTCGACCCGGATTTCCCCAGCCACCGACCCGACCCCTCTTCCTCCTCACCCGCGTCACTCTGTCTTCGCGGCCTCGCCCTAGAGCTCGCGGCGTTCCACTTGCCGCGGCCGCACGTCGACGCCCGACACCCGAGCCACCGTCGCCTCACCGCCGTAAACCGAATCCGGCGCCGCTCCTCCGCCCGTATCTCCGTCGGCTTGACGATCGCCAACACCGGGCGCGACTTTGGGCTCTGTTCCGTGCCCTCTACTCCGCGCTTTGTCGGAAAGGGCCGAGACACCTGCTCCGGCGTCGCCTTGACCGTTGTGCAGCCACGCCTAGGGGCACGGCTAGCCATGGTTGACCACCACGGTCACCGTTGATGCCCCGCCTTTAGATATGAATCGAGCATTTTATCAAACACCCGGCGAGCGCCGACGAGACAAGCAAGACACGGCCGATTAGGGCTCAAATCGATGCCGATAAATAACACGGACAAGGCAAAGACACGCCAAGGTGACTGAGGAAGGCCCGCCGACGCTTGAAACCCAGTGCAAGCGAGCGTCGGCAAGTCTCGGCCCCATTCAGCCGAGACAAGGAAAAGCAGGGCAGTGACAGGGAACTCGCGGCGACGGCTTGGAGGCAAAGTCCAGTGGCTGTTGGCCACGACACAAGCGCAGCGGTTGTCGGAGGAGCTCCCTTTCTCTCTATCTCACTCAGTCTGTCTCTGTTCTCGCTCTCTCTCGACTCATCTCTCCTGACTCTCTGTCTCCTCTCTCTCGGTTTCGCCCCCCAAAACCGAACTCTCCCCCCTGTTTCTCGGTCCCCTAAACCGAACTCTCCCCTTCTCTTTACGGCCGCGGTACGAGCACGGTGGTCGCCGGAAAAGCTCTCCGGCTCTCTTCCTTTTCATGGCCGACGGCTACCTGCTCTCTGCCTTTCTATCCTGTCCCTTAACTGCTTTGCACCGGCCTACCTTCTTCGTGCACTTTCGTGGCCAACTTTGAGCGGTGGAGCTGGTTCTTTGCTCGGTTCCAGTAGGTGGTCGACTGCAGAGGAGGAGAGGAAGAAAGGGGGAGAGAGAGAGAGGAAGGGAGAGAGAGGAGCTGGGCCGGGTAAAGAAGGGCTAGGCTGGGCCCATCGGGAAAGAAAAGAAAAGAAAAAGGGAAAAGGGGTTGGGCAAGCCCAGCCAAGGGAAGGACTAGGGGGCCGGGTTGACCCGACCTGTTTCCGCTTCGTTTTTTTTCTTCTTTTTTTTTAACAAAAAATATATATTCTAATAACGTAAAATGCACCAAATGTCTAAATGCAATGTAATTTTATGAAAATATTTTTGTTTTAGGAATTAAAAAAATTAATTCTCATACTAATTGGCCAAAAATCAAAAGCAAAGAAGACGGAAAAGAAGCACCCATTTTTAAAGATTCAGGCCTCATTGAAATGCCAAGATGCTCCAGCCCATTCCATGGCGAGAACTTGCGCAGATTCAGAGGCGAAAACTATGCCGGGGGACACCGAATTCGGAAGCTCTGAAAATGAAGAAAAAAAAACTTATTTTAATTTTCATAAAATTTTGAAAAGAATTCAAAAGTGTAAGTGCCCTTTAAACTTCCAAAATGTGAAAGTTAAAGGATTAATATTGTGAAAAATCCCAAACCGATACACCTTTGACAAATTTATTTTCCGCTAGTTTTCATTAAATTTTATCATTAAATTGATGAGTTAGATAACATGTAGCAGTTGACAGGTGTTCCAGTTAAAGACTTTACCTGTCCATTTGTTATAGGTTTACCGGTTTATGATTTTTCGTGATATTAAACCAATTTAATAGAGGGTAAATTTATCGCAAATGTACCAGTTTGAGATTTGTTATGGTCAAAAAATTAGTTTTAAGTAAATTTGTCACAACTTTATGAATTTTAGATTTTTGGTGGTTAAAAAATTTGTTTAGGTAAATTTATTACAAATATATCAATTTAGAGTCTTTAGTGGTATTAACCCAAAGTTAAAACTAGAAATTACCAGCAGGCTTGACTTGAAGCACCCCCAACCCTAAGAATGGTCACTATTGTTAGTATCCTATCAAAAGCTTATCACTAATGCATGAAAACATTTGAGTGGCGGAGGCACGTAAAAGATAAATGATTCATGTAGATTTTTTTTTTTGTCAAGGAAACATTTTATTCATTTCCACGGATATACAATAAAGATATGCAGTCCAATTACAAACCAAAATAACAAAACAAGTTCTAGATAAGAAGATGAATCATCAGAATAAGGTTATGGGTCACACACTCAAAAAGCAAATCTAGGCCTTCTTCATACCAAAATTGGCAGCCGATCACAAAACTCGTTTTCAGTAATGAGTACACACCGAGATCTTTATCTGTTGCTACGGCTTTACTTTTCGGTGACGTGCCTAGGTTCAACATCCCCAACACCATCGCCCTGCATAGTAAAAAAGCAGAACGCGCACAGATCTAATATCCGTGATAGCGAAATTTTCACGAAACTCCTCTGATGTCTTTCAAAATTGGACTTATATACCAACAAAACCCGAGGAAAGCGAAATCCCAAAATCATACATGCAAAAAAACCCCAAATCTAGACTAGATTAGGATACCCTACGAAATGGGAGAGAGAAACTTCTAGATCTAGACTAGATCAGAAGAGAAAAGCTCCTCAAAACGGGAGGAAAGCGAGAAAAAGATAACAGAGAACCAAATCAGCCAAAGAAAAAGGAAAAAAAGGAGGGAAGGGAGAGATTTAGCTCAAATCCTCCCCTTCGTGGAGGTTAAAGAAGAAAGTAATGTGAAGATAGAATGGAGAGAGGAGAGCACCCTAGATAGGAGAAGGAAAAAGCGTTCTTGAAAGAAGATTTGCGTTCAAGAAAAGTTCATTCGATTTATGCAGATTGAATTGGGCAATGTATTTGGGGCTCCTAATGTCCTTGTTACTCACTTCCAGCGGACTAGGTGATGAAAAGGACGAGTTAATCTTGAATACATGTAAAAAGTAGTATTTCATCTGTAGTATGTAATAATACTAAGGGTTAATACTATTAAAAATCTCAAATCGATACCTCCATGACATATTTACGCCAAACTAATTTTTAATTCATAAAATATCTTCAGCAGATATTTACACCCAATTGATTTTCATCTCCCAAAAAAAACCAAACTAGTATTCTGATCCAAATCTATCATCCGTTAACATTTCATCCAATATCCCGTTACAATGCATACGTGTCAACACGCTGAGAATGACATGGAGGATGACAAATTAGACTTGAAAATCCACATGTGTAGATATTTTAACGAATGGTACATCTAAGTCAAGAGTATCAATTTTGGGTTTTTTTGTGCAACGAAAAATTAACTTGGGATAAATGTATCATGGGGTATCAATTTAGGACTTTTAATGGTAATAACCCAAATACTAATAGAGATACTTGTACCTGGGGTAATATCTCTATTTATAGAGCATATGTAAAAAGAATGGGAAAATTTTTCAAAAAGTAATAAATTTATTGTACTATTGTCAATTCAAGCATAAACCCTTCTATTTTATCAATTGAGTCATAAACATTTTTACATTTTGCCAATTAAATCTATTGAGTTAATTTTGGTTGGAATTTACTAACGTGAACACCGGCCATCTTACATGACACGATCGACGCTGACGTGGACGATTGTTAATAATATTGTAATATTTTTTCGAATTTTTTATTAATTTTTTATTAATTTTTTCTCTTTTCCTTCTTTAGTCCTAGCAACTGCAAGCGAGGGCCACTAGACCCTCGTCGGCCACAAGCGAGGGTCACACAGCCCTCAATCGACCTCACCAAATTTGAGGGAGGCTAGCCTAGTCGGCTGCAAGCAAGGTCACCTTCGCCCAGATCTGGGCGAGACTGCCTCTCCCGTTGGTGTTAGTGCTGACGATGAGAAGGAAGCAAATCATCCTCAGTGATGGAGAAAAGGTTTATGGATGGAGGACCAAACGGTCGAGGATGAACAAGGGAGTGACGACTTTGATCTGGTCAGCATCACCGACGATTGGCTCTTCTATCCCTGATTGTGGAAGCTCCAAGAGAGAGAGATATATATATATTTCGGTTTGTTTATCCAAAACCTCTTTTTTTTCACGTTCTCTCTATGTTGCCTCCTCAATTATTAGGGTTTTCAATTCAAAGCCAAAGAGAAAATAGATAGAATCGAATGCAATTGCTCGAGGTATCAATAACCATGGTTTCCGATCACAAACCTTCGCCCCTTCCTTCAATCCCCATATCCATAGACTATGTTTATCCTTTCCTTCTTTCTTCTTCTCTGCACATGGCCAAAAGTTTTCCCAAATGAGCAACCGGAGCAAAGCAAGCAAGGATCCAAAAATTTGCGAATACAGAAGAAAGTTTTTGGCCATGGCAAGATTGCCATGCCTAGCTGGGTGAGGTCAGGTGAGGGCCACACGACCCTTGCCAATGGCTGGCAATGGCCGAGCCCTCCCTGGTCACATTAAAAAAAATAAAGAAGGAAAAGAGAAAATAAAGGGAAACAAATTAATAAAAACTTCAAAAAAATATTAAAATATTAATAAAAAGTGTCAAAATTAGCGTCGGTCATGCCATGTAGGACGCCCAGCGTCCACATTAGTACTTTCCGGCCAAAATTAGCAAAATTGCAATAGATTTAAAACTTTTTGGATAATTTTCCCTAAAAAAATAGATTAATAGTTGCCAAAAGTGAGTAAAACAAAAGGTCTAATTCCCTAAAAAACCCCTAACTTTAGGTAAAGTCCAAATTTGCCTCGAATTTTTTTTTGTCTCAGAAAAAATCCCAAACTTTAGGTCCAATCTCAAATCTACCTCGAACTTTTTTTATCTTGGAAAAAATCCCAAACTTTAAGTCCACCGTCAAATCTATCCCAAATTTTGTTTTGAGTAAAAAAAATCACCAAAATTCAATCTATTTTCAAAAATATACCTCATTAATCCAGTCCCAACTTAACGTGGCACTTTCACGTCAATAACAAATCAACATCAATAAATTAATGGGGCTTCTTTTTAGACAAAGAAAAGTTTGAGGCAAATTTAGACTAAACCTAAAAATTGGGTTTTTTTTAAATTAAAAAAATTGGGGTAGATTTGTTATTATCCCTAACTTTTTTATCCTAGAACGGTTTTATTTTGAAGAAT
The DNA here is from genome assembly GCA_031216235.1 of Syzygium jambos. Classification (NCBI taxonomy): domain Eukaryota; kingdom Viridiplantae; phylum Streptophyta; class Magnoliopsida; order Myrtales; family Myrtaceae; genus Syzygium; species Syzygium jambos. The sequence goes on from CM062226.1 coordinate 21,587,590, forward strand.
TTCAACAATTTTTATTGGGTTAGATTTTTTATCGAAGTAAAAATGCAATGTTCGTCTATATCTATTGCCCCATTACTTTACTGATGTGGATTTATTATTGACGAGGAAATGCCACGTTAAGTTGGGACTAGATCACGGGGTATATTTTTGAAAATAAATTAAAATTTACTGATTTTTTTATATAAAATAAAATTCGGGGTAGATTTGGGACCAAACTTAAAGTTTTGGATTTTTTCTAAGACCAAAAAGGTTAAGGGCAGATTTGGGACTGAACCTAAAGTTTAAGGATTTTTCTGAGGAAAAAAAAATTCGGGATAGATTTAAAACTTGAGCTAAAGTTGGGGATTTTTTAGGAAATTCACCCTAAAACAAAGTGTGAGCTATACATTCAGTTCAATGAGATGTTAAACTCCCAGGAGAATCCAATTAGATAATGTGAAAAATATAGACCTGGCTTATTTGAATTGGCCCCTCAAAATTCTTATATGGTGTAGTGGTTTCTAATCAATCCATTGTTGCTTATGTATTACATGCTATTAAAGAAAGTTTTTGGCCTAATTCCCTAAAAAATCTTAAACTTTAGGTTCAACTCAAAATCTACCCTGAACTTTTTTTTTTGTCTCAAAATAAAACTCCAACTTTTATTCGAGTCCCAAATATATTGTGGTCATTCAAGTTACCATGAGTTATCCAACATGGCAGTCCAAGTCGCTATTACTTATCTAACATGGCATGCCACATTAGATAAAATAAATGAAAATAAAAAGAAAACGGAGATAAAGAGATAAAGAGAAAGAAAAGAAAAAGCAAAAAAAAAAAAACCCTAGATAGAGAGGCGGCCATGGTCGCTCGTTCTTGCAGCTCGCGATGGCTAGCTTCGAGCTCACGACAGCCATGGCCTTGCTTATCTGCTACCTATCTTAACCCTCAAGAGAATTGCCCGTAACTATTCTCACTTTCAGTGGCTTCGCTCGTACAAATTTGGGCTTGACGGTGAGGTATCACCTTTGAGATCTACCTGTAATTCTAAGCTAGCGTCTTCCCATTCTCAGGCGGCTTGCTCGGTGCATCAATCAAGCTTGTGATCTTTTAGGTGAGTAGTGCCATATGGCCATGGCGATCGTCGCCCCTCTCTCTCCCCCTCGCTCGTCCTCATCTCTGTCTGCTCGCGTGCCCTGCTCTATCATCATTTGCTCGCGGCAACCATGGCCATGGCCAGTCGAGTTTCGTGCTCGCTGTAATCAGGAGCTTGAGCGACCATGGCCGCCAGGAGCTCTGAGCTTGACCTGCCATGGGCGCCTCTCTCTCTCTCTCAAGTTTTCTTTTTTCCTTTTTTCCTTTTTTAGCTTTTTCTTCTGTTCCTCTTCCTTTCTCTCAATTTTTCTTTTCCTTCTCACGTGTGTTTTCTAATGTGGCTGTACACGTGGATGCCACCCTAGAGAACTAATGATGACTTGGACAATGAAGATAGATTTGGGACTGAAATGAAATGTGAAGATTTATTTTGAGATTAGAAAAAGTTTGAAGTAGATTTGGAACTGAACGTAAAGTTTGAGATTTTTTAGATAATTTGGCCGAAAGTTTTTAAGAGAATTGACCGAATAGAAAAACATTCGACTTACGGAGCTATTACTTTTGTGAATGCACAATGCATGTATATCACATCTTTAAGTGGCTGGCCAATTCACCCCTTACGAAAGTTCGGAAATACTTTTCTTTTTTACTTCACAGGCCATACATAATGACACACTTTCTCTAATCATATGAGAATGAGATGTCCCTCGTGAGAGGAAACTAGGTAATTTTGTTTCAATTTTTGGAAACAATCTCGGATACAGTGCAAAATGTATTTTGTTTTTGAAGGAAACATATTCCTAAACATAATACAAAAATCGCGGAAAAAACGTGCCCATTCTATACTTGAATCACCAATTGTTCGAAGTATATTACGTAAACGAACATATCTCTTTGCCACAGATTAAAAGCACCTATCGCAGCCTCAAGAGAGAGAACAATCCTTAGATTGTTGAACAGAGTTCCTTCTTCTTTGTCCTTTTGTGAGAAAATAAGTTTCTGACGATGAATGCTTCACACACAAGGAAACTTACTTGTGTTCTCACTTTTTGTGTCCAGACAATAACTGCCAAGTGCAATTATTTTCTTTCATGGGCTGGGTTAGCCCATCATGGGCGGCCCATTATACACAAAAAAAATCCATTATCTCCCACTCGCACATGGTGGGCTAAATATTAACTCTCTCTCCTTTGCAATATTCATACTAGCAAATAATCCGTGCGACCAGCATACTTCGAGAGCTCATTGCGATGCATCTGTTAGGAATACATAGCAGCTCAAAATTGGGTACAATATTTTCGAGTAGATATAGTATGCAGTACCCTAGATCAATCAGTCACATTTATATCTCTTTTGATCTCTTTTAGTATCTCGCATATTGTATTCACAACTATGGTTTACTTAAAATCATAATCGGTCGACCTGTGAATACAAAAATATGATGTGACATCATAATAAATTGATCTTCCTCTTTCCTTAAACCTCTCTATTTCAGTCCAGCTCGCTTTTCTAGAAATGCCCCATTAGATCGAATCATTCATGGCCATTGGCAACATCTTAAGATAGTGAACACTGAATAGAAACTTTGAGAATAAGTTAGAGTCGTGAGGGCACTAAATGAGGAACTCCTATCCTCAAGAGTCTCACACGGCATAAAGTTGAGATAAAAAACTTTTGCTACTCTTATCGGTCGTCTTATGCATACGTAGTATGAAATACGTATTATGGTATTGAGCGTATATCTTTACATTCAATACCGTACAGATGATAGTTCAGACATACCCAATGTCTAAACTTGAGTTCACGTATCTACTCCTCTAAAGAATCCATTAGAACTTACATCTGGCATCAAAGACAGATAAAGTAAAATATGTGGGCTATTTTACTTTCGGACATAGTAAATGTTATGTCCTCATCTTAGCACTTAGCTAAGGCAACATTTATATTTTAAGCTTGAGCTCTCGATTATCACTTAGATAATAAGCCTAAAAATCGTCTCAATTTTATTTATCACACAATAAAATAGAGGCGATTACTCGTGTGAGTGGGTTAATCTTATCTGTCCGACATACTTTCTTGACATAATACACTAAATATTAAGATGCATAAATAAAAATATCATAGGCATCAACAATGATATAACAATTTCATTTAAATGTGAACATTTAGGGAAATTACAATATTCAGTATATCAGCATCTATGCAGTCCTAGAGATTTTACATGACCAATGAAAACATCTCTAGGAATTGACTTTGTTATAGGATCTGCTATCATTCTATGCGTAGATATGTACTACAAATTCACATCCTTTCATGCTACAATATCTTTAACAAAATTGTACTTGGTATCTATATGTTTGGTCTTGTCATGATATTTCGGATCCTTGGTGTATGCTATTGCTACTTGGCTATCACAATTGACTAATAATGAGCTTGCAGCCTGCTCAACAACACCTAAATGATCCAAAAATCTCTTAAGCCAAACTCCCTCTTGTATTGCTGCTGACAATGCCACGAACTCGGCTTCCATGGTGGACAATGCTATACATGATTGTTTCTTACTGCTCTCAAGATATGACGCCATTATTAAATAAGAATGCAAATCCAGAGGTAGATTTCCTTTCATCTAAATCTCCTCCCCAATCAGCATCTGAGTAGCCTTCAAGTCGCAAATCCTTTCCTTGATAACTCAGAGAATAATCAGCAGTACCCTTTACATACCTCATGATTGTTTTGACGGCTTTCCAATATGCTTGACCTGGATTGGATTGGTATCTACTTACCATTCCAACTGCAAAACATATATCAGGTCTTGTACACATCATAGCGTACATTAAACTCCCAACAGCACTAGCATAAGGAATACGTTTCATTTGTTCCTTCTCTTATGGAGTCTTAGGACACAACCTACAACTTAATCCTTCACCTTTTGCAATGGGAGTATCCATGAGTTTACAGTCATGCATACAAAATCGTTAAAGAACCTTGTTTATGTACGTCTCTTGTGAAAGAAACAATAATCTCTTAGAACGATCTCTTGAAATCTTAACTCTAAGAATATATGCAGCCTCACCCATATCTTTCATTTCAAAATTGGACAATAGCCAATTCTTTACAATATTAATCAACTCCTTATTGCTTCCGGCAATCAGTATGTCATCAACATATAATGATAAGATCACAAATTGATCTTTGGATCTTTTGATATATACGCAATGATGTTCATCAATCATTATAAAATCATACGCCACTATGGCATTATGGAAACGTATATACCATTGTCTCGAAGACTGCTTAAGTCCATATATCGATCTTACAAGTCGACATACCTTTTGTTCTTGGCCTTTCATAATGAAGCCAACAGGTTGCTCCATATAAATTTCTTCTTCTAATTCTCCATTTAGAAAAGCAGTCTTTACATTCATTTGATGTAATTCAAGATCCATACTTGCCACTATTGCCAGAATAAGACGAATTGATGTAAATCTCACTACAGGAGAAAAAGTTTCTTCATAATCAATTCCCTCCTATTGATTATACCCTTTCGCTACGAGGCGAGCTTTATATCTTTCTATTGAGCCATCAGATTTACGTTTTATTTTGAGAACCCATTTGTTCTCAATAGCTTTGCGTCCTTTCGGAAGATCAACCAATTCCCAAACTTGATTGGATTTTATTGACTCCATTTCTTCTTTCATTGCTTCTATCCATTTTTCCTTATTAGGGCAACTTAGAGCCTCATTTATATTTCTTGGCTTATCTTCATCTTGTGGAGCGACCATGAAAATTTCCCCTTCTATGTCAAAACGTCGTCGGGGAATACTTTTGCGACTTGTTCGCCGTACGGGAGATTGTACACGTGGCACATCATTCTCCATTACGCTCCCACTTGGATTAGATAATGACGGTATCGTCTCTTCAAATGGTTGTAATTGAGATTAAGTCGAATTTAATTCCTCATTTCTTATATTGCTTCCACTTGGACGATCTTCTTCAATTTCATTATCATGATCCAAGGTTTCAAAAAGTGAGTAGTCGTCACCTATTTCTCCCTTCTTAGGAAACTCATTTTTTAATAATGTGACATCTCGTGATTCAAATTCAGTAATACTCCCACTTTCTTGCTCACCTATAAACACATACCCTTTCAAATGCTCTGAGTATCTAATAAAAATACTCTTCTTGCCTCTAGGACCCAGCTTCCCATACTTATGAGAGGACTCGTGAGTATAAGCAGAACAACCCCAAGGTTTAAGAAAACTTAAATCGGGTTTTCTACCTGTCCATAACTTATACGGAGTGAAAGTAACTGATTTAGAAGGCACACGGTTAAGTACATAGGTAGCAATTAACAAAACATCACCCCAAAAGGTGATAGATAAATTAGCTTGTGCCATCATAAACCTAACCATTTCCAATAGGGTTCTATTTCTCCTCTCGGCAACACCATTTTGTTGAGGAGTATAAGGAATAGACAACTGTCTTTCTATTCCTTTTTCATCACATAAATTTCTGAACTCATCAGATAAATATTCTCGACCTCGATTGGATCTAAACGTTTTTATTTTCTTATCTAATTGATTTTCTACTAAGTTCATAAATTTCTTGAAACAACTTAATGCCTCAGATTTATGAGAAATCAAATAGACATATCCAAATTGAGTACAATCATCTATAAATGTGATGAAATACACAGCCCCATGCCTTGCTCTTACATTGATTGGACCACAGATGTCAGAATGGATTAGTTGCAAAGAAAACTTAGCTTTTGTACCCTTTCTGAATGGTTTCCTTGTTGTTTTTCCCGCTAGGCAATGCTCGCAAATAGGCAAATCAACTTTTTCAATATTGCCTAATAAGCCCTCTTTGGCTAATCTTTGCATTCGTTGTTGGCCAATATGACCAAGTCTACATGCCACACATTCACATCATTTTCATAAGAGTTTGAAGATGTAAATAGAGAATAACAAACGTTAACATCACCATAGTTAACATCTAGTACAATAAAACCATTTAGAAAGTATCCACAACCATAGTAATTCGCATTCAGATACAAATCAACACCACTATTATGGAAGTTTAAATTAAAACCAAGTTTAACCAACACTAACACAGACACTAAATTCCGACGAATCTCCGGAGCATATAACACGTCATGTAGGAACAATATGCATCCACCATGCATCATCAACTGGCAGGTGCCAATTCCTTTAACTTCAGCTTTGGAGTTGTTCCCTATATAGATCCATTTCGTTCCGGTCGAAACCCGTCGGAACTCCACGAAGGCATCTCTGTCCTTCTCTACATGGTCTGTTGCTCTCGAATCTACATTCCACAAAGGATTAAACTCAGTTAAAAATACAGAACTTGACACATAGGCAAAGTTATCAAGAATGCAAGGGGAGTTTACCTTCTTTGGCTCGTCGCAATCGCGAGCGAAGTGGCCCTTCTTGCTACAGTTGTAGCATTTCACCCTCGACATCTTCTTAACAAAAGAACGCTTTCCTTTGTCTTGTTGATTCAATTTAGGTTTCTTACCCGAAGAACTTGCTCTTTTGCCTTTCCACTTCATGAACCTTTTGACGCACTTGCGCTTGGAGCCCGAAGCCCCATGTGAGCTAGAACTAGCATAATAGATATCAGTTTCTGGTTTCGCCGCCAGGAAGCGATTCTCTTCTAACTCAAGATGGCGCATGGCATCTTCAAAGGTCTTGATGTTCTCATTATGGGTCAAGTGCACCTTCATGTGCTCCCAGCTTTGAGGCAAAGAACGGATCACTGCTTGCACTTGTTGTTCATCAATCAGAATATGTCCAGCATCCTTCAGCTCAACGATCATGTTCGACATCTTTCTCAGGTGTTGTTTCATGGACTGACCATGAGACTTTTTATACGAGTCAAACCTTATAGTGAGCTGTCTCAGCTTGGCCATCGACGTATGACCAAATCTTGCTGCTAATGCTTCCCACATTTCCTTGGAATTCTCAAAACGCCTGAACTCTTGCATGATATCATTCTCCATGCTACTCAGCAACGTGATGCGAGCAAGCGAGTTCTTCCTCTTCCATACCGCAAATGCATCTCTGTCTCTCTTATGTTGTGCAGTGTTCCCATCCTCAGGTTCTTCTATAAGTTGGTTAAGAGCTTCTAGTGCTTCTTGTTCTTCTAGCATATATTGGATTTTCATGTTCCATATTTCATAATTCTCGCCGTTCAATTTCTCTCCTTTGTTCAACTCAGCTACTATGTTCTTAGTTGCTGAAGCCATTGAATCTGAACATATCAGACAGACAAGCACGAATTATTAATGCCACTTATTTATGCATCAATTTTACACAGACTAATTATATTAATGAGTAATTTCACATAGTTTTTAGATTCGAAAGTTCACTATGTTCCCAATCATCATCTAAAATCCTAGTGTGAAATTATCGTTAATATAATCATTAAGGTAAAATTATGTTCTTTAAAGCTACTAAAACTTTTAGAACTCCCACTCAACCAGATAATACTAATAAGATAGATATTATAATAGAATAGTACCATAAACTATTCATAACAGAAAATATCCGTCAACATCTATTCATAAAAAAAATTATGTACATAAGGAACGAATCCAGCATAAAAAGAAATAAAATAAACATCAACATGAGCAGTACTATCCACCTAGGATATCTAAAACTGAACTAAAATAAAATAAAATCAATTGCTTATCAATTTCCTATACACAGGGAAAGATTCATCAAAGTTCTTAGAAAAATCAATCTTCTTCTTTGGCAACCAAGAAAAGACTGTCGGGTATCCCCTAGGCTTTCTCCATGGCGCATTCATTCTACGCCAAGTTGTATTCATTCCTAGGGTCGAAATCCTTGTTGCCTCAATCCTATAATATTCTCTCACAAAATCCATTGCAAGCTTTCTGTAGGCTGGAACCACGTTGACCTCCCATAGTTGATGCAACACCTTTTTCCATTCAAATGGAAGAGTGTTGATCAAAACATTCATCTTCTCAAAGTCCGGCATACAATAACCGTTCCAAATGATTTTCTGTATCATCTCATTGACCTTGACCATGTGATCCTCTAAATTGCCATTTCCCCATCGATAGTTATCTAATTCAGCTATTAACTCTGCAAGTTTTGCCTTTTGTTCAGGCGTCCTAGCCATAATGGGGGTTTGAAATCTTCGTACCATCGTTCCTGCAACAAATGTAGAAAACACTCAAAGGATTATATATATATATATATATATATATATATATATACATATATATATTTTCATCCATGATACGATACTACAAGAAACACATTCTACCCCCTTATAGCACCACCTTTTTTTTTTTTTTTTTTCGGTAGTCAACGACGGTCAATGGTGGTCAACGACGGTCAACGGTCAACGGATGACCGGGTCAGGTCAACGGGTCAAACAGGGTCGGGTCACGGGTCGGAACCGGGTCGGATCGGGTCAAGCTTCCGGGCCAGGCCTTTCGGCCCATAAATAACCGGCGTGGCTGATGTCAGCGTGACGTCAGCCACGCACGCACGCGCACGCATGGCGCGTGCGTCGCACGTGTGCGCGGCAACTGCTGCGCACATGCGACGCATGTGCCGAAGAAGCCGCCGCTTGCGGCGGCGCGTGGAGGCGCGTCCGGCCTCCCCCAGCGACGTGCCACCCGTCGTTTTGCTCGTCTCGACGAGTACTACAACCCTACACTTTCAAAAATAAATTTTGACACACGAAAAACGAGAAACGACCTCAAATAGTACTGTCGGGTGTCGGTTTTTCGTACCCGAGCGTTCGTCGGCGCCATTTCACGAATTCCGGCCAATACTCCGTTTTGTAAACATATTAAACGATCAGGAAACAAGAACACACACTCTGATACCAATAAAGGAAACATATTCCTAAACATAATACAAAAATCACGGAAAAAACGTACCCATTCTATACTTAAATCACCGATCGTTCGAAGTATATTACGTAAACGAACATACCTCTCTGCGATAGATTAAATGCACTTGTCGCAGCCTCGAGAGAGAGAACAATCCTTAGATTGTTGAACAAAGTTCCTTCTTCTTTGTCCTTTTGTGAGAAAATAAGTTTCTGATGATGAATGCTTCACACACAAGGAAACTTAGGTGTGTTCTCACTTTTTGTGTCCAGACAATAACTGCCAAGTGCAGTTATTTTTTTTCATGGGCTGGGTTAGCCCATCATGGGCGGCCCATTATACACAAAAAAAAATCCATTAGTTTTTGGAATAAATATATCACGAGTGCCATAACTTTTGTATGGCGTTCACCTTAGTACCATAACTTTTTTTTTGCTCACTTGAGTAGTGTAAAATTAACCACTTGAGTATCATTTCCCGCAAATCATCAAATGTGAATTTTTTTCATAATTTTCCATTCCGACGTTGGTTTTTAAAAAAAAAATCGAAGTCCAGCGTGGAAATTTTTGTCCAGTTTGGCAAGAGTATAATAAACGTTATCATTTCTTGCTATTTCTTTAAATCTTCCCCAATTAGATAAGACCGTTTCAGACTCTCTTTCTGTTCCTCAAAGGATGATGTTTTTTCTTTCTTTCTCTCTCTCAATGTTTCATGTCTGCAACTCGAACACCACCACAGAATCGTAGTGAGCACTTGGCGAATCAAAGCGAGTTCTCTCTCTCTCTCTCTCTCTCTCTCTCTAAAAATATGGCAAAAGTACACTGCAAGTGCCATAACTTGTGTACGGCGCTCACTTTAGTGCCATAACTTTTTTTTGGATCACTTTAGTGCTAAAATTTTTGGAAAACGATCACTTAAGTGCTAAAATTTTTGAAAATCGATCACTTAAGTGCCAACTCCGGTGCCGTACACAATTTTTCGCTGGAAATCTGACGTGGCATTTTTTTATTAATTTCTGAAGCTGACGTGGCTCGCCGGAGTCTCGCCGGAGATTGACACTTAAGTGATCGTTTTTCAAAAATTTTAGCACTTAAATGATTGTTTTTAAAAAATTTTAACACTTAAGTGATCGTTTTTCAAAAATTTTAGCACTAAAGTGATCCAAAAAAAAGTTATGACACTTAAGTGATCGTTTTTCCTCCGACTTGGCACCAAAGTGATCCGAAAAAAAGTTATGGCACCAAAGTGAGCGCCCTACACAAGTTATGGCACTTATAGTGTCCTTTTGCCCTAAAAATATAGGGCTTTGTCTTCTCTTCTCTTACGCACACTCGCCTGCTCAATGTCATCCTCTCTCACTAGACAGAGACTGAACAAATTAAGGCAACAATGTGGAGGCAAAAGTTAGGCTTTTGACTCTCTCTCTCTCTAAAAATTTAGGGCTTTGTCTTCTCTTAGTCACACTTGCTCACTAAGTGTCATCCTCTCTCACTAGATAGAGACCAAAAAAGGTAACAGCATGGAGGCAAAAATCAGGGCTTTTGACGACTCTTGGAGGACAAAGACTAAAGGTAAGTGATTTACTGTGTTGCCTGAGGTACATTTGATATTTTGTGTCCACTGACTGATCAATGATTACTTAGTCAATTTACTTAGTCAATTTCGTGTTGTGGTCAAGTAAGATGCTTGTTGTGATCATTGAAATTTGTTTGTCATCTTCTTGCCAATTTTAGTTAATTAACTTATGTTATGTCATTTTGCAGGTTAGAAATGAAGAGCAATTGAAGAGGTTTCTCAAAGTTTGGTACCCACAAAAAACATATGGCACAATAGACAAAAGGTTAAGGGAATATAGTATGGATTGTTCACATTCATGACTATGGGGATGACGTTTTGAACGTAAGTTTTTTAGGTCTTATGCATCTAATGTATGTCATTTGATTAACACGGTAACTAATCAAGGTTATATATTTACAAAAGTGAAACCAACATCTCTCTTTTTAAGAAGTCGAGAAACTTAAGTAGTCACTTTTGAAAAATCGATGAACCTAAGTGTTTGCTTTGAAAAATTTATGACACTGAAATGAGAATTGGTGAAGTTATCAAAACTTCTGTTGACCTTCAACACCATACACAAAAGCGACGTCGTTTGCCTTCTCAAGTGCTTACTTCAACTTTTCGACATGCCACATCGGCTTTTCTAGCAAGGTAAATCGTCAATGGCACTTAAATGATCGATTTTTTAAATTTGTAGTACTCAAGTAAGTGAAAAAAATTATGACACTTAAGTGAATGCCGTACAAACGTTATGACACTTCTAGTGTACTTATCTCATTTGTTCTTCGTACAATGCATAAGGAGGAGGTGCATGGTAATTAGATCACGCGCATTTAGATATGCTTCAAGCTTTGAGCCATTACTCCAACACTTTTGCATCATAAGAAGGCACATCAAGTTCATTAAATTCGAGTCACTTATTGTATTTTCCAGAGACCTCTCTTTCACGCTTACTAGCCTGCATGCAACAAACCATTTGTAAATATGATATAGGCCAATAGGATAAATTCAACATTTATCGCCCAATTTAATCTATCATACCCATGGTTAATCGCTTTGGCCACGCAACTCTCTAGAGATAGCTCTTGATTATTGGACAAAATACCCTTATAAGCCGATAAATATAAGCAACGAGGACTATTTGCTGTAATGTTGCCCTTTGGAGAATCATATCGGCGGAAGACGAATTAGTCATTGCAACAGGGATTAGGATTCTTGAAGTTTTTGCTTCTTACAGTCGCCAACCATCCATGACTAGAGCCACAACATCTTCTGTCATAGCGCACAATAAGTCCAACCAGTTATCACATTATACAAATTACGGCTATTATGGCGATTATATATCCTGAAATCACCGATAGGGCTACATTTGGTAGTTTGGATTTGAGTTCGAATAGGATAACAAAATATCCTATCTAGTGTTTGGCGATGCCTTTTGGATCGGATATACCAGGATAAAATGCTGGATAAGAAATCCAAGTTAGGAGGTAGGATAGACTCGGATTGGATAAAAAAGTAAAAAAAAAACATAACAATTTCTTTCCAACAATGGAGTGATGGAGTTTGGCGAAGTTTGGCTTCACCGGCCACCATGCAAGGATTGCCGCCACAACAGCCTATCACTCTCGACCACTGTGCAATCGTCATCATTTCTGACCAATGCCAATCGTCATTGCCGTCCGGTCGATTGTCCTCCAACGACTGTCGAACTAAACCGGCTCTCGCTAATGAAAGACCTAAAATCAATGGATTGACCCAAAAAGTCGTCTTTAAAAAAGAAGAAGAAAAACACTAAAACGCACGAAGTTTTTGGGGTTCGTATGTTGGTCCTAAACGGTTATTTTTCCATGATGCTTCGACATCTGATCCCATCCTCTACTCATATAAGAGACTTTGTACTAACAATCAGAAGATTTCAAAGGAGAAGGAGGAGGAGGAGCTCCGGTGAAAATAGTGATTGCTCAAAATGGTGCTAGTATCGGTTGTGTGAGATTACGTCAATAGGATGATGCCTTAGATTTGGAAAGTATCGCCTCTGTGAGCAATTGAAATTTTCAAAAATTTTCAATCCTATCTAGGATTACGCCAAACATGGGAAATGCTTTTTTTACAATTCGTATGATATTTGAAGAATTTCTAATCCCACCTTATCCTATCCAAATCCGGACAATCAAACACAACCTAAGAGATCTGTATGTGTGATAATTTCTTAAGCTCCGCGTGATCTCAAATGAAAGAAAACCACAGAATACATACCCGGTTTACGTGCAAGTATTTGTCAATTGATGCCAACTTTTTCAAAAGAGCATCCATAAAGTTTCTCGGAATCCTTGCCCAATACGTTTCTTGAATACTCATGTTTTCGTGGACAATCATTTGCAGGGAAAGGGATTTTGTAGACTCTTCACCAACCAAAGGAGCATAATCCTATTAGAAGTCAAATTCCTTACTTAAAGAGGAGTCTAAGGCTCTGTTCGTTTCTGGAAAAATATTTTTTCGGAAAACATTTTCCACGTTTTCCAGCGTTCGGGGGTGGAAAATATTTTCCGTGGAAAAACATTTTCCTTCCCCACCCCCAAATCCTTCATTGTTTTGAGGAAAATGATTTCCTTTTTTCACAAAGAGGAAATCATTTTCCCCCAAAGTGAAGGCAAAATTGCCCGTGGGAGGGAAAATATTTTCCGTGGGAGAAGAAGTTGATCGCCGGTCACCGCCGTCGGCCGCCGGCCGCCGCCACCGCCACCGCCGGTCGCCCGCCCCCGGTCGCCCGTCGCCACCTGCCCGCCACTGGTCGCCAGATGCCGCCGCCGGTTGCCGGATGCCGCCGGATCGGTCGTCGAACACCAGAAAATATTTTCCAAAACTTTTTCAGATTTTAGCCGAACACCAGAAAATTGTGTTCCAGGAAAACATTTTTCAGGAAAATGACTTCCGGGAAAATATTTTCTAAAAGGAAAATATTTTTCGCCAAACGAACGGAGCCTAATAAGCAGAAAATTATCCAAAAAGTCATAAGGGGATCAATATAGTTTTTAAACTTCTTAATTTTATCAATTTCGTTCTAAACCTTAGACGATTTTCCATTGAATTCCCCTTACCATAATTGCCGAGAAATGCTCACGTGATACTAGTCAGCTAGCGACTTTTTAGTTTGTTAAAAAAATTTGAAATTTTCTTTTTTTTCTTTTCATTTCTTTTTCTTTTTTTCTATCTTCAAATTTCCAATTAGCGGAGTTGCAAGGCCTAGCGATAGCCAGCGACTCGTGGCCACAAGCAAGGGTGCCGCAGCCTTCACCCAAATCCCAGTGAGGGTTCCAACGAAAGAACACCATTGATTTCTTCACCGTCTTGCTTGGCTACTGAAAAGCCTGTTGTGTGAGCAGACAGACCTTTCAAAGCATAAAAAAAAGGTTAATATTACAAAAAACCACAAATTGGTACACCTATAACAATTTTACCCCAAATTAATTTTTCAATCACAAAAAACCCCAAACTAGTATACGTGTGACAATTTTACCCAAAACTAATATTTTGACTACTAAAAATCCAAAACTAGTACATTTGTAACAAATTTACCTTCCGTTAGTTTCCATTAAATTGGATTAATACCTTAAAAAATCATAAACCGCTACACCTTTGACAAACGAAGGGTAAAACATAAAACTGACACATCAGTCAACTGCCGCGTGTCATTTAACAAAATAATTTGAAAGTAAAATTTAATGAAAACAGACTGAGAGTAAAATTATCATAGGTATACCAATTTAGGGTTTTTTGTAGTTAAAAAATTAGTTTTTGGTAAAATTATCATAGGTGTACTAGTTTGAGGTTTCCGTGATATTGACCCTAAAAAAAACTTACTTTGTATATCGAAGAGCTCACTCTAAGCTCATTTACTCGCCCCCAATCTTCCAAGGAGGTATTAATCTGATTCTCGCAGCTAATATGTTGCTTTGGAAATTTCTTCAGCTGCCATTGATGAGCTCGTCTCAAGCTATCCCTTTCCAGAATAGTCATAATATATGCCCCTCCCTATTCAATCAAATTCATGAAATTACTTAGGTGGTTCGGGAAACACAATTTATCCAAATTCAAGTTCTTGTTTTCTATTATTTTAAGGTTTAATACCATGAAAAACCCCAAACTTGTACACCTATGACAAATTTACCTCAAACTAATACTTTGACCATCAAAAACCCCAAATTGGTACATATGTGATAATTTTACCCTCCGTTAGTTTTCATTAAATTTTATCATCAAATTTCTGAGTTTAATGACACATAGCAGTTGATGTGTGTACCAGTTTTGGGTTTTACTCTCCGTTTATCACAGGTGTATCAATTTGTGATTTTTCGTGATATTAATTCAATTTAACGGATGGTAAATTTGTTACAAATATATCAGTTTGGGGTTTTTTATGATAAAAAAATTAGTTTTGGGTAAATTTATCACCAATGTACCAATTTGAGATTTTTTGTAGTTAAAAAATTAATCCGAGTTAAATTTATCATAGATGTACCAGTTTGGGGATTTTCGTGGTATATGTCCACACTCCGGTGCAAGCTCTGTTCTTTCCCTTGCCAAGACTTTTTCTGCAATTTCAATTCATCTTCTCTGTCCCCTCCACCCAAGTCTGATGTTTGGACCTCTAGCTTTCGGACAACCATGGCCTTCAACCAAGAATGGAAGGCCAAGTTAACACTGTCCACAAGCCTCCACTTCTTAAGAAAAGAAATTTCAGAAAATAAAAATAAAAAATTTTAAAAAAATCATCTACTTCTACGCAGGCCGTGCCACGTAAAATGCACATATTCAAGTAGATTACGAATAGTTCGTTGTCACAAGTGTATCAAGTGTATGTGTTAGTAATGTACTATTGGCTCATCATGTCCAATTAGTAGATATGCTACATACGTGTTAGTTAAATAAATATGCCATTGTCGTAAAATACGAGAATTTCATCATGATTCTTTTCTTTTTTTGGTTGGGTACTTGGGTACCTTTGAGTACTTGAATAATCTCATCAAGTTATGACAGTTTCATCGTGACAACGCCGGAGCCAATAGATTTTTTTTTGGTCAGAATAAACTGCTTTCATTGATAATTAGTAGGACCATAACCCCTTTTGGGGGTCTCAAAACAGAGCAAGTCTCTGAGGGCCTGTGGAGGACATATCAGCTAGTGTTCAGTGAGTGTTTTGTTCCGGCGGGACTTTGCTATCCAGTCTGCAACTCTATTTGCGTTTCTATTACAGTATTGCAGGTCTAACTTTGTAAATATAGTCAACAGTTCACGTGCTTCTTCAATAATTGACTTTTGTTCCCACGGCAGAGCTTGTGTAGTCTTCAACGTGTTGACCAGATTTAAACAATCTGACTGGACAATCAGTCTTTCTTCCGCGCGTGAGGAGAGAAATCTAAGGGTTTCCACCATTGCTAGACATTCGGCTTGCTCGGCTGAGGAGGTAGGGACGTCCTTTGCAAATCCATCAACCAGAGTTCCGGCTGCGTCGCGGCAGACACAGGCGATTGAGCCTTCGAGTGATCCAGGTTGGTGAGCTGCATCTATGTTGATTTTCGTTTCGCCCCTTTCCGGAGGTATCCATGCTTCGTCGTCTTCGTTGATCTGGGCTGGGTGTTCTTTGGCGAGGTTATTCCACCTGCAGAAATTCCTAAGCAAATTATGTCCTCTTTCAACCAGCATCTCCGGGTCTGGGAGGTGTCTTTTGCAGACGAAGCTGTTCCTTGCTTTCCAGATTTCCCAGAGGACTACCGAGATTAATTCTACACCAGGTGAGCTATTTCGTCTGTGGATATGGTGACTCAGCCATTCATCTATTCCTGTTATCTGGAATTTAGATATCTGGATGTTCAGTACCGGGGCCTTCCAGACTTCTCGTGCCTATTTACAGAGCAGCAGTAGGTGTTCCAGAGTCTCCACATCCACTCTGCAGATTGGGCAAAGAGGGTCAGGTACCATTTTCCTTTTGTATAGATTCTCCTTAGTCGGGAGAGCATTTTGACAAACAGACCAGATGAAGTGTCTGATTTTGTGGGGGGTTTTTAATTTCCAGATTCTGTTCCAAAGCTGAGTTGGGGGTTGATGAGAGGAAGAGGCGATTTGTGCTTCTGTTGTTTCTTTTGTGCGTAGGGTGTTGTATCCGCTCTTTGCCGTGTACTCTCCTTCCCACGTTCCTGTCCAGATCAGTTTATCTTCATTAGTTTGTGGCCTAATAGGTAGGGTAAGGATCTCGTGCACCACCTATTCTTGAAATAGTCTTCGCAAGGTCTGTTCATTCCAGGTGTTTGTCTCTTGATCCACCAGTTCATACGCCATAGTTGGGTCTCCTTCGTTCGCCTGTCCCCCTAAAATTCCTCTTTTGAGCCACTTATCCTCCCTGATGTTGATTTGTTGACCATTACCAACTGACCACATGACCGAGTCTTCAATAGCCGTTCTCCCTATTAGTATGCTCTGCCATCCCCAAGATGGTCTGGATCCCTTGTCTGCCTTCCAGAAGCTCTTAGTTGGGTAATACAGGCCTTTAAGTACCTGACTAGACAGAGAAGTCTGGTTTTTGGCTAATAACCAAGCCTGTTTGCCGAGCATGGCTTTGTTAAAAGCTATTAGGTCCCTAAATCCTAGGCCTCCCCTGTCCTTCCTCTGTTTTAGCACAGCGGCCTTCCTCCAATGTACTCCTTTTGTTGCTGATTGGTTCTTCCACCAGAAGGCTGTAATTTGTTGTTCAATGGCCCGACAAACTGAGAGTGGGATCTTGAAGATTGACATGGCATATTGAGGTAAGGCTTGGACGACTGTTTTTAACATGATTTCTTTCCCTTCTTTAGACATCGTGTTCTCTTTCCACCCTTCAAGTTTCATAGATACCCTTGCCAGAATCCAAGCAAACATTTGTTTTTTGGATGAACCCCAATCCGATGGAATACCCAGGTACTTCCCTGTTTTTCTATCTCCGGGACTCTTAGCTCTCTAGCCATGTTCCTTCTTAAATCTCTAGGGCTGTCTTTGCTGAAAAATACCCCTGACTTGTTCAGGTTCACTCCTTGTCCTGAAGTATAGCAATATTGGTGGATTATACCAGTAAGGTTCTGGCATTCTTGTACCGTCCCTGCTAGAAAGAAAATTGAATCATCTGCAAACAGTAAATGAGACAGTACAGGACAGTGTCTGTTCAATTTGATCCCCTTTATAGTGCCATCTTGCACCGCCTTTTTCATCAGTATTGATAGGGAGTTTGCAATGAGTATGAATAGGTATGGGGATAATGGGTCCCCCTGCCTTATTCCTCTGGTCGGCTGGAAGTAATTCAATGTTTCCCCATTCAGCTTGATGCTCAGAGAGGTCGTGGTAACACATTGCATAATCAGGTTTACCTATCTTTCATCGAATCCCATCTTTGACATACAGGCCTTCAGAAAGTCCCATTCGATCCGATCGTATGCTTTTTGCATGTCTAGTTTTAAGACTGCCTGGAATTTTTTCTTTCTCCTTCGGACTCTTAGCTGGTGCAAAACTTCCTGGACTACAAAGACGTTGTCTTGGATTTGCCGTCCACCTACAAAGGCACTCTGTTCAACTTCAATTAACTCTGGGAGCCATGGTTTCAGCCTATTTGCTAGCACTTTTGAGATGATCTTATAGGCCACATTGCACAAGCTTATAGGCCTAAACTCTTCCAGTTTCTCTGGGTTTTTGACTTTTGGAACCAAGGATATAATTGTTCTATTTAGTAGGGGGTTCAACAGTCCGGTTTGGAAGAAGTTTCTGACCTCTGAAAATATTTCCTGTTTTATGTCTTCCCAGTAGTGTTGAAAGAACTGGCCATTCATTCCATCCGGACCCGGGGCCTTGGAGGATCCAATTTGGAAGGTTGCTTGTTTAACCTCTTCCATCGTTACTTCTTCAAGCAGCTTCAGGTTAGTTTCGTTTTTCACCCTACAAGGACAGTGCTGAAGAATTGGGTCAAAATGTCGATGTCCCACTGAGGTATATAGTTCTTTAAAGAAATTTTCCGTCATCCTCTTTAGTTGTTCTTTATCTCGGGTCCATTCCCCTACGGCATCTTTCAACATTGAAATTTTGTTTCGTTGTCTCCGCTGGATAGTGGAAGCATGAAAGAACTTTGTATTTCGATCCCCCCACTTGAGCCAATTTATCCTCGAGCGCATTGCCCAGTACATTTCCTCCTGACTCCATAGCCGTTGAACTTCGTTCCTTAGCTCTTGTAGTTATTCTTTTTCCTCCTCAGCAGTTTGCCTATTTGTTATGAGCTGGATTTGTTCCATTAAAACCTTTATTCTTGACTGCCCATTTGAAAACTTCGTGCTCCATCTTTGTAAGGCAACAGCAGTTTTGGTCATCCTGCTCGGTAGGCCCTCTGTTGCTGACCTCGGAGAATTCCATGCCTTGTTAATGACTCCTTTGCATTCCTCATCTTCTATCCAAAAAGCCTCGAAGGTGAACTTCTTCTTTCTTGTTCTTTGTACTTGACTAATGGCTAGTAGAATCGGGCTATGATCAGATCCAATAGCCGGTAGAGCGTATACTTCTGCCTCAGGGAATTGTAGTCTCCATAGTAGATTGCTTACTGCTCTATCCAACCTTTCTTTCACCAGCTCTCCTCCTTCACGATTGTTGGACCAGGTGAATGCGCAGCCTTTGCTCTCAAGGTCCGTTAACTCATAGCTATGTAGGAACTCTCTAAAGGCGTGTATTCTAGAGTGCTCAGCCATTCTTTTTCCTACCTTTTCCCAGTGATACAGAACTTCATTGAAGTCCCCCAAGCACACCCAAGGCTGCCTATTTCTCTGGCTGATTCGAAATATGTCATCCCACACCTTGATTTTGTCCTGGTGTAAAGATGGAACATGGACGAAAGTGACTCTCATTCTTATTCTATAATTCTCCTCTTCACATTCAGTATCTATTACTGCATCTGAAGCATTTAGAACTGTTAACGCAGCTGGATCCTTCCACAGAATTGCTAGACCGCCCCTTATACCAGTAGGGTTGACCACGAAACACTCATCAAACTTGAACTTCCTCCTCACCCAATGGATCTTTTCCTCTCTGTTCTTAGTTTCCATCAAAAATAGTACGTCGGGCCTTTCTTGAGCCACCAAGGCTCCCAAAGTTTGGACTGTCAAGGGTGTGCCCAACCCCTGACAGTTCCAACTTATAATCTTCATTTTAACCCCGATGGCTTATCAGGGCTAGCCACCACAGCCCATTTCCTTGTTCCTTCCACTTCCCGGATTGGCGTTTCATGCAATTGGTCTTCATCTATAAGTGACGGTTTATTTCCTTGTATGACATATGGGCTAAACCTTCTGATCTTCTTACGTGCTGGAGTTTTCTGCCCACTTTGCTTCTTTTTGCTAGCACAAAGTGGTACCAAAGTTAAAGCCTGTCCCTTGGGGAGAGTCTGATCTCCAGCCACATTCCCTTGGGATTGTCCCATCTGCTTACTCTGACTTGCTGGATTGCTCTGTACCGTCAGTAGGTTCTTCATGCTATCCTCCTTATTTATCTGGAATTGCTGCATAGGGCCGGGGCTACTCTCCTCATAGACTACTAGTTGTCCAGAGTGGGTTTGTGTCTCTGGAATGCTTTCCTCTTCCATTACCTCAAGTGGTTCTTTACCATGGAATAGCTTTCGGAAAGGGCTATTGTTACTGACCTCAGCCTTTAGCCAAGGGCCAAAGAGTCTGTCCTCTTCCGTATTCACATCCTCTGCACTGAATGGCACCTCCTCGCAATCAGATGCATAATGGCCTATTTTCCCATAAGAGAAACAAAAGTATGGGAGTCTCTCGTATTTAAAATCCAGCCATATTTTCTTTCCTTCATTATCAGCTAGCATACCTGACTGCAGGGGTAATTTGAGGTCCAGATTCACTCGCACCCTTCCAAAGGACACCATTCCTTGCATCTCAATCTTAGCTTCTTGCACTGGTCCTATTGTACCAGCAACTTCTCGTACTACTTCCACAGAAAGCCACTCAAAAGGGAGCCCCAAGATATGCACCCAGAAATCACATGAGTCAAAGTTATAGCCTAAGGCTGTGGTATTCGGCGTCCATTGTTTCAGAATTAACAGGTTATTCATGAAGGACCAAGGTCCTTGTTCCAATACTCTGTTCTTCATAGCTGGAGAATCAAAGGTTATGGCAAAAATAACCTGTTCTAACGGAGTAAACTCTACTTGTTCCGCTTGCCATGCTCTCCTCAAAGTATTTTGGAGAGCTTGAAAGTTAATTTTTGGGTTGTTGAGGAGTTGCCCTATCAACGTTAAATTACCTTCCTTTCCTTTCGCTGCTGCTACAGTGCTTTGGACGTTCTTGGTGACTTTATCTGACCACATTCTTCCTAATCTTTTGCAGAGCATGGCTAGCCTCTGTTCTGCTTCTTCTTCCAACTCCATGGAGGGTTTGACGCCAGAGCTTTCTATTCCCTTACCAAATAACTCCAGAAGTACTTCCCTTTCCAGGCGGGTTCCCCTCCAGAGAGCAATCCGGGGATTTTGCTGGGTCTATCCGGTCTAAATCTCTGTTTTTAGTAAGAGGGTTTCGAGTGGGTGGTTAATGAACGAAACTTTGGTTCTGTGGGGGCTAACATGGCTTGAAGTGGCTGTGTCAGAAACGGGAAGGAGATGTCGGGTAGTAAGGATTACGCCAACCTCAAAAGAGAGAGGCACTTGCGGGGGAGCAGCAGAAGATGAATGGTGATTGAATCTGAATGGGGAAGAGGTGAAGTTTGGTAGTTAGGGTTTCCATAAGCTCAGCTACCCCAAAAGGTAGAGGGAGGCTCTTCCGAAGGAGAAGAGAGGAAATGCCAAGTGTTTACTAGCCACCTAGTGCCGGAACCAATAGATTGAAAGGCCAAATAGCAATAAAAATCTTTACATGTATCTCCTCTTTTCACTTTTATCACCACCTTTTTATGCTATCAAAATAAACCTCCATGCCCTTTTGAAATCATATCAAATCTATCCAAAAACTAGACTCCCTCAGAAAATCGTCTTTTACTTATTTATTTTTATTTTTTGCCCTCTTCAGCCTTAAATATTAGTAGAACTGGAATTAAGGCTACTTTTGTAGAACGGCCTAGTTTTTCTTCTTTTTTTTCATGCAAGAAATTTCAAAAGTATCTTTAACAATTAAATAATGGCCAATATGAAGCCAGATTAATATTATCCCTAGGCATCCGTTAAATTATTCTCCCTTAAACATTCTCCCTTGGGTAACAAAACCATGTAAATCTTTTGGATATTCTTCCTTTGGGCAAAATTTCGGCAACAAGGAAAAAAGAATGTTTTTGTTAGAACAGTCTTGTTGCCACTCGTTTTCTCTCCAAATGGTGTTAAAAGATTTGCGACAGAGTTGGTGCAAATTTGAAAGATTGGGAATTTTCATTTGGCCAATAGTAAATAATCACTGTAGCAAGAGGCTTATAGGAGGTTCCACAAGAATGTGGGAAATGACTAATTGGACTCGATTAACGTCGGTCGGGTCAATTACATTCTTAGAATATTATTGGCTTCACATGAGATTCATGTAATCAAAAGCCGAGTTCACTAAGTCTATTATGGAAAGATTTTTGTTTCCTCTCGGTACCTTTATTGGTTAGTATGCCAAGACCATTGCTATAAGGTACAACACTATTGAATCTAGCTAGGGTACGAATGTAATTCGCCTATAATGGTTATATTCTTTTGAAAAATTATCCAAAAAACCCTAAATCTATTACAATTTTGCCAATTCAGTTTTAAATATTTTGACAATTTAGTCCATCTAGTTAATTTTGGCCGAAATTTATTGACGTGGACATCAGCTATCTTACGTGGCACAGCTGACACTGACGTAGGCAATTTTTAATAAAACTTTAATGTTTTTTCGAATTTTTATTATTGTTTTCTCTTTTTCTCTTTTCCTTCTTTATTTATGTTTTACTGTGGCCGGGGAGGGCCCATCAGGACAAGGAAAATCAAATCAGGAATTTCGTGGATGATGTTGACATTATCATAGGAGAAAGCAAAACGAACTTTCTTTCAGTCAACGAGCGTACCATTCAAGCCAAAAGCACCACCCCTGTCCGCTGTGACTCATGCTCAAGTTTTTTCTAATGCCACCTTTAGTGATCGCTTCTCAGACAAGGGAAGACTTCAATAAAGACCCTCCCAAATGGTAGTGTGTTGGTACTCACTTCTCTGCTTCCTCAAACGGAAATGAGCTCATTACTTCTACTTGGGTCTTGAGTGAAGAACAGAACGGGAAGGAGATGGGAGCTGCGATAAACCCGCGGGATTTGCCTGTTGGATACAGATTCCATCCGACCGGCGAGGAATTCGTGAATCATTACTTGAAGAGACGAGTTCTAGGATACGTAGACCATCCCTGCATTATTCCCGATGTTGACGTCTGCGGGTGCGATCCTTGGGAATTACCGGAGAAGTTTCATGGTAAGAACAGATGCACAACCATCA
Source organism: Syzygium jambos (assembly GCA_031216235.1). Taxonomy (NCBI): domain Eukaryota; kingdom Viridiplantae; phylum Streptophyta; class Magnoliopsida; order Myrtales; family Myrtaceae; genus Syzygium; species Syzygium jambos. Next base: position 21,610,617 of record CM062226.1, read on the forward strand.
CTTTGCTTGCTCCTTCGATACAATTCCTCTGCAGCCATGATTGTTGGAAACTTATTACCTTACGTTTATGGGTTTGTGGAGCATAATATTTATCATCAATCAGGGAAAAGTATGAGGGAATTTGCTGATTAGTTGTCAATTCGATAGTTTGTGGTGGCGATGTTTCGCCTTATCAGGAGCAGGCAACTGTCAAATGCAAATCCTTGGTTTTGTCACGAAAAAGAAACACAAGTTCTTGATAATAAGAAATTGATGAGATTGACAGGTGAATCCATCGTTGGCCCGGATGACCAAGTTCAAGAGTGGTGGTTCTTCAGTCCGCAAACACCGCATACATCCCAAAAGGTTAAAAGATCGACTCCCTCTGGCTATTGGAAGAAGACGGGCATCAACCTGGAGGTCAAGGCCAGATGTACCGGCACAGTAATCGGTACTAAGAAAATTCTAGTCTTCCACGAAGGTCGAGGCAAGAATGGCGACAAGACAAACTGGGTCATCCATGAGTATCATCTACTCACCAATGATGTGCTTAATCTATCCCTCCTTTATTCGTTATAATTAATTAGATTCACAAGACGCATGAATTTGATGACGTTTCGTATGAGAAGTTTAGCTACAATAATCTGCTGAAACACTCGATCAAAAGTTTCCACGAGTCCTTATAAGCAAAGGAATATTTTCTTGCTCTATTTCTACTACAGACGATTGAAATATTATACATACCTAGGAGAATTGACATTATTTTTGCCAAATTTGTGAGCAGAATTTTACTTTTGAAGAAAAGATAGATGATCTGACGGTATGAACCGGTATAACTTGGTCTTTTGGCAGTTGAATAGAACTCATGTTCTCTGTCACTTGAAGCATGAACGAGATGAGAAGGCTGATAATTCAATCATAGAATCAGAGCGTGGAGCCATTAACCTGGCAAAGCTCGAATATGATCTTCATTTACCTGATCGTGAGGACTTATTTCCCGAGGTGCGGATGACAAAGTGTTCTGTTTATATACAAAATATCTGTCTTAATGAGCGGGCAGAATGTGTTGATGGCTAATTTTTTACTTTTTGATACAGGCTTTGGTCCAAGCAAAGATGAATTCACTGATGGAGTTAATTCAGCCAAAGAACCGAGTTGAATCTATGGCTGACCACCACCAGCAGCTTCAGCCTGCGCGAGGATCACTAAATAATTGCTTCCCCTCCAACACACATCAGCTTACGAATATTGGGGGTCCATCTGTTATGGACCTGTCATTGAATAATAGTCATGCTGATGAACCTATTCAATTAGTGCTTGGAACAAGTGAAGAAGATGAAAATGTTGGTGACATGCAAAATGCAGATCTTGCTTATGCCGTCTTCTCCAACAGAGGAATCATCAATCAAAATTACTCTCCGGGATTCGGACTTGAAGCCCATGACCGGAGGACTCGTCAATCATTACTTGAAGATGAAAGAACAACCTATGCATCGGTACCCAGATCACTCCCGGTTCCTGATCGGAACACACGGGCAAGGGCCATGCATGGCTATCCCTTAAACGTCAATCTTCTTTAGTACAGTTTAGGAGGCCAGGTACATGTATTATTTCTTTTACTTGATATCAATGCTCTGCTTGGTGCAGACTAATGTCTAGCTATCGATTCTGCTCGTCCAATTGTTTTTGCCAAGTATACATGAGTAAACTCGATGCACACGAATTGGCATACTGCTATGTACATTTCAGTTCTACGAAGACATGTTCCTGCCTTTCGCTACTGTTTACATATTATCCGGTTCATGTCACATTCTTTTTTCGAATGCGTGCAGAGATATTGTTCTTGGCCTCCTGGAGGTGTACAAGATGAGAAGGCTGATAATTCGGCCATTCCTAGTGGATTCAGCTGCCTCATCTGAAGGCAGGTTAAAGAAGATCCAAGTGACAGAAGACGCTTGTGAAGCCGTGTTAAACTTAAGTTTCTGTGTGCTTATTGTGAATTCACAATAAGCTTTGTGTGTTGGAAGTAAAATCTTCTTTCTTGCCGAGAAGTCTTTTCATTTTATTTTACTTTTTTTTATTTCATCTCGATATGAGAACATCGATTGCTCGAAGATTGTTCAACCCAAATTTTAGTACTTCTCCAACTTAGTAAAAATGGATACATTGGGGTATCCTCGGCAGATTGATGATTTGCTTATAGTACTCCTTATTTCCTACCATGAGCTTATGACCCCACACGTGCGTCTCAGAGTTTTCAACATCGGTAGATGAAGGCCCCGGTGCAAAGGAAGTACTGGAGAAAATAATTTAGATTCAATGTTCTAGCTTTAAGATCACGGCGTTCCAAGGCCCTGGTCGAGCCGTGTAGGGACCCTCGCGGGTCGCGCGCTCCGGCGCCTTGTTTTTCCCCCCTTCATTTGTGCTTGGTTTTTCCCCTGTTTTCGGGCACGCCAGGCCGGACCTCACGGCCCTCCGGCTCACGCGACCTCCGTCCCTCGTTCAGTGACGCACGCCACCCGCTCGACGAAATGCCTCAATGAGATCTAGTTTTTTGTGTCCCTCGTTCGTGGCCGAATCCGGTGTTCCCGCGTGTTGTTCGCCTTACCATTTTGTTGTGATTTCGTGTTTGTCGTTGTTTGGGGCCGCCCACGGCTTCGTTGTTGGTGCTCGGCCGAGGGGTGTGGAGGCCGGCCGACGAGTGGCGGCCTAGATGGGCGCCGAGGGGGGGCTGCGTCGAGGCCAAGCGTGGAGTCGAGCTTGGTCAAGTCTGGCCGAGTCGAGTCTCGGCCGAGCTTTGGGCGTGAGGAAGAAGAGCCGAGTCTCAGCCGGCGGCGGTGGCTAGCCAGGCGGAGGCCGAGACGAGCGGCTCCGGCCGTCTCCGTCGGCGCCTCAAGGGGGAGAGAGTTCTGAGAGTCGGGTCTACTGGTTGGAGCCGGGTCGGGCGTGATAGTGTGGCCGGGTATTCTTGACTTCTCTGGGCTGGGCTTGAACAGAATAGTGGGCCGGCCCAGCTTAGTTTTTAGGCACAAGTTTTAATTGGGACCGAGCTCAATCGCTGAGCCTAGTCCAGCAGTGAACCTGGGCCGGCGGGGCCGGGTTGGTCGGACCCGGGTCGGATGCGGAGATCCGACCCAGGTTAGTATATTGTAATATTACATTATTTTATATTTTTATTTTAGAAATCGAAAAAATATTTCTAAAAAATTAAAAATTCCGAAAAAAAGATTCATTTTTTCTAGAATTAGGAATAAGGTTAGAAATTAGATTTGTGAGTAGTTTTCCTTCAAAATATGTGAAAACGTTTGATCAAAATTTTTTCCCAAGAAAATGAATGATTTGTAAAATATTTTCCTAAAAATAATCGCTCATATCGCTTAAAATATTATATAAATGAAAGATGGTTTTTATTATCAATAAATGATTTTTGTTGAATCATTTTCTTGAGCAATGAAAATATTATTTGTTTATTCATTTTTGTAATCAATATCCTTTATGGACTCAAGCTCGTCCTAGGCCGGCAGCCTAGAGATCGCTAGGACGCAGGCTTGTAGCTTGGAGATTGTCAAGACGTAGGTTGGCGAACTCGAGGCTCGCTCGATCCTAGCAAGCCTGAGCTCTGTTGAGGTCGACGAGCTTGTGGCTTGCCAAATCGAGGTGAGCCCAAGCTTGGCTAACACCGGCGAGCTGCAAGCTTGCTAGCTCAAGCTCCGTTGAGGCCTGCGAGCCCGAGCTCGGGCGAGCCTCAAGCTCGTCGATGGCCATCGCTAGCCGGTCGTTGCGGAGGGAGGAGGAAAAAGAAAAAAGAAAAAGAAAAGAAATGAGATTGAAATCATTTTCTAATTAAATCTAAATATCAGGAAACGATTTCCATTGTGTGTCATCCAATAAACGTTTTCTTGGAAAATGATTTTCCGAAAAATATTTTCTTTTATCATTAAGTTTTCCGTAAAACACACAAACAATTGAAAAGACTAGGAAAATTCTGCATTTGTAGTCTCCTGTTAATCCTTTCTTTCTGTTTCCCTGTCAGCTCACTATTTGAAACACTTCACGTTGGCAGGTAATAGGATACAAAGAGCGTGGTTCAGCCGGTAATTCAACCAAGAAGACATACAGCAAGGAGATTGAATATGCCAGAGAGAAATCAAATTCAGTGGCTGCATACACCGGAACAACCAGTGAGAGCACAGAAACTTCCACAAATCCTCCACTTGCTAATCTTGTGAATGTGCTCATCGGGATTTACCTGTTGCTTACCATCACTCGCCAAGTATTTAATTTCTGATTTTCACTGCCATTTTGCCCTGAGTGCGACGCAGCATGATTGACAAGTACAGTTGTAAAAGAGAGTTTTCTATGTCGTGTCACAACTCGTGCATGTAGCTTGTCTTCCTTCTGATGCTAATGCTTCGCACTTCTTTTTGCTTTGGCCGAATTGGAAGATCTACCTAGATGTGCGACGGCTCTGAAATTTTACTTTCCTAGTTCTCTGCTATATGATGCAAAGAATCAAAAAGTTGCCACGGGGATGTTTCCTTTAAAAGTTAGCTGGCATTCCATTGTTCCGTGTCTTTCTTTAGTTTATCAGACTCATTGAAGGATCAATCCATTGAGATTGGTTGTTTCTGAAGGCATGGTCCATGGACTTAACATGCAAACCAATCAGTCTTCGTAGAATAAAGCCCGCTTTATAAGAAGTTAAGATAATTATCTGTATGTTCGGTTTTTAAGAAATGAAGATCTGTATGTCTGTTTAGGACAAATAACAGCCGGTGGTAGCTCTGAGTCTTCCTAGAATCACATACACGGTACTCAGGACGCAAGGAACAACAAACGAGGACCGAGAATACATTTGAACCGATGCAGAATGTTAAGAGCGAGACTAGGAGAGAGCTTATATTGAGAAGAGTGGGCTTGAATTTTCTTTAGCCATTGCTTGTTTTTCGAAAATCCGTGGACATCCATTTTTATGTAAGGTTAATATCATGAAAAATCATAAGCTGATACACTTGTGACAAATTTACCCAAAACTAATTTTTTGACCACCAAAAATCCCAAATTAATACAACTGTGATAACTTTACCCCAAATTAATTTTTTAATCACAAAAAACCCCAAATCGGTACACTTGTCACAAATTTACCCTCTGTTAAATTGGATTAATACCACAAAAAATCATAAATTGGTAAATCTGTAACAAACATAGGGGTAAACTTTAAAATGGTACACCTGCTAATTGCCACGTGTCATGTAATTTAGCAATTTGACTATAAAATTTGATGGAAATTAACGCACGGCAAATTTGTCACAGGTGTACCAGTTTAGGATTTTTTGTGGTATTAACCCTTTTATTTACGACTTTTCCCCTCTCCCTTGATGTTAAGTTCTTTTTGAAAAGATTTTATACTTCTTCCCTCTATTTTCATGTTATTTCTACGCTTAAGCATTAATATTCCTAAAACCAAAAAACTTGTTCGAAAATTACATGCACTTATTTTTAAAAAGAAAACGAAACGAGTCCATTTGTGTGTTATAAGATAATAAACATATATTTAAGGCAGGAAAATATGAAACATTCTGGTTCTTGAAGCAAAACCCAAAAAGAAGTAGTGGTGAGCAGTTCCAGGATCCATCTAAATTCCACCTAAAACCTGAAACCTGCTCATCGAACCGGTTGCCTAATTTTTGGAACCTGGAACCTAGAACCTTCCCTGCATATCTAGGAACCTGGAATCTACCCTGTCACAGGTTCTAGGATTTACTCAGGTTCCACTTATATTCTTAATTGAACGATTACAGTAAATCATCACTCCTAACAACCACAATTTACTACAATCTACTGACCACAACTCATATCTAAATACACAGAAAATATAAAACATTAACAAAGTAAAAGTCTCAGTCATAGATATTGTTGAAAATGAAAGCTCAGATTAGTGGTTCTAGATTATGCACTCATAATTAGACGCCAAGGAATATCGTAAGATCACACGAAGATATAGAACAAGAAAAACACAAAGACTTATTCCAGGTTTCAAGATTTAAGTTCCACCTGAAACCTACCTATGGAAATCAGTTTCTCACCTACCCTGTATACTATGAAACATGGAATCGAACCGATTCCCACGATTTCGATTCTCGATTCTACCTGAGAACCATGTTTACTCCTAAAAAGAAGCAGCACTTTTTTTTTATAAAAGTGAAAAATATTTTGAAAGTATGAATTACTTTGTAGCGAACATTTATTGAAAAAGAGAGCATGAATGTAGTCTCTAGAGTCAAAGGGGCAACTAAAACCTAAGAAATAAAAGCAGCGATGACCACCGAACATTTGAATGTTTACTTTTCCTTAGGTAAGAGCAAATTGAGCAATGTTTTCTCGTAGTGTTTTACAGCTCATCTGGAGTTATGCCTTCCTAGAATAGTCATACTTATGATCCTTCCTTTTCTATCAAATTCATGAAACACGATATATCCAAATTCAAAGTTTTTTTTTGTTAATGTCCACACTCAAGTGCAAGCTCTGTTCTTCCCCTTGCCAAGACTTTCTCAGCAATTTCAATCCATCTTCCCTGTCCCCTCCATCCAACGACTTCGATTCGAAACACAGCTTCTCGCTCATGTTTGGACCTCAAGCTCTCGGGCGACCATGTGGGCCGAAAATCCAATAAAAAAAAAGAAAATGAAAGAGAAAAATTAAGAAAACTAAACAAATTGTCCGCATAAGCGTAGGTCATATCACATAAGATAGCATATATATTCGAGTAGATCACAAATAGTTATTCGTTTTCACAAGTGTGCTTGTTTATAATGTACGGCTCATGATGTTCAATTAATATATATGTTGTGCCATTGTCATATAATGCGAGAAGTTTATCATATTTCTTTTTTTCTTATTGGGTACTTGAATACCTTGGAGTACTTGAACAATCTCATCAAATTATGACAGTTTCATCGTGACAACGCCATCACCCACAGATTATAGGCCAAAAAGCAATAAAAATCCTTACATTCTTCTCCTCTTTTCAATTTTATCACCACCGTTTTATATCACCAAAATAATTCCCCGTGCCCTTTTGAAATCATATTGAATCTATCCAAAAAGTAAGCTCCCTCAAACAATTGACTTTTAATTATTTTTTTGGCCCTTTCCAGCCTTAAATATTAGTAGAACTTGAATTAAGACTATTTCTAGAGGACGACCTAATTTTTCATTTTTTTTTCTTCATATAAAAAATTTCAAAATATCTTTAATAATTAAATAATGGCCAATGTGAAGCCAGATAAATATTATCCCTAGGCATCCGTTAAATTATTCTCCCTTAAACATTCTCCCTTGGGTAATAAAACCAGGTAAATCTTCGTTCTATATATTTAAATGGGTATTCTTCCTTTTGGCATAATTTCGACAACAAGAAATAAAGAATATTTTTCTTAGAACAGTCTTGTTGCCACTCTTTTCTCTCCAAACGGTGTTAAAAGATTTGCCACAGAGTTGATGCAAATTTGAAAGATTGGGAATTATCATTGGGAAAACTACCAAAAAAGCCGTCAACTTATTGCAATTGTGCCAATTCAAACATAAATCTTTTCTTTTATCAATTGAGCCCTAAACCTTTTGTATTTGTGTCAATTCAATCCATCCGACCAATTTTGGCCGGCCGGCACTTACGTGTATGCCGTCCTACATGGCGCGGCCGGTGCTGAAGTGAAGAATTTTAATACTTTTTCAATTATTTTTATATTTTTTTATTCTTTTCTTTTCTTTCTCTTTTTTTTTTCTTTCCTTTTTCCTCTGGCCGGCGAGGTTGCTCTCGTTGGCCACTAGCGAAGCTTGACCACGCCATGGTTGGGTGAGGTCGAGCCTCCCATGGCTAGACAAGGTTCGACCTTGCCGTTGCTAGGCAAGGGCAAGGTCTAAATCTCGCCGGTGGCTGGCGAAAGGAAAGAAAGAGAAAAGAGAATGAAAAGAAAAGAAATAAATAAATATCAAAAAATAGTAAAATATTATCACAAATTGTCCACATCAGCGCCCATCGCGCCATGTAAGATGAACAGCATCTACGTTAGTGTCAATCAACCAAAATTGGCCAGATGGAGTAAATTAGCACAAATGCAAAAGGTTTAGGACTCAATTTGTTTTAAGACTGCATTGGCACAATTACAATAGGTTTAAGACTTTTTTGGTAATTTTCCCAATTGTCATTTGGCCAATGGTATAACCTTTGTAGCAAGAGGCCTATAAGAGATACTACAAGAATGTGGGAAATGACTACACGGACTCGATAAGTATTGATCGGGTCAATTACATTCTTAGAATATTGTTGGTTTCACGTGGGATTCACATAATCAATTGCTAAGTTCACTTACTCTATTAGGGACAGAATTTTGTTTCCTCTCTGCTCCTTTCTTGATTGGTATGCCTAGACTGTTGCTATGAATTAGACACAATAGAATCTAGCTAAGGCAAGATGTAATTCGCCTTAAATAGTTATATTATTTGGAACTCTCAATTACATTTGATACTTTATCACCTTAAAATGAACTCATATTACGTATTTACCACGTTGACATCGTGCCCTAGAAAGCAATGTTATTAATTCTAAGCTTAATTTACAAATTACCAATTACTATGACAACTGTAAGCAGACATTTAAAAGTTGATCATTCCATAAGCAGACATTTCTTTTGTATAATTAATTTTGTATACTTGCTATTATTCTGGCTTTGTTAAGAAGAGAAACCAGTAAAACAGATGAGGAAAATAAAAAAGAATAAGCAACGACCAGAAAAATTGAAGAAAGGTCCAACAAAGTAAGCCAATTATGACTGGAGAAAACATTGGTAGGACAGTAATGACTCACTCTGAACTTCCACAGGAAGTTCTCAGACTTGAGAAACAAGTCCAACGGATAAAATAAGCAGATAAAAAGAATATGGAAAGATGTGGAATTCGCAGAAAAGCCAGACAACATAACTTCGCAAGAAAGGTTGAGAAGATTGCATTAGACGAAGCGCGGGCAGGACTCCAACTCAAAGCAAGTGCAGTATAAATTCATCTCCTCGCACAGGTTGAAAATCAAAGTTATCCTCCGGGATTCAGAGTTAAAGCCCCTGGAGGACTCGTCAATCATTACTTGAAGCTAAAAGAATGAGCTACATGTAGGTACCCAGATCACTCCTGGTTCCTGATCGAAACATACGGACAAGAGTCATGCACGAGTATCACCGAAATGTCAATCGTCTTAAGTACAGTTCAAGAGGCCAGTTACATATGTTTATCTCGTTCACTTGATATCTCTGCTCTGCTTGGCTTTGCAGACTAATATATAACTACCGATTTCGCTTGTCAAATTGTTTTTGCTGAGCATATATGAGTATACTTGATGCACACCAGTTGGCATCTATATACTGCTATGTACATCTCAGTTCTATGAGGATGTGTTGCAGCCTTTTTACATCTCAGTTCTATGAGGATGTGTTGCTGCCTTTTGCTACTTTTTACATCTGATCAATTCATTTCGTATTCTTTTTTCAAATGCGTGCAGAGATATTGTTCTTGGCCTTTTGGAGGTGTAAAAGATGAGAAGGCTGATAATTTGGGCATTCCTAGTAGATTCAGCTACCTCATCTGAAGGCAGGTTAAGAAGGCGATCCACATCTCTTATAAAATCAACCCAATCCAAGTGACCGAAGACACTTGTGAAGCCATATTAAACTTAAGTTCCTGCGTGCTTATTGTGGATTCACAATAAGCTTTGTGTATATGAAGTAAAATCTTCTTTCTCACTGAGAAATCTTTTCATGTTATTTTACTTTTTTATTTCATATCAATATAAAAACATCGATTGCTCGAAGATTGTTTGACCCAAATTACAGTACTTCTCCAACTCAGTTAAAATGGATACATTCCGGTATTCTCGGCAGTTTGATGATTTGCCTCTAGTACGTCTTATTTCCTACAATGAGCTTATGACTGCACACAAGCATCTCAGAGTTCTCAACACCGTTAAATGAAGGCCCCGGTGCAAAGGAAGTACTGGAGAAAATAATTTAGATTCAATAGTTTAGTTTTAAGATCACGGTGTTCCAAGGCCCGGGTCGTTAAACAGTTATATCTGTTCTTTTTGATTGATAGTCTTTTCTGTTTCTTTATTTTTTTCTCCCTCTGTAATTCTCCACATCAGAATCTGCCAGGTTAACATTCTAGTACAATCAGGAGAGAACAAACGAGAATTGTAATCTTAGTTTTGGTACATCTGCTCATAACATGAATGGAGGTCCACTGAGTTTCTGTATTACCTGAAAAATGCTGGATGGTAAAAGTGCAAGCATTGTGTCATGTTAGTAAGTCAAATCCAAAAGCTTAATCTCATAAGTGGAGGGAGACAACATGAAAATAAAAAGCATATAAAATCCGTTGTCAAGCGATGTGGGACAATACTTCAACACTTAAATTTGTATCAAGCACGAGGGCTTATGCTCAAATCTCACTTGGTCCACGAGGTCAGAGGAATGTTTTCAGAGCCCGACGGCTTATGCATCTAAAGGTGGAGTTGCAAGTCATCTTAAAAAAACCCTGCCGTTTAGTTTAATCTGAACTTAAATCTATCAGCATCTTATAACAGGGAAACTGTAATGAAATGCACAAAAAAAGAAAAGAAGCATTCATTTTCCTTTGCTGTCGAAGATAAACGAGTTCTGGGAGTGATCCGCTAGTCTAGGCTCACAGCACAAACATTAGGGGAAAAGTGCCAGTTATCAATACCCTATGACCCATGGCATCGAAATATCAATCATAGTTTAGTGTAATCTAAATTGAGAGGAGATGAAGCTAATTATCATGCAGCTCAGTATAAGCCAAGGGAAGTTCTTTTTCTTTTTAACTAAACAAAGCACTAACAAAAATCCCAACTGTACGTAATTTATTGGTATATTGGCACATGAAGAGACCGCGTAGGGTGAACCATTGATATTGAAACGAAAATGCACACGTGCATGGACAGCCCTTATGTTAACTGACTTCTAGCAGGTTGATTCTAACTCAAATTCTCACTGTCATTAATGAAATGAAAAGAAAAGTCTTCTATTGTGATCAGAAGTAAGGACTAGGACACATCACAGGAGCAAATCCCAGAAATTTCCTGGATGTTGTCAGTCATTGTCATATGTGAAAGCAAAACAAACTTTTATTTAGTCAACAGTGTACCTTTCAGAAGGAATAGAATCTTAAATTAGTTTACTGGGGTTCATCAGGACAAGGAAAAGCAGCCAAAGAAACCACCCCTATCAGCTATCGATCATGCTCAAGATTTTTCAAATTCCACTAACAAAAAGTTCGATAGCTTCTCAGAGAAGGGAAGACTTCAATAAAGACCCTCCCAAATGGTATTGTGTTGATGCGCGCTTCTCTGCTTCCTCGAAACTGAAGCGAGCTCATTACTTCTACTTGTGTCTTGAGTGAAGAACAGAACGGAGAGAGATGGGAGCTGTGATAAACCCGCAGGATTTTCCCGTTGGATACAGATTCCATCCAACTGGCGAGGAATTCGTGAATCATTACTTGAAGAGGCGAGTCCTAAGATACGTAGACCGTCCCTGCATAATTCCCGATGTCGACATCTGCTGGTGCGATCCTTGGAAATTACCGGAGAAGTTTCATGGTAAGAACAGATACAACCATCACTTTGCTTGCTCCTTTGATACAATTTCTCTGCAGCCATGATTGTAGGAAACTTATTACCTTACGTTTATGGGTTTGTGGAGCATAATATTTATCATCAATCAGGGAAAAGTCTTGAGGGAATGTGCTGATGAGATGTGAATTTGGTAGTTTCTGGTGGTGCAGTGTCACCTTATGAGAAGCAGACAATTGTGAAATGCAAATCCTTCGTTTTGCCAAAAAAAAGATATACAATTTCTTGATAACAAGAAATTAATGAGATTGACAGGTGAATCAATCATTGGCCTGGATGATCAAGTTCAGGGGTGGTCGTTCTTCAGTCCGCATGCACCCCAACAGGTTACAAGATCGACTCCCTCTGGCTATTGGAAGAAGACAGGTATCGACCGAAAGGTCAAGGCCAGAGATACCGACAGAGAAATCGGTAGTAAGAAAACACTGGTCTTCCACAGAGGTCGAGGCAAGAAGGGAGTCAAGACCAACTGGGTCATCCATGAGTATCATCTACTCCCCAATCATGTACTTAATCTATTCCTTATGTTAATTAAATTCACAAGATACATGAATTTTGATAACATATCATATGAAAAGTATAGCTACAATAATATGCAGAAATACTCAATCAAAAGTTTCCATGAGTCCTACGAAGCAAAGAAATATCTTCTTGCTTAGTTTCTACTACAGAAGATTGAAATCTCATACATAATTAGAGAATGACGTTCTTTTTGCTAAATATGTGAGCAGAAATTTACTTTTGAAGAAAAGATGATGTAATGATATGAACTGGTATGACGTGGTCTTTTGGCAGTTAAATAGAACTTATGTTCTGTGTCGCTTAAAGCATAAACGAGATGAGAAGGCTGATAATTCACCCATAGAAATAGAGCGTGGAGCCATTACCCTGGCAGATTTTGAATTGGATTCTGATCGTGAGGACTCATTTCCTGAGGTACGGAGGACAAAATATTTTGTTTATACACTAGATATCCATCTTAATCAGCGTGCGAAATGTGCTAATGGCTAATCTTTTGCTCGTTAATGCAGCCTTTGGTCCAAGCAAAGCTGAAGTCACTGATGGAGTCCTTATTTCAGCCCGAGAACCTAGTCGAATTTAATTCGGCTGACCTCCTGCGGCTGCTTCAGCCTGCGCTAGGATCACAGAATAATAGCTTCCCCTCCAACGTAAATCAGCATACGAATGTTGAGAGTCCATCTGTTATGGACATATCATTGGACAATGGTCTTACTGATGAATCTATTCAATTAACGTTTGGAACAAGCGAAGAGGATGAAGATGTTGGAGACATGCAAATTGCAGATCTTGATTATGCTGACTTCCTCAATGGATACATCGAAACAGAGGTCAAAGTTCTTCACTTGAAAGTCATTTGGTTGCTGTGGTTACTTCTCTATTATAGTTAGGTTTATTAAATAATTTCAAAATGCATTGGAAGGGCACTTCCCTTTTCCAGGTTACCTGAAAAATAAGGATAATTTCCTTTCGATCATCTCTGTGTAGAATAGTAAGTTCATTATAGAACCTGTTTACGGAAAAAGAAAAGGGACTTTCATTTAAGTTACTCGCGCTTAATGGACTTTCAATTATATAAGAACAACGGACAATTTAAAACCTAATCTTGAAGGTCTGTTATGAAATTAAATTTATGCTTCTATCATTTCCTCTTATTGATTTTATCTCATGCAATATGTCGTTGCAGTATGGCCAAACATCTAACTCGCATAATGAACATCCTGTTCTAATGGAGAATCGGCGAGCACGAACAACCGACTCAGTCCATGGTTTTGTTCCTCTCGAGGAAAAGAAAGGCACGGTGGAGAATAAGTTCAACGGCTCACCTGTCGCCTCTGAGAAACCTATGGCGCGTCTTGTACCTATGGCGCCTCACAGACCTAGGGCACCTCCCGTACGACCGGCAAGTGTAAAAGGCTATGGCAAAGATGAAGGGCTGAGGTTCAAAAAGGTTAAGCAGGAATTTGCGGTCATAAAAATCAAACCAGAACGCATATCTCTGGATGAAACAGCAGCCAGAGCGAAGGTGAAAGCAGCTCCTAAACTTAATCCACTGTGTCTTATTGCTATTCTTATATGTTGACGTGCATTGCTTGTAGTTAATTAGATGGTGGGATTCCGAGTTTTACTGCAGTGAACTATATATATTGGATTCTAGCATTCTTCTACCAAAAGGAAGTGAAATTGTACTCCAAATTTCTCATGCTTTATCAACTTTGATTCAAATAATAAGAAGAATGGTGAAGAACTACAAAGCAAAAAATATATTTGAAAAAAATTGCAGATTAGATATTGAACAAGGTAATAGGATATGATTAAAAGGCTGATTATGTAGTTAGAGCTTCCAGACAATTTGAGAACAAAAACATGAATGCTTGTCGAGAGATGCAAATAATGCCTCAGTTATCTCCGTTGATCCATTTGATATTGTGCAATACTTTTTTGCAGCATGGCCAAGTATCTATAATGGATAATTGGCGAACACAAACAATTGAACAGACTAGGAAAATTCTTCATTTTCAAGTTTCCTGTTAATCGTGTCTTTCTTTTTCCCCGTCAGCTCACCATTTGAAACACTATGCATTGGCAGGTACTAGGATACAAAGAGCGCGTTTCAGCCGGTGGTTTACCTAAGGCAAACAGCAAGGAGATTGAAAATGCCAGAGAGAAATCAAATTCAGCAACTGCATCATCATCTGGAGCACCCACCAGGAGTACAAAAAGTTCCACAGATCCTCCACTGCCCAATCTTGTGAACGTGCTCGTCCGGATTTTCCTGTTTCTCGCCATCACTTGCCAAGTACTTGATTTCTGATTTTCACTGCTATTTTGCCCTGAGTCCGACGCAGCATGATTGACAAGTACAGTTGTAAAAGAGGGTTTTATATGCCGTGTCACAATTCATGTGCATGTAGCTCGTCTTCTTTCAGATGCTAATGCTCTGCACTTCACTTTGCTTTGGCGGAATTGGAAGATCTACCTGGATGTGGGACGGCTCTGAAATTTTACTTTCTTCTTTCCCGCTGTATAATGCAAAGAATCAAAAAGTTGCCACGGTGTATGTTTCCTTTAAAAGTCAGCTTGCTTTCCATTGTTCCGTATTTCTTTAGTTTATCGGACTCATTGAAGGATCAATCCATTGAAATTGGTTGTTTCTGAAGGCACAGTCCATGGACTTAACATGCAAACTAATCAGCCTTCATAGAACAAAGCCCGCTTCATAAGAAGTTGAGATCTTTATCTGCATGTTCACTCGCTAATCTTGTGAATGTGCTCATCGGGATTTACCTGTTGCTTACCATCACTCGCCAAGTATTTAATTTCCGATTTCCACTGCCATTTTGCCCTGAGGGCGACGCAGCATTATTGACAAGTACAATTGTAAAAGACGGTTTTCTATGTCGTGTCACAACTCGTGCGTGTAGCTTGTCTTCCTTCTGATGCTAATGCTTCGCACTTCTTTTTGCTTTGGCCGAATTGGAAGATCTACCTAGATGTGCGACGGCTCTGAAATTTTACCTTCTTCGTTCTCCGCTGTATGATGCAAAGAATCAAAAAGTTGTCACAGGGATGTTTCCTTTAAAAGTTAGCTGGCATTCCATTGTTCCGTGTCTTTCTTTAGTTTATCAGACTCATTGAAGGATCAATCCATTGAGATTGGTTGTTTCTGAAGGCATGGTCCATGGACTTAACATGCAAACCAATCAGTCTTCGTAGAACAAAGCCCGCTGAAGGAAACATATTCCTAAACATTAGACCTGTCAAATGAGTGGGTCGGGTTGGGTTTGGGTCGGGTCATAAATGGTCCGATCCAAATTGACCCATTAACCCGTTTATGACCCATTTATGCGCAATGCAATTTTGTTGACCCATACCCGACCCGATCCATACCCGACCCATACCCGATTAGACCCATATTGCTAAAATACTTTCATATTTAATTAAATATAGGAAAATTCATACCCAAGCTGAAATGAGAGTGCAGAATGAGTGAGTGCAAGATTGAGTGAGGGTGAGAGAAATGCGTTGAGTTTAAATCAGTTGTAAACTCATTTATGACCCATTTGCGACCCATTTATGACCCATTTAACACTAATATAAGACTTCTCCCCATTTATGACCCATTTACTAAATATAACTAACCCATTTATGACCCATTTACTAATAAATGGGTTAAGAAATGGGTTTATGACCCATTTTGACAGGTCTACTAAACATATTACAAAAATTGCGGAAAAAACGTGCCCATTCTACACTTGAATCACCGATCGTTCGAAGTATATTACGTAAACTAACATACCTCTTTTGCCACAGATTAAATGCACTTATCGCAGCCTCGAGAGAGAGAACAATCCTTGGATTGTTGAACAAAGTCCCTTCTTCTTTGTCTTTTTGTGAGAATTGAGTTTCTGATGATGAAAATGCAACTACACACTCACTCTTACGTGTGTTCTCACATTTGTTTCTAGACAATAACTGCCAAGTGCAGTTACTTTCTGTCATGGGCTGGGTTAGCCCATCATGGGCGGCCCATTTTTCACAAAGAAAACTCATCATCTCCCACTCGCACATGGTGGGCTAAACATTAACTCTCTCTTCTTTGCAATATTCATACTAGCAAATAATCCGTGCGACCAGCATACTTCGAGAGCTCGTTGCGATGCATCTGTTAGGAATACATAGCAGCTCAAAATTGGGTACAACGTTTTCCGAGTAGATATAGTATGCAGTCCCCTAGATCAATCAGTCACATTTATATCTTCTTTGATCTCTTTTAATATCTCGTATATTGTATTCACAACCATGATTTACTTAAAATCATAATTGGTCGACCTGTGAATACAAAAAATAGAATGTGACATCATAATAAATTGATCTTCCTCTTTCCTTAAACCTCTCTATTTCAGTCCAGCTCGCTTTTCTAGAAATGCCCCATTAGATCGAATCATTCATGACCATTGGCAACATCCTAAGATAGCGAACATTGAATAGAAACTTTGAGAATAAGTTAGAGTCGTGAGGGCACTAAATGAGGAACTCATATCCTCAAGAGTCTCACACGGCATAGAGTTGAGATCAAAAAACTTTTGCCACTCTTATCGGTCGTCTTATGCATACGTAGTATGAAATACGTATTACGGTATTAACTCCTTTCCCGTGGAGCGTATGTCTTTACATGCAATACCGTACAGATGATAGTTCAGACATACCCAATGTCTAAACTTGAGTTCACGTATCTACTCCTCTAAAGAATCCATTAGAACTTACATCTGGCATCAAAGACAGATAAAGTAAAATATGTGGGTTATTTTACTTTCGGACATAGTAAATGTTATGTCCTCATCTTAGCACTTAGCTAAGGCAACATTTTTATTTTAAGCTTGAGCTCTCGATTATCACCTAGATAATAAGCCTAAAAATTGTCTCATCTCTATTTATCACACAGTAAATAGAGGCGATTACCCGTGTGAGTGGGTTAATCTTATCTATCCAACATACTTTCTCGACATAATACACTAAGTATTAATATGCATAAATAAAAAATATCATAGGCATTAACAATGATATAACAATTTCACTCAAATGTGAACATTCAGGGAAATTACAATATTCAGTACATCAGCATCTACGCAGTCCTAGAGATTTTACATGGCCAATGAAAACATCTTTAGGAATTAGCTTTGTCATAGGATCTGCTATCATACTATGCGTAGATATGTACTATAAGTTCACATCTTTTCGTGCTACCATATCTTTAATAAAATTGTACTTGGTATCTATATGTTTGGTCTTGTCATGATATTTCGGATCTTTAGTGTATGCTATCGCTGCTTGGCTATCACAATTGACTAACAATGAGCTTGCAGCATTCTCAACAACACCTAAATGATCCAAAAATCTCTTAAGCCAAACTCCCTCCTGTACTGTTGCTGACAATGCCACGAACTCGGCTTCCATGGTGGATAATGCTATACATGTCTGTTTCTTACTGCTCCAAGATATGGCACCATTATTCAGTAAGAATGCAAATCCAGAGGTAGATTTCCTTTCGTCTAAATCTCCTCCCCAGTCAGCATCTGAGTAGCCTTCAAGTTGCAGATCCTTTCCTTGATAACTCAGAGAATAATCAGCAGTATCCTTTAGATACCTCATGATTCTTTTGACGGCTTTCCAATGTGCTTGACGTGGATTGGATTGGTATCTACTTACCATTCCAACTGCAAAACATATGTCAGGTCTTGTACACATCATAGCGTACATTAAACTCCCAACAGCACTAGCATAAAGAACACGATTCATTTGTTCCTTCTCTTGTGGAGTCTTAGGACACAATCTACGGCTCAATCCTTCACCTTTTGCAATAGGAGTATCTATGAGTTTACAGTCATGCATACAAAACCGTTCAAGAACTTTATTAATATAAGTCTCTTGCGAAAGAGACAATAATCTCTTGGAACGATCTCTTGAAATCTTAACTCCAAGAATATATGCAGCTTCACCCATATCTTTCATCTCGAAATTGGATGATAACCAACTCTTAATAGTATTAACCAACTCCTTATTGCTTCCGGCAATCAGTATGTCATCAACATATAATGATAAGATCACAAATTGATCTTTGGATCTTTTGATATATACGCAATGATCTTCATCAATCATTATAAAATCATAGGCCACTATGGCATTATGAAAACGTATATACCATTGTCTTGAAGACTGCTTAAGGCCATATATCGATCTTAAAAGTCGACATACTTTTTGTTCTTGGCCTTTCACAATGAAGCCAACTGATTGCTCCATGTAAATCTCTTCTTCTAATTCTCCATTTAGAAAAGCAGTCTTTACATCCATTTGATATAATTCAAGATCCATACTTGCCACTATTGCCAGAATAAGGCGAATTGTGGTAAATCTCACTATAGGAGAAAAAGTTTCCTCATAATCAATTCCTTCTGTTGATTATACCCTTTCGCCACGAGGTGAGCTTTATATCTTTCTATTGAGCCATCAGCTTTTCGCTTTATTTTAAGAACCCATTTATTCCCAATAGCTTTGCGTCCTTTTGGAAGATCAACCAATTCCCAAACATGGTTTGACTTCATTGACTCCATTTCTTCTTCCATTGCATCTATCCATTTTTCCTTATTAGGGCAACTTAGAGCTTCATTTACATTTCTTGGCTCATCTTCATCTTGTGGAGCGACGATGAAAGTTTCCCCTTCAATGTCAAAACGTCGTCGGGAAACGCTTTTGCGACTTGTTCGTCGTAGGGGAGATTGTACACGTGGCACATCATTCTCCATTTTGCTCCCACTTGGATTAAATAATGACGGTATCGTCTCATCAAACGGTTGCAATTGAGATTGAGTCGAATTTAATTCCTCATTTCTCACATTATTCCCATTTGGACGAACTTCATCAATTTCATTATCAGAATCCAAAGTTTCAAATAGTGAGTAATCCTCACCTATTTCGCCCTTAGTAGGAAACTCATTCTCTAAGAATGTGACATCTCGTGATTCAAATTCAGTTATACTCCCACTTTCTTGCTCACCTATAAATACATACCCTTTTGAGTGCTCTGAGTATCTTATGAAAATACTCTTCTTGCCTCTGGGACCCAGTTTCTCATATTTATGAGAGGGCTCGTGAGTATAAGCAGCACAACCCCAAGGTTTAAGAAAACTTAAATCAGGTTTTCTACCCGTCCATAACTCATATGGAGTGGAAGTAACTGATTTAGAAGGCACACGGTTAAGTACATAGGCAGCAGTTAACAAAACATCACCCCAAAAGGTGATAGGTAAGTTAGCTTGTGCCATCATAGACCTAACCATTTCCAATAGGGTTCTGTTTCTCCTCTCAGCAACACCATTTTGTTGAGGAGTATATGGAATAGACAACTGTCTTTCTATTCCTTTTTCATCACATAAATTTCTGAACTCATCAGATAAATATTCTCGACCTCAATCGGATCTGAACATTTTTATTTTCTTATCTAATTGATTTTCTACTAAGTTCATAAATTTCTTAAAGCAACTTAATGCCTCAGATTTATGAGAAATCAAATAGACATATCCAAATCGAGTACAATCATCTATGAACGTGATGAAATACACAGCCCCATGCCTTGCTCTTACATTCATTGGACCACAGATGTCAGAATGGATTAATTGCAAAGGGAACTCAGCTCTTGTACCCTTTCCGAATGGTTTCCTTGTTGTTTTCCCGACCAGGCAATGCTCGCAAATAGGCAAATCAACTTTTTCAATATTGCCTAATAAGCCCTCTTTGGCTAATCTTTGCATTCGTTGTTGGCCAATATGACCAAGTCTAGTATGCCGCACATTCACATCATTTTCATAAGAGTTGGAAGATGTAAATAGGGAATAACAAACGTTAACATCACCACAGTCAACATCTAGTACAATGAAACCATTCAAAAAGTATCCACAACCATAATAATTCGTATTCAGATACAAATCAACACCACTGATATGAAAGTTCAAATTAAAACCAAGTTTAATCAACACTAACACAGACACTAAATTCCGACGAATCTCCGGAGCATATAATACATCATGTAGGAACAATGTGCGTCCACCACGCATCATCAACTGGCAGGTGCCAATTCCTTTAACTTTTGCTTTGGAGTTGTTCCCTACATAGATCCATTTCGTTCCGGTCGGAACCCGTCGAAACTCCACGAAGGCATCTCTGTCCTTCGCTACATGGTCTGTTGCTCCCGAATCTACAGTCCACAAAGGATTAGACTCAGTTAAAAATACAGAACTTGACACATAGATAAAGTTCTTAAGAATGCAAGGGGAGTTTACCTTTTTTGGCTCGTCGCAATCGCGAGCGAAGTGTCCCTTCTTGCTACAGTTGTAGCATTTCACCCTCGACATTTTCTTTGCAAAAGAACGCTTTCCTTTATCATGTTGATTGAATTTTGGTTTCTTACCCGAAGAACTTGCTCCCTTGCCTTTCCACTTCATAAACCTTTCGACGCGCTTGCGCTTGGAGCTCGAAGCCCCATGTGAGCTAGAACCAGCATAATAGATGTCGGTTTCTGGTTTCGCCGCCAAGAGGCGATCCTCTTCTAACTCAAGATGGCGCATGGCATCTTCAAAGGTCTTGATGTTTTCATTATGGGTCAGGTGCACCTTCATGTGCTCCCAGCTTTGAGGCAAGGAACGGATCACTGCTTGCACTTGCTGTTCATCAGTCAGGATGTGTCCAGCATCTTTCAGCTCAACGATCATATTCGACATCTTTCTCAGGTGTTGTTTCATTGACTGACCATGAGGCTTCTTATATGAGTCAAACCTTATAGTGAGCTGTCTCAGCTTGGTCACCGATGTATGACCAAATCTCGCTGCTAATGCTTCCCACATCTCCTTGGCATTCTCAAAACGCCTGAACTCTCGCATGATATCATTCTCCATGCTACTCAACAACGTGATACGAGCAATCGAGTTCTTCCTTTTCCATACAGCAAAAGCATCTCTATCTCTCTTATGCTGTGCAGTGTTCCTATCCTCAGGTTCTTCCATCAGTTGGTTAAGAGCTTCTAGTGCTTCTTGTTCTTCTAGCACGTATTGGATTTTCATGTTCCATATTTCATAGTTCTCACCGTTCAATTTCTCTCCTTTGTTCAACTCAGCTACTATGTTCTTAGTTGCTGAAGCCATTGAATCTGAACATATCATATAGACAACCACGAATTATTAATGCCACTTATTTATGCATTAATTTTACACAAACTGAATATATTAATGAGTAATTTCACATAGATTTTTAGAATCGAAAGTTCACTATGTTCATCCAAAATCCTAATATGAAAATTATCGTTAATATAATCATTAAGGTAAAATTACGTTCTTTAAAGTTACTAAAACTTTTAGAACTCCCACTCAACCACCTTATTCTAATAAGACAGATATCATAATAAAATAGTACCATAAACTATTTACAATAATAAATATCCATCAACATTCATTCACTAAGTACTATTTACATTAGGAACGAAACTAGCATAGAAAAAGAAACATGAACACTAACATGAACAGAAATATCCACCTAGGATATCCTAAACCGAACTAAAATAACATAAAATCAATTGTCTATCAATTTCCTATACACAGGGAAAGATTCATAGAATTCATCAGAAAAATCAATCTCCTTCTTTGGCAACCAAGAAAAGACTGCCGGGTACCCCTTAGGCTTTCTCTATGGTGCATTCAATCTACGCCAAGTAGTATTAATCCCTAGGGTCGAAGTTTTTGTTGCCTCAATCCTAAAATATTCTCTTACAAAATCCACTGCAAGTTTTTTGTAAGCTGGGACCACGTTGACCTTCCATAGGTGATGCAACACATTTTTCCATTCAGACGAAAGGGTGTTGATCAGAACATTCATCTTCTCAAAATCCGGCATACAATAACCATTCCAAATGATGTCCTGTATCATCGTATTGACCTTGACCACATGACTTGTCAAATCACCATTTTTCCATCGATAAACATCTAAATCAGCTATCAACGTTGCAAGTTTTTCCTTTTGTTCAGGCGTCCTAGCCATAATGGGGGTTCTATACCTTCATACTATCTTTCCTACAACAAATGCAGAAAAAATCAAATGATTACTTTTTAAATCATGATACTGTTATGCAAGAAACACATTCTGCCCCCTTCAATTTTTTTCTTTTTTCGGTGGTCAACGCCGATCAATAGTGGTCAACGCCGGTCAACGCTGGTCAACGATGGTCAATGGTCAACGGATGACCGGGTCAGGTCAACGGGTCAGCAGGGTCGGGTCAAGGGTCAGAAACCAGGTCGGATTGGGTCAAGATTCCGGGTCGGGCCTTTCGGCCCATAAGGAACCGGCGTGGCTGACGTCAGTGTGACGTCAGCCATGCATGCACGCGCAAGCGTGGCGCGTGCGTTGCACGTGTGCGCGGCAACCGCGGCGCACGTGCAACGCATGTGCCGGCGCAGCCGCCGCTTGCGGCGGCGCGTGGAGGCGCGTCCGGCCTCCCCCGGCGGCGTGCCACCCGTCGTTTTGCTCGTATCGACGAGCACTACGACCCTACACTTTCAAAAAATAATTTTGATGCACGAAAATCGAGAAACGACCTCGAACAGTACGGCCGGGTGTCGGTTTTTCCTACCCGAGCGTTCGTCGGCGTCATTTCACGAATTCCGGCCAATACTCCGTGTTATAAGCATATTAAACAATCAGGAAACAAGAACACAGGCTCTGATACCAATGAAGGAAACATATTCCTAAACATATTACAAAAATTGCGGAAAAAACGTGCCCATTCTACACTTGAATCACCGATCGTTCGAAGTATATTACGTAAACGAATATACCTCTTTTGCCATAGATTAAATGCACTTATCGCAGCCTCGAGAGAGAGAACAATCCTTGGATTGTTGAACAAAGTCCCTTCTTCTTTGTCTTTTTGTGAGAATTGAGTTTCTGATGATGAAAATGCAACTACACACTCACTCTTACGTGTGTTCTCACATTTGTTTCTAGACAATAACTGCCAAGTGCAGTTACTTTCTTTCATGGGCTGGGTTAGCCCATCATGGGCGGCCCATTTTTCACAAAGAAAACCCATCACCCGCTTTATAAGAAGTTAAGATCTTTATCTATATGTTCCGGTTTTTAAGAAATGAAGATCTTTATCTGCATGTTCAGGACAAATAGCAACCTGCGGTAGCTCTGAGTCTTCCTAGAATCACAGACAGGGTACTCAGGACACAAGGAACAACAAACGAGGACCGAGAATACATTTGAACCGATGCTGAATGTTAAGAACGAGACTAGGAGAGAGCTTATATTTAGAAGAGTGGGCTTGAATTTTCTTTAGCCATTGCTTGTTTTTGGAAAATTTGCGGACATCCATTTTTATTTAGGGTTAATACTACGAAAAACTTCAAACTGATACATTTATAACAAATTTTACCCCAAACTAATTTTTTTACCACCAAAACCCCCAAACTGGTACAACTGTGACAAATTTACCCCAAATTAATTTTTTAATCATAAAAAACACCCAAACCGATACACTTATGACAAATTTACCCTCAATTATATTGGATTAATACCATAAAAAATCATAAATTGGTAAATATGTGACAAACATAGGGGTAAACCTTAAAATGGTGCATCCGCCAATTGTCACATGTAATGTAACTTACTAATTTGACTATAAAATTTTACTGAAACTAACGCAGGGTAAATTTGTCACAAGTGTACCAATTTGGGATTTTTTGTGATATTAACCCTTTTATTTACAACTTTTCCCCTCTCCCTTGATGTTAAGTTTTTTTTTGAAAAGATTTTATATTTTGTCCTTCCATTTTCATGCTATTTCTATGCTTAAGCATTAATATTCCCAAAACAAAAAAAACTTGTTCGAAAATTACATACACTTATTTTTAAAAAGAAAACGAAATGAGTCTGGTTAGTTTAGTTCTAAATGTGTGTGTTGTAAGATAATAAACATATATTTAAGGTAGGAAAATATGAAACATTCCGATTCTTGAAGCAAAACCCAAAAAGAAGTAGTGGTGAGTGTCGCGCCGTGCTGATTTTTTTTTTTTTTGGGTTTTCGGGATTTGCACGCTAAGGAGGTATTTCCGTGTAAGGGTCTCTCCCAGACCATACCTCACGTGACAGTGGATGGTAATTTCCTATTTGATCTAAGTTTTCGATTTTGGAGTTGCCACTAGTCAATATTAGTAGGTAAACTAGAAACCTAATCGGGATACAGGAGAAATATCACGATTCTACGAACCAGAGATCCTGAGTATGGGGATTTGGTTACGTTAATTATCCCAAATTGAGATCTCTAACATCCTTTCGGTACTTAAGAACGATACGATGTCTAACATGTCACGCAAGTTTTCGAGACTTACCCACTAATTCTGTCCATTCTAATTGCGAGAAAATCAATCAAGAATTAAATGCGCAATCAATGTCAATCAAACCAAATAATCCTAAATTGTCTCTAAAAATCAAAATACACCCAAAATCATCCAAATCCTAATGAAGCCCTCAAGGCTTGTTCATTTCATGATTTGTGTTTGTTTTTTTTTCGGGTTTTAGGGTTTTTTAGGGGTTATAACCCCTGAATTTGAGATTTTCTAAAAATGCCACTTGAGCACTTCAAAAAATTCAAATTTTCACTTTCCAAGGTTGGCCACAGTGTTTTTAAATCATTCTGTAAATTTTTGAAATTTTCGATTTTTTTATTTTTTTTTCGGAAATTGAATTTATGAGAATTTCATTAACCGAGAATTGATTTTTATGGATTTCTGAAAATTTTTATGAATTTTCGAATGTTCCAATTTTTTTGAATTTTTGAATATTTTACATTTTTTATTTGTATTTTCTATATATTCTGAATTTTTATGAATTTTTTTAAAAAAATTTGAATTTTTATGAAATTTTCTAATTTTCCGAAATTTTTTATGTTTTCTGAAATTTCTCTGAATTTTTATTTATTTTTCTGATTTTTTGAATTTTTTGATGATCTTTTGATGATTTTTTTTATTGATTTTTCAATTTTTTTTAGATTTTTTATTTTATTTATTGGATTTTTTTATTTAAATTTTCCCACCAGGAAAATGAACCAAGCCGGGCCTCACCGGCACTAGTGCCGGTCGTATTCTCAGGCGAGCACGACGTTAGAAACGGCACCGTTTCGTCCCTGTTCATCGTGGCATTTTGCCGAACAAGTGGTGGGCATGCAGTCTACATTAATGTTCTCGTGGCCGTGACTTTGGATTGGAATCCAACGACCTTCTGGTGAGTTTACAGCCATGATTTTGGGTGCTATACTGAGCCTACATTATCCTCCACCAATATCAACTCTCCAATTCGCCATCGGACCATCGCCGGCCGGCGTAAAGCCAATCAGAAAAACCTAACTTGCAACTTGTTCTAAACTAACTAGCCGAACCTTCAAATCACAATATAGAATGCCCTAGCCATCTAACTCGATTCTAATTACTAACAAAGCATCAAACAAGGTTGAAGGAAGCTAACTTGACAGGCCTATGGCCACAGTGATGTTCCGGCGACGCTGTCCGAGCTCCGGCGAGATGGTTCATGGGACGACCTACTCGGTTTTAATGCGTTTTCAATCTTTCAAAGTACAAAAAAAAGATAAAAATGAAATCAAAATACCTTTTAGGCATCTTGTAGGATAAAATCATGAAGAAAAATGCACAAATCAGGCCAAAAATGTATTCTGGAATTTTGCAAAAGCCGAGGCAATGAACTATTTTTTCCTGTTCCGTTCGGCGTACAAATGACTTTTCCAAGATGTGCAACGCCTATGGATCTGCTACTCGACACTCCGGCTTCCAATAGGTGGTCTTGAAACCTCTGGGGGTGATCTGGACACGCCGGCCAAGGTTAGTTTCCAGGCGCCGACGACCAGCTTTGAGCCGATCATCACAGGTGAGGATACTCACCTCTGGAGACCGATTCGCTGGCTTTTTTCCAACCGGAAAGAAGCCGTCACTCGGTCTTAGGGAGTATCAACTCTACCCTCTCTCGTTTTCTCTCTTTCGTCTCTATTTCTCTCTCTTCCCTCTTTCTGGAATTTTGTCGAACACCTTTCATGCCCAATGATTAGTTTTTTTCTTGCTTTTATTGATCAATTTCCCGCCCAAAGTTTGTTATTTACCAATCTTGAATTGGTTGGGATGATTCCCTGGCGTCAGCTAGAGAATCTCCAGCTGGCTAACTTGATTTTCACGTGCTAAATTGCCCAAAGTAAGTCGGCAGAGTTGCGGGTTTGAACTATCTTTTTTTCTGGGTTCATTGCGTCTTGTGCAAGTCGGGCGAAGAAGACGAGTAGCCGGGTCAGGTCGGGTTGACCCAGTCGACCCGGAAAGCCCGGTTTTGACTAAATTTACAAATTAAGCTCGATTTTGACCCAATTTTCAAAATTAAACCCCAAAATTGAATTCCTCATCACATTTTGAACCCAAATATGTGATTTTCCCCAAATTTTTTCATAATCATGTCCAAGATTTTCAAACTTTTGTATTCGTGTTATTGGAATTTTGTTCAATTCGATGTCTTAACAACCTGATTAGGAAAAATTGGTGCCAAAATTAAATTACCCACATATGATTAACCCTAGAAATGATGGTCTCATGATTTGGCAATTTCGAATTGGACACGATTCCCAATTTGGGCTCAAAATTCCAAATTTTCAATTGAATTTTGGGGGTTTTTGATTTTTCTAATAAATTGTGTAATTGGACTGACCATTCTATAATTCAAGGTCCTAGAATCATTTGCTGTGAAGACACCATGACTTAAAAATGACTAGAAAATATTTAATTGCATTTTTGGTTCAATTCAAGTTTGATTTTGCCCAATTTTGGGAAAAAACACATGCCCGATTGAAATTTTCCAAAATTGATTATTTATTAGTGAAATTGAATTTAAAATAAGACTAATGACTATTTTTATAGAATTTTCTGATTCCATTTGCTATTTTTCTTGATTTTCTTACTTATTTTGACTAAAAGAAATTAAAGAAAAATGCTAAAAAATTATTTTTGGTCTAGAAATAGGTTTCTAGGCTTGGCCAAGATTCCTAGTCCTAATTTTGAGATTTTTGAAAGTATAAAAAAAATGAGCTAAAAATCAAGTGTCAACAACTGTCCCTCTTTGAGATTGAGCTTGTTAGAGGTTGATCTTAAAGATAAGATGTCACCTGAATTTTTAGTTGACTCAATGAATATGACAAAATGGAAATTTCAAAACAACTAATTAGGGATCTTGCTTTTGGAATTCGTGATCTAATCCAAAGGTTTTCTTTTCAGAACACATTTTGAAAGGTTCTTAATGATTGAGGGAGAAAAACTTACCGGTTTGTGAGCATCTCTTTGTTGCTTTTCCAAGAGTATGAATTGATGGAGGTGATGCTTATGATGATTATTCTGATTTCATGGTTTAAGGACGAACCCGCGAACCATGAACATCTGAGGCTCCTCACTTGAGGATTTGGAAATTTACCTACTAGTTCCTCACCAGTTGGATAGGACTTTAAAATTTGCCTAGTGGTTCCTCACCAGTAGGACTTTAGAAATTTGCTTAGTGGCTCCTCGCTAGTAGGACTTTGAAAATTGCCTAGTGATTCCTCACTAGTAGGACTTTAAAAATTTGCTTAGTGGTTCCTCACCAGTAGGACTTTGGAAATTGCCTAGTGACTCCTCGTCAGTAGGGTTTTGGAAATTGCCTAGTGGCTCATCGCTAGTAGGACTTTGGAAATTTGCTTAGGGGTTCTCACCTATAGGACTTTGAAAATTTGCCTAAGGGCTCCTCGCTTGTAGGACTTTGGGAATTTGCCTAAAGGCTCATCGCCTATAGGATTTTGGGATTTTGCCTAGGGGCTCATCGCCTATAGGACTTTTGAAATTTACCTAAGGGCTCCTCGCCTGTAGGACTTTGAAAATTGTCTAGGGGCTCCCCGCCTGTAGGACTTTGGAAATTGCCTAGGGGCTCCTCGCCTGTAGGACTTTGGGAATTGCCTAGGAGCTCCTCGCCTGTAGGATTTCGGAAATTTGCATAAGGGTTCCTCGCCGGTAGGACTTTAGGAAGGCTTCTAACAATGAATGCCTTGACCATGAGTTATGTAATTTTATGGTTTCACTAACCTTTGTATGGTTTTTAGTTGATCAAAAACTATTTTGAAAAGTGATTTTGAAATTAATCGAAACTGTTTGAAGTGTGGTTACCACAAACTGTTTGAAAACTTGGTTTTAGGTTGACCAAAAAATTTTGAAACTTGGTATGGAAACATGCATTCTTTGCATTAACGCATTTCAAACAATCAAATTTCTTTTTCAAGGAATTATTTGAACAAAGTGCTTGCAATCTTTCAAGAAATGCTTGAAATGATCATTTGGAAGACCTTCGTTAGAAAGGATTTGTCTCAATTTATGAACTTGGTCTTTTCTTTATTTGATTGAAATGGGAATTGTCTCATATCCCTTAATTTTATAGCTCTTAACCAATCCTCGGGTGTTCAGAAATGTTCGCAATGTATACAATCCAATTGATCCGATAAGGTCTTTCCGAGGACTGTAATATTGGCTTGGTCAATGGCTATTCAAAGGATAAGCATTTTGAGGTCAAGAAAAATGATTTCATCATATCTCGCTTCGGGTCTACAAGTTAAGAACATCTAAGACAAGACAAGATATTATTGCTGTCACGCCCCGAACCCCGCGAGCGCGCCAACATCCCTCCAGGTCGTCAAGTATGCAACATCCTAGGATTTGTCACCGACCCAAACCAAACGCTAACGGATAGCATAAGCGGAAGCAAAACGAACTCTCCATACAACGTGTAATCCAACGGGATAATAGAGAGACAATCGAAACACATCAACGAATACATTTTATAAACATAGCATTAAACACAAATAAGCAATTACAAGCCTTACTAAAGGCCACCATCTAGACACCACTCATAACAAAAAGGATTTGGTGGTGGGTAAGCTTAACTCCTCTACAAAAGGGGTACTTCAAAAAGAGACGAGAAGAATAATCCCATCCTTAGATCATCACGGTACCCTGGTGGCATCTCCGGATCAGTCATGGTCGTGGGTCTGAAATGTTTATAATTCAACAATGAGAATAAATCTCAATAAGCAACTACCTAAGCCTCGCTTAGGCTAACACGTACCTCTAGACAATCTTAAACGTGCAATTCTAGCAAACAAAGTGTCATAGACAATCACAGGCGTCCTTACCTCGCCTGGGCACATGCACACACCCTGCACGTTAGAATATCGCCATAACATGGCAATTTGCTCCTCGAGCACATAATACAACCACATGACGTAAACGTGCATAAAACAGTTATTAATCCAGACATGCTCAACAGCAACACAAGCACATTGCATTCCCCAATGCATAACACACGATTATAAACATCCAGATTATTAACGGCCTCTCGGGCCACCGAACCCCCGCTGGTCTTCTGGCGTAACCAGGCATCGTCCCGCTACTTCGGCGACGGCAACATCTGGAACCCCCGCCCAGACGGCATTCCATAAAGGAGCATCGATCCAACCTCCACCGCGATCGGCAACGTCTAGAACCCCCGCCTAGACGGCATCCAAACCCCCGTTGGGCATCGTCTAGAACCCCCGCCTAGATGGAACGTGTCGTGACCATGCACACACTCAACAACCATTATCAATTCTTATGTTTATGAATTAACCAAATGCCAACTAAGTCTGTACTCATCAATTAAAAAGCCTCGCCTTTTTTTGTAACAAAAACTCTGAAAAGTCCCCGAGAGAGAGAAAAACCGAGTATGCACAGAATCGGGGCCAAAAGGGCAGTTGTGCAATGACCGAAATCCATTTGAAATAAATAGAAAATCAACTCCAAAAATTATGAAATTTGGATATGTTTTACAAAACATCTTGATGAACATTTCTTAAGAAGGACTCGAAACCCAGTTCAAATCATAACTATGTCTTTTTTCCCTTAGAAGTCAGACCAAAAATTTGTTCCTTTGGACAAGTTACTCGTCCCCCAAAACACGTTTCACTCAGGACCCAAATCATCTTAAAAAATTCTGAAATTTTTATATGATATAGACACAGATGTTCTTAAAATTTTCGTGAAGGAAGTTTATTGAAATAAGGTTTGCAAAAATCTATAGAAAATCGGAAATACCAGACAGTCATGTGAACAGTAAATCCGGTAGACCCCAGATGGTCCAAAGATGGACTTACAAATTGCCCTAATTAATCTCCAAAAATTCTAAATTTAAAGTATGTTATACCTCAAGATGTTGGGAACAAATTCTATGAGAGCACTTCCTCAAATTCAGCCCACAATGATCACCAAAAAAAATAACAAAGCACAGAGGTACAATAACAACCAGAAATCTGAGAATCATTAAACTTGCACCATTAAGCAAATCAAGCTTATACAACCACTAAACCAACTATCCACAGCCCTTAATCCATCCCTAGACATGCCATTAGTAACCCACTAGCCTAACCAAGGATTAGGAAGTCACTTACCAAGGGTTTAAGCAAGAAAACCGGTGAACAGGCAAACTGAGCTCCGGTGGTGAACAGGGCTGGACGGGAAGCTCCGGCGACTTTCCGGCGACCAGGCTGGGATGGTTGGAATGAGCACAAGATGGTGGTGGTCGGGGTACCAGGAGTGAGGCCTAAAGAGAGAGAGAAAGAGGGGGAAATGGGTGTTTTCCAGTTGGTTTTTGGGCTGGTTCAGGCTTTTGTGAACAGTGCGCGCTCTGGCGGCCGGACGGGTGGCTAGACGGCGATTCAGTCGGCGAGTCCGATGGCGTCTGAACCGGAGAAGCAAGGCGGAGGTGATGGTGCTTGGAGCTTCGGCTGATTCTAAGGAGGGAGAGAGAGAGAGCTCCGGGAAGGAGAAGAGAGAGAGAGAGAGAGAGAGAGAGAGAGAGAGAGAGCGAATTTCGGGAATGAGAAGAGAGAGAGAGTCAAAGGTCAATTATTATCTATCCACCCCACTCATATAAATCTAGGGTCAAGATCAACTTATCAATCTCATTAAAGATCCAAAGGCCACAAATGAGTCTTCTAAGGCAAGATGGGGAAAATATCAAAGAGCAACTAAGGAATAAGCAAAAAGGAGAGGGGGCATTCTTGTCCAAATTTTCGCTTATGGAGGGAAATGCAATTGTCCAAATTGCCCTTCAATATTTCCAAAGTGCTCAATTAACCCAGGGGCAAAATGGTTTTTTTCCACTCCCGATCCAAATTTCGATTTTTCCGATAATTCCAATCGATCCGATAGTTGGCCACGCTAAATGAGACAACATCCGATAAATTAGTCGTGGAAATCTTGAAAATTCGACATCTCGATTCAGATTCTAATTAATGGCCAAAATCCAACAATCACGACTTTAGTACATCTCAAACTAACGGGCGGCTTTTAGGAGTTACGCGTATCAACACGTGGCCGATGACATTGAGCCACATCCAAGTTTACTTGAGCCATGGCGATCTCGGTTGTCATATAATTGCGAGGGTCAATCACTAGTTTCGAAGGACACGATCTTTCAGATTAGGTTTAGGATCGTTCGAAACTCATATAATGGTTAAGTGGAATCACTTGAGTTCTGATCGTATAAGATTTGCGAATCGTTTCATAGCCATCCTTGGATCGGTCTCTAATGGCATAAAATATTCTCTCGTCAATCCTTATGATCGAAATGCCAATCCATGATCAAGTTCTTAGGTCCACGTACTGAATTCCTAGTTAGCCTTTTTCTAACGGTTAGTATCTCGAAAGTGACCAATTTCCAAGTGAGATTTTACTGAAAGTGCATCGAAGAAATATTCATTTCATAAATCCCGAAAATGGGTCGAATTTCAGAATGTCATAATTGCATACACTCTTTTGAGTGATGACTTATTGTCATAAAGTCATGTTTCTACTCTCAACATCCCAATCTGAAAAGTCTTTGGGGAGAGGTTGTATTGTTGGTATTGGGTAGGCTCAAAAAAGGCTCATTTGATTGAATTCAGGGTTTTTATGAAATTGGTGATCTTCTTGGCATCGCCACCCTTTTTCTTTTGTCCACTAGGGATCTTTCTTTTTATGAACATCAGAGTCCTCTAGACGTTTATCAGGATTTCTTTTTCCTTTTACACATTCTCATTTGTTGTGATCTATGATCTCTTATAATCTTGGCTTTGCTTTGTCACGACCTTTTTTATCATTTTGAACTTTCTTTTCTTTTTCGTTTTTCCTACGCATTTAGCCTTACTTTTACTAGGCACACTGATTTTTTATACCCCTGATTCTTTTTCCTTTGACCTTTTTGAGCTCTAAGGACTCTGTGTCATGCCTTTTGTTTCTTATCTATTCAAAATGGATCATATGCTCATGCTCCAGTGTGAAGAAATGACCACCAATTTAGAGTTCTGAAATGAATATTCATGCTTAATTGGGCTTTGCCAAAAGTAATATGTTTGGGTATAAGAAATGAAATGTTCTTCTTCCTCTTGGGATGTCTTGAACTTCCATATGACTTCATCTAAAGTTATCACAGAAAAATTGATGCAAGAGTATGCAATAGAATCTTTCTTGATCCTATTCTCCATAGCTGTCAACCACAAACCTCCTGGTTTGCCCCAATGTGGGGTGGTTCTTAATAGGGTTGTTTTAGAAAAACTTCATTACTGTTTTGGCTCAAATTTGGTTTGCAAGGGATAAATATGTATTTTGGATAGTGAAATAACTGCCTTTCATCATTTCAATCCATGTAATCATTGCGAACATTCCCTATTTCCTTTGGATGAGTTTTTTTTCTTCACTCACTCCTTCACTTTGACTTTGAGTGTATAGGGGACGTGTTTGGATATAGTTTATCTTTCATTATTTGAAGGTTTTTTCATTTGATTTGATCCAAACTTTTTCTTTGAAATTTTTCAAAGCCTTTTATCAAATTATCTTTTTTTAGGGAATTTTGATACTTAATGCATTCTTAAAGAAAGCATGTTTCAAAACTTTTGATTTGAAACATAGGTATTTTTTTTTCAAAACAATCTGTTTTGTTTTGCTCAGTCTTAGTGTCATTCCATTTGGGGAAGAAGAAGCTCGATTTTCTCTTAGAAAGGCAACTTCTTTAACACATGCACTCACGATTTAGGGATACCTGTCTGATCAACTTACCAAGATCCTTCTTGTTTGCATGTTTTTGCTTTGATTCCACTGGGGATTCCTTTTTTGTTGCTCTCTTTTCTTTGTCTCCCTGGGAATGATAACAAAAAAAGCACATTAGGGAATATCAACGGAAAAAATTGAATTAGAAATGATAATTCCCTCTATCATTTGCCGACTTCGTTGGGGATTCTGAAACCATCGACTGGTTCGTGCTTTCTTCTGCAAAACAGATAAAAATGTTCATAAAATGCGTGGTATGTATGATATGCATGATATACACGTGTTCTAAAGTGACCTAAAGCTCTTCTTGAATGTTCGTCTTCATTTTATGGGTAGAAAATCTTGACAGTACCTGCACTTACAGGATAGGCCAATCCTATTCTAGTCATATCTACAAGAATCAATGCTCCTCCAGGAAAGACTTTCATGACAATGTATGGACCTTTATAATTCGAAGTGAATTTGCCACGAGGATCTGCATTATTGAGGATGACTTTCTTTACTACTAAATCGTCTGTTTTGAAATACCTTGGTTTTACTTTTCGATTAAAGGATTTGGCCACTCTTCTCTGATAGGCTTGCCCATGGCATATAGTTCTTATCTCTTTTCATCGATCATGTTGAGTTGTTCATATCTTTGCTGAATCCACTCAGCTTCTGAAAGCTTCAATTGGGATAGTATCCTTAATTAAGGAATTTCTTATTCAACAAGTAGCACTGCTTCCATTCCATAAATCAAGGAAAACGGGGTTGTTCCAATTAATGTTCAAATTGAAGTTCGGTATGCCATCAGAGCATACGGCAACTTTTTATGCCAATTACGATAATTTTCCATTGTCTTGACCAATATCTTCTTGATATTCTTATTTGCCGCTTCAACTGCTTCATTCATTTGTGGACAATATGTGGATGAATTCATATGTCGGATGTGGAAGTGTTCGAGTAAATCATCCACAATCTTGTTGTTTAGATTTGAGCCGTTGTCCGTAATTATTGTTTTTGGAACTCCATACCTAGCAATGATGTCCCGCCTAATGAATCTTGCAATATTATTGGCAGTAACATTTTATGTAGGAGTTTGCTTTAATCCATTTAGTGAAATAGTCAATAGCAACTAAGATAAACCGGTGCCCATTTGAGGCCTTGGGATTGATTAGACCAATCATATCAATGCCCTACATTGAAAATGGCCATGGCTCAGACATTTGATGTAGCTCATTTGGCGGTGCATTAATTCTATCTCCATAAACTTGACACTGATGACAATATTTTACATGTTGGATGCAATCTGTTTCCATTGTCATCTAATAATATCCCAACCTCATAATCTTTCGGGCTAGAAGATGTCCATTCATATGCAGTCCACATTCAGCCTCATGAATCTCTTTTATGATATGTTCAGCTTCTATAGCATCCACACATCTTAGTAGGGTTGAATCAAATAATTTCTTATAAAGGGTTTGACCACTGAAAAAGAATTTGTTGGTTATCTTTTTTATAAATTTTCTATCACCTAGTTGGCTTTCTTCAGGAAATTTTCCCCGATTAAAGATACATTTTGATGTCATAAAATCATGGTTTGTTGTCAAATTCTGCCTGAATCATCATACAATGAGCTGGTTGTTTGAGAATATTAATCATCAATGGTTTTATATCCATACCATCTTCAACTTGTAGTAAGGATAACAAAGTTACAAGAGCGTCTGCAAAATGATTATGAGCTCTTGGGAGATAATTGAATGTTACTTCTTTGAATTTTTCTATCATCTCTTCTAAGTATATGTGATAAGGAATTAGTTTGGCATCTCGAGTTTGCTATTCACCAGTTGTTTACAATATGATGAGCATAGAATCTCCATATACTTGCAACCTCTTTACTTTCATTAAGAGTGCTAATTCCAAACCGAGGATGCATGCTTCGTATTCAGCGACGTTATTGGTGCATGGAAATGCCAGTTTCGTAGATACCGAATAGTGTTGGCCTTATGGGGGGATCAGTACTGCCCCAGTTCTTAATCCAAATAAGTTGGTTGCACTATCGAAATACACGGTCCATTTATTATCGACCATTGTTAATATATGATCATCAAGTTGTTCTTCATGATTGGCAATATTCTGCGAACTTTCCACTAAGATGTTTGCTATTGCTCATCCTTTGACCGACTTTTGGGATGAACTTCTAAAGTCAAATTCAGATAACAAGACTTGCCACTTTGCTAATTTCCCAACCAAGGAGGATTTCTCAAGAAGGTACTTGATCGGATCATTCTCAGTCACTAGCAAAATTTAATGATAGAGGGTGTATTGCCTTAATCTATGTAACACCCAAATCAATGCAACGCATGTCTTTTCGACTATCGGGTAATTCATTTATGATGTTGTGAATTTCTTGCTCAAGTAATAAATGGCTTGTTCTTTACCATCATTTGGTCTTTTTTGTACAAGCACCGCTCCTAACGACTCATAGTGAATCGTCAAATTGCCCTAATAGGCTACTCACTTCTTTTACCGTAGAAGGAATCTTTAAGTCGTATATTGCCTTGATCTTAGAAAGATCTATTTCGATGCCCCTGCTACTGACCATAAATCCTAGCAGTTTGCTAGATTTTGCCCCAAATACACACATGTTAGGGTTTAGTCTTAACTTATATTTTTGAGTCTTTCAAACAACTTGCGAAGTACTTCAACATTATCTTCTCCTTGTTTGGATTTTGCGATCATGTTATCCATATATACTTCGATTTCTTTATGCATTATGTCATGGAACAAAGTTACCATTGCCCTTTGATATATGGCACCAGCATTTTTCAAACCGAAAAGCATCACCTTGTAACAAAATATGCCCCATGGTGTTATGAAAGATGTCTTCGCCTTATCCTCTTTCTTCATGAGGACTTAATTATATCCTGAGAAACCATCCATGAATGAAAATATTTCGAACCCAGCAGTGCTATCCACTAATACATCGATATGTGGAAGCAGGAAACCATCATTAGGGCTTGCTTTATTTAGGTCGCGATAATCAACGCATGCCCGCACTCGACCATCTTTCTTCATTACGGGTATTACATTGGCAACCCATTCTGGATATGGTACCACTTCAATGAAACCGACTTTGAGCAATTTCATAACTTCTTCTTCTATTTTCTTTGTCAATTCCGGCTTTGTTCGCCTAAGTTTTTCCTTCTTTGACGGAATATTTGGATCGATTGGCAAAGCATGTTCAACTATGCATGGATCAAGACTTGACATGTCAACATAAGACCATGCGAATATATCTTGATATTCTCTGAGCAAATCTATAGTTCTTTCTGCTTCTACTGATAGAAGACTTTCTCCAATCTTAACTTCCTTGAGATTTTCTTTATCGCCCAAATTAACAATGATCGTTCTCTCTAATATGAGTGGCTTTGATTCTTCATGACAAATCCATTCTTTTCTAAGCCATTCCTCATCGTCGTTATCTTTTTCAATATCGCAAGCGATCTACTCAGAAAGATTTGGGCCACGTAAGAACCTATTATGGATATGCGAATGCTCATGCCTAACATGTAACAAACATGATTAGTAATCGCATACGAAGTAAAATAATGCATGTGGTCTTATGAAAAACCTTTTGGAAATTCATTTTGAAATTTCTTTTGAAAAAATACAAAGATAGAGCCAGTCCTCGTATCATCAGACTTTCTTACTCTTAAAATCATTTTCGCGATGAGAAGCAATATAGAAACCCAAAGCCTCAAGCCTCTCGAATGAGGACAATGTTCATCATAGGTTTGGTTTCGTTTCTATATGCAAAATGTTTGACCACTTTAATTGAATTGAAAGACGTGATTACATCTATATCAACAGGAATGTAAATTGCAACTGAACTAAAATTGCAAATGAAATCACAAGAATTTTGAAACTGTAATCAACAAAATACAATGGAAAAGGCTAGTAGCAAAAGTTCAAGAGAATCTTCTTACTCCAGTACGTAGGTATCTTCTACTTCGGTTATGATGACGTTGATGGTATTCTCTTCGAATAAACCAGGCAGAGCAGATTCTTCTTCTACATGTAAGTCTTCTTCTTGAAGTAGCTTGGAAGGTCCAAGAAAAGTTTCTTTGATGTGAATCTGATGATAAGGAAGCTCTTTAGCTTTACCCTTTCATACAGATAGATTAATGATGTGATCACCTCGGCTTCTATAGCCTCTATAGTTCTTTCGACCTTGGCCTTAGCCTCCATGGCAATCTTTAGAATTATCTAGAATATAACCTACTCCATGTTTCATTCTTGTGGCAAGCAGAGTGATAGGTTCCTTGATTCCTTGGGATTTCAATCCAAGATCATTACCGAGAGTAAATCCATACTGGCATAGTACCTTTCCAGACATAATGGTGTTATTGAGAGCTCTGGGGATTTTATGATGCAACCGGCAGGGATTTGCACCATTGAGATCATTTCAAAGGAATGATAGCTTAGTTCTTCTTTCACTTCGAGTTCGACATACGGTATTGCACTCTCTTTGTAAGTGGTGAAATCCATCTCCCCATATACAGTGATAATCTTGCCATTAATGACGAACTTGACCTTCTAATGAAGAATTGAAGAAATAGCACCAACCATATCAATCCAAGGTCTTCCGAGTAACAAGTTGAAAGTCCTCGGAATATCCACTACTTGGAAGTCAATTAGGAAAGGCATAGGGCCTATGTTCACCTCGAACTCGATATCGCCAATAACATCTTTTTTCATTCCATCAAACGAGCGCACAATTACCTTAGAAGGTTTGATGAGCTCTTCACTAATCCCCAAGCAATGCAGTGTGTTTAGTGGACACAAATTAAGTGCGGAACTATTATCAATCAATACACGTGATACCTCTTTACCCCGGCACTTGACGGCGATGTATAGGGCTTTATTATGGGAATGCCCATCGATTGGAAAATCTTCATCGGAGAAGGCGATTTGATCTTTCGAAAGAATAGTGCCAACAAAGTCTTCAAGTTGCACTTCATTAATTGTCTCCGGGACGTGTACTTTGTTGAGAAGCTTCATAAGTACTATTTTGTGGCTTTATGAAGTCTTAAAGAGATCCAATAGAGAAATCTGTGCTGGCATCTTTCTTAACTGTTCAATTACCTCAAATTCATTCGTCTTTTGACATTTTCTTCGGTTACTCCTTTCTTTTCGTGCTCATCTTCTTTTGGGACATAGCATATCCCCGATCGGGTTATGGTATCAACTTCTTTAGAAGAATAATCCCAAGGTACATGCCTAGTATCAAACTTTTCTTTGGGAGGGAGAGTGATAATTACATGCTGTGTTTCTTCTCTCTCAATCTTTAGTTGATCAATGGGAAGTTGGATAGTGATTGATTCGACAGGACCTTCTTCCTCCTTATATTTATCTACCTCATCGAGCTTGATCAGAAATAGTATAATCATGGATACCATGTTTTTATTGGCTTTGTCAACATCCATTCCATTCCAGCCATCAGGCGTGATCATTTCATTCTTGAATGCCCATGGAGGGGATGTATATTTAATACGGTAATTATACCGGCCACTATCTTGACCCAGAAAATCAACAACTTCACCTTGTCTTTGTGCTTTGCGAGCAAATCGCCTATCACCTCAGCGAGTCTTTTTCTTCTTTTTCTCTTCTCGATCTTCATTCTCTTCAAGATTTAGTTGGCTGATCGGGACCTCGTCCATGCCCCTCCATCCATCAGGTACAATGTCTTCATTTTTAAATGCCCATGGTGGTGGAGTATGTTTGACACGATAATTGTATTTACCGCTGCCTTGACCGAGTAAGTCTATGATTTCGCCTTCCTTGGATGATTTTTGGGTGAAACGCCTTTCACTCTATCGGGCTTTTTCTTTATCCTTTTCATCCTCATCTATTTCATCTTGGAACATTTCTTTCTTAGATGGAGCTTTATCCTCATGACCGATTTCGTCATCCATATCACCCTAGCCATAAGGTATAATTACTTCACTTTTGAATGTCCATGGGGGTGGGGTATATTTCACTTGGAAGTTATAACTTCCAGAGTCTTCTCTTAAGTTGTTTATAATCTCGCTTTTTAGGAGCGCTTCTTGATGAAAGCAGATATCTCTTAATCGAGAAGCTTTAATCTTGACTTCATATTCGTCTTCATCGTCAAGCTTGATCATTGTTTCTTCATCTTTGATCATGTTTACTGTATTGTGCTCAGGAAGAGGATTTTGATGTATATTTGGCTCGGGTTCTTGGAAGTTCAATATCTTCTTGTCAATGAGCTGTTGAACCTTATACTTTAGAGTAGGATAAATATCTACATTATGTCCTCTTTCTCTCATGTAATAGGTATGGGTTTTTGATTCATCATACCAAGAAAATCTTGCAGGATTGTCCCTTGGTACCTCTTTGGCCACCAAATGGCTTTCTAGAAGCATCAGTAATAGCTTTGATAGAGGTCGGGCCAACGGTGTGTATTGCCTCACGGGCCTTTTATTTGGCTCGAACTACCTTGGGTTTTTCCAAGTGACATTTGATTATTTTGGAAATGATGCTTGATGAGTATTTGGGCTAGACACCAAGCCACTTCTCGGATAGGTTCTTTATCTTTTCTCTCGGGGTAAGGCCTTCGTGTTGCTATTTCTTGAGCCTTCTCCTCTTTCAATCCCTATTCAATTCTCTCACCTACCTTTACCAACATGATGAATATTTGACAACCTGATACATGAAACTTATCATAATACTCAATTGGCAATGATTTTAGAAAGAGTTCAATGAACTCATCTTCACTTATGGCAGGCTTTACTTGTGAGGCAACAACTTTCTATCTCTGAGTATAGGTTCTAAATCCTTCATTCTTCCGTTTCTCGGTTCTGACGACATCTTCTCTAGTTAGGAGTACTTCAACATTAAACTTGTACTGGCGAAGAAATTCTCTCGCCAAACGGTCCCATTCAGTGAAGTTTTCTATGTCGAGGGCTGTGTACCATGCGAGGGTCGCTCCTCTCAAACTATCTTGAAATGTGCTAATAAGAAGTGGCGTGTTATCTGAATATCTCGCTATCTTACAGAGATAATACTTCAAATGGCTTTTGGGACAATCGATACCATCATATTTGCTCACGAACTCTAGTTCTTTATAATTTTCTGGAACAACCACCTTTGCATACGGCAAGAACTTGTCAAACCTTTGAAGTTCATAACCTTGACTTGCTAAGCACTCTTCAATTTTGTCCAATCTCTTGACCTCTTCTTCATTCTTTGTTTTGGATGTTTTCTTGGTTTGATCATCCTCTTCCAAATTTACTATCTCAGGCGTAGTCTTTGAAGGATTTTCTTGAACCGGCTTTTTGTTTATGACTGGCTCCTTAATTGGTGTTTCAGTAGTGTTTGAAGTTCTCGCATTTGGAGTAATAGGATACTGTCCTCGGGATGTGAGAATAAAAGACTTCATTTCTGCCATCATGATAGCCATTTAGGTCATTTTATTCTCAACTTCAGCTAGTCGAGCACGGGTTTCTTCTTCCGCCATTCTAACTTGTAAGCGTGTTCAAGGTCTTTTGCCTTCCGTTACTAGAAAACCTGCTCCATAAAAAGACCCGATGTTAGCATAATAAAATGATCATGAAACCCTACATTCTTTTTAATTGTATGGTTTCATGAGATTGCCAAGGATAAGAATTTTCATACAAGCCTTAGCCTTGTATAAAATTCTTCATCAATGTCTTTCTCAAACAATCGTACAATTCAAAAAATTGTAATTCATGATGATTCCTTTATGTTTTGAAATCATGTTCTGAAATCATCTGTGCATGTTTAGAAAGTGATCAACCCATTATTGCATATAAAATTTGAAATTATTTAACATCATGATTTTAAACTCAAATGGGAATTTAAATCATCTAATCCTAGGCTTCTTGCTAACTAAGGTAGCTTCCGCCTTTTGGTATTCCTCCCATTCCTTGACTCGAGATTCCCATTCTTCGACATCGATCACGACCTCTTTAGGGACATAGGGTTCCACTCCAAGCATGCTTGGAACAATATATTCTGGGACATATTCATCTATAGGATCCGGTACAACGCTCAATGGGACATGTGGCTCGACATCAATTAGACGCTTATATTCATATCTTCTTCCAAGCTCTTTGGCCACTCGATTATTTGTTCAAGTGAGTTATCCAAAGATAGGATGATCTTGTGAATTTTAGCTTGAAGGCTATTCTTCTCCTCTTCGGGTACAATTCCACTTAGGATGTCAAAGGTGAACTCTTCGAGATTCCATGTCGATAGAACTTGGTGAAGTATCTCGAATTGTCTAATAACCCTTAGAGGGCAATAAGCTACTCCTCCACTCAAACCAAGCAATGGTATCGCATTCCCCTCTCGGCTTGCAATCTTTGCCTTGTCAATCTTTGGCCAATTGATTCGCCATTGGATTTGATCAGGAACTAGGACTCTAATGAAATTGGCCCAATCTAAGAAAGATTGTTTGGGTAATTTGCTTTTGGAGACGAATATATTGTTCAGTTGAATTTATCGCTGAACAAATTTCGTGAATGTTCATGAAACGACACCATGGTCGAATGTGTGAGATGAACCATAATGACAAAAGATCAGTAAAAGCTTGAAAGATACCCCTCCCACGATTTTGGTATGTGTTTAAGGAAATGATAGTTTAGGCAAGAAGCATATCACAAAAGTCCCACTTAAGACATGCTTATCTCGCGATCACAGCGACTAAAGGTCTAATCCTATTTTAGACACGAAGAATAGAATAAAGCAGAAGAAAGCTAGAATGAATATCCGAGCTGAAGTGTTTCTCATTTCCCTAGGAAGTTTTGAAAAGTTGGCTACTAAGAAGGATAATGGATATCTATCCATGTTTGATTTAATTAACTTTTCGATTTTGGAAATTTTAAGGTTAAGGAATTTAGCTAGAAGGCTCATAGGATTAAGTCCAATGGGTGGCTCTACGACCCTAGGCTTAAAATTAATTCCAATGGCAGCTTGATATTCTTCTAATGTTGGTACCAATTCATGTTCTCCAAGTTGGAATGTGGCGGTAGAAACCTCCCAAAAATGTGCCAAAGCTTGGATCAAGCTAACTTGATATTCTACATGCATGAGCTCAAAAAGGTATTCAAGCCTTTCTTGGACATAAGTTCGGCCGTCCTTGGACATGCCTTTCCACCAAGCAACGAGCTCCTTCTAAGGAATGGGAATTACTTGAATATCTAGTTTTTTCATTGAGCCTAATTATACAAAAAGATTTGTTATTAATCACCATGGATTACGAATCAATTTTAATACCTCCATTTCACTCATATGTCCTTTTGAGGTAATACTGAGGTAAAATACACTTGCATGTCTAAAAAGTAATGCAAATGTCACTTTGAGTCCGTTTAGACCTTAAAAGAACATATACTTGAAATCATGAACAAATTAAATGTGTGATGTAAATGCTCATTCTGTCATACTCCATTTAGACCATAAAGTCTTAAGCTATGGTTTACAACTTTGAATACATTGAAATGAACGAATAAGCACTTGAATTACATGGAAAATCCGCCATGGACCTATACATTTCATCTTAAAATAAAAGAATGGACAAATGGAGTATGACACCCTAATCATGCATTCTAATATGAAAGGGCATTTAGACCAAGCATTGAATGTCATTTAGGCATTGTTTTTGAAAATGTGCTAACTAACTTGCATAATTGTAAAAGAATGGAATGGAACGATACTTACTTACCATAACGTTTTTGTTTGGTTTTAGGTATACCAACCATAAAGACAAGCGAATGCAACCAGTGAAGTTTTGACTCCTAAAAGGGTAGGATATGCTAAAGGCTCAAGGTTATCACCTTAATGGACAAGGGATTCCATTCCAATAGGCAATTGGCCTAAAGTAATGGAATATTATTCCACCTCAGTGATCGGTATTGCATTTAAACGATCCTATGAGCAATCGGCTCATAGTTTCGCCTAAACACATACCTCCTAAAGGTTATCCTAAATATAGCTGGGGTTGGGCCACGGGTGGTGTGTGCTAATGGTGTAGTGCTAAAGCATTTTAAAGACATGCATAGCAATTAATGACCAAACAACACTTCTAAAATTCATTCAAACCACATTCAATCCCAACACCATCCTGCAAAACAAAGGTTAGCAAAGACTACACCCCTTATACCACCCGCCTGCAAAACCATTTAACACTATCATTAGCAGAACGTACCTTGGATCCTTGCAAGCACAAAACACAAGCGTATCATTCTGTCTAGGCCTAAGTCCACTTAAAAAAGATAAATCCCCAATGGAGTCACCAAGCCTGTCACGCCGCGCTTTTTTTTTTTTTGGGTTTTCGGGTTTTGCGTGCTAAGGAGATATTTCCGTGTAAGGGTCTCTCCCAAACCATACCTCACGTGACAGTGGATGGTAATTTCCTATTGGTAAGTAGTCGCCACTAGTCATTATTGGTAAGTAGATTAGAAACATAATCGGGGTACGGGAGAAATACCACAATTCTACAAACCAGAAATTCTGAGTACGGGGATTTGGTTATGTTAATGACCCCAAATTGAGATCTCTAACATTCTTTCGATACCTAAGAACGATACGATGTCTAACGTGTCTCGCAAGTTTCCAAGGCTTACCCACTAATTTTATATATTCTAATTGCGGGGAAAATCAATCAAGAATTAAATTCACAATCAATGTCAATCAAACCAAACAATCCTAAATTGTCTCTAAAAATCAAAATTCACCTAAAAACGTCCAAATCCTAATGAAGCCCTAAATGCTTGTTCATTTCATGATTTATGTTTGTTTTTTTAAGGGTTTTATGGTTTTTTAGGGGTTATAACCCATGAATTTGAGATTTTTTAAAAATGCCACTTGGGCACTTCAAAAAATTCAAATTTCACATTTCAAGATTGGCCACATCGCTTTTAAACCATTTTGTGAATTTTTGA
Organism: Syzygium jambos; assembly: GCA_031216235.1. Taxonomy (NCBI): domain Eukaryota; kingdom Viridiplantae; phylum Streptophyta; class Magnoliopsida; order Myrtales; family Myrtaceae; genus Syzygium; species Syzygium jambos. The sequence goes on from CM062226.1 coordinate 21,655,007, forward strand.
AATTTTCGATTTTTTTGATGTTTTTGATTTTTTTCGGAAAATGAATTTTTGAGCATTTCATTAACCGAGAATTGATTTTTATGAATTTCTGAAAATTTTTTTTGAATTTTTGAATTTTCGAATTTTTGAATTTTTTACATTTTTTATTTGTATTTTCTGAATTTTCTGATTTTTTATGAATTTTCTAAATTTTTTTGAATTTTTATGAAATTTTCTAATTTTCCAAAATTTTTATGTTTTCCGAAATTTTTCTGATTTTTTGAATTTTTTGATGATTTTTTTATTTTTTATTGATTTTTATTGATTTTTCAATTTTTTTTGATTTTTTTATTGAATTTTTTTATTTAAATTTTCCCTCCAGGAAAATGAATCAAACCGGGCCTCGCCGGCGCCGGCGCCGGCACCAGTCATCTTCTCTAGTGAGCACGACGTCAGAAACGGTGCCGTTTCATCCCTGATCATTATGGCATTTTGCCGAACAGGTGGTGGGCATGCAGTCTACATTAACGTTCTCGTGGCCGTGACTTTGGATTGGAATCCAACGACCTTCTGGTGAGTTTACAACCATGATTTTGGGTGCTATACTGAGCCTACATTATCCTCCACCAATATCAACTCTCCGATTCGCCATCGGACCATCGCCGGCCGACGAAAAGCCAATCGGAAAAACCTAACTTGCAACTTGTTCTAAACTAACTAGCCGAACCTTCGAATCACAATATAGAACGCCCTAGCTATCTAACTCGATTCTAATCACTAACAAAGCATCAAACAAGGTTGAAGGAAGCTAACTTGACATGTCTACGACCACGGTGATGTTCCGGCGACGCTATACGAGCTCAGGCGAGATAGTTCATGGGATGACTGACTCGGTTTTAATGCGTTTTCAATCATTCAAAGTACAAACAAACGATGAAAATGAAATCAGAATACGTTTTAGGCATCTTGTAGGATAAAATCAAGAAGAAAAATGCACGAATCAGGCCAAAAATGTATTCTGGAATTTTGCAAAAACCGAGGCAATGAACGATTTTTACCTGTTCCGTTCGGCGTTCAAATGACTTTTCCGAGATGTGCAGCACCTCTAGATCGGATCCTCGACACTCCGGCTTCAAATAGGTGGTCGTGGAACCTCCGGGGGTGATCTGGACATGCCGGCCGAGGTTAGTTTCCAGGCGCCGGTGACCCGCTTTGAGCCGATCATCACAGGTGAGGATACTCACCTCTAGAGACTGATTCACCGGTGATTTTCCATCCGAAAAGACGCCAATCACTCGGTCTCAAGGAGTATCAATTCTACCCTCTCTTGTTTTCTCTCTATCGTCTCTGTTTTTCTCTCTTCCCTCTTTCTGGAATTTTGTCGAACACCTTTCATGCCCAATGATTAGTTTTTTTTTCTTGTTTTTATTGATCAATTTCCCGCCCAAAGTTTGTTATTTACCAACCTTGAATCGGACGGGATGATTCCCCAGCTCTAGCCGGAGATTTTCCAGTTGGCTGATTTGATTTTCACGTGCTAAATTGTCCAAAGTAAGTCGGCAAAGTTGCGGGTTTGAACTGTCTTTTTTTCTGGGTTCATTGCGTCTTGTGCAAGTCGGGCAAAGAAGACGAGTAGCTGAGTCGGGTCGGGTTGACCCGATCGACCCGGAAAGCTTGGTTTTGACTAAATTTGCAAATTAAGCTTGATTTTGACCCAATTTTCAAAATTAAACCCCAAAATTGAATTCCTCATCACATTTTGAACCCAACTATGTGATTTTCCCCAATTTTTGTCATAATCATGTCCGAGATTTTCAAACTTTTGTATTCGAGTTATTAGGGTTCTGTTCAATTCGATGTCTTAATGACCTGATTAGCCAAAATTGGTGCAAAAATTGAATTACCCACATATGATTAACCCTAGAAATGATGGTCTCATGGTTTGACAATTTCGAATTGGACACGATTCCCAATTTGAGCTCAAAATTCCGAATTTTCAATTGAATTTTGGGGATTTTTTTTATTTTTCTAACAAATTGTGCATTTGGATGGACCATTATGTAATTCAAGGTCCCAGAATCATTTGTTGTGAAGACATCATGACTTAAAAATGACTAGAAAAGATTTAATTGCATTTTTGGTTCAATTCGGATTTGATTTTGCCCAATTTTGGGAAAAACACATGCCCGATTGAAATTTACCAAATTTGATTATTTATTAGTGAAATTGAATTTAAAGGAAGACTAATGACTATTTTTATGGAATTTTCTAATTCCATTTGCTATTTTTCTTGATTTTCTTACTTATTTTGAATAAAAGAAATTAAAGAAAAATGCAGAAAAATGATAAAAAAATTATTTTTGGTCTAGAAATAGGTTTCTAGGCTTGGCCAAGATTCCTAGTCCTAATTTTGAGATTTTTGAAAGTATAAAAAAAATGAGTTAAAAAGCAAGTGTCAACAGTGAGCGGTTCCAAGGTCCTTCTAAATTCCTCCTGAAACCTGGAACCTGTTTGTCAAATCGATTGCTTAATTTTTGAAACCTAGAACCTACCATATATACCTAGAAAAGAACCTACCCTGTCACAGGTTACAGGATTTACCCAGGTTCCACTTATATTCTTAATTGAAAAATTGTAGTAAATCATCACTCCTAATAACCACCATTTGCTAAAATCTACTGGCCACAACTCATATCTAGATACTCAAAAAATATGAAACATTAACAAAGTAAAAGTCTCAGTCATAGATATCGCCGGAAATAAAAGCTCAGACTAGTGGTTCTAGATTACGCACGCCAAAGAATACCATAATATCTCATGAAGACATTGAACAAGAAAAACACAAAGACTTATTCCAGATTCTAAGATTTAGGTTCTACCTGGAACCTACCTATGGGAATCAGTTCCCTAATTTTTTAAACTTGAAACCTACCCTGCATACCATGAAACATGGAATTCGACCGGTTCCCACCGGTCCGGTTCTCGATTCTACTTTAGAACCATGTTTACCCCTAAAAAGAAGCAGCCCTTTTTTTGTAAAAGTGAAAAATATATTGAAAGTATCAATTACTATGTAACGAACAATTATTGAAAAAGAAAGCATGATGTAGTCTCCGGAGTCAAAGGGGCAACTAAAACCTAAGAAATAAAAGCAGTGACGACCACCAAACATTTGAATGTCTACTTTTCCTTCGGTAAGAGCAATGTTTACTTGTAGTGTTTTACAGCTCGTCTGGAGCCATGCCTTCCTAGAATAGTCATACTGTATTATCCTTCCTTTTCTATCAAATTCAAGAAATATTACTTGATGGGTTTGAGAAACACAATATATCCAAATTCAAAGTTCTTTTTTCTTTTTTGCTGTTTTATTTGGTTAGACATGTCCACACTCAAGTGCAAGCTCTGTTCTTCCCCTTACCAAGACTTTCTCAGAAATTTCAATCAATCTTCCCTGTCCCCTCCATCCAACCACTTCGAAACACAGCTTCTCTCTCATGTTTGGACCTAGATCTCTCAGGTAACCCTGTGGGCCGAAAATCCAATAAATAAAAGAAAAAGAAAGAGAAAAATTAAGAAAACTAAAAAAATTAAAAAATCGTCCACACAAGCGTATGTCATGCCACATAGGATAGTATATATATATATATATATATATATATATATATATATTCGAGTAGATCACGAATAGTAATTCGTTTTCACAAGTGTGCTCGTTTGTAATGTACGGCTCATCATGTCCAATTGATATATATGTTATGCCACATGTTATGCCATTGTCATAAAATGCGACAAGTTTATCATAATTCTTTTTTTCTTGTTGGGTACTTGAATACCTTAGAAGTACTCAAACAATCTCATCAAATTATGACAGTTTCATCGTGACAACGCCATAACCAATAGATTATTGGCCAAAAAGCAATAAAAATCCTTACATTCTTCTCCTCTTTTCAATTTTATCACCACCTTTTTATATTATCAAGATAATTCCCCATGCCCTTTTGAAATCATATCGAATCTATCTAAAAAGTAGGCTCCCTCAAACAATTTTCCTTTTAATTATTTTTTTAGCCCTCTTCAGCCTTAAATATTAGTAGGACTTGAATTAAGACTATTTCTGTAGAACCACCTAATTTTTCATTTTTTTCTTCATACAAAATATTTCAAAATATCTTTAATAATTAAATAATGGCCAATGTGAAGCAAGATAAATATTATCCCTAGGCATCCGTTAAATTATTCTCCCTTAAACATTCTCCTTTGGGTAATAAAACCATGTAAATCTTTTGGGTAGTCTTCCTTTTGGCATAATTTCGGCAACAAGGAATAAAGAATATTTTTCTTAGAACAGTCTCATTGCCACTCTTTTCTCTCCAAATGGTGTTAAAAGATTTGCCACAGAGTTTATGCAAATTGGAAAGATTGGGAATTATCATTGGGAAAACTACCAAAAAAGTCTTAAACCTATTTGCAATAGTGCCAATTCAAACCTAAACATTTCTTTTTGCCAATTGAGTTCTAAACCTTCTATATTTGTGCCAATTCAATCCATCCGACTAATATTGGCCGTCGGCACTTACGTGTACGCTGTCCTACACGGCACAGTTGGTGCTGAAGTGAAGAATTTTAATAATATTTTAATACTTTTTTCAATTATTTTAAATTTTTATTCTTTTCTTTTCTTTCTCTTTCTTTTTTTTTTCCTTTCCTTCTTCCTCTGGCTAGTGAGGTTGCTCTCGTTGGCCACTAACGAAGCTCGACCACGCCATGGCTGGGTGAGTTCGAGTCTCGCCATGGCTGGGCAAGGTTCAACCTTGCCGTCACTGGGCGAGGGCAAGGTCTAAACCTCGCCAATGGCCAGCAAAAGGAAAGAAAAAGAAAAGAAACGAAAAAATTAATAAATATCAGAAAATAGTAAAATAATATTAAAAATTATCCACGTTGGCGCCCATCGCGCCATGTAAGATGAACAGCGTCCACGTCAACGTCGGCCAACCAAAATTGGCGAGATAGACTAAATCAGCACAAATACAAAAGATTTCAAACTCAATTTGTTTTAAGATTGAATTGGTACAATTACAATAAGTTTAGGACTTTTTTGGTAATTTTCCCAATTGTCATTTGGCCAATAGTATAACCTTTGTAGCAAGAGGCCTATAAGAGATACTACAAGAATGTGGGAAATGACTACATGGACTCGATAAGTATCAGTCGGGTCAATTACATTTTTAGAATATTGTTGGTTTCACGTGGGATTCACATAATCAATAGCTAAGTTCACTTACTCTATCAGGGATAGAATTTTATTTCCTCTTTGTTCCTTTCTCGATTGGTATGCCTAGACTGTTGCTATGAATTAGAAACCATTGAATCTAGCTAAGGCAAGATGTAATTCGCCTTAAATAGTTATATTATTTGGAACTCTCAATTACATTTCATGCTTTATCACCTTAAAATGAACTCATATTACCTACTTACCACGTTGACATCGTGCCCTAGAAAGTAATGTTATTAATTCTAAGCTTAATTTACAAATTACCAATTACTATGATAACTGTAAGCAGACATTTAAAAGTTGATCAGACTTAATGCCAAAAATCTTCTTTTAAAGTTGATCTTTCCGTAAGCAGACATTTTTTTTTGCACAATTAATTTTGTATACTTGCTATTATTCTGGCTTTGTTAAGAAGAGAGACCAGTAAAACAGATGAAGAAAATAAAAAAGAAATAAGCAACGACCAGAAAAATTGAAGAAAGGTCCAACAAAGTAAGCCAATTAATTGACTGGAGAAAACATTGGTAGGACAGTAATGACTCACTCTGAACTTCCACAGGAAGTTCTCAGACTTGAGAAACAAGTCCAGCGGATAAAATAAGCAGATAAAAGGAATATGGAAAGATATGGAATTCGCAGAAAAGCCAGACAACATAACTTGGCAAGTAAGGTTGAGAAGAGTGCATCAGACGAACACGGGCAGGACTCCAACTCAAAGCAAGTGCAGTATAAATTCATCTCCTCACACAGGTTGAAAATCAAAGATATCCTCCGGGATTCGGAGCTGAAGCCCGTGACTGGAGGACTCGTCAATCATTACTTGAAGCTGAAAGTACGAGCTACATGTGGGTACCCAGATCCCTCCTGGTTCCTGATCGAAACATACAGACAAGAGCCATGCACGAATATCACCTAAATGTCAATAGTCTTAAGTACAGTTCAGGAGGCCAGGCACAAATGTTTATCTCGTTCACTTGATATCTCTACTCTACTTGGCTTTGCAGAATAATGTATAACTACCAATTTCACTCGTCAAAGTGTTTTTGCTGAGTATATATGAGTATACTTGATGCACGCCAGTTGGCATCTATTGATTAAGATACTGCTATGTATATCTCAGTTCTATTAGGATGTGTTGCTGCCTTTTGCTACTTTTTACATATTATCCAATTCATGTCCTATTCTTTTTTCAAATGCGTGCAGAGATATTGTTCTTGGCCTTTTGGAGGTGTGCAAGATGAGAAGGCTGATAATTCGGACATTCCTAGTAGATTCAGCTACCTCATCTGAAGGCAGGTTAAGAAGGCGATCCACATTTCTTATGAAATCAACTCAATCCAAGTGACCGAACACACTTGTGAAGCCGTAATAAACTTAAGTTCCTACGTGCTTATTGTGGATTCACAATAAGCTTTGTGTATATGAAGTAAAATCTTCTTTCTCACTGAGAAGTCTTTTCATGTTATTTTACTTTTTTATTTCATATCAATATGAAAACATCGATTGCTCGAAGATTGTTTGACCCAAATTACAGTACTTCTCCAACTCAGTTAAAATGGATACATTCCGGTATTCTCAGCAGTTTGATGATTTGCCTACAGTACGTCTTATTTCCTACAATGAGCTTATGACCCCACACAAGCATCTCAAAGTTCTCAACATCGGTAAATGAAGGCCCCGGTGCAAAGGAAGTACTGGAGAAAATAATTTAGATTCAATAGTTTAGTTTTAAGATCACGGCGTTCCAAGGCCCCGGTCATTAAACAGTTATATCTGTTCTTTGATTGATAGTCTTTTCTGTTTCTGTCTTTTTTTATCCCTCTGTAATTCTCCACCACAGAATCTGCCAGGTTAACTTTCTAGTACAATCAGGAGAGAACAAACGGGAATTGTAATCTTAGTTGTGGTACATCTGCTGTTCACAACATGATTGGAGGTCCACTGAGTTTCTGTATTACGTGAAAAATGCTGGATGGTAAAACTGCAAGCGTTGTTTCATGTTAATAAGTCAAATCCAAAAGCTTAACCTTATAAGTGGAGGGAGACAACATGAAAATAAAAAGCATATAAGAGTCGTTGTCAAGCGATGTGGGACAACACTTCAACGCTTAAATTTGTATCAAGCACGAGGGCTTATGCTCAAATCTCACTTGGTCCGTGAGGTCAGAGGAATGTTTTCAGAGCCCGGCGGCTTATGCATCTAAAGGCGGAGTTGCAAGTCATCTTAAAAAAATCCTGCCGTTTAGTTTAATCTGAACTTTAATCTTTCAGCATCTTATAACAGGGAAACTGTAATGAAATGCACAAAAAAAGAAAAGAAGCTTTCATTTCCTTTTGCTGTCGAAGATAAACGAGTTCTGGGAGTGATCCGCTTGTCTAGGTTCGCAGCACAAACATTAGGGGAAAAGTGCCAGTTATCAATATCCTATGACCCATGGCGTCGAAATATCAATCATAGTTTAGTGCAATCTAAATTGAGAGGAGATGAAGCTAATCATCATGCAGCTCAGTATAAACCAAGGGAAGTTCTTTTTCTCTTTAACTAAACAAAGCACTAACGAAAATCCCAACTGTACGTAATTTATTGGTATATGGCACATTAAGAGACCGCGCAGTGTGAACCATTGTTATTGAAATGAAAATGCACACGTGCCTGGACAGCCCTTATGTTAACCGACTTCTAGCAGGTTGATTCTAACTCAAATTCTCACTGTCATTAATGAAATGAAAAGAAAAGTCTTCTATTGTGATCAAAAGTAAGAAGGACACATCACAGGAGCAAATTCCAGAAATTTCCTGGATGTCGTCATTGTCATATTTGGAAGCAAAACATACTTTTATTTAGTCAACAGTGTGCCTTTCAGAATGAATAGAATCTTAAATTAGTTTAATGGGGTCCATCAGGACAAGGAAAAGCAGCCAAAGAAACCACCCCTATCAGCTATCGATCATGCTCAAGATTTTTCCAATCCCACCAACAAAAAGTTCGATAGCTTCCCAGAGAAGCGAAGACTTCAATGAAGACCCTCCCAAACGGTATTGTGTTGATGCATGCTTCTCTGCTTCCTCAAACTGAAGTGAGCTCATTACTTCTACTTGTGTCTTGAGTGAAGAATAGAACGGAGAGAGATGGGAGCTGTGATAAACCCGTAGGATTTGCCGGTTGGATCCAGATTCCGTCCAACTAGCAAGGAATTCGTGAATCATTCATTACTTGAAAAGGCGAGTCCTAAGATACGTAGACCATCCCTGCATAATTCCCGATGTCGACATCTACGGGTGCGATCCTTTGGAATTACCGGAGAAGTTTCATGGTAAGAACAGATACAACCATCACTTTGCTTGCTCCTTTGATACAATTTCTCTGCAGCCATGATTGTCGGAAACTTACTGCCTTACGTTTATGGATTTGTGGAGCATAAAATTTATCATCAATCAGGGAAAAGTCTGAGGGAATGCGCTGATGAGATGTGAATTTGGTAGTTTCTGGTGGTGCAGTGTCACTATTGACACCTTAAAATAATTAGAGATATCGACGCTTATGATAGATGAATAAAACGACAAAGGATGACGTGACCTGTACTAAATGGCAGCTGGTAGGTACGGGCAGTCATAGGCGGGAAATTTGAAATTCAGATGGATGGGATAAAAATGCTTAAGGGATTTTCATCGAAGATGTTGACAAGGAAGAGAACAAATGTCAAGCTAGGAAAGATTCGATGAAAGCCTTTGCTCTAGGAAAGACAGATGTCAAAGTACCTAAGATGCTTTTCATCGATGATATCGATAAAAAGGATGATATATGTCAAGTCAGAAAAGATCGACGAAGGTCCCTATTTCTGGAGAGACAGGTGTCAGACGGAGAAAAAGATTCGATGACGGTTATCGTCCTGGGAGACATATATCAGACAGAAAAAAGGCTCGATGACGGTTATCGTCCCAAGAAACAGATGTCAGACGGAGAAAAGGCTCGATGACGGTTATTGTCCCGAGAGACAGATGTCAGACGGAAAAAAGGGTCGATGACGACTATCGTTCCGAGAGACAGATGTCAAACGGAGAAAAGGCTCGATGATGATTATCGTCTCGAGAAGACAAATGTCAGACGGAGAAAAGTTCGATGTTGGTTACCATTCCAAAGGACAGGTGTCAAACAGAGAACAGGCTCGATGACGGTTATCATCCCAAGAGACAGATGTCGGACGGAGAGGACGCTCGATAACAGTTATCCTTCCTAGAGACAGGTGTCAAACAGGGAAAAGTTCGATGACGGTTATCGCCCTAGAGAACCAATGGGCTCGATAACGGTTATCATTTCAGAGACTAAAAGGGCTCAAGAGCGGTTATCACTTTATACAAACGATAAGATCGATAACAGTTGATAAACATGTGTCATTAAATGGAAAGTGAGGATGAAATCGACGATGGATATCGGATGCAACACCAAGAATGATTACCAAGTCTGTGCTATAAATAGTGTCTAATTATCAACAAAAGGACCCCCCGCACACATGAACAAAACAGATGTTGTCTTTTATCTTTATTTTCAAAGCTTTGTACTTTCACTTTCCATAGCTGTAGTCTTTACTCTCAGGTTTCGTACTTTCAGTTTCCTTAACTGTAGTTGTTTAGGCCTTTGTAAACTTTGGACGCCACCAGCAATTGAACGATTTCGTATGAATATTCTGTAAAAATCAAGTTCTTTGTTCACGCCTGGATTGCTCATGTCCGGAATTGGATCTAGAACTCAGTCTCCTTTCATTAAGAGCCAAAGAACGACTTTCGGTGAATTATATTTCGTCGTAAGGACATTTCCGACGAAACATAGTTTTGGCACACCCGGTGGGACCCTTTGATCAATTAGAGGAGTAATAATGACACGAACGAGAAATCAAAGCCAATTAGATGAGAATAACAATGTTCCAGGAAGCAGTGCACCCCCGAACCCTGCTGTAGAACTAGCAACACACACAAAATCGTCAAACGGGCGAACAATTACAAAGCAAGTTTAGGTGGGGGAGATGGATGTTTCCAGACACCTTACTGAAGAACAAAGAAGGCAGTTGAAACCAAATCCAGTTACACTTGCTAATATAAGAAGAATTATAGAAGAACAACATAATGATTTGTCTAATCTAGTCACTAGATACGTAGCTGACACTGTTAGGCCATTGTTTATCAACACAGTTCAGGAGATCACTGGAAGGCCGAATTCATCGATGTATTCTTCTCAACCACAAATTATCCCCGTCGTACCTCCAGGTGTAGTAGGAGGTCTTGGACAGCTCATAGTTACAAACTCTGCCAGTGCAGCAGCAGGACAGTTTATGCCTCTTGCACCAGTAAGAATTCTTTAGAGAGGAGAAAATGCGTTGGCAAGTCAAACACATGGTCAGTTGTCGACAAATGAAGGTAATACGATTAATCAGGCATATCGGAATGAGAATATCAATACGGGTAAACTACCAGCCAATGGAGTAAATTTATCTGGTCCAGTTCAAACAAATGCGATTACCGCAAATATGGTTCCTCAGCATACTGCTCCACACCAATTACACGACAACCTGTTGTCTAGTGGTTTTGCAGCTCAACCAAACATTTCTCAAATGTTGTTCAAGCCAAATGTAAATACGGATAGTTCGGGGAGGAATGTAACACCACCACAGCCAATACCGCCACAATATCCACAACCACCACCACAGCCATTGCCATAATATCCACAACCACCGTTGTAGAACACAATTCCACAATATCCACAACCACCATTGCAAAACACAATTCCACAATATCCACAACCACCATTATAAAATCTAGCTCGACAGCATCCACAGTCAGCAGCATAGTATCCATTACTACAACTAATCCCACAAGCACCAATACCCCAATATCATATGCATCAGCCACTGCAATAAAACGCACCACCAGTTGTGATCCCAACAGGACAAAATCAATACACAGTTGATCCAATGCTACCACAATATTGCGGTGAACCAGGAGTTTTTAGGCAAGTATACAGGAAGCCATACCCAGAATGGATGGATGCAGTTCCGTACCAAAGGGGGATCAAAATGCTAGAATTTAGTCTGATTACTGGCAAAGATGATCAGTCAACACAGGAGCATATCAATCGATTCACTGCTTTATGTGGAGATGCTACATACGGAGATCGTTGGAAGTTGCATTTATTTCCATTATCATTGTCCAAAATCGCTTTTACCTGGTACATATCTCTACCTCCTCATTCTATAGTCTCTTGGATTCAAATGGAAATGATGTTTCATAGTCAATTTCAAAGGGCAGTGCCAGACATGTCCGTGGCAGATTTATCAAAAATAAGACAGTAGAACAATGAATCAGTTGATCAGTTCATGTTCCAATTCAGAAAGGCAAAAAATAGATGTCTTGCACCATTACCTGAGAGAACGTTTGCTGAATTTTCCTTTAACGGTTTAAAGTTTGCCATTAGGGAAAGAATGGTAGGACAAGCCTATTATAATTTGTTTTCATTAACTACCATTGCTGTGAAGCATGAAAACTTTAAGGATCGAAAACATACTAGACATGAGGTGAACCTTGCCGATGAAACACTGGTCGATGAAAATGAATCAGAGTATGCTGAAGTGGTAGTTGCCAAGATGATAATAGAAAAGCCGTACACTTGCCATGCTTTGAAACCAGCTAAAACGAAAGAACAGGAAACTGTCATGGTCAAATCAAATGACGTCCGGTATTATTCCTTCGACATAAATAAGGTTGATGAAATATTTGATTTTCTTTTGGCTGATGGGCAAATCAAGCTTACTGAGGGCCAAGTTATACCAAGCCCTGAGGATGTGAGAGAAAAGAAATAGTGAAAGTGGCATTATTCATGGAGTCATAATATAGTTGATTGTATTATGTTAAGAAAGAACATTCAAGAAGCGATCCGACAAGGAAAAATCAAATTCGCGGATGACAAAGAAAAGGCTCCTATGGAGGTGGATGTTGATCCATTTCCATTGATGACGGGAATTGTGTCATTAAAACCTAAAGGTAAAATGATGCAGCTAAACCTATGTGCTCGATATAAAGAAGAAATTAATTATGATCAAATAAGAGAACATCTTTCGTCGCAGGATGTTTCGCAAGAGAAGACTTTTTGGGACAAATTTGGATACCAAAATTATAACAAAAGGAATGAATATCAAAGTCGATCCCGAAATGTTCAAGATAGGAATAAACGCTCGAATCGAGAGTGAAATGCTCAGGTTGGCGATAATTCGAGGCAATACCCAACAAAATGAAAGTCTTTCAAGCAACGCTATGAAGAAGGCGACCCTAGAATTAGAACATTAAGAGAGCCTAGTGGTAAATTCGATTGTTATGTTGACTATGGTGCACCTCCTAGATATTCAGAGGAAGTGGTTGCAACTGGATGGCGCAAGGAATTCGATGACCCACCTAAAAGAGAGACCAAGCCGACTTTGACACCTCACCAAACTAGGACTTTGAAAATACCAAACGATCCACCAAAAGATGAGTGGTTTGAATTAGGAGAAGTTCAGGGTCTAGGGGGTAATGTAATAAGGACTCAAAAAAGGAAGTTACAAAGAAAGAAGAAGATGCATGAACTGCAAAGACAGGTTAATCAGATTCATATTACTCAGATTCCATCAATAATTTATAAACCTAAGAAATTCCGAGCTAGGAATTTAGTATGGAGAAGGAATCCTGGAGATTCTAGTCAGGATAAGCACAATAATGATCCCAAAAAGGCTAAGACTAATGACAAAATGGTACTTAGACCTACCATATTATCAAGATCTGTTACGCCTTTGAGTTTATGCATGGTTCAAGCTAGACTTCCATTGCAATATAGAGTAACATCTGTAGACTCAACAACCAATAGAGGTTTAATTATCAATGAGGAAGATAAAGCAGAATTTCAATTTGAAAATGAAGAAGAATTAATGGAGTTTGAGAAACCGTCTTACGAACGATCTAAACATCTGAGGGCACTTAATATAAACGCCAGGATAGATGGCCGTCCGGTTTCCAAGGTTCTAGTCGACGGAGGACCTACTTTAAATCTAGTTCCATATAGGTTCTTCAAAAAGATAGGAAAAAGAGATGAAGAAATTATTCCATCAAATATACAATTGTCGAATTTTACAGAAGAAGTAACAAAAGTCAAAGGAGTATTTGTGGCTGACCTAATTGTAGGATCTAAAACTTCTAGAATAGCTTTCTGTGTTGTCGAGGCAAATGGTTCATATAACGTGTTGTTAGGAAGAGATTGGATCCATGGAAATTAGTGTGTACCATCGACCCTTCATTAGATGTTAACTTTCTGGAACGGAGCAAAGTTGAATATGTTAAAGCTAATAGTAAGGCTCATGTGTCATGGATACATACTTTAAGGACTGATCGAGAGCTAAAGAAGTTGCCAGATGACCGTTCATGCGTTATCGAATCACCTAGAATTGATTCAAGGGATGTTGCATTCTACCAATTTGACAAGGAAAATGTCCATTGGATTCCCAAAACGGACCTGGTGGGGTGTTTGGACAAGGTTGTTCATGGAGAACCTTACATTATTAGGCGACCTCAATAAGAGGTATACGGCCTATAAGGCCGAAGTAAGTAGTCAAGATCTTGATGACTGCATTATGGAATTTGAAGAATCTCCCCTCATAGAGGACAATAAACTTATCGAAGCTTAAGACCCGCTAATAGAAGTTGACATTAGAGATGCCCAACACTATCGACCAATTTTCATCAGTGCATTGTTAAATGAGGATACAAAATCTCAATTGATTGAGCTGTTACAAAAGCGTAGAGATTGCTTTGCATGGGATTATCACGAAATGCCAGGATTAGGACAAAATGTGGTTGAGCATAGATTACCAATTAAGAAAGGTTTCCGACCACACAAATAACCACCAAGGAGGTTTGCACCAGAAATTGTGTAAAAGGTCAAAGAGGAAGTTGAACACCTGTTGGCAGCAGGCTTTATTAGAACTGCAAGATATGTCGAGTGGTTATCAAATGTCGTGCCAGTTAAAAAGAAGAATGGGAAGATAAGGGTGTGTATAGATTTTCGAGATCTCAATGCAGCAACCCCAAAAGATGAGTACCAAATGCCAATGGCAGATATGTTAATTGACTCAGCATCTGGCAATGAGATTATGTCATTAATGGATGGTCATTCGGGTTATAATCAGTTATTCATATCAGAAGAAGATATACATAAAACAGCATTTCGATGTCCAGGAGCTATTGGGACATTCGAATGGCTGGTGAGGCCATTTGGATTAAAGAATGTCGGAGCAACTTATCATAGGGCTATGAACTTTTTCTTCCACGATATGATTGGGGATTTCATGGAAGTTACATCGACGACATCATCATCAAATCAGACCAGGTAAGTCATCTAACTTATCTTCAGCATGCTTTTGTAAGGATGCAAAAATTTAAATTGAAAATGAATCCTTTTAAATGTGCTTTCGGGGATAAAAGCTGGCAACTTTTTAGGGTTTATGGTTAATCATAGAGGAATCGAAATAGATAAGAATAAAACTAAAGCTATTCTAGAATTGCCGCCACCCGTTAGTAAGAAACAATTGCAGATGATCATAGGGAAGATAAATTTCTTGCGTCGATTTATTGCTAATCTGTCAGGAAAGATGGAAATATTTTCTCCATTACTTAAACTTAAGAATCAAGATCAATTCGTTTGGGGGAAAGAGCATCATCATGCTTTTGAGCAGATTAAAAAATATTTGATCAGTCCACCAGTTTTGATGCCACCTAAGCCAGGTAGACCATTGAAGCTTTACTTGTCGGTAACAAACAATACCATTGGAAGCATGTTGGCATAGGAAAATGACAATAGAAAAGAGCAAGCAATATATTATCTCAGCTGGATGTTGAATGATGCAGAAAAAAGATATACTGCGGTAGAGAAATTATGCTTGTCATTGTACTTTGCTTGTACAAAATTACGTCATTAAATGTTGCCGACAACAATTAAAGTAATTTGTAAGATAGATATTATTAAATATATGTTAACTCGCCCAATTATCAGAGGAAGAATTGCCAAGTGGGCTTTCGCTTTGTCCGAAATACATTTGATATACGTGCCACTTAAAGCAGTTAAAGGTCAGGCGATTGCCGACTTTATTGCAGAATATCCATATGTACATCTGGAAGAGGAGAATGTCGAGGCATCGATACAGGTGGTACCTTGGACATTGTATTTTGATGGATCAAGTATGACAACAACATCTAGTGTTGGGGTACTGATCGTGTCCCCTCAGGGACATCGAACAAAACTTATGTGTCGACTTCATTTTGATTGCTCCAATAATCAAGCAGAATATGAAGTGTTAATTGTTGGCCTTAATATATTGGCTGACATGAACGTTAAGTTTGTGAGAATAAAAAGGAATTCCTAATTAGTGATCAATCAGTTATCGGGAAATTATCAATGCTTCGATGACAATATTGTTTGATACTTCGATATGGCAAATTTTTTATTAAACGAGTTCTTTGATTATGAACTAGAGCATATAAAAAGAAATGATAATGCGAAAGCCAATGAGTTCGCTCAAATGGCATCTGGGTATAAGATATCAAAAGAATTAGCAAAACTTATTGTTACACAAATAAAGACTTTGCCATCAATAGAAAATCAAATTATGATGATACAGTCCAATAGGGAGCATATCGATGTCGATGAAGAAGACCGGAGAAAACCTATCATTCAATATCTAGAGAACCCAATTTCTAATGATAAATCCTTTAAAAAACAAGTATTGAAGTACCTGCTGTTAGATGGAGAATTATATCGAAAAACAATTGATGATGTTTTGCTTAAATGTTTAAGTAAAAGAGACTCATTTATAGCAATGGCAAAGGTGCATGAAGGAATATGCGGTGCGCATCAAGCGGGTATAAATATGAAATGGTTATTAAGGCGCCATGGTTTCTTTTGGCCAGCAATGACTCAAGATTGTATTGATTATGCTAAAGGATGTGAGGCATGCCAAAAACATGGACCGCTGCAACATGTCCCTGTGGCAATTATGCAACCCATTATCAAACCATGGCCATTTCGAGGATGGGCAATGAACATAATTGGAAAATAATATCCTCCCTCATCTAAAAAACATAGTTTCATATTGGTTGCTACGGATTATTTCACCAAGTGGGTCGAAGCCACCTCGTATAGAGAAAGTAGTAAAGGAGTTTATAGAGGAAAGAATTATTCATCGATATGGAATGCCCGAGACAATAACGGCAGATCAGGATAATGTATTTACTGGTCAAGAAATGTTAGGGTTTACTAAATCCAGGGGGATCAAAATGCTTTATTCAACTCCTTATTACGCTCAGGCAAATGGGCAAGCAGCGGCATCTAATAAGGTTATTATTAACCTTATTAAAAGGCATTTGGAAGAAAACCCTAGAGAATGGGATTCACTCTTGTCGACGGTATTATAGGCCTATAGGACATCAAGGAGATCAAGTACGGGAGTTAGTCTATACTTGTTAACTTATGGCCAGGAAGCTGTGCTACCTGTAGAAATTACAGTACAATCATTAAGGGTAAAATTATAAGGGGACATGTCCAAAGAAGAATATGACGAATTGATGTATGGAAACATCGATGAATTGGGAGAAAATAGGGTTATAGCTTTAGGGAAATTAATTGTCCAGAAGAATAGGGTTGCTAAAGCATATAACAAACACGTAAAGGAAAAACGCTTCGATGTTGGTGATTTAGTTTGGAAAACTGTTTTGCCAGTGGGTTTGAATAATGAAAAGTTCGGAAAGTGGTCATCAAATTGGGAAGGTCCATATTTAGTTACGCAAGTTTTAAGTGGAAATGCATATCATTTGATGGGTATTGATGGGCTTGGAGAAATGCCTAGATCAATCAATGAAAAGTACTTAAAGAAATATTATCCTACCATGTGGGACATGAAGGAAAATGAAGAAGCTAATAGTCATTCAACATAAAAGTCCATGAAACAAGCCGGCAAACTAAATGGTCTGGGGGGTCGAGCTAGCTAAACTTAGGAGTCGGATTTACAGAAATAGTTTAGGCATCATTACATGATCAGTTTAAACCGATATGACGCCTAAATTTATTTGCAAAGCTGTACAGACGACTCTCCATATGACGATGCTTGTCTTCAACATAGAAACAGGTAGAAAAGCTAGTGTTCCTAGCTGAATAGGCCTAGTTACACTCTACTTCTAGTGCTGTGAGGTTAGCGAAGCATGCGTTAGCCTGCTCGTCCAAGTAATCCACCAGCGACCTACAGGAGTTGATGTCCTCGTCTATCTGGGCAGTAGTTCAACCAACCCCTTCTTTTCGGTCTCTTCTGCTACTCTTTCTTCGGATGTCAGCTTGCCTCGGAGACGTCAGTTGGTGATGTCCAGTAGATCGGCTTTCGCTTCTCTTATTCGGGTCAAACTACTTAGTCCTACACAAGTGGGTTCCAGAACTTTGAGCCGGTCAAAGTATACTTTTCAGCTTGAGTACCAAGGTTAACCTTGTTGAAATAATCACCTTCAATGATGGCATGTTGTTCGATTATCAGTTTGTTTTCAGAAAAGGCTTGAAGACTATGGGGAAAAATGTTGCAAAATTCATTAAAGTCAAATCTAAAAGGATGGTTAGATGGAAGGAACTTAGGTTCGGCTTCTTTGAGGAAGGTGAAGATTTCATCTACAGCTTGGGATTCGATGGACAGATAGGCATAGGTGAAGGACAGTCAACATAATATGTCGTTCCACAAGGAGATAAACTCCTCCGTGAAGAGTGAAGCGTGTGAAGATGAGGAAGAGGAAGATTTGGCCATGGCAAAGCTAGTCTAGAATATGGGATGATTGGATAAAGATGGTAAGATGGTAAGACTACAAAGATGGTTTAAATAGAGAGCCAAAGCAGATAGCCACGATAAGAAATCTAAAGAACTTAAGTGATGTGAGTAATGAATGTAACTGACAGGTGCTTTGAACTAATTGGAGAACAAAGACACGTCGCGAGAAGTTATTAATGCTGGTAGAAATGGAACGATAAAATAGGGTCATATAGGGGATCGTGTCCGCCAGCAGTTTTTGTAAGAAAAGGTGGGTATACTAATTAAGACCCAGTAACACAAAAGGGTCGTGCGGAAATCAAGCAAAGTGGATGTCACTGATAGGTTCTTTAAACGGATGATAAAAATAGAGATATGTCAGGACATTATTGCTATCGAAGAGAATAAAACGGCATAGTAGGACTACGGGAAAACGTGTGCAGCGAACTCGTCTGCAGCTTTTGCAAGGAAAGGGTAGGGGCAGCGTATCAGAATTAATGGATATTTATGATCCATATCTGCCAAGTACAGGAATATGAAGGGTTGCAATTATATGTTTCATCTGCCAAGAAGATGGATCATTATAACCAGCTATAAATTTGAGCATGTTTGATGTAAATGTTGAACGTTCAAAATTGATACGATGCCGTTCAGATAAAGAATACCAAAAAAGAAGTAAAGCTCATCAATCAAACATATTTAGTGAAAAGGAAAGTGCATATATTCAAAGGTTGAGAGTACAATCGGACGTGGATAAAGCAGAAATCCTAATATATACATTAAGTATTTACAAGGCAAACTGGACTTATGGTTACATGAAATACTGTTCAATTCCTAGACAGAAGTTGCGTAGACGTAGTTCGAGATCACAATTGGCCTCGAAAAATTGATCTTTTCCAGGGGTGATCTCTTGAAGTTCGTCTTCCATAGTCCTGCATTCAATTTCCAATTGTTCAACATGTTTAAGTTGATCAGCTAGGCACTGTAGTGGAATATCATCAACTACTTGATAATACGCAAGGATAGCACGTGCTTGCTCTAGATCCTCTTGCCTATTCAGATATAATTTTTCCATCTGGTCGAAGGTATCGATATGATCCTGTCGAAACTTATAAGATGCCAAAGTTGAGTTAAAAGATTAAGCCAACTCTTCGACAGCATACTCCATAGCTAAACAATCCAAAGGACAAGGGAAATTGGATAACTCGGTCAAAACAGATTTAATTTCTATTTCCATGGAAACATTATTAGAAATATGAGATAAAACAAGTGATAGTAAATGGAGAAGTCGAATCCATTTGGGTCGAAACTCGTCATTTCCCCAAGAAAGGGACGGTTTGCCAAAAGTTCGCCTCAATGAACATGGGTTGTCATCAGAAACTAGGATATAAGTTGGAGAATAGACTTCGACAGGTGTGCCAATATAAGTCTCAACTTCTTTTTTATAAGACGTAACACTCATATCTGCAGGATAAGAAACAATAGAAGATGAAGTTAAAGTAAATAAGAAATGAACCTTACGTGGGTTGGAAGCTAAAGGTGATACCTTTATCGGATGAATATTCTGATTCTGAGGAAAGATCATCGTAGTTAGATGATAGATCACAAGGCCTCTCAAATGGGTGATTTAGTCCAGGAAGACAATGAGTGACTTTGGACATCACTATATCGACGTGCGAAGAAAAGACATGTGCTCGATATTCCACCCACCATTCATCGAAGGCATTGGTACTATGTGGATCTCCGGCAAAATGTATGTAGTCAAATCTTCCCAGAATGATACGAGTAATTTCATTACAACAAGAAATGCTTCTTTCATTGATGAAACAATGACTACTAGTACGAGAGAAAGGATATTCCATGGAGTAAACAATAGGAGCTGGAATACCTTGGGTAAGACTGAATTGACGAGAACAGTAGTGCGGATTGTATTCCTCAATAGGCCTTTGATCGAGAAGTCCACAATTAGATCACAAGGAGTGAGAATGCTTTTCCAAAAAACACCGGCATCAGACTAATCATAAGTAGGGCTAACCTCAAGAACATCGACATAGACTTTATAGAAGACAAAGTTCCTCGATGAAAGCAAATATTGAAGGAAACCTTCAAAAAGGGAAGTTCCTATTAAGGGATAATAAAGAGGATGACAAAGTCTCCAAAGATCAAATTCCTTTTTGATAGGAGGAAGGTCAATCCCAGACCAATGAACAGGAGGTATTCCTACATCAAAGAAGAGGTCGGGAAAGTACATACATAACCATCCATGCACTATCCATAAAGGACCAAAGAAAGGATCAGAATGTGCATTGGAAAGAGAGGTTTGAGCATTTGTAAGATATCGATCAAGAATAGTAAGAGCAATTCAACCGAGACCAACATCAAGACCGTGAGAGAGCATGTGAGCAATGTCGAGGAATTTAGAAGAAACTGATAAGGTTGGTGTGCAAAAGATGTACCATGAAAGCCAATATAGAAGAAATGCAACATGCTCGTCAGAGTGAATTTCTCCTTCAGATCTAGCAAATTGATCCATAAATTCATCATAGGAGAGATTAAGAGAAGTCGAGTTTTGAAAAGGTAAATATTCAAGGACATCTTGGCCCCGAAACTCGACAAAAGGGGAAAGGCCCATTAAGGCCCAAATATCCAAAAGAGTAATGGTTACTGGCCCACAAGGAAGGAAAAAACAATGTGAAGAAGGTGACCAAAAGGTACAAAGACTGCCAACGAGACCTTACTCCATTAGATTGATAGACATGCAATAGAACATCAGAGCTGTGTCAATTCAAGCTGATTGCCATTTGGACTTCATCACACTCCATAAGCGTTTATACCATTGAAAAAACTTCCTGTCAAAACCAAGATAAGAATTAAATCTATAATTTGAGGTCAACCAAGCATGAGCATGAATGCGGTTATTGTTAATGGGAAGAATTTCTTGATAATGGCGAGGAAAATATTCAGTGAACATTAGAGGGGCTAGAATGGATTTAAGGTAAGGACCCAATATAATGTGATCGTTGTTGGTGTTATAGTCCATAAAGGACAAAGAAATACGGCCTTTTGTCTCATAAGATTAAAGATCATCAAGACGATTCAAGAACATGAAAGGTGAGGCGTGAGAAAAGAAAGGAAAGTTGGATGGCATGTTTGGAGCGGATGAAGTAAAAATGAAGGTAGAAGGGTATAAATAGACTGTGCATGGTAACTAACTTTACCCACGATGAGGAACGTGGAGAAATTTGAATGAAACAGTTCTCGCTGGAAATAAGTTATTGAAAAAGAATATTAAGATAAATTCAAAAGAAATGGAGGTCATTCTATTGATTAGAAGTTCTCTTGGGGAACAACAATTTCTTTACATCACTTTGAAGGGACAACATACTACGGTCAAGTTGACCATTCTCGGTTATACACTTATTCTTGGTACGTCGATTTTTAGCTTCAATTGCCAGTCGATGTTGATGCTCGGTCTGCTTGAGGTCTTTGAGAATGGTAATATCTTTGTCGAAGTCTATCTCCAGTTGGCGCCTATGTGTGTGCTTGAGTTTCTGAGTATTTCGAAGAAAAGCCAGCTTCTGCTCAATATCTGCTTTGTGCTTTTCAAGATGAAGTTCTTCCTCATCAAGTCCAGATATTTCTTCAACCAGGACATGAAGGTTAGTCTGTTTTTTCTTTACAGTATGACTGAGCTCATTTATGGCTTGATTATTCTCGGCAAGAGGTTGATCAGAAAGAGTTAAAGACATAATTAGGTCATAATTACGTCGATATGACTCTATCCTGCTGACAAAAGCTTTTGAAAAATCATTAAGTTTGACCTTCAGCTCAGGGGGCAGTATTTCACTAGGTGCAACACTACACAGCTCATCGAGCAGAAATTTCAGTTGATCAAAAGCTGTTTGATTGCACAAAAGCATAGGAAAACCCCCACTAGAAAGGTCTAGAAGTCGCAATAGTTTATCTCTAACCTTTTCAATGTCCATCTGCCTTGAGGAAGATGCATCCGAAGTAAAACCCAGTATGTGAGAAGCCTCATCTAGCATACGCTTAGTCTTCAAGAGAGACTCTGGAGAATTTCTTTCTTCCGCATAAGGAAGTGAATGGCTCGAAGGTTGTGTCAAAGGAATAGCAGCACTTTATACTGGGATAAGAGCAGTGGCCAAGGACAAAGATGAACTAGAAGGGTTGACTTCAGTAAAGTGCGCAGGGGAATCGGAGGTGATATGGCTATCGATGGATTGAGTACTGGCAATTGTCTGAGGTTCTGAAGTTGCTAAGATTGGTGGTGCCGAATCATTTAAAAATCCTGAAAATAGAAAGAAATCAGTCATTAAGACATATAGTAAATTATAACATACCATTATAACACAAATACCTGGTTCCGATGCTGTGAGGAGTAATATGGGCGGATCAATAGTAGCAACCTCAAGATCAGGGTCAACAGAAAGTCCTGCTATATATTGCCAGTAATGAATTGCTAGAATGTAATCACTTTGCATTGAATAGAAAGAACAAATAAAGAAGGGTACAATAAAGGTTTACCATTTAAATTGTCTTTAGAATGTGTAAGATTGACCTGAGAATTCGAAGCTTCTACAGGATTGACAGTGGCTATAGAAGAGGAAGTTGATGTAGTTGAGGGGTTGAGACTTTTCTTTTGATCAATGCAGCAATGGGTTCTTCATCTGCATTCTCAATAGACTAACTAGAGGATAGAGATTCTGTAAGAACAAATACCAAGGTTAAGAGGTAAAGTGGGGATTATATGAAATAGAAAAGACTGCATTAAATGGATACCTTGCATCAGATCAGATTTTCTCTTGAGAAGAGATATGTTATCATCGGTTGAGGGTCGATTCATTGCAGTAGCACAGTACAATCGGGTCTGAATAGGAACACTTCTTGAGGGAACCACCTTCTTGGAAGAAATTAGTGACTTGGCCTTAGCACTTTTGATTGGTGTCCCTTGAGTTATCCGCAATTGTCCTAATTCAGAACTTGGAACATCCAGTCCTATGGAAAGAGCTTTCTTACCCTTCTTACCTCTACTCCTTGGCTTAAATACGTCTCCTGTTATTCGAGCCAGCATGGTTTGAGCTGCCTCCTCATAAAGGCTTTCAAGATAGAAAGAAAGCCATCAAGAAATCCATGCAGGAGTACATCCAGGCTTAGGTTCGAAGTCATCGACATCATAGGCAAATTTGGCAAACATAAGCCGAGTGATTTCAGCACAGCATGCGAAGGGGGCATCGTTCATGAAAGGATATTTTTGTTTCACCATGCTTGGGAATTCAAGAGAATAAGGAATTGGCATAGGAATGGCTTGAACTAAACCAAATTGCCTGGCGCAGTATTAAGGAGAATAAATCTCAAAGCCATGGTAAAATTTGCCTTTCTGGGATAACCTTAGACGAAGGTCCACAGGAGTAAGGATGCGTAGCCAAAAGTCAGCCGAGTTAAGGCGAGCTACCAAATCGAATAAATAATTGAATTCATTTGCATCATAAGCAAAAAATTCAATTTCATTTGGTTGAACTGTCAAAAGTTTATGAAGGTAAAAAGCAAAAGGAGAAAAATTCTCTAAGACACTTAATGAGGAATTACTGAGTAAACGACATCCAAAGGGAAGGAGTGTTGGTGGCTAGAATTCTGGAAGGGAATGATGACAAAAGGTACGAGGAATATGAGTGGAAAGAAAAGGAAAGTAATGCACCATCCAGAATTGAAGTATCCAGAATGTCCGAAAAAAGTGCCTTCCTCTTTGGACGTCATTGACAAAGATGCATGGGTTATTCCTCGATACAGAGTAGCTAGCATTAATGGTGCTAAAGTAAGTGTTTTACAAGTAGCAAGATTGGCTGCGAGTGGTAAGAAATCTTTGGAAATTTTCAGTGTGGGAGCAAGGAAAACATACTTAGACAGCCAGAAAAGAAGAAAACAAGTACGTTCGTTAGAGGTTATCGGTTCAACACTAACAGAATATGTTTCTAAAAATCTAACAGAATAGAGGTTACTGACATTGAAGCCATGTCACTTATGGGGGTCCCAATCAGAGGAAAATTAGTAATGGCATACATGTCCAAAAGAGTAACAGACATAGGGCCCTAGGGGAAAAAGAAACAATTGGTCGAAGGGGACCATAAACTGATGGCAGCACCCAAAAGCCCTAGATCTAAATCATACGACAGCATGCTAACTTCTAAAGCGGTATCAATACCGGCTCTTATCCAGACAAGGCGAGTAGTTATATCTCCTTTTAGTTTCACATACCAGCGGTAAAAACCCATCTCAAGAGAAGGAAAACCCTGGAATCGTGAGTTTTCTGGAAGCTAGATGTCTGCAAACGACGACTTCTGAACAGAAAGCAGTTCTCCTATTTTCCTTGGAAAACAGGGACAAAGAGAAGCGGGAATCCAGTGATGATTGTGAAAGCAAAAACCCAGAATGAGTTGGTTGGAGGATTCATTGACCAAGTGCAATAGTCGAAAGTCACAGTTCGAGGACTCTTGATCATGATGTAGTTGATCAAATTTCTCAATATATGATTTGGGAGAATATTTGCGGGCCATGAGTGCAAATTGAGTGAAAAATCTGAAGGAAAACGAAGGAGTGGGAAACTGAGAAGAAAACCTAGAATTGAAGAAGATGGAAGGTCAAAAGTTACAATTTTTTCATTAGGATACGACGGTTCAAGTGATTTGCTATCATGAAGATCTGCTAGGTCATAAATGCTCGAGATGACGTGTCAGAAAAAAGCGAAGTATTACGAGGCATTAAGAGTAAGATTACTCAGGTCAAAATTTTGTTTTAAAAGAATTAAACAAAAGAATTAATTCTCTTAAAAAGGGGGCATATGTTGACACCTGAAAATAATTAGAGATATCGACGCTTAGGATAGATGAATAAAATGATAAGGGATGACGTCACCTGTACTAAATGGCAGCTGGTAGGTATGGGCAGTCATAGGCGGGAAATTTGAAATTCAAATGGATGGGATAAAAATGCTGAAGAGATTTTCATCGAAGATGTCGACAAGAAGGAGAACAAATGTCAAGCTAGGAAAGATTCGATGAAAGCCTTTGCTCCAAGAAAGACAGATGTCCAAGTACCTAAAATGCTTTTCATCGATGATATCGATGAAAAGGATGATAGATGTCAAGTCGGAAAAGATCGACGAAGGTCCCTATTTCTGGAGAGACATGTGTCAGACGGAGAAAAGGTTCGATGATGGTTATCGTCCCGAGAGACAGATGTCAGACGGAGAAAAGGTTCGATGAAGGTTATTGTCCCGAAAGACAGATGTCAGATGGAGAAAAGTTCGATGTTGGTTACCATCCCAAAGGACAGGTGTCAAACGGAGAAAAGGCTCGATGACGGTTATCATCCCAAGAGACAGATGTTAGACGGAGAGGACGCTCGATAACAGTTATCCTTCCGAGAGACAGGTGTCAAACGGGGAAAAGTTCGATGACTGTCATCGCCCTAGAGAACCAATGGGCTCGATAACGATTATCATTTCAGAGACTAAAAGGGCTCAAGAGCGGTTATCACTTTATACAAAAGATAAGATCGATAACAGTTGATAAACAGGTGTCATTAAATGGACGGTGAGGATGAAATCGACGATGGATATCAGATGCAACACCAAGAACGGTTATCAAGTTTGTGCTATAAATAGTGTCTGATTATCAACAGAAGGACCCCCCGCACACATGAACAAAACAGATGTTGTCTTTTATCTTTATTTCCAGAGCTTTGTACTTTCAGTTTCCGTAGCTGTAGTTTTTACTCTCAGGTTTCGTACTTTCAGTTTCCTTAACTGTAGTTGTTTAGGCTTTTGTAAACTTTGGACGCCACCAGCAATTGGATGATTTCGTCTGAATATTCTGTAAAAATCAAGTTCTTTATCTACACCTGGATTGGTCCTGTCTGGAGTTGGATGTAGAACTCAGTCTCCTTTCGTTAAGAGCCGAAGAATGACTTTCGATGAATTATATGTCGTCGTGAGGACATTTCCGACGAAACAGCCACCTTATGAGAAGCAAACAATTGTGAAATGCAAATACTTCGTTTTGACAAAAAAAAGAAATACAAGTTCTTGATAACAAGAAATTAATGAGATTGACAGGTGAATCAATCATTGGCCTGGATGACCAAATTCAGGAGTGGTGGTTCTTCAGTCCGCATGCACCCCAACAGGTTACAAGATCGACTCCCACTGGCTATTGGAAGAAGATAGGTATCAACCGGAAGGTCAAGGCCAGAGATACCGTCAAAGAAATCGGTACTAAGAAAACACTAGTCTTCCATAGAGGTTAAGGCAAGAAAGGCGTCAGGACCAACTGGGTCATCCATGAGTATCATCTACTCACCAATGATGTACTTAATCTATCCCTGCTTTATTCCTTATATTTATTAGATTCACAATATACATGAATTTTGATAACACATCATATGAGAAGTATAGCTACAATAATCTGCAGAAACACTCGATCAAAAGTTTCCACAAGTCCTAAGAAGCAAAGAAATATTTTCTTGCTCAGTTTCTACTACAAAGGATTGAAATCTTATACATATTTAGAGAATGACATTATTTTTGCCAAATTTGTGAGCAGAAATTAACTTTTGAAGAAAAGATGATCTAACGGTATAAAATGGTATGACGCGGTCTTTTGGCAGTTAAATAGTACTTATGTTCTGTGTCGCTTAAAGCATAAACAAGATGAGAAGGCTGATAATTCAACCATAGAATTAGAGCGTGGAGCCATTAACCTGGCAGATTTCGAATTGGATTCTGATCATGAGGACTCATTTCCTGAGGTACGGAGGACAAAATATTCTGTTTATACACTAAATATCTATCTTAACGAGCGTGCGAAATGTGTTAATGGCTAATCTTTTACTTGTTAATACAGCCTTTGGTCCAAGCAAAGATGAAGTCACTGATGGAGTCCTTATTTTAGCCCGAGAACTGAGTTGAATGTAATTCGGCTGACCTCCTGTGGCTATTTTAGCCTGCATTTGGATCACAAAATAATAGCTTCCCCTTCAACATACATCAGCTTACGATGTTGGCCACGAAAATGGCACGCCCAGAATCACCATAATCAGAAATCGAAACACGATAATGGAGAAATTGTTGATTCGCGTACCTGGTTTGGAATCCATCGAACTTGACACGGAATTAACGACGGTTTCCGAACACGAACTCAAGTTCTTCTCCCCTATCCCCTTCGTTAGAACACTGGCCTAATGAGATTGCCACTCACGAGAAGAAAGTTCTCTCTAGATCTGTATGTGAGTCAAAATGTGCATCATCGGGTTAGGGGAGGGACTTGAGCGCTATTTATAGAGTTTTCGACCACGGGCCCTCTCATTACGGGCCGGGCCGTACTCGGCCCACACCAGCCAGTCCCATATTAGACTTATTAAGAATCCATATATCTTACCTTTATTCGATCAAACTAATTCAGTTAATTTCAATTAATGAAACCCACATTAGGAAATTCTTACATTCTCCCACTTGGGCGATATTAATTGAAACAGAACTATGTGCGCACCCTCATATTGGTCTAGAGATTATTCTTAATAGTCAATCCGATCCCATAAAGTCTCGAACACCGAATCATGGCGGTAACTGTATGTACTCATGCAGAGCCTTCCATGGTCACGAGTGCTTTTAACTTTACTGATATGGATTTAATATGGTAGTGTGTCAAATGGACAATACCTCATAATGAGTGATACTTCATGTGTTATCCATTTTGTTAGTCCAAATTCTCTCTCCTTAAGTGTCACAAAACCTAGTGTGTCACCAGAGAATATCCTTCATGGTTCCAACGAACCTGCATATGTCTTAGCTTGATAGTTAACTATACTTTATGTGTAACAAGACATATTGTTAAGGCTAATACCAAGAATGCCCCATAGCCTGTACTCAAGGTTTACACAATGCCTCAAGATTTTCATATATGTACTCAACTTGATAAATCTACATTCACAAATACCTCATTGAATGCAAAAGAGTTGATACATATTCAATTATTACAAAAATATAACGAAAACAGATACAAACTTCATAAGAGCAACATAAAACTAAACAGCTCCAACTAATTGACAGTATCCCATGATACTCCTAAGCCCATGTTAATGACATGTCGATCAAATACACAAGGGCGAAAGCCTTTAGTTAGCGGATCTACAATCATATCATCTGTTGAAATGTGCTCTACTGCAATGTCACCATCCTGAACTTTTTCTTTTATAGTCAAGTACTTGACCTCCATATGCTTAGACCCCTTGAGACCTCTGTTGTTGTTAACAAACAACACTGCAGAGTTATTGTCACAATACAACTATATGGGCCTATCCACAAAATCAAATATGGCCAACTCCTTAATGAGGTTTCGAAGCCAAATTGCCTGAGTAGCGGCCGAAAAGCATGCTACAAACTCTGCTTGCATGATAGAGGATGTCATTGATTTCTGTTTCTCACTTTTCCATGATACTGCACCTCCTGCTAACTTAAAGATGTAACCTGTTGTCGACTTCTTTTCATCCTGACAGCCAGCAAAGTCTGAATCCGAATACCCAACTAGCTGTAGGTCCTGAACATGTTTGTAAATCAGCATATAGTCTTTTGTCCTCTTTAAGTACATCAAAACCTTCTTGGTAGCAACCCAATGATCGTGTCCTGGATTTGATTGATATCTACCTAGAAGTCCTGTTGCAAAAGCAATATCTGGTCTAGTATATACTTGAGCATACATAATACTCCCAAGTGCACTAGCATAAGGTACATTCTTCATTTGGGCTTTCTCAAAATCTGAATGAGGACATTGTGACAGACTCAACTTATCACCTTTATTGACAGGAGCAATTCCTGGCTTACATTGCTGCATGTTGAATCTTTCCAAAATACGATCAACATATGCCCTCTGAGATAAACCCAATAGTCGGCGAGAACGATTCCTATGAATCTCAATGCCAAGGACAAAAAACGCCTTACCAAGGTCCTTCATATCAAAGTTCTTTGACAATATCCGCTTTGTCTCATGCAGTAAACCAAGGTCACTGCTTACAAGCAGGATATCATCCACATAGAGTATAAGGAAAATGAATTTCCTCCCACTGACCTTGCAGTATATACACTGATCAACTTTGTTCTCAACAAAATCAAATGAAGCGACAACACTATGAAACTTCAAGTACCATTATCTAGAAGTTTGCTTGAGACCATAAATAGACTTTTTCAGTCTACATACAAGCGTACCTGAATCATTTGCCGCAAAACCTTCGGGTTACATCATATAAACTTCTTCATTAAGGTCTCCATTGAGAAAGGAAGTTTTAACATCCATCTGGTGTAACTTCATATCGAAATGAGCTACTAATGCCATGATCACTCTGAAAGAATCTTTAGAAAAGACTGGAGAAAAAGTTGCTTCATAGTCTACTCCTTCTCTCTGAGTGAAACCCTTGGTTACTAGTCTGGCTTTAAACTTCTCAATCTTTCATTTGGAGTCCCTTTTAGTCTTATACACCCATTTGCAGCCAATAGGTCTATGACCTTCAGGTAATTCAACAAGTTCCCAAACTCTATTATGCTTCATAGATTGTATTTAATCTCTCATTGCATCCAACCACAGTTCTGACTAAGGACAAGAAACAGCTTCCGCATAAGTCACTGGATCAGCCACAGAACCAATATCGTAGTCTTGCTCTCCTATATAGACTAAGTAGTCCGGTGGTATAGCTGATCATCTCTCCCTAATGGATCTCCTTACTGGAACAACAACAGCCTCATCCTGGACCGAGAGGCTTGAGGAACTTCATTAGGAGCTGTCTCCACAACAGGATCCTGAGTCTTAACAGGTTCAGTCTGTGATGTGGGAGTCCCCACAATTATCTGTATGGGAGGAGATAAAGATACAACATTACCCACCGTACTATTATCCTCAATAGTCTGTGAGCAGCTACTTTCTTCGGCCACATCAAACTCCAAAAACTTGGCTGTCTGTGATTCCACAATTCTTGTGCCTCCATTGGGATTATAGAACCGATATCCCTTCGAATGATCCGGGTAAGATACAAAGCAACACCGAGTGGTTCTAGAGTCCAACTTACTTAATGTTGGATTATATAACTTTACTTCTGCGGGACATCCTCAAACCTTAAGATGGTTTAAGCTAGGCTTACGTCCAGTCCATAACTCAAAAGGAGTTAATGGAACAGCTTTAGTAGGTACACGATTTAGAATGTACAAAGCTGTTTTCAAAGCTTCACCCCACAGAAAACTAGGTAAATTTGTCCTATTAATCATACTCCTCACCATTTCCATAAGGGTGCGATTGCGCCTTTCGGCCACACCATTTTACTCAGGACTCCCAAGCATAGTAAACTGAGCCACTATCCCAGAATCCTCTAAGTATTTGGCAAATGGCCCCTTAAGCTGTCCGGCATCGCCATGCTTGCCATAATACTCTCCACCTCGGTCAGATCTAACAACCTTTATGACCTTTCCCAACTGTTTCTCGACTTCAGTCCGAAAAATCTTGAACTTTTCAAGAGACTCAGACTTTTCTTTAATCAAGTACAGATAGCCATATCGAGAATAGTCATTAATAAATGTAATAAAATAAAAATTTCTACACAAGGTTGCCGTATAGGGTCCACTTATATCAGTGTGAATGACCTCTAACAGGTCAGAACTTCGGACTGCAGTTTTCTTCCTTATCTTGATCATTTTACCTCTACAACAGTCTACGCATGTCTCTAAGTCATCTTTAAGAGCAGGCAAAATGTTAGTTTTTATCAGCCTTTCTACTCTATCCTTAGAGATATGACCAAGCCGTTTATGCCACAATGCATAAGACTGTTCCTTAGGTAGTGATCTCTTGGAAATAACATTTTCAGTCGTATAAGCGACGTATATGTCATTGGGAGACAAACACAATCTGTACAATCCGTTGGACATATAACAGCACCCAACCTTATTTGAATTATGAAACAAAGAAATAACATTGTTCTTGATTTCAAAAGAGTAGCCATACATGTCCAAACACGATACGGAAACTAAGTTCCGTCTAAATGAAGGTACATAGAAAGTGTCTTTCAACATTAATCTAAAACCAGAGTCTAGAATCAAGATTACATCTCCCACAAACACAACATCAGCTTTCTCGTTGTTTCCCACAGTGAGTCTTGACTCATCCTGATTTGGCTTCCTCCAGTTTACGAATCCCTGTATGGTAAACGCAACATGATTAGTTGCACCACTATCGAGCCACCAAGAACTGGATGGTGCTTTTGATAGGTTGGATTCACAAGTGCCAAAGAATCATTACCTGTAGGCTCACGTTTGGACAACCAAGCTTTAAACTTTCCACAGTCCTTCTTTATGTGACCTTTCTTCTTACAAAAGAAGCAGTGGCCACCATCCCTTTTGAAGGATGTTTTCTTTGGACCCATATTGTCAAATTGACCGGTAGTGTCATGAGTACCTTTATGAGTACGATTTCTGAACTTTTTATCCTTCCTTTTGTGGGAACTAGAAACATATAAGGCTAGATGCCCTTTTTCCTTCTTAAGTTTCTCTTCCTCTGCCACCACTCTTGCTATCAAATTATTAATTGACCAAGTCTAATCTTGGGAATTATAATTTGTCTTTATAATCCCAAAATCAGGTGGAAGAGTGTTCAAGGCTTGATGCACAATACAAGCATCGGGAATGGAAACATTAAGAGCTTGAAGCTTCGTCTTTAGATCTACCATCCTAAGGACATAATCTCTAACCCCAACAGTATCATCATACTTCATATTGAAGAGTTTTTGAAGAAGTGTACCAACCTCAGCATTAGATGAAATGCGGTTTCTAGCCTCTAAGGTTGCCATCATTTCCTTAGCAGTACAGTCAGCTGGCAAACCACTTTTCAAGTGTTCTTGAATGGATTTCTTCATTGTCAATAAGCAAATCCAATTGCTCTTTTCCCAGGCAGCATAGTCCGTTTTCTCAGCTTCAGTACTTGTGGCCGTGATATCTGTCGGCTTATCTTTTGTAAGAGCAATGTGAACATCCGTCAGCTCCATTCCAAATAGGAAATCCTCTTTCCATTTCTTAAAGTTCAACCCAGTAAGGACCTCAATTGAAATGGAATTGCCATTTACAGAAAAGGTGACTGGAAAACAAACAAACAATACAATCATGTGAATACTTATATAGAGAATTACATACATAATCACATAATCACCTTTGGGCAGAAAATATAACATGCAGTTGTACACTCTCCACATGACAGCGGCCATGCGAATATATTCTAATCTTTCGCGAAATCACCACCTTTGGGTGTATGAACCACTAAGATTAGTCATTTCTCAAGCACATGCTATACATGTAGCCCTCCATGAACTAATACAAGATCACCTCCTTTGGGAGTATAATCAAGTAATAGACCAGGAGACATCCCACCACAATATGAAACTAATATCTCTCAAACCCAGTCAAGTGTGCCACTTTGGCGGTCACAACTCAACTGAATCCTTGAAAATCTCTCATACCAGGGATATAAACTTTATGTATCACATTCACTATATACATGTAATGCTAGACGTAAAGACAGGGGCGTATGTCTCTGAAATTACATGACATGCTAATTGTACTGTTCCATTCATTGATAGATAATGAATTACACTCTACACAGTCCTTATGTGGTGATATACATGTGAGCTACCATATGTATTTCCGAAACCATAGAGAAATACAAGAAAATACGCAAAAATACCCTAAAAATACGTGTACATAGGGTTCTGTACGTATTTTCACATCTTTAAAAGCTTCAAACATGTAAAATAAATACACAACAATGTAGAGCATCTCGATACGAGCGCGTCGATACCAAGATCGTCCAAAACGGACGTCGGACGCGCCCTCACACGCCGACGGAAGGCGCGGCGCGTGCGCGCGCGTTCAGCTGGTCAAACCAGTCTAAACAGCCGGTCCGACCGGTTGACCGGGTAGGGTCGAAAATCGGGTCGAGTCAGGATCCGGGTCGGGTCAACGACCGGGTCGGGTCAGGATCCGGGTCGGGTCAACGACCGGGTCGGGTCAAGATCCAGGTCGACCGGATCCACGCCCTTGCTGACGTCAGCATGCGGTTAACGGCGAGCAAACGCGCCGGTTCTGCACGGTCGCGCGTGGCCGTCACGCGCCGCCGCGCCTAGGGCGCGTGACCGTCACGCGCCGCCGCGCCTAGGGCGCGTGACGGCGCGTCCGGCGTCCTCCGGCGACGTGCCGCCCACCATTTTTCTCGTCTCGACGAGTAGATTCTAAATATGTAATAAAATTTAACTTTTATCTGACAAAAAATTTCGAAATTGGGCAAAAACCTCTCGGACAAAACGAAAACGGTTCTAATCCGCATGTTTTAGTTCTAATCTATGGCAGGCTCTGATACCACATGTTGGCCACGAAAATGGCACGCCCAGGATCACCATAATCAGAAATCGAAACACGATAATGGAGAAATTGTTGATTCGCGTACCTGGTTTGGAATCCATCGAACTTGACGCGGAATTAGCGACGGTTTCCGAACATGAACTCAAGTTCTTCTCCCCTATCCCCTTCGTTAGAACACTGGCCTAATGAGATTGCCACTCATGAGAAAGTTCTCTCTAGATCCGTATGTGAGTCAAAATGTGCATCATCGGGTTAGGGGAGGAACTTGAGCGCTTTTTATAGAGTTTTCGACCACGGGCCCTCTCATTACGGGCCGGGCCGTACTCGGCCCACACCAGCCAGCTCCATATTAGACTTATTAAGAATCCATATATCTTACCTTTATTCGACCAAACTAATTCAGTTAATTTCAATTAATGAAGCCCACATTAAGAAATTCTTGCATACGAATGTTGAGAGTCCATCTGT
Source organism: Syzygium jambos (assembly GCA_031216235.1). Classification (NCBI taxonomy): domain Eukaryota; kingdom Viridiplantae; phylum Streptophyta; class Magnoliopsida; order Myrtales; family Myrtaceae; genus Syzygium; species Syzygium jambos. The sequence continues at coordinate 21,689,034 of CM062226.1, forward strand.
TATGGACATATCATTGGACAATGGTCTCACTGATGAATCTATGCAATTAACGTTTGGAACAAGTGAAGAGGATGAAGATGTTGGTGACATGCAAAATATCTTCGACAGAAACATGCAAACAGAGGTCAAAGTTCTTCACTTGAAAGTTATTTGGTTGCTGTGATTACTTCTCTAGTATAGTTAGGTTTACAAATGGTTTAAAATGCATTGGAAGGGCACTTCCCTTTTCCATTTTATCTGAAAAATAAGGATAATTTCCTTTCAATCATCTTTGTATAGAATAGTAAGTTCATTATAGAACCTGTTTACGGAAAAAGAAAACGGACTTTCACTTAAGTTACTCGTGCTTAATTGACTTTCAATTATATAAGAGCGATGGATAATTTAAAACCTAATCTTGAAGGTTTGTTATGAAATTAAGTTTATGCCTCAATTGTTTCCTCTGATTCATTTTATCTCATGCAATCTGTCGTTGCAGTATGGCCAAACATCTAACTCGCATAATGAACATCCTGTTCTAATGAATCGGCGAGCATGAACAGCCGACTCAGTCCACGGTTTTGTTCCTCTTGAAGAAAAGAAAGGCATGGTGGAGAATAAGTTCAATGGCTCACCTGTCACCTCTGAGAAACCTATGCCGCGTCCTGTACCTATGGCACCTCTCGTATGACCGGCAAGGGTAAAATGCTATAGCAAAGACGAAGAGCTGAGGTTCAGAAAGGCTAAGCAGGAATATGCGGCCATAAATATCAAACCAGAACGCATATCTTTGGATGAAACAGCAGCCAGAGAAAAGGTGAAAGCAGCTCCTAAACTTAACCCATTGTGTCTTATTGCTATTCTTATATGCTGACGTCCATTGCTTGGGTAGTTAATTAGATGTTGGGGTTCCATTTTTTACTGCAGCGAACTATATATTGGATTCTAGCATTCTTCCACCAAAACGAAGTGAAATTTCACTCTAAATACTTATGCTTTATCAACTTTGATCAAATAACAAGAAGAATGGTGAAGAACTATAAAACAGAAAATATATATATCAAAAATTGCAGCTGAGATATTGAACAAGGTAATAGGAGCTGACTATAAGGCTGATTATGTAATTAGAGCTTCCAGAGAATTTGAGAACAACAACATGAATGCTTGTCATGAGATGAAAATAATGCTTCAATTATTCCCGTGGATCCATTTGATATTATGCAACACTTTGTTGTAGTATGGCCAACTATCTATAATGGACAATCGCCGAACACAAACAATTGAAAAGACTGGGAAAATTCTGCATTTTGTAGTCTCCTGTTAATCCTTTCTTTTTCCCTATCAGCTCAACATTTGAAATACTTCATGTTGGCAGGTACTAGAATTCAAAGAGCGCGGTTCAGCTGGTAATTCAACCAAGAAGACAAACAGTAAGGAGATTGAATCTGCCGGAGAGAAATCAAATTCAGTGGCTGCATCCACCGGAACAACCAGCGAGAGCACAAAAAGTTCCACAAATCCCCACTGTCTAATCTTGTGAATGTGCCCGTCGGGATTTTCGTGTTGCTCACCATCACTCGCCAAGTACTTAATGCTATTTTGCCCTGAGCGCAACGCAGCATGAGTGACAAGTACAATTGTAAAAGAGGGTTTTGTATATCGTGTCACAATTCATGCGCATGTATTTTGTCCAGTCGCAAATCCAGGTAGATCTTCCAATTCGGCCAAAGCAAAAAGAAGTGCAAAGCATTAGCGTCAAAAAGATGCCACAGTGATGTTTCCTTTTAAAGTAAGCTTACATTCCATTGTTCCGTGTCTTTCTTTAGTTTATCAGACTCATTTAAGGATCAATCCACTGAAATTGGTTGTTTCTGAAGGCACGGTCCATGTATTTAACTTGCAAACTAATCAGTCTTCGGCATTGTAGCGCTGTTACTTATGCCCATTGACAGTAAATATTGATGGAACAGATTGAGTGACTCGATTGTGTAAGGAAGAAGATGAAGCATTGTTAAGCACAAACCTTAGGTCTCGATCCTCTCAAAGCTCGAGCTTTTCTTTCGATGACTTGATGCATGTTTAGAATGCACTGAAGGAGTGCTTCAGTTATCCTAAATGTGCTTAACAATGCTTCACGGGGTCTTCAGGTGCTCAAGCTGTCGAAGCTCGAGTTCCAAAAAAAAAAAAAGAGTTTCACCGATGTGTTTAGTTAACATATTCACATTATCTCTAGCCATCGTTATTGCATCTTCATCTTTGGTAGTCATTTAGTGTCATTTTGCCTTGGACTTTTGACTTTTGAAAAGCTATCATTTATCTTTGAAAAAAGAATATTTTGAAATCCTTTTGAAAAAGATGCAGCTGTTGACTAGGGTTGATCGGTTCTTAGGTGGACCGGTCTTCGGCTTAGAAAAGGGACCTGACCTTATGGCTCCCGATTCCAGTCAGGTTTTTGAGAACTAAGACTAAACACGACTAACTTGTTCTCTAAATGGTATAAAAGTAAAAAGGGCAGCATATCTTTTTTCTTGCATATCGATGTAAGACACCCTTTTAGGATGACTAAAAGTGAAAAAGAAACAAAATAAAGCCGTAGTGTGAGATCCCACATCGATTTGCAAGAAAGGAGACATGCCGTGTTTTTTACTTTTTAAGATATAATAGAGCTCGAGTGTGAGATTATTCATCAATTAGTGAGAATTTCCTATAATTTATGGTAGGGGTGATTGGTTTCTGGTCCTATCCGACTTTAAGGTGAAATCAAGAATCAGATCGAAAAAATCAGTTCTCAATTTTGAGAATCTCGGATCAGACCAGTTGGTTCTAGGATTAGGACTTGGATCGGATCGCCAGTCCGATCTGGTCCAATGGAACCGGTCACTTAGAGTTTAGTTTTTTTTTTTGTTAAACCCTTAAGGTTTGGTTCACATTTTATTAATTTTTTTCAATGAAATTATGTCAATGAAGTTCACTTAGGGTTTAATTCACATTTTATTAATTTTTATTAATGAATTTATGATAATGAAGTTCACTTAGAATTTAGTTGGCATTTTATTAATTTTTTTAAAAATAATAATAATAAATATATATATTAAATAGTTGGTCCGGTCGGTCTGGTTCCCCCTTGGAACTGAGAACCGGACCCCTCAAAAACCGGTTCTACTTTTAGGAACCGGGAACCAGACTAATAGTCTCGAGAATCGGACCAAACCCGTCAATCCGGTCCGGTCCTGGTTTGGGCGGTCCAAGTTGCTCACCCCTAGTTTATGGATTACCATAACATATTTAGAGCTGTTTGTTAAAAAAGAAAAAAGTTGCAGTGCTGGTTCCGAAAAATCGAAGCTGTGAATCACTCTTGACATCTAAATATTTCTTCGAGGTCTTTCTTACTTATTTTTTAGAAATAACAAAAAGAGAAAACTGGGATTTAGTCTCCATCAAAAATATTATTCTTAAGAAACATGCCATTTTTTTATTTCATGATTAAAGTCACTCACTCATTTGATAGCTCAAGTCTGGTGAATTAAATTGAGTTGCAAGAAAGTTCGGTTTAATGGCGTTTTAGTCATTTTGAGAGAAGGTCAGGGTTTGATTCGCGATCTGGTCGTCTTTTATTTTTCCATGAAGCTTTATTTGTTTCGAGAAAAATTTTATCAGAGAATTTTTTCCACGTTTTCCTGCATTTGGATCACTCGGGAAAGTGGAAAATCTCTTTATAGTCAATGGAAAATCAATGCCTAAATTCAGGAGAATAATTTTCTCATTTAAAAATCATAAATCATCTTCCAAAATACAACTAGACATGGACGCTTAAACCAGAGACTTCGGCGCTCAGGCATAGGGATCCTACAACCATGCCTAGGCCCTCGGCGGTTGAACCTGGCCACAGAGGTCGGCTCCATATCTCTCGAGGTTGGGCCTAGGACACCGGTGCCCATGGCACAAGTCCTCGACGGCCATGCCTAGGTACACGGCTCCCCCACCCAAGTCGCTAGCACTCGGGCCCAATTCCACAAAGGCTAGGCCTAGGTCCCTCGAGGCAATGCCCTAGAGTACTCGGCTCCTGTTCCCAAGTCTCTAGCGTTCGAGCCTGAGTGCCTGGTGGACAAGCTGGGGTACCCGATTCCCATGCCCAAGTCACTAGTGCCGAGCTTGGGCCTACAAAGGCTAGCCCTAGGTCCTTGATAACCCTCGAGGCAATGACCTCAATGCTTGTGCCCGAGTTCTTGACAGTCATGCTTGAGCACTGACTCACGTGCCTAAGTCACTAGCGCCCGAGACGAGTCCCTAGTGACCACGCCTGGGTAACTGACTCCTACAGTCAAATTATTTACGCTGGCACTTAAGTCCGTCAAGACAGCTCAGTTTCTCGGCATCCAGCCTCAGGTCCACAAAGGCTGTCATTTGTCCCTTGAGGTGGGCCCAAGACCCTAGCGCTTGTGCCCGAGATCTCAAAGGCCATGCCTGGCGACCAAACTTTAGTGTCCAAGTCATCGGCTCCCAAGTCCCGATCCGCCCGAGTTCTCGACTCCTACGCTTGTGTTCCACTTGCGTGAGCTTGAGAAATTCAACTCCTACAATCGGAACCCCGGTGGCTGGGCTTGGGACCCCGACAGTCAAGCCCGAGTACCCCAAGGTTGGGTGTAGGACTTAAGCACCCGAACCCTATTTATATACGAGTAAAAAATAATTTATTTTTAATTTATAAAACTATATATGTTATGAAAATTTGGTAACTTTTTTATAGGAAAGATTTGATAGAGTAAAGTAGACTTGCTTAATTTGCCATTGTATCTAACTATTTGAAACAAAAAAAAAATTAAAACGCTGAAAGGATACATCCCAATTTCGAGGTGTCACCAAAAATAATAATTTATAGATTAATTTGCATTTTCGGTTTCTCTTTTATTATTTCTTTATTTTTTTGCCGAATCTTTTTTCTTATTTCTATTATATCATTCCTATATACCAAACGGGGTATAAACACAATTACGAATATACCTAACGGCATTACCCCGCAATACTTTGTAGTGGAGTGGCTTCCCCATGTGGCTGACGCATTTCTCGCCGGTGCAGGGTGCGCGGAAGTTCTACGTCGTACGTGGCGGTACCAAGCCAGCGTAGAGCTCCATCACAATCTGGCCGCCGATCATCATGTCGACGAACACCTTGGGGTTTCCCACTGATTTTTTTCTGGAGATTTGGTTGGTTTTGGATTTTGTCGGGAAAATTTGAGGGGGAGCGAGGGGACAGACAGCAATCCCTTGGCAAAATTGTAATAGAAGTTAATAAATAATGGTGTGCGGATGGTGACGTGGCAATCGGGGATTGGCACGCATGGGGCCCAAAAGTTTTTTTCTGACATCGGCCGCCATCAACTGGCATTTTCCTCTTCAGTGTGTACATCAATTTGCGAAGAAGAATTGTTAAGATAGAGTTGTAATATGATAATATCCAAGGAAATGGAGATGAATCTAGGGAAAGTTGGGGATGACCGTTCAATGGGAACACGTGCCGTGTTCTGAGTGGGGGTGGGAATAACCGGGGTTGGTTGGTTGCTATCTGGGAGCGTGGGCACAGACGCCAATTCCTCTGGACAAATTGTAATAAAAGCATATATCATAATTGAAGTTAATGGGGGGCGGATGGTAACGTGGCACTCGGGGATTGGCATGCATGGGGCCCACAAGTTTCTTTCTTACATTATCTGATTTTTCTTTGATCAACCGCGCATCTAGATAAAGCCCAACAGGTGACAAAGGCGTAATGCCTTGCCTCGGAGTGGGCTCTCATCACCTAACCGTGGTCGAATCCTAACTCATCCCTGGTTAGTCCCTCTCCCCTTCGTTCAGTATCCGACACGTGTGCCAATCGATCCGCCGACCCCTGTCTATATATAGTCCCAAGCACTTGAACATTTCTCACACCCCCAAGAAAATCAGGAAAATCAGGAGCTTAGCCAAATCTTCAGAAAAAGCAATGGGAAATCCCAAGGTGTTCTTCGAAATGACGATCGGCGGCCAGCCCACCGGCCGGATCGTGATGGAGCTCTACGCTGACTCGGTGCCGCGTACGGCCGAGAACTTCCGTGCGCTCTGCACCGGCGAGAAGGGGGTTGGCCGCTCCGGGAAGCCGCTCCACTACAAAGGGTCGACCTTCCACAGCGTGATCCCGGGGTTCATGTGCCAAGGCGGCGACTTCACGGCCGGGGACGGGACCGGCGGCGAGGCCATCTATGGCTACAAGTTCGCTGACGAGAGCTTCGTGGAGAAGCACAACGGCCAGGGGGTCCTGTCCATGGCGAACGCCGGCCCGGATACCAACAGCTCGCATTTCTTCATCTGCCTTACCGAGGCCGAGTGGCTGAACGGCAAGCACGTGGTGTTCGGGAAGGTCTTGAAGGGGATGGACGTGGTGAAGGCCATCGAGAAGGTGGGGTCCAGCTCCGGCAGCACCTGGGAGCCTGTGGTGATCGCTGACTGCGGCCAGCTTGCCTAGATCGGCGATCGCTGTGTTATTGTGAATCTATCTGGTCGGAGTCGGTTACGAGCGTCGGTGTACCGGGAATTCTTGTTTTGGGCTTTTAGTTTGTTCTTTTGCTGGGGTTTTGGGGTGCTGGTTGTGTCTTTTTATTTTTTTTGGTTGAAACAGAAGGTTTTCCGTTTCTTAAGTAGCATAAGAAGAATAAGAAACATGGGCTCTTGATAAAGGGGGTTATAAACCCAATTACAAATGAGGAGATGCTCAGATCTTATGGGCTTTCTTATTGCTTGTTATGTTGAAGTGCCAGTAAACTGCTTAAGAGGACTCGTCTTATTGCTTGTTTTTTTTATTCTTTTATGTGGTCGGAGTCTCCATCACTTGACAAGTAGTTTGATTTCTGATTTTCACTGCTATTTTGCCCTGAGTCCGACGCAGCATGATTGACAAGTACAGTTGTAAAAGAAGGTTTTATATGCCGTGTCACAATTCATGGCCATGTAGCTCTTCTTCTGTCTGATGCTAATGCTTCGCACTTCTTTTTGCTTTGGCGGAATTGGAAGATCTACCTGGATGTGCGACGGCTCTGAAATTCTACTTTCTTCTTTCCCGCTGTATAATGCGAAGAATCAAAAAGTTGCCACAGTGTGTTTCCTTTAAAAGTCAGTTTCCATTCCATTGTTCTGTATCTTTCTTTAGTTTACCAGACTCATTGAAGGATCAATCCATTGAAATTGGTTGTTTCTGAAGGCACGGTCCATGGACTTAACATGCAAACTAATCAGCCTTCATAGAACAAAGCCAGCTTTATAAGAAGTTAAGATCTTTATCTGTATGTTCCGGTTTTTAAGAAATGAAGATCTTTTATCTGTATGTTCAGGACAAATAGCAGCCTGTGGCAGCTCTCAGTCTTCCTAGAATCACAGACATGGTACTCAGGACACAAGGAACAACAAACGAGGACCGAGAACACATTTGAACCGATGCTAAATGTAAAGAACGAGACTAGGAGAGAGCTTATATTTAGAAGAGTGGGCTTGAATTTTCTTTAGCCATTGCTTTTTGGAAAATCCGTGGACATCCATTTTTATTTAGAGTTAATATCACGAAAAACCTCAAACTTATACACTTATGACAAATTTACCTAAAACTAATTTTTTGACTACCAAAAACTCCAAACTGGTACAATTATGACAAATTTACCCTAAATTAATTTTTTAATCATAAAAAAACCAAAACCGGTATACTTGTGACAAATTTACCCTCCGTTAAATTGGATTAATACCATAAAAAATCATAAATTGGTAAATATGTGACAAACATAGGGGTAAACCTTAAAACGGTGCACCCACAAATTGCCACGTTTCATGTAACTTAGCAATTTGACTATAAAATTTGACGAAAACTAACGCGGGGTAAATTTATCACAAGTATACCAGTTTGGGGTTTTTTGTAGTATTAGCCCTTTTATTTACAACTTTTCCCCTCTCCCTTGATGTTAAGTTCTTTTTGAAAAGATTTTATATTTTGTCCTTCCATTTTCATGCTATTTCTACGCTTAAGCATTAATATTCCCAAAACCAAAAAACTTGTTCGAAAATTACATACACTTATTTTTAAAAAGAAAATGAAATGAGTTTGGTTAGTTCAGTTCTAAATTTGTGTGTTGTAAGATAATAAACATATATTTAAGGTAGGAAAATATGAAACATTCTAGTTCTTGAAGCAAAACCCAAAAAGTAGTAGTGGTGAGCGGTTCCAAGGTCCTTCTAAATTCCACCTGAAACCTGGAACCTGCTCATCAAACCTGTTGCCTAATTTTTGAACCCTAAAGCCTACCATGTATACCTAGGAAAGAACCTACCCTGTCACAAGTTACAGGATTTACCCATATTCTACTTATATTCTTAATTGAACAATTGCAGTGAATCATCACTCTTAATAACCACCATTTGCTAAAATCTACTTACCACAACTTATATCTAGATACACAAAAAATATTAAACATTAACAAAGTAAAAGTATCAGTCATAGATATCGCCAGAAATGAAAGTTCAAACCAGTGATTCTAGATTACGCACTCCAAAGAATACCATAATATCTCATGAAGACATAAAACTTGAAAAATACAAAAACTTATTTCAGGTTCCAAGATCTAGATTCCACCTGGAACCTACCTATGGGAACCAGTTTCCCAATTTTTTAAACCTGAAACCTATCCTGCATATCATGAACCATGGAATTGGACCGATTCCCATCGGTCCGATTCTCGATTCTACCTTAGAACCATGTTTACCCCTAATAAGAAGCAGCTCTTTTTTTATAAAACTGAAAAATATATTGAAAGTATGAATTACTATGTAGCGAACATTTATTGAAAAAGAAAGCATGAATGTAGTCTCCGGAGTCAAAGCGGCAACTAAAACCTAAGAAATAAAAGCAATGACGACCACCGAACATTTGAATGTCTACTTTTCCTTCGGTAAGAGCAATGTTTTCTCGTAGCGTTTTACAGCTCGTCCGGAGTCATGCCTTCCTAGAATAGTCATACCGTATGACCCTTCCTTTTCTATCAAATTCATGAAATATTACTTGATGGGTTTGAGAAACACAATATATCCAAATTCAAAGTTCTTTTTTCTTTTTTGCTGTTTTATTAGGTTAGACATGTCCACATTCAAGTGCAAGCTCTGTTCTTCCCCTTGCCAAGACTTTCTCAGCAATTTCAATCCATCTTCCCTGTCCCCTCCATCCAACCACTTCGAAACGTAGCTTCTCTCTCATGTTTGGACCTCGAGCTCTCGGGCAACCCTGTGGGCCGAAAATCCAATAAAAAAAGGAAAAAGAAAGAGAAAATTTAAGAAAACTAAAAAAATTGAAAAAATCGTCCACACAAGTGTAGGTCATGCCACATAAGATAGCATATATATTCGAGTAGATCATGAATAGTAATTCATTTTCACAAGTGTGCTCGTTTGTAATGTATGGCTCATCATGTCCAATTGATATATATGTTATGCCACTGTCATAAAATGCGAGAAGTTTATCATAATTCTTTTTTTCTTGTAGGGTACTTGAATACCTTGGAGTACTTGAACAATCTCATCAAATTATGACAGTTTCATTATGACAACGCCATAACCCATAGATTATGGGCCAAAAAGCAATAAAAATCCTTACATTCTTCTCGTCTTTTTAATTTTATCACCACCTTTTTATATAATCAAAATAATTCCCCGTGCCCTTTTGAAATCATATTGAATCTATCCAAAAAGTAAGCTCCCTCAAACAATTGCCTTTTAATTATTTGTGTTGCACTTTCCAGCCTTAAATATTAGTAGAACTTGAATTAAGACTATTTCTGGAGAACGACCTAATTTTTCATTTTTTTTCTTCATATGAAAAATTTCAAAATATCTTTAATAATTAAATAATGGCCAATGTGAAGCCAGATAAATATTATCCCTAGGCATTCGTTAAATTATTCTCACTTAAACATTCTCCCTTGGGTAATAAAACCAGGTAAATCTTCGTTCTATATATTTAAATGGGTATTCTCCCTTTAGGCATAATTTCAGCAACAAGGAATAAAGAATATTTTTCTTAGAACAGTCTCGTTGCCACTCTTTATCTCCAAACGGTGTTAAAAGATTTGCCACAGAGTTGATTCAAATTTGAAAGATTGGGAATTATCATTGGGAAAACTACCAAAAAAAGCCCTAAACCTATTGTAATAGTGTCAATTCAAACAAAAACGTTTCTTTTTGCCAATTGAGTCCTAAGCATTTTGTATTTGTGCCAATTCAATCCATCCGACTAATTTTGGCTGGCCGGTACTTATGTGTATACTTTCCTACATGACGCAGCCGGTGCTGAAGTGAAGAATTTTAATAATATTTTAATACTTTTTTATTATTTTTTTATTTTTTATTCTTTTCTTTTCTTTCTCTTTCTTTTTTTTTTCTTTCCTTCTTCCTGTGGCCGGTGAGGTCGCTCTCGTCAGCCACTAGCGAAGCTTGACCATGCCATGGTTGGGTGAGGTCGAACCTCGCCATGGCTGGGCAAGGTTCGACCTTGCCGTCGCTAGGCAAAGGTGTTGACACCTAAATTTTGCTTATTCAATTAGGGTTTTATTGCATAGAAAATTAGGGTTTAATTTTTAATCCCTAGAAAAAATGGATTTCATTAAATTGCATGGCACATAAACTTTAGGCACATTTACATTGTTAAGGCGTAGTAGAATATGCTTTGCCTATTTAAATTCAAAAAAAAATAATAATAAATAATAAAAATAAAAAAATAAAAAAAAATAGTAAAAAAAATTTTGAAAAAGGGGGGCTGACCAGCATTATTCAATGCTGGCCAGCACGGCGCCTCTCTAAAAAAAAAAGGGGAATGACCAGCATTGAATAATGCTGGTCACGCGTGAGCCCCTTCCCCAGAATATTCAATGCTTCTGGGGAAGCAGGAACGAAGCAGATGAGGCGCAGGCATGGAGGGGAATCAGAAGCGGTGGCGACAAGGCGAAGGGAGTAGGGCGTGGCGCAGGCTTCCAGCCTACATCAGACTGATCCGCAGTCGTCTTAGCCGAAGATGGACTCGAATGGTCCCGAGAGGAGACCCAGCTGATGGCAGAAGCAAAAAATGGAGAGGGCGTTCGGATCGAAGGCGTTCCTTAGCCGAAAATGGAGTGGCGAAGGTCGCCGGGGGTGGAAAGCCGAGAGAAAGAGAGGCCCCTCTTTCTCTCGGCGCTATAAGGGGAGAGAACCGAGCGTGAGAAACGGGGAACAGCGAGGAGGAGCGAGCGAGAGAGCCAGAGGGTCCCAGGGAGAGAGAGAGACCCGGAGAGAGAGAGAGTACCGGAGAGAGGGTGAGAGGTTGAGACGGAGGGCTTCTTTGCCGGCAACCACCGCGCCCAAGCCGCGGCCGAAGGTCCCCTGTCACGGTAGGTCCCGATCCGGACACTCGCCGGATTTTGCTTTGATTTCGTTCGATTTGGGGGTCGGTCTCCCGAGGACCTCAACTCGTAGGTGTGCGAGGTGCGCCGGTATAACCCGATCTACCGCGTTCGCACTCCATACGCCACCGTCGAGTCGGTAGGGACTGTAGCCGCCGCTCCCGTTGCTGTTGGTGCTCTGTTTTGGAGGGGATCACTGGTCGGAGCTCGCGGCCGTCCGGCTCGCGCGAGTTCCGGCCAGTGACATCTCCGGCTCGGTCCTACTGCTCTGAGTATTGTTGCGTGTGATTTCGGAGGCGTCGGAGCCTCGATTGTGCTTAAAATCTCTTATTTTTGCCGTGCACGCCAACTGCTTGACTTTTTGCCCGAGCTAAGCTTTCTTGTTTTGTCTCTGTCCTGTGCATTTCGAGGGTATTGGACGGTCCTCGCGCGCACCGCCGAGGGCCACGGCGGTCCAGGCGTGACCGCGGGAGGAGGCGGTCGGCCAATCCTTCGTCGGGACCCGGCTGATTCGCGGCTGTCTAGTCCATCGCCGGGGCTTGCACAGCCTCGATCCGTCGCCGGTCACCGGGGCGACGCTCGCCACCTCTCATCGGGGCGGCGGTGTGGGCCAAAGTGAAGCGTCGGCCGCGGAGGCTGAGGCTCGAGGAAACCGGCGACCACGCCGGCTGGAAAATCTCGGCCGTGAAGGCTGAGCACGCTCTCTACGCTGGAGCGGCTGCCGGCATTCGAGCGAGCCCCCAGGCGCGGTGTGGCGGCTGCAAGTCGGGTCAGGCGTGTCGGGTCGGGCGCTAGGGTTCCGCGTGTCGGGTCGGCGGCTGCAAACCGGGTCGGCGAGTCAGGTCAAATGCGCGGGTGAACCGGGTAGGGTTTCCGGCGACCGGGTCGGGCGAATAGGTCTAGACGGGTAGGGTTTTTATTGGTGTTGGGCTCGGTTTTAGGCCCATTAGGTTTATTAAGTTTTGGGCTTGTTCTTTTCATTTCAGAATTAGTCTTTTAAGTTTTTGGGCCATTTCGTGCGTGGGCCGGAGTGGGCCGGTTTGCCGTTTTTATTTATTTCCTTGTTGGGCCTTGGGCTCTCGTTTTTTTTTTTTTTTTAAATTTTCGGGCCGGGCCCCCTTGTTATAGTAATTTCGAAAAATTAGACCGGGCTCAACAAACGAGCCCGGTCCGTCTGTGGACCCGGGCCGGCGTGCCCGGGTCAGTCCCGGTCCGGGTCGGATGTGGAGATCCGACCCGGATCCGTTTTCTTTTATTTTAATATTGTATTATGTTAATATTTTTATTATTTTTTAAAAAAAATCCGAATTTCATTTTATTTTATTTTACTTTATTTTATTTTATTTTATTTTATTAAAAAAATTCGAAAAAAAAGATTCAAAAAAAATTCCGAAAAAGAATTTCAAAAATATTTCAATTTTTTTAAAAAAAATTAATTAAAAAAATCAAAAAAAAATTAAAAAAAAATAGAAGTTCTATTCAGACTTTGAAATTAGTTTTCTCACCCTTTTCGCATGTTTAGTGCTATATTTAATCCCACGTCACTCGGTTCACACACGGGTTGCACATTTAATTTAACCTCGCATGCGGTTAATTAGGTGTGTCTAGGCTTAGATATTAATTGTCGTTCACCTTAGCTTAGTTAGGAATGGAATTTTGAGATTCCCGATTAGCGAGAGCATGTTAGGTGGTAAATCGAACAAGATCAGGTACCGAAATGGCACTAGTTTGTCAATTAGTGTAATCAAGTCCCCGAACCCATTGAATCTCTGGTTCGTAGAAGTGAAGTATTTCTCCCGCGCTTCACTTGGGTGTCTAATCGACCCACCAAAAAACCGATTAGTGGCGACTCCTAAATGAAATTGATTTGCATGTTAACAACTTTAATTTAAGTCGTGAATTGATATGGGCTTGGGAGGGCTCGAGCTAGGTTTAACGTAGCAATCCATTAGCCAAACCCCCTTAGGCCGCGGGGCCGGTTCGGGAAGGTCGCGACAGCTTGGCGACTCCGCTGGGGACTTCTTAGTGGACTTAGGCCGTTTTTCTTGTTCAAATACTTCCCTAACGTGAATGTTTTCGCCATTGACCCCCTATTTTGCAGGTTTGGGATTTGGGAAACGAATGTTTATTTTTCGGATCCTTGAGGCATTGTTTGCTTATAAATCGTTGTGCATGCTTTAAATGTTTTAGCACTATACTGTCGCACACACAACCATGCTGCCGGACTTGGGCTGCACTAGGAATGTTTAGGATGGTATTGAGTTGGATACGACTTCGACCGCGAGGCCGCGTAGTAGAGGTTGCCCAACTCGATCCCGAAAGTCTCTTTCTTGGTGTCAAGAATGCTTACCTTTGCCCGTGAGGCCACGTCGCATCGGGGTATCATTCTTGACCGAGCCGGAGTTGCAAGGACTTGGCTTAGTGCGCGAGGCCGCGACTAGTCATCCCACCCTTGTAACTTCAATTTGTCAAGCCATCTAGAGTAGAAATCAAGCCGCACGTTTCATGCGCATGTCTATGTGGTTGACATAATTGTTTGGTGAAGTAAGTTTCATACCCTTTACTTTTGCAATCTACTTACCTTTATGCTTTGGCTGGTCCATGACATTTAGGTTGGTCAAGTCTTGGTCTATATGCAATGGGAAGATCCGACATTCGCTTCATTCCTACTCCGAAGGCCGAACTCAAGCAATGGTGGGATCAATTGGATCGTGAGGGCCGAGCCTATGTGGAAAACCGACTTGGTCGCCTTTTGCCTCTCCTCGATATTGACATCCAAAGTGGGGTTATGCAAGCAATAGCTCATTTCTGGTGTCCCCAAACATCCACGTTCATATTTGATAAACATGAGTTAACTCCGACTTTGGAGGAATATAGCGTTGCCATAGGAAAACCTTTGGATTTGGAACTAATTGATCCACCTCTTGGGATAGAGCCGGAGTCGATTTTGTCTGACTTTCTTAGGATGAATAAGAATCAAATAGGAAGAGTGCTAAAAGATAATTGTCATGCATGCCCACTCCCCTTCTTAGGTCAGTGTTTTGCGAATGCCGCGCCCCTCTTGAGAGGAAAGATCTTTCTTCTAGCTTTCTTTGGGTCAATAATATTTCCCTTTCGTAAGAATGCTATCGATCCTTTCGTTACGTGGGTAGTCAGACAAATATGTGGTGGAGTTAGCTTTGTCAACACTATTCTAGCCGAAATATTTTTGTCGCTTACCCGATTTAAAGAAAATGAAGAAAAGGTCTTTCGTGCTCCTGTCGAACTTTTACAAATATGGCTTTTCTCCCACATAAATAGGTTCGGTATTCACATGAACATTAGTGTCATTAGTGAGGCTAATCACCCTATTGAGGCATTTAGGAATCATCAGGATCGAACCCCAAACCTTTCTTTCTCAGAATGGGTGAGTTTGTTGAAAAATCCAAAAGCTAAGGTTTTCCTATGGCAGGCTAAGTGGTTCCGACTTCATGAGGCATGCCTCTCTCATGGCGATTCTGAACCGATCCCTCTGTTGGGAATTACTGGCATCACTTCCTACTACCCACTCCGTGTGGCCCGCCAATATCGGGTTGTCCAAGATTTACCACCCCTTAAGCCGGATTCGTTCCATGTCCAATTCGTGGGAAGGGGAGAAGGTTACAAAGGAGAGCTTCGCCGTGTCGAACAAGCTTGGCTTTCCTGTCGTGCTCGAAAGCTGAATTGGCCCGAAGACGAGCTCGAAGGGAAGGAAAAGGCATACTATGCCACGACCCGATACATCCGTCGACACAAAATCCCGACTGAGCTCCTCCCGAAGATCCCTGAGGTGACAGAGAAGCCGACTCGCCAAGCGGAAATCAACTGTCTCAAGAGGAGGGCAGAGAAAGCTTAAGGAAGTCTCAAGAGTGTTGCTAAGGAGAATAGGCAATTACGTCGAGTGTTGGCTTCCCATTCGCATATAGATCATGAAGAGTAAAATGGATTGAGTTTGTTATTTTAAGATCTAGTCACTCCTTTTCTAAGTTCATTTGTTTTAGGATTTTATTTTTTGTTTTTTGTTTTTCTTTATTAGTTTGATGTTTAGGGTCTTTGAGTTTCTAGCTCGTCTTTTGAGTTTAGGAATGTTATTCAGTCAAGAACCATTTAATGATTCAATAAAAACGGCTAGGCCATTGTCATGGACCGGTCTTCTATATGAATTATGCACTTATGTATGCTTGCTTATTCATGATTCAGGGGATCACAAATCGTCTGTATTTGCCAAATTGAGCTCATTCAACACGCAAAAAAAAAAGAATCGAGAAACCAAGAGGCCAGAGAGTGACAATCACAGGGTCCACACTGATTCTAACGACCCGCCAACACTCCTTTCCGCCATTAAGTCAAAGCTACGGCTTCGAGGCAATCGCCGATTCGAACACGATCAAGGGCCGCACAAATGAATATTGAATAGCAAAACGCCCGTTTCGCCGCCCTCGATGACAAGATCAATGATCTTACGGCTCAGCTCACTCAATTCGCCAATGATATAAGGGCCGCGTTGGCAACACCAAATGCTGATCGGGTCACACCTCAACCTATTCCTGAGCCCGTAGAAGGACCGGCGAGAAGAAATGTCACTGAAGAGGCATTGGCTTCTACACCCGTAGTGGTCGAACTAGACCCCATCTCAGAAGCTGTCACCGCCCGTTTGGAGGAAGAACACAACAAAAGGTTCGCGAAGATAGAAGAAAAGCTCCGTGCGCTACGAGGATACGAAGAGCACATGATCGAGGACCTGTCTCGATATGCACAGATGAGCTTTCCTGAGAAGTTCAAGATTCCTGATTTCACTAAGTATGACGGGACTGGAGACCCAAAGATCCACTTGAAGTACTATTTGAACAGGATGGCGAGGTACGCCCAGAATGTCCCATTAATGGTTCAGACCTTCCAAGAGAGTCTGACAGGGCCTGCATTGCAATGGTACGTGTTGACGGAGCCCGAAAAGTTCGAGAAGTGGGAGGAGTTAGCTGAGGCATTCGTCTTTCAATATAAGTACAGTACCGAGATAGCCCCCACACGCGAAGTGTTGACTCGAACTGAAAAGAGGAGAAGTGAGTCTTTCAGAGCCTTTGCTCAAAGATGGCGTACTCTCGCCGCTCAAGTTCGACCTCCACTCAGTGAAAAGGAGCTGCTCGATCTTTTCCTTAAGGCCCTACCTAGTGATTTCTATTTAAAATTGGTGGGTTCTGGGTGCTTGACCTTCTCCCAGCTGGTAGATGTTGGGGAGAGGATAGAAGGGGCCATGCATGATGGTAGATTAGGCGAAGGGATTAGTCGAAAGGTCCCAAATAGGAAGGAAAAGGACGTAGAGATCGCATATGTACAAGCGCCGGTCGTGACAAGGCCCTCCACCTCATCCTCCCAAGGCTCGTCTGTATTTCGAGAGAGGGCATACCAGAATCAGGAATTTAAAAGGAGAGCGCCGAGACAATTCACTCCCCTACCTAGGCCACTATCCAAGTTGTTGCCCATGCTGTTGAAAAGGGGGATGATAGCTAAAGAAGTGCCTCGGGATAATCCTCCAAGATTCCCCGGGTTTGATTTGTCAAAATCCTGTGAGTTCCATAGGGGCGAGAAGGGTCATGATGTGGATGACTGCTTCATTCTCAAGATCAAGATTCAGAATTTACTGGACAATGGTATTTTATCCTTTAAGGAATCGACTCCTAATGTTCAACAAAACCCGTTGCCCAATCATGCTGAGAATGTCAATGTAGTTATTGAGGAAGGTGGCAAGAATGAGCAGACCTTTAATGTGGATGCTCATAGACTTTATAAATTACTAGTGTCAGCTGGGCACTTTGAAGATGGGGAGGATATTCCGATGGAAGAAAAATTGAAACGTATCACCCGGATGGCGGACATGGGAGTAATCTACAGTACGAAGGGAGGTAGCATGACAAACATGACGGCTGTTGTTAACACGTTTCACGAGAAGGAGTCAGAAGAGGCGCTTGCTGAGCTTATAGAGACTAACAAACCGCCTAATGAGGGTGCATCAGAAAGTCTAGTTGCAACCAGTAGCGAAGGAGAGGAGTTGTATGAGGATCTTGGGCCTCAAGCCAGCGGTGTGGATTGGAATCACGAGTTCATAAAGCTCGCTCGTGAGAATGGGGAAGTGGTCGACACACTGGGTCAACCTAGTGGCAAATTTGACTATCTTGTGAAGTATTCACCGCCACCCAGTTTCTTCATCGATCCCAAGGATGTCGTTCCCGATGGATGGGGAGGTATGGACGACCTACTTGAGCCCGAGGAGATGGTTGGCATGATCATCCCTGTGGTGATTGACTTATCTGTCGAAGAGGATTCATGGATGCCGGACGGGGGAGATGTCGAACAGGTAATCGTCGACCTGGTGGCCGAAGAGTTCGCTACCTTAGAGATCGACGATTGCGTCATGGAGCCAATGGTGATTGAGCTCCCGCCGGAAGACGAAGAAGATATAATAGTGGACAGAACCCCTAGTTACGACCCCAAGGCAGTTCCTTGGAACTACAAGACGAACGAAATTGACGCCGTCACACGCTCAGGCCGTTGCTATGCACCTACAGGGATAGTGGAGAAGAAAGCCGTCTCAGATGAGGAGGCGAAGCAATTTTTAGCAATTGTTAAGACTAGCGAGTTCGATGTTGTCAATCAGCTAAGGAAGATGCCGTCCCAGATATCACTCCTGGATCTTTTCAAATCTTCCGAGAAACACAAAAAATGCACTACTCAAGGTTCTAAATGAGGTGCACGTTCCTGAAACCATCAGTGACGCCCAATTGGAAGAGTTTGTGGGGTCTATCTTGCTGAAAGATCAGATTTCTTTTGCCGATGAGGATTTCCCTCTAGAAGGTCGTGATCATACCAAGGCGCTGCTTATTTCAGTTAAGTGTCGGGATAGAATGGTAGCAAGAGCGCTAATTGACAACGGGTCTGCATTAAACATTTGCCCACTCGCCACCCTTCGTCGTCTAGGAGTGAGTGAAGGGAAAATTCTGTCATCTAAATCTACCGTTCGAGCTTTTGACGGTATGAAGAAGGAGGTCATTGGCGAGGTCGAACTTGAACTACTGATTGGTCTGATTCTTTTTCTAGTCAACTTCCAGGTCCTGGACATTCCTAGTGCATTCAATTTTCTGGTAGGACGACCGTGGATACACACTGCCGGAGCTGTGCCCTCGAGCTTGCATCAGAGGGTTAAGTTCATCGTGGATGGGAAGTTGATAACCGTTCACGGAGAGACCGATTTCAAAGTTTTCCACGACACTGCAATTCCGTACATAGAGCCTGAGAATGAGGCTGAATCAAGCTACCAGACTTTTGAGTTAGTGTCGGTAATCCATGTGCCTGTGGGGACCATTATGCGCAACCCGGAAGTGGCTAAGCCTTCGATGATGTCGAGTAGGGTGTTGCTCGAGAACGGTCATATTCTTGGAACTGGCCTAGGACTACATGGACAAGGCATCAAAGAGCCTATTCAGGCTTCCAAGTGGCATAAAAAAGCAGGCCTAGGTTATCATGGTAGCAATTCTAATGGCCCAAATAATCATGAAGAACGAGGTGATTTCGGAGGCCGGGCTAATCGTGGAGGTCGTGGTGGCCCTAGAGGCTATACTAGCTACGGGGGCCGTGGAGTCGACGGAGGCCGTGGTGACCATATAGGCCTAGCTAATCATGGAGGCAATGGAGGTCGCGGAAATCTATTTGGATTAAAAGAGGGCCGGAAAGGTTTACTCCTTCCGGAGTTGAAGGAGATCTTCCCAGGTCCGCCCAAGCTGCTGCAGGAAGAGGAGGCCATCCTTGGCCTAGTTGACTTGTTCGAGGAGGAGTGGGCTCAACAGAGATGGGATCAGTTGAATATGATCGATGAGAAGAGGCTGAAGGCTTTATGCCACGGTCAATGCTATCAAAAGCGAGTTGCCAAGTCTTTCAACCGCAAAGTTCGGCCTCGGCACTTTGAAGCCGGAGATCTCGTACTAAGGAAAGTGCTGTCCGCCACACTCGAATTAGGTGGGAAGTTCGCCCCAAATTACGATGGTTCATATGTCGTTAGAAAGGTTCTACCTGGGGGTGCTCTAATTCTTGTAGAAATGGATGGCCAAGAGTTGCCAAAGCCTGTAAATGCCGATTCGGTGAAAAAGTATTTTCCTTGAATGAAATCCAAGGCCCGAGAGCCATTTTCGACGCAATCCGAATCACTGTAGGGTATTCACATCATGCATAGCATGCATACATGCATACATGTTTACTTTGTAGGCCTCAAACAATCCATAAATTGAGCATCAAACGATTGAACCGTCCTGGCAAGCATCCAGCGAGCTAAATGGAGGGTTATCAAGTCACCAGGTCACAGGTAAGTACCATTTTTTCTCAATACCGAAAGAAGGTTGAGTGGAAAATTTGCTTTGTTTAAAAAAAAAAAAAAAAAAAGAAGCGCAGCAGTCAAAACTGTGAAAATAAACTTTTGATAGTATCTTATTGCTTGGAAGAACGTTCATTTTGAATCAAAATTCCCTGTGGAGATCAATCAACTCAGGCGATCTTAGCGAAACAAGAGGAAATACGTTAATCATGCCAAGCGAGAAGCACTTAGGATGAGGAAAGGCAAACCATTCCCAAACACGTCCTGTGAGCACTTTGAGACGAGCAAAAGAGAGAAAATCGTGTTTTAGGACGAGAGATTCATTCGCAAATAGTACATGGATCAAAGTAAAAAGAGGCATCTCTTTCCTCTGCCCTACACACTACAGGTGACCATAGTCAAGCCCTTTCGAGCCTTTACATGTGGAGAATTTCTATAAAATACCTCTGTCAAGAATCACCCTACAATGGGGCAAATTTGGATGCTTTGATCGACATTCTTCGGATCAAAAGATGAGAAAGACTTCTTTGCCTTCACTTGCATTAATCTTTTTATGGTAACTTCAGGTGAGTCCCTATGGAAGCTTGAAACATCCCAAAATGAAGAAGAGCATTCATTTCTCTACCCAAACACTCATACCACTTGTTTAGCCAAGTTGAGCCTGAGCATTCATTTCTAAAACCCAAGTGGTGATTGTCTCCCTACACTGGGGCAAGACACATGGTTTACCAAAGCAACTGGTGCTTGTGGGACAACGTGCGGAAAAATCTCGAAAGCCCTAGGAGCCCAAAATAGTCAAAAGAGAAAAAGTCAAGTGAAAACTAGGGGGCATGAAAAAGCAGCGTGCCTGGTAAAAGCAAGGCCAATGCCCATTATTATTATATAAAAAAAAAAAGGGGGAGCCAAAAAGGTTGCATCAAGAGAAAGATTCTCATAAAAAAGGGAAGAAAGAAATGTCAAAAGGAAAATGCTTGCAAAGAAAAATCCTTGCAAATGCAAAAGTCATTAGAGAAAAGAAAAAAGCTCTTACATTAAAATGATTAGTCAATGGGCTTTCGAGACAAGTTGGGCTTCAAAAGTCAAGTGCCTTCAAAAAGATTGACTGATATGGTAATGATGCCACGGTGATCACCAACCTTTAAACCCTTTTTGAAAATTTCTGAGCCTTTCGAGCTTTTACCCAAACCAATGTTACAACCCTTTCCCAAAGTCTCTTCTGATTGGGATGAGTCAAGTGAAAATAGGGACTTTACAGAGAAGCTGTTGCTTGAAGAAGTGGGAGCAAGGTTGTCTTATCTCATCTTAGGTTTTCTTGATTTGTAAACCTGGCAAAGATGTCGTTCCATAATTATTTCATTACTCGGCCAATAGTACTAATCCGTTGTTAAAACCGGGACCAAACCTACATTGCAGTCCTTAAAAGACCTCTTCGATTGGTCAATGTGTACTTATTGCGAATGATCCTTGAAGCCTTTGGCACTGATAGTGTGAGGCGTATAGAGAGGACATGCTTATCCCCCACATCAATGGATGGGAGCAAACAGCCTTCTTTGAGAGTTTGCAAGAAGCCCTTTTTGACTGAGCAACTCTTGTTTGGCATGCTTAATGAACCCTTTTCATCGGTCAGGGTTTTTCTGACAAAGGTTCATCTCCTAAGAGAATTTGATCATCAATGGCATTTCCCAAGCCCAATGGCAATTTTGTGATATTGAATGATGCTAAATGCTTTCTGAACAATCGAAACTGGTTTGATTTGCCCATGCAATTAACGATTTGTCAATGATGCTATTCTTTTGATAGTGTCCTTCATGACGTCTGAATGATATCCATCTCACCTGATATGCTTTCCCTACCAGGGCATCTGTTATAACATGTTCCATTAGATGTGCAGTGGCATTTCGGAATCTTCTTGATTGATAGGCTTACAACCTTGGAATTGCACGGTGAGCTTTCGCAGCCCGGAGCGCCTCATCGACCTGGCGAGCTTTCGCAGCCCAGAGTCTTCCTCTTTCCTTGCCCAGCGAGCTTCTGCAGCCCGGAGCACCCAATCGACCTGGCGAGCTTTCGCAGCCCAGAGTCTTCCTCTTTCCTTGCCCGGCGAGCTTCTGCAGCCCGGAGCACCCAATCAACCTGGCGAGCTTTCGCAGCCCAGAGTCTTTCTCTTTCCTTACCCGGCAAGCTTATGCAGCCCGAAGCACCCAATTGACCTGGCGAGCTTTTTGCAGCCCAGAGTCTTTCTCTTTCCTTACCCGGCGAGCTTTTGCAGCCTGGAACACCCAATCGATCTGGCGAGCTTTTGTAGCCCAAAGTCCCTTTCTTTACATAGTAGGACTTCGGGTAGCCAAAAACCCGTTCTTACACGGTAAGACTCCCTCCTCTTTCGGTCACAGGCCCGTTAATAATTTCATGCATCTTCTCAAACCCTCCATGAACAAAGTTTAAGTGTCTCTTATCTTTGAAAGGAACCTCTCCGAGCTCCCCTTCAAAGAGGGGCAGCTGTTGACACATAAATCTTGCTTATTCAATTAGGGTTTTATTGCATAGAAAATTAGGGTTTAATTTTTAACCCCTAGAAAAAATGGATTTCATTAAATTGCATGGCACATAAACTTTAGGCACATTTACATTGTTAAGGCGTAGTAGAATATGCTTTGCCTGTTTAAATTCAAAAACAAATAATAATAAATAAATAAATAAATAAAAATAATAAAAAAATAGTAAAAAAAAAATTCGAAAAAGGGGGGCTGACCAGCATTATTCAATGCTGGCCAGCACGGCGCCTCTCTAAAAAAAAAAAAAGGGAATGACCAGCATTGAATAATGCTGGTCACGCGTGAGCCCCTTCCCCAGAATATTCAATGCTTCTGGGGAAGC
The DNA here is from genome assembly GCA_031216235.1 of Syzygium jambos. NCBI lineage: Eukaryota > Viridiplantae > Streptophyta > Magnoliopsida > Myrtales > Myrtaceae > Syzygium > Syzygium jambos. The sequence continues at coordinate 21,711,701 of CM062226.1, forward strand.
AGGAACGAAGCAGACGAGGCGCAGGCATGGAGGGGAATCAGAAGCGGTGGCGACAAAGCGAAGGGAGTAGGGCGCGGCGCAAGCTTCCAGCCTACATCAGACTGATCCACAGTCGTCTTAGCCGAAGATGGACTCGAATGGTCCCGAGAGGAGACCCAGCTGATGGCAGAAGCAAAAAATGGAGAGGGCGTTCGGATCGAAGGCGTTCTTTAGCCGAAAATGGAGTGGCGAAGGTCGCCAGGGGTGGAAAGCCGAGAGAAAGAGAGGCCCCTCTTTCTCTCGGCGCTATAAGGGGAGAGAACCGAGCGTGAGAAACGGGGAACAGCGAGGAGGAGCGAGCGAGAGAGCCAGAGGGTCCCAGGGAGAGAGAGAGACCCGAAGAGAGAGAGGGTACCGGAGAGAGGGTGAGAGGTTGAGACGGAGGGATTCTTTGCCGGCGACCACCGCGCCCAAGCCGCGGCCGAAGGTCCCCTGTCACGGTAGGTCCCGATCCGGACACTCGCCGGATTTTGCTTTGATTTCGTTCGATTTGGGGGTCGGTCTCCCGAGGACCTCAACTCGTAGGTGTGCGAGGTGCGCCGGTATAACCCGATCTACCGCGTTCGCACTCCATACGCCACCGTCGAGTCGGTAGGGACTGTAGCCGCCGCTCTCGTTGCTGTTGGTGCTCTGTTTTAGAGGGGATCACTGGTCGGAGCTCGCGGCCGTCCGGCTCGCGCGAGTTCCGGCCAGTGACATCTCCGGCTCGGTCCTACTGCTCTGAGTATTGTTGCGTGTGATTTCAGAGGCGTCGAAGCCTCGATTGTGCTTAAAATCTCTTATTTTTGCCGTGCACGCCAACTGCTTAACTTTTTGCCTGAGCTAAGCTTTCTTGTTTTGTCTCTGTCCTGTGCATTTCGAGGGTGTTGGACGGTCCTCGCGCGCACCGCCGAGGGCCACGGCGGTCCAGGCATGACCGCGGGAGGAGGCGGTCGGCCAATCCTTCGTCGGGACCCGGCTGATTCGCGGCTGTCTAGTCCATCGCCGGGGCTTGCACAGCCTCGATCCGTCGCCGGTCACCGGGGCGACGCTCGCCACCTCTCATCGGGGCGGCGGTGTGGGCCAAAGTGAAGCGTCGGCCGCGGAGGCTGAGGCTCGAGGAAACCGGCGACCACGCCGGCCGGAAAATCTCGGCCGTGAAGGCTGAGCACGCGCTCTACGCCGGAGCGGCTGCCGGCATTCGAGCGAGCCCCCAGGCGCGGTGTGGCGGCTGCAAGTCGGGTCAGGCGTGTCGGGTCGGGCGCTAGGGTTCCGCGTGTCGGGTCGGCGGCTGCAAACCGGGTCGGCGAGTCGGGTCGAATGCGCGGGTGAACAGGGTAGGGTTTCCGGCGATCGGGTCGGGCGAATAGGTCTAGACGGGTAGGGTTTTTATTGGTGTTGGGCTCGGTTTTAGGCCCATTAGGTTTATTAAGTTTTGGGCTTGTTCTTTTCATTTCATAATTAGTCTTTTAAGTTTTTGGGCCATTTCGCGCGTGGGCCGGAGTGGGCCGGTTTGCCGTTTTTATTTGTTTCCTTGTTGGGCCTTGGGCTCTCGTTTTTTTTTAAAAAAAAATTTTGGGCCGGGCCCCCTTGTTATAGTAATTTCGAAAAATTAGACCGGGCTCAACAAACGAGCCCGGTCCGTCTGTGGACCCGGGCCGGCGTGCCCGGGTCAGTCCCGGTCCAGGTTGGATGTGGAGATCCGACCCGGATCCGTTTTCTTTTATTTTAATATTGTATTATGTTAATATTTTTATTATTTTTTTAAAAAAAAATCCGAATTTCATTTTATTTTATTTTACTTTATTTTATTTTATTTTATTTTATTAACAAAAATTCGAAAAAAAATTTCAAAAAAAAATTCCGAAAAAAAATTTCAAAAATATTTCAATTTTTTTAAAAAAAATTAATTAAAAAAATCAAAAAAAAATTAAAAAAAAAATTAAAAGTTCTATTCAGACTTTGAAATTAGTTTTCTCACCCTTTTCGCATGTTTAGTGCTATATTTAATCCCACGTCGCTCGGTTCACACACGGGTTGCACATTTAATTTAACCTCGCATGCGGTTAATTAGGTGTGTCTAGGCTTAGATATTAATTGTCGTTCACCTTAGCTTAGTTAGGAATGAAATTTTGAGATTCCCGATTAGCGAGAGCATGTTAGGTGGTAAATCGAACAAGATCAGGTACCGAAAGGGCACTAGTTTGTCAATTAGTGTAATCAAGTCCCCGAACCCATTGAATCTCTGGTTCGTAGAAGTGAAGTATTTCTCCCGCGCTTCACTTGGGTGTCTAATCGACCCACCAAAAACCGATTAGTGGCGACTCCTAAATGAAATTGATTTGCATGTTAACAACTTTAATTTAAGTCGTGAATTGGTATGGGCTTGGGAGGGCTCGAGCTAGGTTTAACGTAGCAATCCATTAGCCAAACCCCCTTAGGCCGCGGGGCCGGTTCGGGAAGGTCGCGACAAAAGGCAAGGTCTAAACCTCGCCAGTGGCCGGCGAAAGGAAAGAAAAAGAAAAGAGAAAGAAAAGAAAATAAATAATAAATATCAAAAAATAGTAAAATATTATTAAAAATCATCCATGTCAACGCCCATCGGGCCATGTAAGATGAACAACGTCCATGTCAGCGTCAGCCAGTCCAAATTGGCCAGATGGACTAAATTAACACAAATACCAAAGGTTTAGGATTCCATTTGTTTTAAGATTGCATTGGCATAATTACAATAACTTTATGACTTTTTTGGTAATTTTCTCAATTTTCATTTGGCCAATAGTATATCCTTTGTAGCAAGAGGCCTATAAGAGATACTACAAGAATGTGGGAAATGACTACGTGGACTCGATAAGAATTGGTAAGGTCAAAAACATTCTTAGAATATTATTGGTTTCACGTGAGATTCACATCATCAATAGCTAAGTTCACTTACTCTATCAGGGACAGAATTTTGTTTCCTCTTTGTTCCTTTCTTGATTGGTATGCCTAGATTGTTGCTATGAATTAGACACCATTGAATCTAGCTAAGGCAAGATGTAATTCGCCTTAAATAGTTATATTATTTGGAACTCTCACTTACATTTCATGCTTTATCACCTTAAAATGAACTCATATTACGCATTTACCACGTTGACATCGTGCCCTAGAAAGTAATGTTATTAATTCTAAGCTTAATTTACAAATTACCAATTACTATGACAACTGTAAGCAGACATTTAAAAGTTTTTTTTTTTTGGTAAGGTCAGACATTTAAAAGTTTTTTTTTTTTTTGATAACCCAGGGAACCCCCGCACGGCCGACAGCCGGGGAGTAAACCCTGAGGGCGATACGTGCTAGCCACCATACACGTGCCACCGGTTAAGTCAACCTGCGACGCCCGGGATTCGAACACTCAACCTTTTGCGAGAGGAAGAGTGTGCGCTCCAGCAGCGCCACCCAGACGGGTGGTCATTCCGTAAAGTTGATCATACTTAATGCCAAAAATCTTCTTTTAAAGTTGATCATTCCGTAAGCAGACATTTTTTTTGTACAATTAATTTTGTATACTTGCTATTATTCTGGCTTTGTTAAGAAGAGAAACCAGTAAAACAGATGAGAAAAATAAAAAAGAATAAGCAACGACCAGAAAAATTGAAGATAGGTCCAACAAAGGAAGCCAATTATGACTGGAGAAAACATTGGTAGGACAGTAATGACTCGCTCTGAGCTTCCACAGGAAGTTCTCAGACTTGAGAAACAAGTCCAACGGATAAAATAAGCAGATAAAAAGAATATGGAAAGATATGGAATTCGCAGAAAAGCCAGACAACATAACTTCGCAAGAAAGGTTGAGAAGAGTGCATCAGACGAAGCACGGGCAGGACTCCAACTAAAAGCAAGTGCAGTATAAATTCATCTCCTCACACAGGTTGAAAATCAAAGTTATCCTCCGGGATTCAGAGTTAAAGCCCCTCGAGGACTCGTCAATCATTACTTGAAGCTGAAAGAATGAGCTACATGTAGGTACCCAGATCACTCCTGGTTCCTGATCGAAACATACAGACAAGAGTCATGCACGAGTATCACCTAAATGTCAATCGTCTTAAGTACAGTTCAGGAGGCCAGTTACATATGTTTATCTCGTTCACTTGATATCTCTGCTCTGCTTGGCTTTGCAGACTAATATATAACTACCAATTTCGCTTGTCAAATTGTTTTTGCCGAGTATATATGAGTATACTTGATGCACACCAGTTGGCATCTATAAACTGCTATGTACATCTCAGTTCTATGAGGATGTGTGGCTGCCTTTTTACATCTCAATTCTATGAGGATGTGTTGCTGCCCTTTGCTACTTTTTACATCTTATCAATTCATTTCGTATTCTTTTTTCAAATGCATGCAGAGATATTGTTCTTGGCCTTTTGGAGGTGTACAAGATGAGATGGCTGATAATTCGGACATTCCTAGTAGATTCAGCTACCTCATCTGAGGGCAGGTTAAGAAGGCGATCCACATCTCTTATAAAATCAACCCAATCCAAGTGACCAAAGACACTTGTGAAGCCATATTAAACTTAAGTTCCTACGGGCTTATTGTGGATTCACAATAAGCTTTGTGTATATGAAGTAAAATCTTCTTTCTCACTGAGAAGTCTTTTCATGTTATTTTACTTTTTTATTTCATATCAATATAAAAACATCGATTGCTCGAAGATTGTTTGACCCAAATTACAGTACTTCTCCAACTCAGTTAAAATGGATACATTCCGGTATTCTCAGCAGTTTGATGATTTGCCTACAGTACGTCTTATTTCCTACAATGAGCTTATGACCGTACACAAGCATCTCAAAGTTCTCAACATCGGTAAATGAAGGCCCCGGTGCAAAGGAAGTACTGGAGAAAATAATTTAGATTCAATATTTTAGTTTAAGATCACGGCGTTCCAAGGCCTGGGTCGTTAAACAGTCATATCTGTTCTTTTTGATTGATAGTCTTTTCTGTTTCTTTATTTTTTTCTCCCTCTGTAATTCTCCACAACAGAATCTGCCAGGTTAACATTCTAGTACAATCAGGAGAGAACAAACGGGAATTGTAATCCTAGTTGCGGTACATCTGCTCATAACATGATTGGAGGTCCACTGAGTTTCTGTACTACCTGAAAAATGCTGGATGGTAAAAGTGTAAGCATTGTGTCATGTTAGTAAGTCAAATCCAAAAGCTTAACCTCATAAGTGGAGGGAAACAACATGAAAATAAAAAGCATATAAGACCCGTTGTCAAGCAATGTGGGACAATACTTCAACACTTAAATTTGTATCAAGCACGACGGCTTATGCTCAAATCTCACTTGGTCCACGAGGTCAGAGGAATGTTTTCAGAGCCCAACGGTTTATGCATCTAAAGGCAGAGTTGCAAGTCATCTTAAAAAAACCCTGCCGTTTAGTTTAATCTGAACTTTAATCTATCAGCATCTTATAACAGGGAAACTGTAATGAAATGCACAAAAAAAGAAAAGAAGCATTCATTTTCCTTTGCTGTAGAAGATAAACGAGTTCTGGGAGTGATCCGCTAGTCTAGGCTCGCTGCACAAACATTAGGCGAAAAGTGCCAGTTATCAATACCCTATGACCCATGGCGTTGAAATATCAATCATAGTTTAGTGCAATCTAAATTGAGAGGAGATGAAGCTAATTATAATGCAGCTCAGTATAAACCAAGGGAAGTTCTTTTTCTTTTTAACTAAACAAAGCACTAACAAAAATCCCAACTGTACGTAATTTATTGGTATATTGGCACATGAAGAGAAGCGTAGGGTGAACCATTGATATTGAAACGAAAATGCACACGTGCATGGACAGCCCTTATGTTTAACTGACTTCTAGCAGGTTGATTCTAACTCAAATTCTCACTGTCATTAACGAAATGAAAAGAAAAGTCTTCTATTGTGATCAGAAGTAAGGAGTAGGACACATCACAGGAGCAAATCCCAGAAATTTCCTCGATGTTGTCATTGTCATATGTGAAAGCAAAACAAACTTTTATTTAGCCAACAGTGTACCTTTCAGAAGGAATAGAATCTTAAATTAGTTTAATGGGGTTCATCAGGACAAGGAAAAGTAGCCAAAGAAGCCACCCCTATCAGCTATCGATCATGCTCAAGATTTTTCCAATTCCACTAACAAAAAGTTCGATAGCTTCTCAGAGAAGGGAAGACTTCAATAAAGACCCTCCCAAATGGTATTGTGTTGATGCGCGCTTCTCTGCTTCCTCAAACTGAAGCGAGCTCATTACTTCTACTTGTGGCGAGGAATTCGTGAATTATTACTTGAAGAGGCGAGTCCTAGGATACGTAGACCATCCCTGCATAATCCCCGATGTCGACATCTGCGGGTGCGATCCTTGGGAATTACCGGAGAAGTTTCATGGTAAGAACAGATGAAACCATCACTTTGCTTGCTCCTTTGATACAATTTCTCTGCAGCCATGATTATCGGAAACTTATTACCTTACGTTTATGGGTTTGTGGAGCATAATATTTATCATCAATCAGGGAAAAGTCTGAGGGAATGTGCTGATGAGATGTGAATTTGGTAGTTTCTGGTGGTGCAGTGTCACCTTATGAGAAGCAGACAATTGTGAAATGCAAATCCTTCGTTTTGCCAAAAAAAAGATATACAAGTTCTTGATAACAAGAAATTAATGAGATTGACAGGTGAATCAATCATTGGCCTGGATGACCAAGTTCAGGAGTGGTGGTTCTTCAGTCCGCATGCACCCCAACAGGTTACAAGATCGACTCCCTCTGGCTATTGGAAGAAGACAGGTATCGACCGGAAGGTCAAGGCCAGAGATACCGACAGAGAAATCGGTAGTAAGAAAACACTGGTCTTCCACAAAGGTCGAGGCAAGAAGGGAGTCAAGACCAACTGGGTCATCCATGAGTATCATCTACTCCCCAATCATGTACTTAATCTATTCCTTATATTAATTAAATTCACAAGATACATGAATTTTGATAACATATCATATGAAAAGTATAGCTACAATAATATGCAGAAACACTCGATCGAAAGTTTCCATGAGTCCTAGGAAGCAAAGAAATATCTTCTTGCTCAGTTTCTACTGCAGAAGATTGAAATCTCAAACATAATTAGAGAACGACGTTCTTTTTGCCAAATATGTGAGCAGAAATTTACTTTTGAAGAAAAGATGATGTAATGATATGAACTGGTATGATGTGGTCTTTTGGCAGTTAAATAGAACTTATTTTTTTTTTTTTGGGTTAAGTTAAATAGAACTTATGTTCTGTGTCGCTTAAATCATAAACGAGATGAGAAGGCTGATAATTCACCCATAGAAACAGAGCGTGGAGCCATTACCCTGGCAGATTTTGAATTGGATTCTGATCGTGAGGACTCAATTCCTGAGGTACGGAGGACAAAATATTCTGTTTATACACTAGATATCTGTCTTAATGAGCGTGCGAAATGTGCTAATGGCTAATCTTTTACTCGTTAATGCAGCCTTTGATCCAAGCAAAGATGGAAGTCACTGGAGTACTTATTTCAGCCCGAGAACCGAGTTGAATTTAATTTGGCTGACCTCCTGCGGCTGCTTCAGCCTGCGCTAGGATCACAGAATAATAGCTTCCCCTCCAACATAAATCAGCATACGAATGTTGAGAGTCCATCTGTTATGGACATATCATTGGACAATGGTCTTACTGATGAATCTATTCAATTAACGTTTGGAACAAGTGAAGAGGATGAAGATGTTGGAGACATGCAAATTGCAGATCTTGATTATGCCGACTTCCTCGATGGATACATCGAAACAGAGGTCAAAGTTCTTCACTTGAAAGTCATTTGATTGCTGTGGTTACTTCTCTAGTATAGTTAGGTTTATTAAATAATTTCAAAATGCATTGGAAGGGCCCTTCCCTTTTCCAGGTTATCTGAAAAATAAGGATAATTTCCTTTCGATCATCTTTGTGTAGAATAGTAAGTTCATTATAGAACCTGTTTACGGAAAAAGAAAAGGGACTTTCATTTAAGTTACTCGCGCTTAATTGACTTTCAATCATATAAGAACAACGGACAATTTAAAACCTAATCTTGAAGGTCTGTTATGAAATTAAGTTTATGCCTCTATTATTTCCTCTGATTTATTTTATCTCATGCAATCTGTCGTCGCAGTATGGCCAAACATCTAACTCGCATAATGAACATCTTGTTCTAATGGAGAATCGGCGAGCACGAACAACTGACTCAGTCCACGGTTTTGTTCCTCTCGAGGAAAAGAAAGGCACGGTGGAGAATAAGTTCAACGGCTCACCTGTCGCCTTTGAGAAACCTATGCCGTGTCCTGTACCTATGGCGCCTCACAGACCTAGGGCACCTCCCGTACGACCGGCAAGTGTAAAAGGCTATGGCAAAGATGAAGAGCTGAGGTTCAAAAAGGTTAAGCAGGAATATGCGGCCATAAAAATCAAACCAGAACGCATATCTCTGGATGAAACAGAAGCCAGAGCAAAGGTGAAAGCAGCTCCTAAACTTAATCCACTGTGTCTTATTGCTATTCTTATATGTTGACGTGCATTGCTTGTAGTTAATTAGATGGTGGGATTCCGAGTTTTACTGCAGTGAACTATATATTGGATTCTAGCATTCTTCTACCAAAAGGAAGTGAAATTTCACTCCAAATTTCTCATGCTTTATCAACTTTGATTCAAATAATAAGAAGAATGGTGAAGAACTACAAAGCAAAAAATATATTTAAAAAAAATTGCAGATTAGATATTGAACAAGGTAATAGGATATGACCAAAAGGCTGATTATGTAGTTAGAGCTTCCAGACAATTTGAGAACAAAAACATGAATGCTTGTCGAGAGATGCAAATAATGCCTCAGTTATCTCCGTTGATCCATTTGATATTGTGCAGTACCTTTTTTGCAGTATGGCCAAGTATCTATGATGGATAATTGGCGAACACAAACAATTGAACAGACTAGGAAAATTCTTCATTTTCAAGTTTCCTGTTAATCGTGTCTTTCTTTTTCCCCGTCAGCTCACCATTTGAAACACACATTGGCAGGTACTAGGATACAAAGAGCGCGTTTCAGCCGGTGGTTTACCCAAGAAGGCAAACAGCAAGGAGATTGAAAATGCCAGAGAGAAATCAAATTCAGCAACTGCATCATCATCTGAAGCACCCACCAGGAGCACAAAAAGTTCCACAGATCCTCCACTGCCCAATCTTGTGAACGTGCTCGTCGGGATTTTCCTGTTTCTCGCCATCACTTGCCAAGCACTTGATTTCTGATTTTCACTGCTATTTTGCCCTGAGTCCGACGCAGCATGATTGACAAGTACAGTTGTAAAAGAGGGTTTTATATGCCGTGTCACAATTCATGTGCATGTAGCTCGTCTTCTTTCAGATGCTAATGCTTTGCACTTCTTTTTGCTTTGGAAGATCTACCTGGATGTGCGACGGCTCTGAAATTTTACTTTCTTCTTTCCCGCTGTATAATGCGAAGAATCAAAAAGTTGCCACGGTGTATGTTTCCTTTAAAAGTCAGCTTGCATTCCATTATTCCGTATCTTTCTTTAGTTTATCAGACTCACTGGGGGATCAATCCATTGAAATTGGTTGTTTCTGAAGGCACGGTCCATGGACTTAACATGCAAACTAATCAGCCTTCATAGAACAAAGCCCACTTTATAAGAAGTTAAGATCTTTATCTGTATGTTCCGGTTTTTAAGAAATGAAGATCTTTATCTGTATGTTCAGGACAAAGAGCAGCCGGCGGTAGCTCTGAGTCTTCCTAGAATCACAGGCATGGTACTCAGGACACAAGGAACAACAAACAAGGACCGAGAATACATTTGAACCGACGCTAAATGTAAAGAACGAGACTAGGAGAGAGCTTATATTTAGAAGAGTTGGGCTTGAATTTTCTTTAGCCATTGCTTGTTTTTGGAAAATCTGTGGACATCCATTTTTATTTAGGGTTAATACTACGAAAAACCTCAAACTGATACACTTGTAATAAATTTTACCCCAAACTAATTTCTTTACCGCCAAAAATCTCAAACTGGTACAATTATGACAAATTTACCCCAAATTAAATTTTTAATCATTAAAAGCACCCAAACCGATACACTTGTAACAAATTTACCCTCCGTTAAATTGAATTATTACCACAAAAAATCATAAATCGGTAAATATGTGACAAACATAGGGGTAAACCTTAAAATGGTGCATTCACCAATTGTCACGTGTCATATAACTTAGCAATTTGACTATAAAATTTGACGGAAACTAACGCAGGGTAAATTTGTCACAGGTGTACCAGTTTAGGGTTTTTTGTGATATTAACCCTTTTATTTACAACTTTTCCCCTCTCCCTTGATGTTAAGTTCTTTTTGAAAGGATTTTATATTTTGTCCTTCCATTTTCATGCTATTTCTATGCTTAAGCATTAATATTCCCAAAACAAAAAACTTGTTCAAAAATTACATACACTTATTTTTCAAAAGAAAACGAAATGAGTCTGGTTAGTTTAGTTCTAAATTTGTGTGTTGTAAGATAATAAACATATATTTAAGGTAGGAAAATATGAAACACTCCGGTTCTTGAAGCAAAACCCAAAAAGAAGTAGTGGTGAGTGTCGCGCCGCACTAATTTTTTTTTTTTTGGGTTTTCGGGATTTGCACGCTAAAGAGGTATTTCCGTGTGAGGGTCTCTCCCAAACCATACCTCACGTGACAGTGGATGGTAATTTCCTATCTAATCTAAGTTTTCGATTTTGGAGTCGCCACTAGTCATTATTGGTAGGTAGACTAAAAATCTAATCGGGGTATGGGAGAAATACCACGATTCTACGAACCAGAGATTCTGAATATAGAGACTTGATTACATTAATGATCCCAAATTGAGACCTCTAACGCCCTTTCGGTACCTAAGAACAATACGATGTCTAACGTGTCACGCAAGTTTCCGAGGCTTACCCACTAATTATATCCATTCTAATTGCGGGGAAAATCAATCAAGAATTAAATGCGCAATCAATGTCAATCAAACCAAACAATCCTAAATTGTCTCTAAAAATCAAAATGCACCCAAAAATATCCAAATCCTAATGAAGCCTTAAAGGCTTGTTCATTTCATGATTTGTGTTTATTTTTGTTAGGGTTTTAGGATTTTTTAGGGGTTATAACCCCTGAATTTGAGATTTTCTAAAAATGCCACTTGGGCATTTCAAAAAATTCAAATTTTACTTTCCAAGGTTGGCCACAGTGTTTTTAAACCATTCTATGAATTTTTAAAATTTTTCGATTTTTTTATTTTTTTGATTTTTTTTTTCGAAAATTGAATTTCTGAGAGTTTCATTAACCGAGAATTGATTTTTATGATTTTCTAAAAAATTTTATGAATTTTCCAATTTTCAATTTTTTTAAAATTTTTTGAATTTTTTACATTTTTTATTTGTATTTTCTGAATTTTCTGAATTTTTATGAATTTTCTAAAAATTTTTGAATTTTTATGAAATTTTCTAATTTTTCGAAATTTTTTATATTTTTCGAAATTTTTCCGAATTTTTATTTATTTTTCTGATTTTTTGAATTTTTTGATGATTTTTTATTTTTTATTGATTTTTCAATTTTTTTAGATTTTTTATATTTTTTTATTGGATTCTTTTATTTAAATTTTCCCGCCGTGAAAATGAACCAAACCGGGCCTCGCCAGCGCCAGCGCCAGCGCTGGTCGTCTTCTTCGGCGAGCACGACGTTAGAAACAGCGCCGTTTCGTCCCTGTTCATTGTGGCATTTTGCCAAACAGGTGGTGGGCATGCAGTCTACATTAACGTTCTCGTGGCCGTGACTTTGGATTGGAATTCAGCGACCTTCCGGTGAGTTTACAGCCATGATTTTGGGTGCTATACTGAGCCTACATTATCCTCCACCAATATCAACTCTCCGATTCGCCATCGGACCATCGCCGGGTGGCGAAAAGTAAGTCGGAAAAACCTAACTTGCAACCTGTTTTAAACTAACTAGCCGAACCTTTGAATCACAATATATAACGCTCTAGCTATCTAACTCAATTCTAATCACTAACAAAGCATCAAACAAGGTTGAAGGAAGCTAACTTGACAGGCCTATGGCCACGGTGATGTTCCGGCGACGCTGTCCGAGCTCCAGCGAGATGGTTCATGAGATGACCGACTCAGTTTTAATGCGTTTTCAATCATTCAAAGTACAAAAAAAAATGATGAAAATGAAATCAGAATACGTTTTAGGCATCTTATAGGATAAAATCATGAAGAAAAATGCACGAATCATGCCAAAAATGTATTCTGGAATTTTGCAAAAACCGAGGCAATGAACAATTTTTACCTGTTCCGTTCGGTGTTCAAATGACTTTTCCGAGATGTGCAGCACCTATGGATCTGCTCCTCGACACTCCGGCTTCCAATAGGTGGTCTTGGAACCTTCGGGGGTGATCTAGACACGCCGGCCAAGGTTAGTTTCCAGGCGCCGGCGACCAGCTTTGAGCCGGTTGTCACAGGTGAGGATACTCACCTTTGGAGACCGATTCACCGGTGTTTTTTCTGCCGGAAAGACACCAATCACTCGGTCTCGGGGAGTATCAACTCTACCCTTCTCGTTTTCTCTCTTTCGTCTCTGTTTCTCTCTCTTCCCTCTTTCTGGAATTTTGTCGAACACCTTTCATGCCCAACGATCAGTTTTTTCTTGTTTTTATTGATCAATTTTCCGCCCAAAGTTTGTTATTTACCAACCTTGAATCGGTTGGGATGATTCGCTGGCGCCAGCCGGAGATTCTCCGGCTGGATAACTTGATTTTCACGTGCTAAACTGCCCAAAGTAAGTCGGCAAAGTTGCGGTTTGAACTGTCTTTTTTTATGGGTTCATTGCGTCTTGTGCAAGTCGGGCGAAGAAGACGGGTAGCCGGGACGGGTCGGGTAGACCTAGTCGACCCAGTCAACCCGGAAAGCCCGATTTTGACTAAATTCGCAAATTAAACTCGATTTTGACCCAATTTTCAAAATTAAACCCCAAAATTGAATTCCCCATCACATTTTGAACCCAAATATGTGATTTTTCCCAATTTTTGTCATAATCATGTCCAAGATTTTCAAACTTTTGTATTCGGGTTATTAGGGTTTTGCTCAATTCGATGTCTTAAAGACCTGATTAGGCAAAATTGGTGCCAAAATTGAATTACCCACATATGATTAACCCTAGAAATGATGGTCTCATGGTTCGACAATTTCGAATTGGACACGATTCCTAATTTGGGCTCAAAATTCGAAATTTTCAATTGAATTTTGGGGATTTTTTATTTTTCTGGAAAATTGTGCAATTGGATTGACCATTATGTAATTCAAGGTCCCAGAATCATTTGTTGTGAAGACACCATGACTTAAAAATGACTAGAAAAGATTTAATTGCATTTATTGTTCAATTCGGGTTTGATTTTGCCCAATTTTGGCAAAAACACATGACCGATTGAAATTTTCCAAAATTGATGATTCATTAGTGAAATTGAATTTAAAATAAGACTAATGACTATTTTTATGGAGTTTTCTGATTCCATTTGCTATTTTTCTTGATTTTCTTACTTATTTTGACTAAAAGAAATTAAAGAAAAATGCGGAAAGATGTTAAGAAATTATTTTTGGTCTAGAAATAGGTTTCTAGGCTTGGCCAAGATTCCTAATCCTAATTTTGAGATTTTTGAAAGTATGAAAAAAAAATAAGCTAAAAAGCAGGTGTCAATAGTGAGTGGTTCCAAGGTCGTTCTAAATTCCACCTGAAACCTGAAACCTACTTGTCAAACCAATTGCCTAATTTTTGAAACCTAGAACCTACCATGTATACCTAGGAAATAATTTACCCTGTCACAAGTTACGGGGTTTACCCAAGTTCCACTTATATTCTTAATTGAACAATTACAGTAAATCATTACTCCTAACAACCACCATTTGCTAAAATCTAATGGCCACAACTTATATCTAGATACACGAAAAATATGAAACATTAACAAAGTAAAAGTCTCAGTCATAGATATCGCCGGAAATGAAAGCTCAGACCAGTGGTTCTAGATTACGCACGCCAAAGAATACCATAATATCTCATGAAGACATAGAACAAGAAAAACACAAAGACTTATTCCAGATTCTAAGATCTAGGTTCTACCTAGAACCTACCTATGGGAATCAGTTCCCAATGTTTTAAATCTAAAACCTACCCTACATACCATGAAACATAGAATCGGACCAATTCCCACCAATCCGGTTCTCGATACTACCTTAGAACCAGGTTTACCCCTAAAAAGAAGCAGCTCTTTTTTATTAAAGTGAAAAATATATTGAAAGTATGAATTACTATGTAGCAAACATTTATTGAAAAAGAAAGCATGAGTGTAGTCTCCGGAGTCAAAAGGGCAACTAAAACCTAAGAAATAAAAGCAGTGACGACCACCGAACATTTGAATGTCTACTTTTCCTTCGGTAAGAGCAATGTTTTCTCGTAGTGTTTTACAGCTCGTCTGGAGTCATGCCTTCCTAGAATAGTCATACCGTATGATCCTCCCTTTTCTATCAAATTCATGAAATATTACTTGATGGGCTTGAGAAACACAATATATCCAAATTCAAAGTTCTGTTTTCTTTTTTGCTGTTTTATTAGGTTAGACATGTCCACACTCAAGTGCAAGCTCTATTCTTCCCCTTACCAAGACTTTCTCAGCAATTTCAATCAATCTTCCCTATCGCCTCCATCCAACCACTTTGAAACACAGCTTCTCTCTCATGTTTGGACCTCGAGCTCTCGGGTGACCCTGCGGGCCAAAAATCCAATAAAGAAAAGAAAAAAAAAGAGAAAAATTAAGAAAACTAAGAAATTTTAAAAAATCGTCCACACAAGCGTAGGTCGTGCCACATAGGATAGCATATATATTCGAGTAAATCACAAATAGTAATTCGTTTTCACAGGTGTGCTCGTTTGTAATGTACGGCTCATCATGTCCAATTGATATATTTGTTATGCCATTGTCATAAAATGCAAGAAGTTTATCACAGTTCTTTTTTTCTTGTTGGGTACTTGAATACCTTAGAAATACTTGAACAATCTCATCAAATTATGACAGTTTCATCATGACAACGCCATAACCAATAGATTATAGGCCAAAAAGCAATAAAAATTGGCCTAATTTAAAAAAAACATCAACTTTAGATCGAGAGACAATTTTGGCCTGAACTTATTTTTGTCCCATAAAAAAGTACTAACTTTAGGTCGAGGGATAATTTTAGCCCGAACTTTTTTTTGTCCCGTAAAAAAGCACCAACTTTAGGTCGAATGACAATTCTAGCCCCAAATTTTTTTTGTCTCATAAAAAATCACCAACTTTCATCGTGATCCCAAATCTGGCCCCCTGTTAACTTTCACCATTGTTTGAGAAAGAAGGTTATGGTGGTGAGCTTGGCGAATTTCGTCCATAGCATCTGTCAATAAGCAGTGATCAGCTTCAGATTACGTTTAATCAGAGAAATTCAATCTGGAAATATTTTTGACTTGTCAGTGAAGTAAAGGAGATGAACAGTTTCACCGTTGTTTTTCAAATTGTGGCTCAGAGAATAAGACAATGGATATTGCTTTAAATCTAGTCAGCAAGCCACGTGAATTTATTGCTAAGGTGGAATAGTTAAGTTAAATGATCAATAGTTCTAAGTCAATTGGGCTCAGATTTGGGATTTTTGTGAAAGTTATACCTTTTTACGAGACAAAAAAAAGTTGGGGCCAAAATTATCACTTGACCTAAAGTTGATGCTTTTTTGCGGGACAAAAAAAAGTTCAAGCCAAAATTATCCTGCGACCTAAAATTGGTACTTTTTTACAGGACAAAAAAAAAGTTTGGACTAAAATTGTCCATCGACCTAAAGTTGGTGCTTTTTTACGGGACAAAAAAAAATTCAGGTCATAATTGTCCCTCGACCTAAAATTGATGCTTCTTTTTAATTAACCCAATAAAAATCCTTACATTCTTCTCCTCTTTTCAATTTTATCACCACCTTTTTATATTATCAAGATAATTCCCCATGCCCTTTTGAAATCATATCGAATCTATCTAAAAAGTAGGCTCCCTCAAACAATTTTCATTTTAATTATTTTTTAGCCCTCTTCAGCCTTAAATATTAGTAGGACTTGAATTAAGACTATTTCTGTAGAACCACCTAATTTTTCATTTTTTTCTTCGTGCAAAAAATTTCAAAATATCTTTAATAATTAAATAATGGCCAATGTGAAGCAAGATAAATATTATCCCTAGGCATCCGTTAAATTATTCTCCCTTAAACAGTCTCCCTTGGATAATAAAACCATGTAAATCTTTTGGGTAGTCTTCCTTTTGGCATAATTTCGGCAACAAGGAATAAAGGATATTTTTCTTAGAACAGTCTCATTGCCACTCTTTTCTCTCCAAATGGTGTTAAAGGATTTGCCACAGAATTTATGCAAATTGGAAAGATTAGGAATTATCATTGGGAAACTACAAAAAAAAAAGACCTTTCTTTTTGCTAATTGAGTCCTAAACCTTCTATATTTATGCCAATTCAATCCATTCGACCAATGTTGGCCGGTCGGCACTTACGTGTACGCTGTCCTACATGGCGCAGTTGGTGCTGAAGTGAAGAATTTTAATAATATTTTAATGCTTTTTCGATTATTTTTATTTTTTATTCTTTTCTTTTCTTTCTCTTTCTTTTTTTTGTCCTTTCCTTCTTCCTCTAGCCGGCGAGGTCGCTCTCGTCGGCCACTAGCGAAGCTCGACCACGGCATGGCTGGGTGAGTTCGAGTCTCACCATGGCTAGGCAAGGTTCAACCTTGCCGTCGCTGGGCAAGGGCAAGGTCTAAACCTCGCCAATGGTTGGCGAAAGGAAAGAAAAAGAAAACAAATAAATATCAAAAAATAGTAAAATATTATTAAAAATTATCCACGTCGGCACCCATCGCGCCATGTAAGATGAACAGTGTCCACGTAAGCATCGGCCAGCCAAAATTAGCCAGATAGACTAAATTGACACAAATACAAAGAGTTTAGAACTCAATTTGTTTTAAAATTGAATTGGTACCATTACAATAAGTTTAGGACTTTTTTGGTAATTTTCCCAATTGTCATTTGGCCAATAGTATAACCTTTGTAGCAAGAGGCCTATAAGAGATACTACAAGAATGTGGGAAATGACTACATGGACTCGATAAGTATTGGTCAGGTCAATTACATTCTTAGAATATTGTTGGTTTCACGTGGGATTCACATAATCAATAGCTAAGTTCACTTACTCTATCAGGGACAGAATTTTGTTTCCTCTTTGTTCCTTTCTTGATTGGTATGCCAAGACTGTTGCTATGAATTAGACACCATTGAATCTAGCTAAGGCAAGATGCAATTCGCCTTATATAGTTATATTATTTGGAACTCTCAATTACATTTGATGCTTTATCACCTTAAAATGAACTCATATTACGTATTTACCACGTTGATATCGTGCCCTAGAAAGTAATGTTATTAATTCTAAGCTTAATTTACAAATTACCAATTACTATGACAACTGTAAGCAGACATTTAAAAGTTGATCAGACTTAATGCCAAAAATCTTCTTTTAAAGTTGATCATTCCGTAAGCAGACTTTTTTTTGTACAATTAATTTTGTATACTTGCTATTATTCTGGCTTTGTTAAGAAGAGAGACCAGTAAAACAGATGAAGAAAATAAAAAAGAAATAAGCAACGACCAGAAAAATTGAAGAAAGGTCCAACAAAGTAAGCCAATTAATTGACTGGAGAAAACATTGGTAGGACAGTAATGACTCACTCTGAACTTCCACAGGAAGTTCTCAGACTTGAGAAACAAGTCCAACGAATAAAATAAGCAAATAAAAGGAATATGGAAAGATGTGGAATTCACAGAAAAGCCAGACAACATAACTTGGCAAGTAAGGTTGAGAAGAGTGCAACAGACGAACACGGGCAGGACTCCAACTCAAGGCAAGTGCAGTATAAATTCATCTCCTCACACAGGTTGAAAATCAAAGTTATCCTCCGGGATTCGGAGTTGAAGCCCGTGATTGGAGGACTCGTCAATCATTACTTGAAGCTGAAAGTACGAGCTACATGTAGGTACCCAGATCCCTCCTGGTTCCTGATCGCAACATACAGACGAGAGTCATGCACGAATATCACATAAATGTCAATAGTCTTAAGTAGAGTTCAGGAGGCCAAGCACAAATGTTTATCTCGTTCACTTGATATCTCTGCTCTGCTTGGCTTTGCAGACTAATGTATAACTACCGATTTCGCTCGTCCAATTGTTTTTGCTGAGTATATATGAGTATACTTGATGCACCCCAGTTGGCAACTATTGATTAAGATACTGCTATGTATATGTCAGTTCTATGAGGATGTGTTGCTGCATTTTGCTACTTTTTACATATTATCCAATCCATGTCCTATTCTTTTTTCAAATGCGTGCAGAGATATTGTTCTTGACCTTTTGGATGTGTACAAGATGAGAAGGCTGATAATTCTGACATTCCTAGTAGATTCAGCTACCTCACCTAAAGGCAGGTTAAGAAGGCGATCCACATTTCTTATAAAATCAGCTCAATCCAAGTGACCGAAGACACTTGTGAAGCCGTAATAAACTTAAGTTCCTACGTGCTTATTGTGGATTCACAATAAGCTTTGTGTATCTGAAGTGAAATCTTGTTTCTCACCAAGAAGTCTTTTCAGTTTATTTTACTTTTTTATTTCATATCAATATGAAAACATCGATTGTTAGAAGATTGTTTGACCCAAATTACAGTACTTCTCCAACTCAGTTAAAATGGATACATTCCGGTATTCTCGGCAGTTTGATGATTTGCCTACAGTACGTCTTATTTCCTACAGTGAGCTTATGACCGCACACAAGCATCTCAGAGTTCTCAACATCGGTAAACGAAGGCCCCCGGTGCAAAGGAAGTACTGGAGAAAATAATTTAGGTTCAATCTTCTAGTTTTAAGATCATAGCGTTCCAAGGCCCTACAGTTATATCTGTTCTTTGATTGATAGTCTTTTCTGTTTCTTTCTTTTTTTCTCCCTCTGTAATTCTCCACAACAGGTTCTACCAGGTTAACATTCTAGTACAATCAGGAGAGAACAAACGGGAATTGTAATCCTAGTTGTGGTACCTCTGTTCATAACATAATCCGAGGTCCACATGAGTTCCTGTTACCTAAAAAATGCTGGATGGTGTCATGGTGTGGTCATCTTGAGAGAAGGACACTTATGCTTAGCTGCATTTATCGTTTTGGAACGAGCAACCTATTTGAATTCCATGTATGATTGCCTGATTTATGACTTATATCAGAAGGACGGCTCATATTAAACATAAATAACTGGCTAAAAGTGCAAGTATTGGTAATTGAAAAAGAGTACATGGACTCCTCCCACCATGAAAAAGGAGAAGATGATCACCAGAATCGGTGAGTACGAAGGTTTTACCCAGAAAAAGGAAGCGGCAATAACACCGTCTTTTAACCGCATGTTGGTGGCTTAATTGTTAAGGAACGGACTTATGTGTGGAATAGTTCACACGGCGCAGGTTTGATTCTCCAACATCACAAGTCGCATACAGTCTTATATTTGCATCACACACGTGGGCCTATGTTCAAATCTCATTTGGTCCACGAGGTCAGAGGTATGTCCTCAGAGCCCCCAGTTTATGCATCTAAGGCAGAGTTGCAAGTCATCTTAGAAAATCCTGCTGTTTAGAGCTTTTACTTTAATCTGAACTTTCATCTATCAGCATCTTATAAAAGTGAAACTGTAATGACTTGCACTAAAAAAGACAAAAAAAAACATTAATTTTCCATTGCTGTCGAAACTAAATGATTTCTGGGAGTGTTCGGCTAATCTAGCCTCGCCGCACAAACATTAGGGGAAAAGTTCCCAGTTATCAATACCCGATGACCAGTGGCATCGAAATACCAATCGTAATTTAGCGTTATCTAAATTGAGAGGAGATGAAACTAAATGTCATGAAGCTCAGTTATAAACCGAGGAAAGCTCCTTTTTTAACTAAACAAAGCACTAACAAAAATCCCAATTGTGCTTTACCAAAAAAAAACAAAAATCCCAATTGTGCATAATATATCGGTATATTGGCACATAAAGAAACCGTGCAGGGTGAACCTTTGTTATTGAAATGATTAACTGACTTCTAGCAGGTTGATTCTAACTTAAATTCACACTGTCATTAATGAAATTAAGAGAAAAGTCTTCTATTGTAATCAGAAGTAAGGAGCAGGACACATCACAAGAGCAAATCCCAGAAATTTCCTGGATGTTGTCATTGTCATACGTGAAAGCAAAACAAACTTTTATTTAGTCAACAGCGTACCTTTCAGAATGAATAGAATCTTAAATTAGTCTTAATGGGTTCCATCAGGACAAGGAAAAGCAGCCCAAGAAACCACCCCTATGAGCTATCGATCACGCTCTAGATTTTTCCAATTCCACCAACAAAAAGTTCGATAGCTTCTCAGAGAAGGGAAGACTTCAGTAAAGACCCTCCCAAATGGTATTGTGTTGATGCACGCTTCTCTGCTTCCTCAAACTGAAGTGAGCTCGTTACTTCTACTTGTGTCTTGAGTGAAGAACAGAACGGAGAGAGATGGGAGCTGTGATAAACCCGCAGGATTTGCCGGTTGGATACAGATTCCATCCAACTGGCGAGGAATTCGTGAATCATTACTTGAAGAGGCGAGTCCTAGGATACGTAGACCATCCCTGCATAATTCCCGATGTCGACATCTGCGGGTGCGATCCTTGGCAATTGCCGGAGAAGTTTCATGGTAAGAACAGATACAACCATCACTTTGCTTGCTCCTTTGATACAATTTCTCTGCTGCCATGATTGTCGGAAACTCATTACCTTACGTTTATGGGTTTGTGGAGCATAATATTTATCATCAATCAGGGGAAAGTCTGAGGGAATGTGCTGATGAGATGTGAATTTGGTAGTTTCTGGTGGTGCAGTGTCACCTTATGAGAAGCAGACAATTGTGAAATACAAATCCTTCGTTTTGCCAAAAAAAAGATATACAAGTTCTTGATAACAAGAAATTAATGAGATTGACAGGTGAATCAATCGTTGGCCTGGATGACCAAGTTCAGGAGTGGTGGTTCTTCAGTCCGCATGCACCCCAACAGGTTACAAGATCGACACCCTCTGGCTATTGGAAGAAGACAGGTATCGACCGGAAGGTCAAGGCCAGAGATACCGACAGAGAAATCGGTAGTAAGAAAACACTAGTATTCCACACAGGCCGAGGCAAGAAGGGCGTCAAGACCAACTGGGTCATCCATGAGTATCATCTACTCCCCAATGATGTACTTAATCTTCCCTCCTTTATTCCTTATATTAATTAAATACACAAGATACATGAATTTTGATAACATATCATATGAGAAGTATAGCTACAATAATCTGCAGAAACACTCGATCAAAAGTTTCCATGAGTCCTAAGAAGCAAAGAAATATTTTCTTGCTCAGTTTCTACTGCAGAAGATTGAAATCTTATACATATTTAGAGAATGACATTCTTTTTTCCAAATATGTGAGCAGAGATTTACTTTTGAAGAAAAGATGATCTAATGATATGAACAAGTATGACGTGGTCTTTTGGCAGTTAAATAGAACTTATGTTCTGTGTCGCTTAAAGCATAAACGAGATGAGAAGGCTGATAATTCACCCATAGAAACAGAGCGTGGAGCCATTACCCTGGCAGATTTTGAATTGGATTCTGATCGTGAGGACTCTATTCCTGAGGTACGGAGGACAAAATATTCTGTTTATACACTAGATATCTGTCTTAATGAGTGTGCGAAATGTGCTAATGGCTAATCTTTTACTCGTTAATGCAGCCTTTGGTCCAAGCAAAGATGAAGTCACTGATGGAGTCCTTATTTCAGCCCGAGAACCAAGTTGAATTTAATTCGGCTGACCTCCTGCGGCTGCTTCAGCCTGCGCTAGGATCACAGAATAATAGCTTCCCCTCCAACGTAAATCAGCATACGAATGTTGAGAGTCCATCTGTTATGGACATATCATTGGACAATGGTCTTACAGATGAATCTATTCAATTAACGTTTGGAACAAGTGAAGAGGATGAAGATGTTGGAGACATGCAAATTGCAGATCTTGATTATGCCAACTTCCTCGATGGATACATCGAAACAGAGGTCAAAGTTCTTCACATGAAAGTCATTTGGTTGCTGTGGTTACTTCTCTAGTATAGTTAGGTTTATTAAATAATTTCAAAATGCATTGGAAGGGCACTTCCCTTTTCCAGGTTATCTGAAAAATAAGGATAATTTCCTTTCGATCATCTTTGTGTAGAATAGTAAGTTCATTATAGAACCTGTTTACGGAAAAAGAAAAGGGACTTTCATTTAAGTTACTCGTGCTTAATTGACTTACAATTATATAAGAACAACGGACAATTTAAAACCTAATCTTGAAGGTCTTTTATGAAATTAAGTTTATGCCTCTATTATTTCCTCTGATTCATTTTATCTCATGCAATCTGTTGTTGCAGTATGGCCAAACATCTGGCTCGCATAATGAACATCCTGTTCTAATGGAGAATCGGCGAGCACGAACAACCGACTCAGTACACGGTTTTGTTCCTCTCGAGGAAAAGAAAGGCATGGTGGAGAAAAAGTTCTACGGCTCACCTGTCGCCTCTGAGACACCTATGCCGCGTCCTGTACCTATGGCGCCTCACAGACCTAGGGCACCTCCCTTAAGACCGGCAAGTGTAAAAGGCTATGGCAAAGATGAAGAGCTGAGGTTCAAAAAGGTTAAGCAGGAATATGCGGCCATCAAAATCAAACCAGAACGCAAATCCCTGGATGAAACAGAAGCTAGAGCAAAGGTGAAAGCAGCTCCTAAACTTAACCCACTGTCTTATTGCTATTCTTATATGTTGACGTGCATTGCTTGTAGTTAATTAGATGGTGGGATTCCGAGTTTTACTGCAGTGAACTATACTTTGGATTCTAGCATTCTTCTACCAAAAGGAAGTGAAATTTCACTCCAAATTTCTCATGCTTTATCAACTTTGATTCAAATAATAAGAAGAATGGTGAAGAACTACAAAGCAAAAAGTATATTTAAAAAAAATTGCAGATTAGATATTGAACAAGGTAATAGGATATGACTAAAAGGCTGATTATGTAGTTAGAGCATCCAGATAATTTGAGAACAAAAACATGAATGCTGGTCGTGAGATGCAAATAATGCCTTGTTATCTTCGCAGATCCATTTGATATTGTGCGATGCTTTGTTGCAGTATGGCCAAGTATCTATAATGGATAATTGGCGAGCACAAACAATTGAACGGACTAGGAAAATTCTTTATTTTTAAGTTTCCCGTTAATCGTGTCTTTCTTTTTCCCTGTCAGCTCACCATTTGAAACACTATACATTGGCAGGTACTAGGATACAAAGAGCGCGTTGCAGCCGGTGGTTCACCCAAGAAGGCAAACAGCAAGGAGATTGAAAATGCCAGAGAGAAATCAAATTCAGTAACTGCATCATCATCTGGAGCACCTACCAGGAGCACAAAAAGTTCCACAGATCCTCCACTGCCCAATCTTGTGAACGTGCTCGTCGGGATTTTCCTGTTTCTCGCCATCACTTGCCAAGTACTTGATTTCTGATTTTCACTGCTATTTTTCCCTGAGTCCGATGCAGCATGATTGACAAGTACAGTTGTAAAAGAGGGTTTTATATGCCGTGTCACAATTCACGTGCATGTAGCCCGTCTTCTTTCTGATGCTAATGCTGGGCACTTCTTTTTGCTTTGGCGGAATTGGAAGATCTACCTGGATGTGCGACGGCTCTGAAATTTTACTTTCTTCTTTCTCTGCTGTATAATGCGAAGAATCAAAAAGTTGCCACAGTGTATGTTTCCTTTAAAAGTCAGCTTGCATTCCATTGTTCCGTGTCTTTCTTTAGTTTATTAGACTCATTGAAGGATCAATCCAAAGAGATTGGTTGTTTCTGAAGGAACGGTCCGCGGACTTAACATGCAAACTAATCAGTCTTCATAGAACAAAGTCCGCTCTGTAAGAAGTTAAGATCTTTATCTGCATGTTCAGGACAAATAGAAGGTTTTATCTTTTGCAAAATGAAACAATAGCAGCCGGTGGTAGCTCTGAGTCTTCCTTGAATCACGAACATGTACCCAGAACACAATAAACAACAAACGAGGACCGAGAATACATTTGAGCCAACATTGAATGCTAAGAGCGAGGAATATGAGAAGGCCATAAATATTTGGATCACCTTAAGACAAGGTCCATGGCACGGTTTCATATATGTAACGACAACCTGTTTTCTTTGCAAATTAGAAGTAGTCTAGTATAGATGACAGTTCACATAAGGATTTCCAACATAATGGCCTCTCTCTCTCTCTCTCTCTCACACACACACACAAGCCATGTAAGACAATTTGTCACGCCAGTACAGCATTGTAGCGCTGTTACTTATGACCATTGACGATAAATATTGATGGAATGACTCGATTGCGCAAGTAAGAAGATGAACAGACTGTTGACGGGACAGTGCAAGTTGGAGACCGTAATGAGGCTTGACCGGACACCGCTCTAGTTTTGACCAAATTACTTTGACACTCGCTGCATTTTCACAAACTAGCAGGGCCATGCTGGACTAATCAGCAGGAGAAAGAAGAGAAAAGAATCCCACAGAAGTACCAACTTTTTCTCCCTTTTTTCGGCAGAATGAACCCGCGAGAGGACTCTGTCCACTACATACGGGGATAGAGAGAGAGAAAAAAGTTAAAGAGTAAGGACATTCACAAGACTAAAAGATGATGACAAAGGCCATAAAACTTAGGTCTCGATGCCCTCGGAGCTCGGGTTCTTTTAGCATACCACGGTGCGTGTGGGTACCTCAAAATCTAAGGGGCGGAGCACAAGCCTCAAGTGTCGGCGATGCTCGGGTTTTTCTAAGGAGACACCGCGAGGCATGTGGCTACCTGAATATCCTATGGTGCGGACCACAAACCTTAGGTCTCGATGGTCTCGAAGCTCGAGCTTGTCTTTCTATGACTTGATGCATGTTTAGAATGCACTGAAGGAGTGCTTCAGATATCGAAAATGCGCTTAACAATGCTTCACGGAGCATTGAAATCCTGAAGCGAGGACCCCGGTCTTCAGGTGCTCAAGTTTTCGAAGCTCGAGTTCCACAAAAAAAAAAAAGAGTTTCACCGATGTCTTGAGCTATCATATTCAGGCTATCTTTAGCCATCCATATTGCATCATGATGTTTGGTAGTCATTTAGTGTCATTTTGCCAAAAGCTATCATTTATCTTTGGAAAAAAGAATATTTCCAAATCCTTTTTCAAAGAGATACAGTGTTGGCCAGGGGTGATCGATTTCCGGATGGTTCGGTCCTCAGCCTGGAATCGGGACCCGATATTATGCTCCCGGTTCTGGTCTGGTTCTTGAGAACCGAGACTAAGCACGGCTATCTTGTTCTCTAAATGGTTTGAAAGTAAAAGAGACAGCATATCTTTTTTCCTTTCAAACCGGCGAAAGACTTCTTTTTAGAATGATTAAAAGTAGAAAAAAAAAAGGTTAATACTGCGAAAAACTCCAAAACTGATACGCCCGTAACAATTTTACCCCAAACTAATTTTTTTACCACAAAAAACCCCAAATTGGTACACCTGTGACAAATTTACCCTCAATTTATTTCCGTTAAATTTTACTGTCAAATTGATTTGTTAAATAACACACGTCAATTGATGGATGTACCAATTTTATGTTTTACCCTTCATTTGTCACAGGCGTACCAGTTTATGATTTTTTGTGGTATTAATTCAATTTAATGGAAACTAACATAAGGTAAATTTGTCACGAATATACCAGTTCGGGATTTTTTATGACAAAAAAATTATTTTGGGATAAATTTATCATAGTTGTACCAGTTTGGGATTTTTCGTGATCAAAAAATTAATTTTGAATAAAATTGTCACAAATGTACCAGTTTTGAGTTTTTCGTGGTATTAACCCAAAAATAAAATAGAGCCCAAGTGCAGAATGCTAATTCAAACATTGTTTTGACAATTAATTATATTTCGGTGCCACCTCTTTTTTTTTTTTGACGAAAAGTTAGGTCGTGTTTTGCTTCGTCACGCGATGGCGCTAGAGGTGTCCAATGTTCCTTTCGAAGTGTGGTATGCGTCTTGGGGCTGGTTGAGAGTATGGGTATAACTGAGAATCAATGGGAACGGGTTAATAAAAGAAGGCAAGCACACAAGCGGATTATTAATTAAACCCGGGATTTGGTAACTTCATTCTTTATAAAATAAGATTCGATAGAGCAAAGTAGACTTGCTTAATTTGCCATTATATTTTACTAATTGAAACAAAAAAATAATAAAAACACTAAAAGGACACATCCCAACTTCGAGGTGTCACCAAAAACAATAATTTTTAGATTAATTTGCAATTTTGGGTTTCTTTTTTTCTTATTTTGATTATATCATTCTTATATTATAAATTGGAATAAAAACAATTACGAATAAGCCGTAGCAGGGGCGAGCATGGTTTTAGGATAGATACTAAAATCGGATAACCGGACCGGTAGGAACCTGTTTTGACGGATAAATTCAAAAATCTAGGTAGATGAACTTAGACTATAGAATAATTTTTTGTATTTTTCTTTGTTTATGTTTTTGCGTGATCCTGCAGTATTCCATAGCGTCCGATGACGAGTTTATAGCTTGAAATCACTAATCTGAGCTACCATTTTATGACTGAGACTTTTACCTAGTTAATGTTTCATATTATCCGTGTGTCTAGATATAAATTGTAATCAGTGGATTGTAACAACAAATAGTTGTTATTAAAAATGATGATTCACTATCATTCAATCAATAATAATACAGATAATACCTAGGTAGTCCCTGTAAGCGACCCTAAAACCTTTGAAATGGTAAGTTCTAGGTTTTAGGTTATGCAAAATAAGCAAGCTTTTCAATAGGTAGGTTTCAGGTTCGATATGGAATCTGTACGAAACTTGAAACTGCTTACCCCTATATAATCGGAGGATATGCAAAATAATAATACATATTATCCATGTGTCTAGATATAAGTTGTGATCAGTGTACTGTAACAACAAATAGTTATTATTAAAAATGATGATTCACTGTCATTCAATCAATAATAATACTAATAATGGGTTAATACCACGAAAAACCCTAAACTGGTACACTTGTGACACATTTACCCCAAACTATTTTTTTGACCATAAAAAATCCCAAACTGGTACACCTGTGACAATTTTACCCTGAACTATTTTTTTGACCACCAAAAACTCCAAACTGGTACACCTGTGACAATTTTACCCTGAACTTACCATAAAAAACCCCAAACTGGTACACATGTGACAATTTTACCCTGAATTAAAATTTTAAAATTTTTATTTTTTTCGAATTTTTATTTATTTTTATTCTTCTCTTTTCTTTTCTTTTCTTTTTTTCATTTTCAAACTTTGGCCGATCGCCGGTCCGGCGACCGGCCAGAGGCGGAAGCCGGCGAGGGCCGCCCTCGACGGCGTCGGCAAGGGCGACCCTCACTGGCTCGAGTGAGGGTGAGCCGGCGAGGGCGACCCTCGCCCGCGTTGGGCGAGGGTGAGCCGGCGAGGGCGACCCTCGCCCGCGTTGGGCGAGGGTGAGCCAGCGAGGGCGACCCTCGCCCGCGTCGGGCGAGGGCCGCCCTCGCCCGACGCGGGCGAGGGTCGCCCTTGCCCTGGGCAGGCGAGGACGGCCCTTGCCGGTTTCCGCCTCTGGCCGGTCGCCGGATCAGCGACCGGGCAAAGTTTGAAAATGAAAAAAGAAAAGAAAAGAAAAGAAAAAAGTCAAAAAAAATAAAAAAAAATAATATTAAAAATTAGTTCGGGGTAAAATTGTCACATGTGTACCAGTTTGGGGTTTTTTGTGGCATGTTCAGGGTAAAATTGTCACAGGTGTACCAGTTTGGGGTTTTTGGTGGTCAAAAAAATAGTTCAGGGTAAAATTGTCACAAGTGTACCAGTTTAGGGTTTTTCGTGGTATTAACCCTTTTTACCCTACTAATAATACCCCGGTAGACCTCGTAAGCAACCCAAAAACCTTTGAAATGATAAGTTCTAGGCTTTAGGATATACAAAATAAGCAACCTTTTCGACGGATAGATTTTAGATTTGATGCGGCACCTATACAAAATTTGAAACTGCTCACCGATGGGTCGTGGGAGGGTAAGAATCGAAAAAAAAAAATCACCTAACGACGTTATCCCATGTAAGTGTCATCGCATTGCTGACGTGGCGCCATGAAATCGAATATATTCTAGTCCGCGCTCCGCAAAAATCAACCACTTCTCGAACCATCCCCCGCTTCCCCCACGGGCCCCACCCCCCACCACGTGTCGTTTAATCGTTTGCCCGGGAGGTCCTAGGCCGTTTCGTACGACGCACGACACGACGCCGCGACGTCGTTTCGCGTCGTCTCCCAATCCAAAACACATATTCCGATTTTTTTTTTCCCCTTTCTTTTTGGCGAGATAAAAGGCCTGACAAAAAGCGACAAAAGGCATATGCCGTCCCGCTTCGCCTCGGATCTCCACACCTTAACCGCGGTCCGATCCCGACCCAACCCCGGTTAGTCCCTCCCCCGCTCGGATCCCGACGCGTGTCCCCCAAATCGGACGGTCGCCCCCGCCTTCCCCAAGATATCGACCTCGCCGACCCCTCTATATAGCCCGTCGTCATCTTCCTCCGCATTTCCCCAGAAAACCCTAATATTTTCTTGCTCAGAATTTTCCCGAGAAAAAACCAGGAACCAGCCAGGAGAGAGAAGAGAAGAGAAGGGCTGATGGGGAACCCCAAGGTGTTCTTCGACATGACGATCGGCGGCCAGCCGGCGGGCCGGATCGTGATGGAGCTCTACGCCGACGTGGTGCCGCGCACGGCGGAGAACTTCCGCGCGCTCTGCACCGGCGAGAAGGGCGCCGGCCGCTCCGGGAAGCCGCTCCACTACAAGGGGTCGACCTTCCACCGCGTGATCCCGGGGTTCATGTGCCAGGGCGGGGACTTCACCGCCGGGAACGGGACCGGCGGCGAGTCGATCTACGGATCCAAGTTCGCGGACGAGAACTTCGTGAAGAAGCACACCGGCCCGGGGGTCCTGTCCATGGCGAACGCCGGCCCGGGGACCAACGGCTCCCAGTTCTTCATCTGCACGGCCAAGACCGAGTGGCTCGACGGCAAGCACGTCGTGTTCGGGCAGATCGTGGAGGGGATGGACGTGGTGAAGGCCGTGGAGAAGGTCGGGTCCAGCTCCGGCCGGTGCTCGAAGCCCGTCGCCATCGCCGACTGCGGCCAGCTCTCCTAGATGGGCCGGGCGGCCCGTCATCGGTCGCCGGGTCCCCGCCCGCGTCCCCGATGAATCTATGTGGTGTCTTTGTTAAGGGTTTCTTGTTTTTCGGCTTTTAGCTTGTGTGGGGGTTTGTTCGGCCAATCTGGTTATGGTCGCTCTCGATCGTTCGGTGGTGTTTGTGCGTCGTTAACTGCTGAAAAAAATAAGATATGAGCTTTTCATGAATCGACCCTTTTCCTCATCTCCTGTTACTTTCTTGGTTTTCGTCGTGGCAAGTTGTCTGCAATTCTTGTTCTGCGTCTCTTCAATTCGAAACGTGGAAATATGGGGAGGGCCGGGACTCGATCTGGTGATGGGGGTTGAAGAGCCTTTCTTGAATCGACCCTTTTCCTATCGCCTGCTGCTTTCTTGGTTTTCTTGGTGTTCTTGGGTTTCGTTCTGGCAAATTTTCTGCAATTCGTTGATCTGCGTTTCTGCAATTCGAAACGTGGAAATGTGGGGGGAGATGATGAGGTGCGCTTGGCTTGACTCTGGCGTTGACCTGGGGGCGCGGTGTCGCGTCGTGTTCTTGGATCGATCTTGACGGGGATGAATCTAGCGGCTTGAGGGCAGGTTCTTGGAAACTTACCGGGAGGAGAAAGGAAGGAGTGGATAGGGATAATTATAATTATAATTATAATTATAATAATAATTATTATTATTAATTTGATTGATGGAGGTGGGGCCCACTGCTGTGATTGATTTGACCTATAACCTCGCGGCAACTTGAATTCTTAGCGAGCGAGTGACCGAGTCCCACTCGGCCGATTCCGAGGAAAAGTGATGAGAGAAGGACGATTGTGTAATTCTGACCCCAAAAAAAAAAAAGAAGTGAAAGAAGAACGATTATGTAATTATTACGCGTTGGAGAAAAATTTGGAAAAATCTTTCGAGGCTTAATAAAATTTCCAGCCAAAAAAGAGAAGAGAAAGGGTTTTTTTTTTTTTTTTTTTTGGTAAAGAGAGAAAGGGTTTATTTGATCTGGTTAATTTTCAATAACGGCCGGATTATGGATTTGATTAGAAAATTTTCATGTTTTGGGGAAATTTAGCTTTCTTCAATAACGAATACTTGTAATAATGGCCGGATTATTATAAGTATTCGTTAATAAAATCCTGTTGACACGAAACCTTTAAATTGAAAGGATGTATACGTATCAAGTTGAAATTCGAAAAAAAACCAATTTGTTCGTTCATAAATTGTTTTTAAAAAAATAATTAATTATATCGCTTGAAATAATTAATTCATAAAAAGTATTTTTATCATAAATAACAGTATATATTTAAATATTATTTTAGACAATAAAATTATTTTTGGTGATAATCAATTTTTTGAAATATATTTTTTGGATTATTTATTTTTCATAAAAAGTAACGCGCGCCTTTATTGATATCCGGAAGGATATTTGCTTTTGGAACTTAATGATTTGTGGGAAGGAAAGTACTTTGCTTTTTGCCGTGTCGTGAATCACGAGTGCGCCTTGGCAGATGAAAAGGGAAACGACAACGATCTTGTACCGTTCCAACGAATGTGAGCCCTTCGATCGCGATGAGATTGATCTCGGCCGTTGAATTTAGTGCCAGTTTCCATCCAATTATCCGCTTCGGAAAAACTTTTGGGACTTTCATGCGCCCACGATCCTGACGTCCCAGCTGACAAAATTTTGATTAGTGTTAATAACGCGAACAACCTTAAATTGATATATTTATAATAAATTTATTTTAAAATAATTTTTTTATCACTAAAAAATTTTAAATCAATACACTTATGATAAATTTATCCTCCGTCAGAATGGATTAATGCAACGAAAAATCATAAATTGATAAATCTGTGACAAATGGAAGGGCACACCCGTGTAATCCAACTCAGTCATTTGATGATAAAATTTAATGGAAATTAATGAAGAGTAAATTTATCATAAGTTTGCAGGTTTTGGATTTTTGGTGGTCGAAAAATTAGTTTAGGGTAATTTGTTACAAGTGTACTCGTTTTGGGTTTCCGTGGTATTAACCCTTTTTTTTTAATTTACTAATGCCCGTTTACAAATTCACATCTGTGTGGTTAACAAGAATAAAATGCCATAGAATTTTGCGATGGTCCGTCGTAACCAAAAGAGAAAATGACATAAATGGTCCATAAATATTGATCCAATATTTAATGTTGTTTCTAAATTTTTAGTTTGTTTAATATAATCCTTGAAATTCAACCCAATTTCTGTGCAATGTCGTAAAAGTGATTTTTTTTGTTCTCATGACAATTACAAACAATTACAACAACCGTAACCTTAAAACAAATGTAGTAAAATTGAAAATCCTTTTCTTACGACAATTTATGAAGGTTTTACCAAGGTTCGTCGTCATCGAAAATAAAATGTCGTAAAAATAAAAAATTTATTTCTTGCGATGATGTACAAAGGTTTGTGGTGATATATCCTAATCGAGAGTCATACGTTGTGAATTTGAAAAAAAATTTCCTCGCGAGGATTTATAAAGATTCACGATGGTCAGTCTTAGTTATACTTTTTTCACGCATTCTAAAGTTGGATTTTTTTTTCCTACGACGAATTAGAAAGGTTTACAGTGATTCCTCGTAACCAAGAATAAAGCATCGTGAAATTAAAATTCTTTTCCTGCGACGATTTAGAAGGTTCGCGCGATGATCAATCGTAATCAAGAATAAAACGTCATAAGCACGATTTACAAAAGTTCGTTTAACCAACAATAAAACATCGTAAAACTCAAAAAAGAATTTCTTATGACAATCAACAAAGATTTTTAGACAGTCCGCCGTAACAAAGAACAAAACATCATGAAAATATAAAATAATTTTTCTCGAGTAGACTCACAAATTTTTACGGCGGCCTGTCATAACCATCAAGAAATTGATAATTTTTTCAATACTCACAACGATTTACAAATGTTTATGACGATTCATAATAACCTTGAACAAAAACGTTGTAAACTGTTTTCCCCTTACGATAATGGAGAAAGGTTTAAAATGATCCGTCGTAACCAATAACAAATTGTCGTGATGTCGAAGGAGAGTTACAATGTCACCAAGAACAAAACATCATAAAATTGAAAGTTGTTTTCTTACATATATTAATGTGAGATTTTGTCAGACCACTGTCAACGGTTCGAAAAACTTGAATTGTTAGATGAAAGTGTGGTTTATTTTTAAAATATTTTAACAATTAACAAAGGTTTATGAAGGTCCATTTGAACTTTCAACCAAGAAGAAAATGTTGTAAAATTGATTTTTTTATCGTATGACGATTTACAAAGGTTTATGAAGGATTATCAATAACCAAGAACAAAATATTGAAAACTGAACTTTTTTATCTGATGACAATTTACAATGATTTATGATGTTCGATCATAACCATGGATAAAACATCATAAAACTGAAATTTTCTTTCTTATAATTTTTTACAAATATTCATGACGGTTCGTCATAATTTCAAACGGAATATTATATAGGGTTAATACCACGAAAAATCCCAAACTGATACATTTGTGATAATTTTAATCCAAACTAATTTTTTTATCACCAAAAACCCTAAACCGGTATATTTGTGATAAATTTATCCTTTGTTAAATTAGATTAATATCACAAAAAATAAAAAATTGGTAAATCTATGACAAACAAAGAGGTAAAAAACTCCAAACTGATACATCCGTCAATTATCATGTGTCATCCAACTTAGCAATTTGATGGTAAAAATTTAACAAAAACTAACGAAAGGTAAAATTATCACAAGTGTACTAGTTTGGGATTTTTCATGATAAAAAAATTAATTTTGGCTAAATTTGTCATATATATATCAGTTTGGGGTTTTCTGTGATATTAACCTTTTAATAAAAGCAACTCAAACGGAGTCAATTTTGGTTTACACATGTTGAAGCTTAAGACAGCCCATTCATTAAACATGTCAAAAGGATTGACATGGCTATGTCACAAACATTTGATGTAAACCCAAACCCACTAATTCCATCTAATGTCAGAGTTGTATCGTCGTGTGTCGCGTTAAAAGTTGTCACCCTTAATTGAATATATTACACTTGTTGAGTTATTTAATTCATTTGATATGATATCATGTTTCAAGTATATTTAATTTATTTTGTAGACTATAGATGCAAAAAGTGTAACAACCAAGCAGGACGCGCTCAATAACATTCGAGATTACGTGTCAAATCCGTTCCTGAAGAGCCTGCCAAAGATATCTGTTCCAAATACTTGGCAGAGATCATGGTACATCGCAGCTCTGAAACCAAAGCCAAAATCGTGATTTGTTCCGTATTCGTTTCGCGAAAAATCTTATGTTAAACGAAGCCGTTTTGCATGAAAACTATCGTGGTTGGAAAATGGTCCATTATGCCCCTGTCCGGTAAATCATATGAAAAATGGGAGGAATATAATCTTCCCTTATTTGGTTTTTTTCATATTAAAATATTTCCCTAAAATATAATTTCTCTACCCGACAAACAGAGCATGATTTCCTTGACAAAATAATAATAAAACAATTTCGATGGTACCCCATGGCCGTGATTCCTGCTTAGGGATGCGATCCGTGGATTGTAAAAAGGTCGAATCACGTGCAGCTACCAATCACATAGGCGATAAGCTTGGGGACATCGATCCCATCCAATCATATATAAAAGACAACTGGCGGATCCGTGGATGATAATCACGTGCTCTCTTTCTTATTTTTCATATTTGAAAAAATATTTCTATTCAAAAATTAATATCTAACGTTATCTAATCAAACTGATGATTCACGCACCATACACCACGGTATCTGTACAATTGAATTTGAGAGTAAACTCATTTTTTACGATGAATTCTTATCATTCATTTAGATTATGTGGTGGTGACACAATCTTATTTGCTACGAGCTATGTAATTTTTTTTTTTGGTCGAAAAAAGTTTTTATTGAGACCGAAAGTCTCAACTTCCATGGCTCACTACTGGGGCATCAAAACAGAGTAAATCCCAAAGGAGGTGAGGAGGTTGGGCTACCCAATTAGAAGATAGAACATTCAATCTATGGGTTTTACTAATCCAATCAGCTACTCTATTAGACTCTCTAGTGCAGTGGGCTAAAGTGATATTCTTGAACCGGCCCATGACCCGCCTGACTTCTAAGATAAGTGCGTCCACTTCCCAAACTCCATGATCTGAACTATTCATTGAATTAACTAAAGTCAAACAGTCAGACTCTAGTACAATCTCTTCGTCTCTTTTCATTGTGTTAACGAACTATGTAAATTTATGCTAGGTCTAACGCACTCTATTGATGAAAAATTAACATTTTAAATTAGTCCGGAAAAATTCATTTTAGATTCTAAGAGAGCAATGTATAAAGCATTTTTTTGAATTTTTGGACTATTTAAATTTTGCAACATGTCCTAAATAAACACAGACAAAATATCGAAGTAAAAAATATAATTAATAAAGGACGACACTATTTCCACTCCATTTTGGTTAAGACACTTTTTTTTAAAATGTGTGCAAAAAATCCTAAATTTATTATATGGCGGCCAATTCGGTCATAAATCTTTTAATTGTACCAATATTAGTCATAAATATTTTGACAGCTTGCCAATTTAATCCTAAACTTTTTGATAATTTATCAATTTAGTCCTAAACATTTAAGTGATTTTCCAATTTAATCCTTAAAGTTAGGGACGTGCAAAAGAACTGAGAATCGCCCAGGACTAGATTGGACTTGCCTTTGGAATCGGTGGTTTCCGTGGGGATCGGTTCGATTCCCAATTCTAATTTACTAGAACTCGTGAAAACCTGTTTGATTCTCGGTTCTAGACGTAGAGCCGCCCACTGGGACTGAACCGGTAATAATATACATATTTTTTTAAAAAAATTTCAACAAAAAAAAAGAAAACATTTTAAGAAAAATGAAAATCCTAAAATCCCTAATTTGAAGCTTAACATTTATCAACTGAGTGCTTGTCCCGTATTCACTTTTACTTTGTCTGAGTCATCTCTCTATCGCTCACTCATGATCTCGATTCTCAAGCTCAACATCCATCGACCAACGGTCTTGACTCTTAACTCCCATCAATTCACAGTCGCACATTTGGCCGTTCATAGCCTCCCTCTTTCGCTTTTAGTCATGTCCATCTGCATGAAACTTGGTGAGACCGGTTCCTAGGTGGATCCATGGAACCAATAGACGGTTCCTAATTTCAATTTTTTGGAATCTATCCTTAGTGGACAATTTCCGGTCCCATGGAGGGAACTATCCCCCTGGACCATGCTCACCCTTACTTCTAGTCAATTTGGACAAAAAAAATTGTTGGTGTGGTGATTTAGTCAGCGCTAACCATCTTACTTGACATGGGCGGTACTATGGTGAACACTTTTTGCAATTTTTTATTTGTTCTTTTTTTCCTTTCCTTTTCCTTTATTTTTTCCTTTCATTTTTCTTTTTCCCTTCTACCTTTCATCGAGCCTCGGGTTGGCCTCAAGCAAGGGTCGTCGTCGCTAGATCATTTGAGGGACACCATGCCTGTCCTAGCAAGGGTAGCCCTCGCTAGGCTCAAGTGAGGGTGGCCCTCACCTGGGTCTGGTGGGGGAGGCCTGATGACAACTAACGGAGGGAGAAAAGGAGAAGGAAAAAAGAAAATAAAAAGAAAGAAATTCATAAAATTAAAAACATTTGCAAAAATTGTTCATGTCAGCGTTGGCCATGCCACTTAAGATGGCTGGTGCTGACTAAACTGCTACATCAGTGATTCCAACAAAAATTGGCCAAAATGACTGAATTAACAAATCGTTAAAAAGTTAACAAATCATCAAAAGATTTAAGACCAAATTGACATAATAGAAAAGATTTATGATAAATTGGAATAATTGAAAGATTTAAGATTGAATTGGCTATCTTACAATAGGTTTAGGACTTTTTAGATAAATTTTCTCTCTTTTTTTCAGTTAACTGACCAAAATGCCATTTTCTCTCTCTCTTCAATTTATTATTATTTTTTTCAATTAACCTACAAAATGACATTTAATTCTATCATCTCTTTGATTAGTTTCACAATATTAAATCACAAAAGTTACATAGAAGATTGAAAACTTATATTTATGGCAACTTATGAACACATAATTAATTACCTATTTTTAATCAAATAATTTGAGCGGAAGTATATTCCAAAGTTGAAAATTAAATTTCAATCTAATTATCTAATTGATCTTAATCAAAATGGAAATAAATTGATCAAAATGTGAAAATGGTTAATTTGTTAGAAGCATCGCCACACGTTAAACATGTTTATATTTAGATAATGTCTAAATATTATCAAAAGATAAGCACAAAAAGAAAAAAAGGGAACTTTTTGCTAATCTACTTCTACCAAGAAGGAAGTAATTCCTTACCCAAAAAAAAGAAGAAGAAGAAGGAAGTAATTAATATCGATTGCAGATTCAATCTCATTTTCAAAACTTTAAAATATGCTTAAAACTTTCCTCTAAAATAGTTTGATGTGAGTTTGAAAGTGAAGAAGGTGTAAATAGATTTTCAACCTTCATCTTACAATTCAGATAAAAATGTGAAGAGCTCAAATAGAAAGCACAAAATTAGCCATGTTTAAGTTTAAAAACATACAATTCAACCAAAAAAACAACAACCATAAAAATATACAAACTTATTCCGGAAAAGCAGCCACAAGGTCGAGATTGGCTAGATAATTAGAAAGTAAAATTAACAAGGCAAAGTGATAACTCTTACTGTGTGTAATTGGGCATCTACATCGTGAAACCAATAAGATAGATGATAGAGATAAAATTAGTTTTGTAGGTTTACCCAATAAGAAAAAAATACTAAATTGATGATTGAGAATGGGGGATAATTGTCCAAAAAGTTCTTAATAAATTAAGTTCTAAACCTTTTTAATTGTACCAATCTAGTCCTAAGCATTTTTATCATATTTCAATTTAGTCATAAAATTTTTAACGATTTGTCAATATAGTCTTAAACCTTTTTGCAATTTGCCAATTCAGTCACCCCGGCCAATTTTAATTGAAAATTGCTGACAAAACAGTCAAGTCAACCAGTCGTCCTATATGGCCTGACGGAGTTGACATGAACTTTTTTACAGTTTTTAAATTTTTCTGAATTTTTTTCTAAATATTTTGCTTTTTCTTCTTTTATTTATTTATTTTACGCAACTCTAAGCTGTGCGATCCTTGCCCATTGCAGGGGAGGGTCTCCGCGCCCTCACTGGCCACAAGCAAGGGTGTTATGCCCTCGCCCAAGTCTAGGCGAGGGCGACAACCCTTGCTTATTAGTTGGTGATAGCATTGGCCCTCTCCTATTGGTTAGTGAGGGCACAGAGGCTCTCGCTTGTGCTCGGTGATGGTTGCCCAATCCAGAGTTGTAGAAAAAAAAGAAAAGGAAAGGAAAAAGAAAGAAGAAAGAAGAAAAGGAAAAGAAAAAACAAAATTTAATTCATAAAAATTTAATTTTTTAAAAAATTACAAAAAATTATTCATGCCAGTGTCATGCCACGTAGGATGGCCAACGCTGACTAAACTGTCGTGTGGACGATTTAAGGCCAAAACTGGTTGGAATGATTAAGTTGGCAAATTGTGAAAAGTTTTATGATTATATTGGTAAATCATTAAAATGTTTAGGATAAAATTGAAAGGTTTATGATTAAATTTGCAAGTCGTAAAAAATATTTAAGACTAAATTAGCATAATTTAAAGTTTATAATTGAATTAATCATTGTACAATAGATTTATGACTTTTTAGATTATTTTTCTCATAAAGAATGGTATTTCCCTTGCCTATACGAAAAAAACGAGTGTTTCAATCAAAAATGGTATTGGAAATAGTGCCGCCCGTCACAAGATTCACATAATTCGACGGCTCACATTAAACCGCGATGTGGCTACGGCGGTCGGCCTATCTCGCGGTCCGCGAATCAGCAAGTCCGTCGAGCCACCACCGGAAGCTTCCGACGAGACGACGAGCTCCGCGCCTCGCCGAAGATCTCCCTCTCTGTCTTTGGCGACGGTGGAGATTCCATCCGCGCCGCGATTCTCTCCGGTCCTAGCCGCGCTTCCCCTCCCCCGCGTCTCCGACGCGAGGCGCCTCATCCCGATCGACTGTGGAGTGATCGATCAAGCGGCATCCGGAACCCGGCGAGCTACACACCGGACACGCTCGGAGGCGATCGCATGAGTACGCCGCGCCGCAGGTGGTGATGTCCGACAACGGCAGGGGGCTCGTGCTGGCCGTGGCGTCGAGCGCGTTCATCGGAGCCAGCTTCATCCTGAAGAAGAAGGGCCTCAGGCGCGCCGGCGCCGCCGGTACTCGCGCAGGTCAGCTTCTCCTGCGCCGTTTTTAATGGCTCCGAGCTGGCTAGGAGTTCGGTGTCGTTGCTCGTGTTGTCGCGATTGATTGGAGTGGCTCGGATTCTCTATGTCGGTGATCTCCTGCGTGGTTGTGCATCGATATTATGGAGTTCGGATTGGAATGAATCGAGTTTTAGGTCGATGTTTTGTACTTTTTAGCGGCGCTGGAAGGAGAGTGTCAGTAGAATTATGCTTTTGTCATAGATAGATGTCAGCTGAACTATGTTAGATACGGAAAGGTATACGGTTATTGTTGCAGACATTGCTTGCTTATCCAATGGATGTTTGCTTGTGGGTGTGTATCTGCATGCCACCGTTGCTGATACCTCAGCAATTGCATGGTACATCTTGAAAATAGAGCTTTTGAATCATTTCTAGTTGGTTGGCATATTGCCCTGTGATCCCGGCGTAATCCATCCCCGAACTTGGATATCTACATTCGATGAAATGATATGTTAGGACAGAGGTTTGGTTGTCTGTGTAATTGGGCAAGTATTTAGGAAAAAAAGCATTTACAAGACACGCTTTAAGGGTGTGCAAGGGTCGTGATATTATCATTGAATTCGAGCAAGCTATTTGGTTGTGGCTCGTGAGATTCACTCATTACTGATTGACCACAGTGTACAAAGAGAAGTTGTGTTATGAATGTATGAATTTTACTTAAATGTTAATTTCACGATTTTTCATTCCACTAGCAAATGCACTATTATATTTATGATTCCATTAAGCATTTTTACAAAACTAGAAGTCAACTTAGCTGGAATAAACTGGCCGTGGCACATGCACAGTGATCTCGTATAATCTCAGGATGACGTGCACAAGGTGTTAACGTCCT
This sequence comes from Syzygium jambos, assembly GCA_031216235.1. Lineage (NCBI taxonomy): Eukaryota > Viridiplantae > Streptophyta > Magnoliopsida > Myrtales > Myrtaceae > Syzygium > Syzygium jambos. The sequence goes on from CM062226.1 coordinate 21,751,478, forward strand.
GAGTTCCAGTAGTCTTGCATGAGTGGAAGCTCTTGAAGGGCAAGATTCTTGTAGGCCAAAAATTGGGCTTTGCTTGCTTTGAATTCCCATCTGTAACTTTGATTAGCAGGTTTTCATTTACATAATATTTGCTATTGCATCAATAATTATATTAAGTGACCCTGAGTCCCTGTGATTATGCATTTCTGAATATCAAGCTCATTTCTGATATTCATCGGTTCTCTGATAATATAGGGATTGGAGGATATACATACTTATTAGAGCCGCTTTGGTGGACAGGAATGGTCGCAAGTAACTCTCTCTCTCTCTCTCCTTCTCTTCCCCTCTTTCTATACAGATGTGGGCATGCCTCACATGTTGAGATAGGTAGGTTAAGCCTTTGATGCAGTCAAATGCTTTACTATCTCTGTAGATTTATCATATCCAAGCTTTCTACCGCCTCATCTGATATATATGCTTGCTTTCTTTGAATTTCACAATTGTACACTATCCCGAAGTTGGATTCACACCTCTCAATATTTGTCGAAGATTTCAGTTTCTCGATAAAGCTAAAGTAATCATCTACTCATAATTTTTCTTACTGTTAATGGTTGGATCTGAAAATGAGGGACTTGATAAGCTCTTTGGTGGGTGGGAATAATTGAAACTTTCATTCTTGCTTTACTTTCTTTTTGGAAATTTAAGTGTTGAAGTCCCTCAAGAAATTGAATCTAAAATTGAATGAGCACCATAGGCTTTGCATCCTCGGGTGAGGGTTCTCTTTGCCATTGTTTCCTTAATCGTTTCATAGAAAATATCAGAATGAAAGTAGAGAACAACTATTTTTTGTAATTCCGCTTTTGACTTTTAGATTTTGGAAAATCAAAGACTATGAACTCCATGTTTACAGTTGACAAGCATTGATACTGGATATTTTTCCTTGCTGCATGCTTAATGGTGAAAGTGATTGTTGGAGAGGTTGCCAATTTTGTGGCTTACGTTTATGCTCCAGCTGTCCTGGTGACGCCTCTTGGTGCATTGAGTATAATAGTCAGGTGCGCAGGAAATTCAACCTCGCTTCCTGTGCTTAGGCTGATTAGAAATAACTCTGCCTTCTAACCTGACAGCTTTTCTTGCAAATCTTGACAGTGCTTTTTTGGCACACTTCATGTTGAAGGAACGGCTGCAAAAGATGGGCATCGTAGGATGTGTTTGTTGCATTGTTGGGTCAGTGGTGATTGTAATCCATGCTCCTGAAGAGCACACTCCAAGTTCAGTCCAAGAAATTTGGGTTCTAGCTACTCAACCAGGTCTATTAGTTTGTCATATTCAGATTTTCTGGTTAGAAAATTGACCTCATCTGAGAGAATTACTAATGAACCGTGCTTCCTGCTTCCACTAACAGCTTTTCTTATTTATGTTGGAGCAACAATAACTACGGTGTTAGCTTTGGTGTTGTATTTTGAACCTCACTATGGCCAGACAAACATACTTGTCTACTTGGGGATATGTTCTCTGATGGGTTCACTTACGGTAACCATCTCCCATGGAGTCATGAACTGGAAAACTCTCTGTAAATAAGAATAAGAATAAAATCTCTATGTGCCCTTTGTTTTGTTACCAACTCATCGAGACATTTTCTGTGCATTTTTATAGGTTGTCAGCATAAAAGCTATTGGTATCGCGATAAAGCTTACTTTGGAGGGGATAAGTCAAATTGCTTATCCACAGACTTGGTTCTTTGCTACAGTTGCTGCAGTTTGTGTCATCACTCAGTTGAACTACCTTAACAAGGTGAGTATTGCATTTTCAAGTGGTAGCAGACCACCAAAAGTTTGTTTGCCTCTTGACTTGGTTCTATGCCTCTCCTTGTCAATGCATTTGCCATCTTTACTTGGGATGATGATTCATGAGAATATGAGAAAAGCACTTGCTTGCCTTCACTATGGAAATATGAGGAAATGAAACATGTCACATTTATCAGGTTATTATACAAGTTATGCTTCAGCAATGTTTAGTGTTTTCACTTTCATTTACCAAGTGTCCATTGTTAAGAAGCTAGGTGATTATGGTTGGAGTAGGTATACTGAGGATTGACCCGTGATATCTGATGCCTAATGCAACATTATTTGGCAGTGATCCATTGTTTTCTTTTTTGAGATAAAAGAAGTTTGAGTATTTTAGGCTTTGTTTTGGGTGAGAGGGGAGGGAGAAAAAATAGGAGGTGGGTATGGGAAGTTTGTAAAAATTTAAATTTTTTGTGAGAGTGAAATTGAGGGTAAGTGCAAAAGTTTCTTCACCCATCCACGATATCTTTTCCCTTCCTTCTCCCAAACAAAGGATTAATCTTTCCATTTAAGTTATTGAACTGGGCACTGCTGTCTGTTGCATGAAACAGGAGTGTAGTGCTTTTGTGCATGAAACTTGTAAATGTACAAGTTGCAACTGCAACCGTTCAGCGCATTTTCCCACATGCAATTCGAATAACTTATCCACCATATTCTTGTTTATTTCTACAACATTTTTGTTGTATATTTGAAGGTCTTGCAGATCTTAGTTTTCGCTAGCAAAAAATCTCCAAACTGTTACCATAAATGTGGAAGGATTTTGTCAAGATTTAGAATTTAACCGACAAATGTCTGTCTAATCATGTTCTACCATCATAAATTTGCGGCAATGTTTTTAGTTTAATCATCTATATTGAAGCGTAAGAACTCCTGTCCAATATAAAATGACATGATAACTTGACTTGCCATCAATCAATCTATTCTTAGCCATCCATGTCCTTGCATAAGAGTTTCCTTTCTGTATGTCAGCCACCATGTGTTGAAGTGTCATCAATCAATCTTAGCAGATTGTTGACCCCTAGGGATGACTCTGATGTCTCATTAGACAAACATGCTTGCTTGTGATTTTTCATAAAGTTTGGTTTCTTAGATTTTAGAGTTTATGTTTACAGTTATCAAGGGGTGATCAATGTGAAACCTGGTGTAAGACAGACATGCTAATGATGTCTTCTTAGTGTTTCTTTAGGCATTAGACACATTCAATGCTGCCATCGTTTCACCAGTATATTACGTGATGTTCACGACTCTGACGATTGTTGCTAGTGCAATAATGTTCAAGGTAAGTGAGTTACTTTCTCTAATGAGGTTTTCAGCCAGTTAGACTTCTGCTTTCAGTTTACTTGAGAACAGTGTGCTCAAGTTGCATTCTCTTTGCAGGATTGGTCAGGTCAGACTGCAAGCAGCATAGCATCTGAGATATGTGGATTCATCACTGTACTTTCAGGAACAATCATACTTCATTCAACAAGAGAACAGGAATCAGTTAATGCACGAGGTAAACTCTGTCTTTCATATCTTTTCTTGCAGGAGTCTATTGCTGTCCGACAGGTCATGCCTACTATGGAACATATACAACGTGTCAAAAAATCATTTTCTCTCCAGGGATGATGGCTTTGAATACCAAAGGAATACTATTATTCATATGAAAGTATCACCAATAGTATGCTTTACTGGGCTGTGATGCTTATTGATGTGATTGACTATTTGGAAGCTATTTTATGCCTTAAAAGAGATATCTAATCATCAGAGTCCATTGAATTTTTGTAGGCACTGTGATGTGGTATGTTGGTGGGGATTCTGTAAAAAGTGTTGAGGAAGAACATCTAGTCACATTGAGCAATTCAGATTACTTGGAGCATTGAGAATTTACATAGAACGAGCTCAAGAGAGATTTCTCCTTTGGTCATGGAAAGTTTTTTCGTTATTTGAACACTCCACCCAACGTTTTTCACACTGTTGACGTGGAGAGAGTCTAGCGCATTGCCAAGCAAAGTGTGAGGGAGCCAATTTGGCTGGTGTGCATCTCTGTTAGTCTCAGTTTGACGAGCCTTGTGCTGGGGTTTTGAATTGATGAATCCCCATTTTCTAAGCCATTTCACTGAAATCCGCACTGGATGTGCGAGCAGCACCCCATCAACCTGGAGGTCCCAGACATGAAGTTGGCAACAAAGCAAGTGTATTCTGTACATATATGTTCTGACATTTTCTTCATTCAACCATTTTTTAGTGTTTGCATGAGTTGTAAGTGAGCGCCTAGTTTTCGTGCAGATTCAATGCCGATGAAGAAGTTTTGCTTCCAATAATGAGGATTGTCGCTTTGATCTCATTCTTTGTGCAAGCCTAAGTGTCTTTTGTCCCTTAACTTGTAGTTCCCCTGAAAGCTACTGGAGGGAAGTGCTTGCATGAGAGTCAAGAGACTTGTAGATGGCTGACAGCGTTCCCCATACAGATGGGAAGTCTTGCAACCGGAAAGGTATCCATACTTGTAAATCATGCTATTTCTCTTTGTACGCACACATACAGAGGGAGAGAGAGTTGTCATTTTCGCAGCGGCATATTGGAAAATCTCCGCGATGGAGGTTCTCTTAAGCTGTTTTGGGTGAGAGAGATTGTGTTACTTTCCATCGAATGGCCTGGCATTGTAACCATCGCGTCAGACTGGTTCGGCCAATACGTAGGATAGCTGATACAGAAGCTCCAACCATTGCAATTTGCATGCTTTAATCCAATCTAACCTGTTTTGTTGCTCTTTAATAGTTCCATGCTGGACAGTCCGCATACCCCCAATCATCACCTTAGTCGACGGTGGCCATAGGCAACGCAACAGCTTGTAGGTTTTTTTTTATGGTCATTATCAGAATTTCATCACTGCCTCGTCCAAATCAGCCTCGACAGTAAGGTTTTTCAAGCTAAAATCTAAATGATTTCATGTGAATGTTCTAGTGCATGAAATGCATACTACAGCCTATTCATTTTCCTTTTGGTTTTATGAGTGCATTGGATTCAATCTACCGCACCTTTTTAGGTGGGTCCGTCCTGACCTGCTAAACGATCAAATGAATGGACCAGGAGCACATTCATTCTCCAGAAAATTTCAGGTACGGCCCGATTGTGTGTCGCGGATTTTATAGCTCATCTTGCACCTCTCATCGCGGCATTTCTTTTACAGGCAAAAAGTTGCATGACATAGAAAAGGTCCCTTTTTTTACCTTAGGTCCCTTTTTTTACCTTTAAAAATGATTATATGGTTTATCCGCGTGACTATTTCATGCTAGAAGATGGGAAAGAACTGGCTAGTTTCGTTGCTTTTCAGCAGGGAGACATCTGTGCAAATTTGCAATCAATGCCGTTCTCTTCTACCTTGACGGCCAACTAATAGCTGCCAGTACCACCGTCACATGACCGCGGTATTGCAGCTGCGAATGTTCACACGTCTGAAAAGTTCTGATCTGCGAACCGTGCGTGCCAAGATTGTTAGGTGGGATGGAAATTTACTAGTGATGTCTCTAAAATTCTGAACGTACTCAATCCACCTCACTCAAGTTTGGATTTGAATTTGAATTATTACGTTTGCACATTCCGAATAACACATTACGTCTCTATTTTTCATCACGATATGGTACGCTAAATAGGGGTAAGCGGTTCCATACAGGTTCTACTTGAGATCTATAATTTATTCATGAGATCAGGTTTCTCATTTTTTGAAACCTGAAACTTACCCTACATATCTTGAAACTTGCAATCTACATGTTCCACGGTTGGTTCCAGGGTCTATATGTATTATTAATTAAAAGATTACAGTTAATCATCATTTTTAATGATCACTATTTACTATTACAATTTACAGAACACAATTTATATTTATACACACGAAAAATATGAAACATTAATAAAGTGAAAGTCTTAGTTATAAAATAAAAGTTCAGACTAGTGGTTCTATATTATATACTCATCATTAGACACCATTAAATACCATATGTTCTTGGAAAGACATAGACTAAGAAAAACACAAAAAACTTGTTTCAGTTTCAAGGTGTTGGGTTTCAAGTTTCACCTACCTAGAATCTGAAACCTATCGATCGAAATAGGTTTCCCAATTTTTGGAATCTGAAATCTATTTTGATATCTTAGAACTTGGAATCGACTGGTTTCCACCAATCCAGTTCTATGCTCACTTCTAATGCTAAAGTGATTGGTGATGATTATCTTTTCGGGTCAAATTAGATATGGGTTTGAATCACTGTACTTTGAGTCAACTAAATAAGGACAAATGCCTCTGTTCTTCCACAATCAACCCTTGTGTGCCTACATCGGCCATCCATTTCTGTATAGGAATTATTGAACACTTAGGCTTCGTTTATTTTGTGGAAAACAAATGATTTGTAAAATATTTTCTTAAAAATTGATCGCTTGTATTGCTTAAAATAATTAGTCAATAAAAAATGTTTTCACTATCTACAACAATTTATGTTTAAACATTTTGTAGATGATGATAATATTTTCTATTCATTCATTTTCGTGAGTGATACAAATTATCATTTTTAGGTAAATTATTTATTTTTCGTGAAATAAACAGATCCATATACTGACTTTTTTGTCTGCCATATTGGTCATATCATTTACGTTCTATTCTTGGTGGAACATTTATTTCAGTCCAGGGTACTCGCTCGGCTGCAGGATGAGAATTGAATCTTTGCGGCTTGCCGGGCCACACTTTTTGACTTTTCATCTATTTGCTAATAATGTTAACTTTGATAGGCCATATCGATCTCGTATATTTAATCAACAAGTGATCCGAAAACACTTATTAAGCACGTAACTAAAGAAATCAATGCAATAGAAACCAAATTATTTCCATAATGAGTATGGTTATTGAGTGTGCACTGATGGCGCTTGTCAATACGACCTAATCTTATTCGGCTGCATTTATCATGTACCATGTTACTAAAAGGAGCGCGATATGCAATTCTCGTTATTACTTTTTTTTTTTAGGTCGTAACTATGAAGTCCTAACTCAACTAACGTAATGGGTTGTAAGCACGGCACTCGCCATCTTTATGTTTTGTTTTCTAGAATTAATTTCTCGAGGCGGGGTGCGGACGCTGCACTTGGTGCATGTTTGTTAGGGTACTGCTCCTCCTATTGCTATCCCCATTGCCACTGTTTGGAATATCATTTCCCCTGTTTGGAGTTTGCTGAGTTGGTGAAGTCGATGCATGGTCCATACACACCGTAAATGAGAACGATCTTATCTAAGTATTCGGGGATTTAGAGGCAAATTGGAGGCTTGGAGATTCTCGGGCAAAATGTATCAGAAAAGTCTTAAACTTATTGCATTTGTACCAATTTACTCTTAAACTTTTTAATTTGACTGATTTAGTCCTAAATCTTTTCATGTTTTGTCAATTAAGCTTATCGACCAATTTAAATCGCAAATTGCTAATGTGGACGCCGATTGTCCTACTTGGCACTGTTGAAGCTGACGCGGACATTTTTTTTTGAAATTTCTTTTAAATTTTTTTTTCGAAATTTTTAATATTTTTTCTTTTCTTTTCCTTCTTTTTCTTTTTTCAATTTCCACTATGGCTGGCGAGGTTTGCTGGAGTTCGCCAACCATTGGGTGAGGGCCGCGAAGCCCTCACTAGAATAGCGGCCCTCGCTTGGCCTCGCCCAAGTGTGGGCGAAGAACAGGCGGCCGTGGACGAGGTCGGCGAGGTTTTGCGGCCCTCATCCAGTTGGCGATGAACTCCGGCGACCCTCGCCAATCGCAGTGGAAAAAAAAAAAGAAAAGAACGAAAAGAGAAGAAAAAGAAAAGGAATAAAAAAGTTGAAAAATAAATAAAAAAGTTGAAAAATATTTAAAATTTTAAAAAAATTATCCACGCCAGTGCTAGAGTACGGCCGACATCTACGATAGCAATTGTTGACCTAAATAGTTGGATAAACTCAATTAATAAAGTGTGAAAATATTTAGGATTAAATTGGTATTAATGAAATATATTTAGGACTTTTTTGATATTCTTCCCGAGATTCTCGATACCGCAGTTTCTTGTTCTCAATACCATGTAAGACCTGTACGATCATTGTCCCTTAATCACATTTGCAATAACCTTTTGTTTTCGATAAAGCTAATGAGGAGAAGAAGAAAAAGAAAACTAGAAGACAATCATTCTCATGCCTGACCATCAAATTCACTCCCCGTGGGCAGATAATTGCTGAAAGAATCCTAGATGATGTGCTTGATTTCACGATCGGGCATTTTCGTAGGAGCTATAGGAGCATCCTTTAATGAAAGTATAGTTTAATATTTAGAAAAATTGTCCAGAGAGTCTAAAATCTATTGTACTATGTGAATTCAATTTTAAACTTTTCAATCGAGTTCTAAATATTTTAACGATTTGCAAATTGAGTCAATCTGGTCAATTTTAATCGGAAATCGCTAACGTGAACACTGATACTGCCATCGGTAATGCCACGTAGGACGACCGGTGCTGACGTGAATAATTATTTCTAATTTTTTTGAAAAATAATTTTTTTATTTTTTCTTTCTCTCTTTTTTTATTTTTTTTTTTCTGTTTATCAAGTTCAACAAGGGTCATCGGTTGAACCTTGCTAGTCACAGGCAAGGGACGGCCGACCCTTGCCGACCACAGGTGAGGGCCGGCGACCCTCACTGGCCACTGGGCGAGGGCCAACCCTTGCCGGGGCTTGGAAGAAAATAAAGAAAAACAAAAAACTAATTCAAAAATTTTAAAATTATTAAAATATTATTAAAAACTATCCACGCCAGCGCCGATCGTGCCGAGTGGGACGGCTGATGTCTACGTTAGTAATTTCCTGTTAAATTGGTCAGATGGTTTCAAAATGGCAAAAAAAAATTTACGACTCAATTGACAAAAAAAGTCTATAACTTAATTAGCATAATTATTATAGGTTTTGGATTTTTTTGGTAATATTCCCCACTTCGTAGGGCTCATATGACCAATAATTGAGATGGTTTGGATTTAAGTGGTTCATAGATCATCATATAATATTTTTTTGCAACGGTAGTTTGACGAAGCAGGAGGACGGGTCGACCATGCAATTAAGGTGTCTCTTTGCTGCCCGAAATTCTGTCCTAGATCTTTGATTTAACGTGTGCCCTAGATCTTGAACAAGATTCCCATATCTCATTGTCAAGATCTTGATTTAATGCACAGCCTAGACTGCCCAACGTGCACCCCACGCAATCCCATCGGCAGTTGCATATTCACCGGCATCTGGAGGGACATTTCCCAAAGCTTCAACGCACAAATCAAAGTCACCAAATACCATCATCAAACCTGTAAATGATCCCAAATTTGCCTTTGCTGCTAGACCAGATTATATGTCAAACTCTCCATCTCATGGTTATTAGATCCCAGACCAGACCCTCTTCCGAGTCGTCACCCATCATGGAGACGAGAATGACTATGGCCGTACCGAGCCTCTTTACTATCGAGAACCGTTCTTGCACCCTCAATAAATTTTGACAGTTGGAGTGTTGAAAAAAAATACCCCGCGCTTGGCCTTATTTACTTCTCCTGACTGTCGTGGCTTCTGCATCAAATGCTGATCACACTCCCCGTTGAACCGTGCCTGCGTGTGACCCCTCTCTCTGGAGCTCTCTTTACAGACTGGTCTCTCGTTCGCAGCTCGTCCCGAGCTTAATGGATGCAATGCGCAGGCTCCTCCTCACGGCTCTTCTCGTTCTTGCAGCTGCCATTGGTGGCGCTCGAGGAGATGCCATGGTCACGGGCACTGTCTTCTGTGACCAGTGCAAGGATGGTCAGAGATCCTTCTTTGATTACCCGATTTATGGTAAGTTGAACGTGACGAGGCTCGCGACTTTTTCTTATTCACTCATGTATTGATTCTTGGAGTTAGGAGTGAACACTAAAAACAAATATTGGGCAAAGTAAATGCAATGTGCATGTGCCAACCTTCTCCTTAGTCATTTCTAGATCTTGTTCAGCATCTTCCGTTGGTATCAGATAGCGACGGGGTTTACATTTATTGGGCTTCTAGAAAAAAATTTAAAGAATCCTGGGTGCTTGAATAATGTGTGTATGTGTGTAGCTCCATTAGTGATATGCTTGTCCTAACTTGGAGGGAAAAACGGAAGAGAGCCGATCCTAGATGCAATCCATGGTGGATTCAGAGCTCGTGCTTTGTCTTGTGCAGGAATTAAGGTTACGGTGGTGTGCGCCAATAGTGACGGCCAAGTCACGATGTCGAGAGAAGAGACCACCAGCTGGTTTGGGAACTACGCCATGAGGTTCGATGGGACTCCCGACCTGAGCACTTGCCATGCACAAGTGACGGGAGGGAGCGATCAGGGGTCCGTGGGATGTTCGGCGTCGGCCGGTCCTGCGCAGAGCCTGAGGCTCATGTTCCGGATGTTCGACATGGAGTTCTATTCGGTGGACTCCTTGCTCTCTCAGCCCGCACAGCCCATGTCCTTCTGTCCACAGTCTCCTGCACCGGTCACGCCGGCCTTGCCGTCGCCGGTGGCCGTGCCATCACCGCCAGCCTTCAGGCTCCCTCCCATGCCCCCACTGCCGCCAGCCTTCAAGCTCCCTCCCATGCCCCCACTGCCACCTGCCCCTTTCGTGGAAGCTTCGGCTTGCCCACATGAGTAAGTTTGATCCAAAGATGCTTCTTTTTCTCTTGATGGTCAGGACTCTCCGTGAGGTGATTAATCTGTCTAGCATTTACAATAATATATGTTAATACAGGAAACGGCATCCTCTTGAAATGTGCACTATTATTCCTCAAATGGACCATAGAATGCCTTTCTACAACAATTCTCGCCCATACTGTAATCCGATAACTAAAAAGCTAGCGAGATTAGGCATTAAATGGGAATGTTGGAAGCACATTTGCACTTATTTACTACTGTTTCAGTTGGCGTTGAAGATAGACGACACTAGAAGCATATTCTTGTAGCGAGGATTCATACATGGCTACAAAGTCGTGTAGCCCTCCCTCTTTTCTGTGATTCCCCAATCAAGGCCATTACGATGCCAAATTTTAGGTAGTCACAAGGGACTTCACTAGCTAAATCAGCTACTCCTCATGTTCTATCTTTAGTCATCCTAAAGGAACATTATGTGAGGATAAGATGAGATGTTGATTCGCATCATGAGAAAATGAAAAGTCCAGTTTCAGTCTCTTCTAATCAAGCTAGAGCAAAGACTCTCTTGAAACCACTGTTGTCTGGAAATGCAATCCTAGGCAGACAATAGCTACTTCAGAGAGAAGATTCGTACTATGTTACATCGAGGTACACTTTGCTCATAAATAGGATGGGAGGTTAGATAGATTTAGGAACGGGGGTGCGTTATGTATGTTGAGACCCTTGTATTCACGGGATCCACGATCCAAAGGCCTTGTAATCCAATTACTGACTCTGTGAGTCTCTTACATCTCAGAAAATGGATGATGCCGGAATACAGATGTTACTGGAGGGCGGTCAACCCTGACACCAAGGTGGCTCTGGTCTTCGGCTTAATGGTGGCTCGAAGGTACGGCACTGATCTGACGCTGTGGCAGGGCCTCCAGGGCCGGGGTGACCTGTACAGGACCCTCCTGAGGGAGAGCACCGCCGCGCTCCTCAACTCCTACAACAGCATTCAGTTCCCTTATCACACCCTTGGCGTGATCCAGCACATGAACTGGGCCCTGATGGGCTCGAAGCAGAATGTCCTCCGCACAGCGCTGCGCTTCAGGAGGGCTAACTCTGGTTATGGCACCACCACCTGCAGATTCACCCCTTGCAAGTGATCACAAATATATCCATCCAAGGCTATATGGATTGGATTTGGATATTACCTAGCTGAGATCTTATTGGACACTTAAAATATATTGCAGGGCTATTTTATGCCGGTGCTACTATGCCACGCTTCTCTATGCTCTGTGCCACCGGAGATTTCCATACTCTAATGTATTGGTAATTTTCTGGTTTGGAGCAAATAAGAGTCATTCTGGACCACCTTTTGTAGTTCACATATTTATTAGAAATGGATCATCATTGAAGTCAAATTTGTGCCTGCACTTTTCTCTCCTTTTCTTTTGTGAAATAAAAGTCCAGGATTAAGCACTGTGATGATGAGTGTAATGCAGATACGGTACCATCCCCATGAACTAATCTTACTTTACCTTAAACTTTGTATACACACGAACTCCTACATCTCATCGTGTATGAGTTATTTGTACTATGGGGTGACTGGTACTGGTCATACACAATCATTTGACTCCTGAAGTGAAGGTTCATCATAAAAGAGGCAGCTTTAGTCGATTGTGTTTCATTAGTTAGCAGAGTTATTCCGGGGAAAATTTCATCTGATGGCCACACACATGCATGAAGCTGAAACGGGAAACTACATAAGGATAAAATAGTTCAAACACGTTGCCTCCTACTGCCACTTTGTCCAAGGGCGCATCAGAACTTGAACTTTGAAAGCTTCCCTCCAAAAAATCTGGGGTTACGAATAAAAAAACAGCCTTCATGGACAGAATCGGTGTTGAATATACCAGGAGAATAGCAACTTCAACTAGATTGAAGAGCCATTAGGTTAAAAAAATGTCGATTAAGTCTCTTAACACAAGATCCAAAGCTCCTTAACAATAAAGAAAACTCTGGTAAGGGCTTGGTCAATTGCTGAAGCTGAACTGGTCAATCATCTTTGTCATACTTAGTGGGGTTATTAATTATAATCTCAACTTGTGTCTAGCAAACCATTCGAGCCGTTTCTCGAATGACGTGACAATGTAGCCAAAAGTCAGAACACCTCAAGACTACAAGGCATCACTTCTAGATGCTTCATCTGCCACCAACGGAAAAGTCATACTTTAGAATGGGTTTTTACAGTTTATATAACCTTGGTCGAGAACAAGTCATGTGCTCAATATTTTACTGGGAAGTGGGTTAGCTTAATTACGAAGTAATTGACCCCACTTGCCTGTGTTTAGACATGTACGCACCTGTTCTGCAATAAAATCTTACATTTATAGGTGTCCCGTTTTTTGACCACTTTGACTTTTATAGCTAAGCTCAAAGTCTTATACACGATTTAAGCTCGAAGCTCTTTCCATCGCTTGTTTTTGGAGACTAATTCCTTCCGAATTCTTATTTTCACTCAAATTCACAAGGAGTAGAAACTCAATCTTTCCACGGTTAGGCATGGTCTCCATCCCGATCAGGTTCCATCTCTTCTTACAATGCCTGTGCCTGTTGTCGTCTCTGTCACTGGTCTTCACAAGCCAAGCAATCTCAATCCAAGAAGCAAGCATAAGTGATCTCCAGCTAGCATTCAAGCAAAACAAGCTCACTTCCAGGCAACTTACCCACTTCTACCTCCGCGAAATTCACCGACTCAATCCAGTCCTGAGAGCTGTCATAGAGGTGAACCCAGATGCACTGAACCAAGCTGATGGGGCGGACCGGGATCGTAAGGCCAAGAAACACGTTTCGCTCTCCAGCTTGCATGGAATTCCTATACTGCTCAAGGATAGCATTTCGACGAAAGACAAGCTGAACACCACGGCCGGCTCATTCGCACTGCTTGGCTCAGTTGTGGCTCGGGATGCAGGGGTGGTGGCTAGGTTGAGGCGAGCTGGTGCTGTCATAGTGGGGAAGGCCAATATGAATGAGTGGTCAGGTTTTAGGTCTTTGACTCAACCAAATGGTTGGAGTGCAAGGGGTGGACAAGGCAGGGTGAGTATTTTCTTCCAATTAAGTGCTTCTTACCAATAGACAACTGCATTTGTTCATGCAACTCTGTACTTTTGTCTAATCCTAAGTTTTGCTTTGATTGCATCACAGAATCCTTATGTGCTTTCTGCAGATCCTTGCGGTTCAAGTGGCGGGTCGGCGATATCAGTGGCGGCAAATATGGTGGCAGTGTCACTAGGAACTGAGACTGATGGCTCAATCTTATGTCCTGCCAGTGTAAATTCAGCAGTAGGCATCAAACCAACCGTTGGTCTCACTAGCCGAGCCGGGGTGATTCCAATCACACCCAGACAAGACACCGTTGGGTATGTCATGTACATCATATTGCTCTTCAACAGTATCGAACCTAAGATTTTCTACGATGATGACTACACCGTTACAATCCTTGCCTATGCTAAATGGTTAAATTTCTAGAACAGATCATTCTTCTCAATGATTCGATGTTTGTTCCTTAAATTGGAAAGAAAAAAGAAAACTAATTATCCATGAAGTTCGTGTTCTCTCTACTTCAAACTGAAGTCTCACTATAAGGTCTCACATTTTGTTATCCTTTTTGACACGAGTTGTGAAGCAAAGCCGTCAACAATTAAAATGTAACAGGCCGATATGCAGGACCGTCTCAGATGCTGTTTATGTTCTTGATGCAATCGTAGGCTATGACCACAATGATGCGAAAGCCACAAGAGAAGCGTCAAAATACCTTCCGCAAGGTGGATACAAACAGTTTCTCAAAGTTCATGGTCTCCACGGCAAGAGACTGGGTATCGTGAGACATCCATTCTTCAATTTCACCGATAAGCCCAGCCAAGCTCTAGCTTTTACAAAGCATTTTGCAACACTGAGCTACGAAAAGTTTCTTCACCGCAGTTTATTTGGACTACAATCGCGGCCAACGTCGGTCACATGTAATTCATAGATGATGACATAAGTACATTGTTAATGCTAGGCAAGCAGGAGCCGTCTTAGTGGATAACCTGAAAATTGATGACATAGAAGTGATCTTGAACTTCAATTTGAGTGGTGAAGGAACGGCATTGCTCGCGGAGTTCAAAATAGCCCTGAACGCTTACCTTCAGGAGCTAGTGTCATCGCCAATGCAGTCCTTGGCAGATGTCATAGCTTTCAACCAGAAAAACTCTAAACTGGTACGAATATTACTTCGGTTCATTGACCTAGTTCGACCCTCCTGAAAGTTTGAAATCACAGAATGCTCGAAACAATCACGCAGGAAATGACTGATCGGATAGACCAAAGCATCTTGTTGGCATCTGAAATCACGAACGGGATAGGGAATGCAGAGAAAGCGGCTTTGACGAATCTAGGAAAGCTAACAAGAGACGGGTACGAGAAGTTGATGATGCAGTACAATCTAGATGCTGTCATGACTCCAGGATTTGACTTCGCTCCCGTTCTTGCCATCGGCGGATTCCCCGGAATCAGTGTCCCAGCCGGTTACGACACCAAAGGCGTGCCCTTCGGGATTTGCTTCGGAGTGCTGAAAGGTTCGGAGCCGAAGCTGATTGAAATCGCATACGGATTTGAGCAAGCTACTAAGATCAGGAAGCCTCCCTCGTTTAGGCCTTGAAGCTCCCTGGTCAAGCCTACCCTCATTGCAACTCTTCATAATCACTACTTGCTCGTTTCGTTCGTTGACAAAGAATAACAAATGATTCCCAGTCCAAGAAGAATCGGATTCTTTTTCCTTTGTCGGATGCCAAAAAGCTTTTGGATCTTTAATGGAGGACACATCTGAATCATCGATCGTTCAATGCTAAAATTTACTCTCTTTTCTCTATATTCTATGTTTTCCTTTTGTTCTCTGTCTCTTCTTTTTCCTTTTGGTACCGATTTCTCTTTCTCGCCTTTACTATTTCGTTGTGTTTGTGTGCATAATCCTAACATGGTGGCCTCGTGGACATCTAGTAAAGGATTCTACTATAATAAGCATATTCTAAAGAGAAAGAGATTATATATAGTCAGTAGCTATTTGTAAGCTCAAACTCAAATTATCAATAAAATACGGGCCCAGTAATCCAACACATAGCTGTAACTCGCCCATTACCATCACAAGCCTTCGATGTCGACCTCGGTCCGCCGGCGACGTCAACCCCTTCCCTGTTCGAGTCGTCTGCTGCACCTCTGTGTCTTTTTTCCTCCGCGGGGCGCTCGAGGCGCTTGCGGTTGCGTGAGGCCGGCCACCTCTATGGACAAAATGTGAGAATTGTATTCCATGACTAATTCAGATTCATTTTCTAAACATGAAAATGTGAGGAATTGGAGTCGCTCTGGTTGAATAGTTGGACTTCCCATTTGAATTTACTAAGGCGAAAGCACCTTCAATAGAAAAGTGACAGGTGGCATTACACAAACGTCTCTCTCCTTTACCCATTTTTACCTTTTCTATTTTCACTACTTTTTTTTTTTTGCTTTATCAATCATAAACGCCTGGACATACGAAAATAAAAATTCTAAAAGTGCTAATTTTGTTTTTTCTTCTTGTACACAGCAATATTGACGCACATAAAGCGCTAATTCTAAGCTTCTTAGTATGACCACGAACGTTGTAAAGTTTCTTGGTCGCACTAAACTTAGACGCAAATGATAATTTAAACTCGTATGCTCATTCTTGCACAAACTTGATGGCCGTTTTGTTGTTTCTTTATTCTTTTCCTCTCTTTCTTTTTTTTTTTTATACTTTTTTATGCCTCCGACACTTGCCTTTACTTTTGCATGGCCCTTCTTTTTCGTGTCCCGTCTCTTTCCTCTTTTTCTTATCGAAATTGTGCAAATCACATTCACTAGAAAGTCTAACACACAGTCCAAAAAGTCATAAACTTATTGTACGATAGTGGCTAATGAAATCATAAATTTTTCAATATGATCGATTTGGTTTTTAACCTTCTAACAATATGTCAATATAGCAGTTCTTCTAGCCAAATTAAGCCTCATATCGCTAATGTAGATGTCAACTATCCTAAGTGACATGACAAGCGCTGATGAGGGAAATTTTTAGACTTCTTTTTTAATTTTTTTTTCTTTTCTTGTCCTAGTTCATCTTCTTGGAAGGGCCGGTGGCCTTGCCAGCCACTAATCGAGGCCTGGCGAGGGCTTCCTAGGCCCTTGCCCAGTGATGGCCTCGAGAAGATGAACAATGGAAAAAACAAAAAATAGAAAAAAATAATGAAAATTTTAGAATATTAAAAAAAATGGAAACATTGTCTACATTAGCGCTACATGTGCCACGTGGGACGGCCGACATCAACGTTAGAAATTTTTAACCAGATTTGGCCGAAAGAACTATATTGACAAATGGTCAAAAGATTTAGAAGTAAATTGAACAAATTGGAAAGTTTAAGACCGAATTAGCCAAATTGAAAAGTTTATGATTAAATTGGTCACCATGCAATGGGTTCGGGACTTTTTGAACAATTATCCCTGGTGTACATATTAGAGAATGGTGTTCTTGAAGCTTCACTACTTGGGGATGATTCTTTCATCTTAGGCCGAATATCTTCCGATACTTGTCTTCGCGCCTTACCCCTGTTTGGGATGGTCATAACTAGGTCACCTGAAACAAATGAATTGCTCAATGCGGCCAGAAAGGGTACGGCTCGTGTTTGGGATAGCAAAATGAATTGCCATTCATTGTTTCAGGTATATCTGCCTAATCAAATCATTTTCAAATCCTAGAGCATGTTCTTTGCAGATCTTCCTGCTATGGCGCTACTACATTTCCTTCTTCTTCCATTTTTTCTGCGTATGCAATCTGACGCTCAGAAGAGTGTCCTCACCATCATCGTCCACATGCACCGGTTTACCAAATTTGTCTGTCCAGCTTTTAGAACTGGTTTTCACGTCCACCCGAGAGAGTGTGCCCTTTCCTGGTGGAGTTGACCACACCCGGTCATCTTGATGGGGTTATATCCTAAACAGAATCAGAACAATCACACAGATAATAGAAAAATTGATACATGAGTTTACCTAGGTTTACTCCAGAATAGGACTACGTCCTGCAAAGGGATTTCATTATGATATTTAGGTTTTACAACCATAACCACTCATCACAATGATCTTTCGTATGAGTACAATAGATAGGACTTAAAATAAGCTCAAAGCCCAAGCCTATCCGAATTCCTTTGATCCCACAACAAACGGGATTAGCAAACCCGATGTTGTTTCGGGGGCGCTGCCCCCGAGCCCCCATTCACTCACCGGGGAGCGGAACCCCCGCCCGTTATGTGAGCAACGAGACCCTCGACATTCCATGCGTATGGGTCATATGTCGTTGATTCATACTTCGATTTTCCTAAATTCACATGAACATGCCTAGCATGAGAAACAAGGGTTCCCGAAGGATTCGCCAACTCCAAGACATCTTTGAGCCCACTAGGAAATCAAATTCTCTTCATCCTGAAGATCACATAAACCAGGTTGCCATAGGGAAGAGATCCCTTATGCTTGCTTTCAGAGGCTTGGATATGATTGACCATAAGTCTAGGAACAATAATCTCCATCTATCTAAGCCGCCTTGGTCACACCATTGTCCAAGGTACCTCCCCCAGGAATCGTGAAATGAATAAGAAATTTGTGGAGGACTCGAAATTTTAGGCTGGAGAGATCACTATGGGGATAAAACGATCCTTGAATAGAAGGTTGAAGTCAGGCTTGTCAAGCAGCAAACGTTAAGCATCAAGTTTGGAGGTTTTGAATTTGGCCAAGCCAGAGAGGGGCAAATCAAAGCATTCTGCTATATTTTCTGCAGTTATGGTGTATGAAGCATTTCCCACATTAAAAGCCAAGACATTTGTCTGTTTGGGGTAAGATTGGAGTAGACAATATACACAAGCATAGGATAAGATTTTTTTCCAACTAACATAGAGATAGAAAATGAAATCTTTCAAGGATGGGTTCGACTCCGATAGAACGCTTTCGCGGCAATTTCAGGTCTACTATCCTACCAGAACAACCTCGCGCAAGTAATTTTCAAGATCAAAGCGCATCGCTTGGTTAGGATTTTTGATGAGAGAAGAAGTACACCATGAAGCATGAACGGCTATAACTGGATTGTGTTTGCTTGATCGATTCATCAATTGCCAGTTCCTCCATAGGTTTCTCCTATTTTTTCTCACTTGCTCTGAAGGAAGATGAATCTTCTAAATTTTCCTCTTGGTCCAACTCAGGGTGCAAGTTACCCTCATTCACATGTTGCTCCCTACTATCTCGCCAAGCCCGCAGGCTTTGTTCTTTCTCAAGTGGTTATGACTTGAATGCGAATGCATGATAAGCTCAAGCACGCTTTTTTTGCGGGATTCAATGTACTTGGACTGATGCAAAAAATCGAGTTTCGGGTACAAATAGATCGTTCATTGTGACTTCACCGTAACCTCAACCAATGCATTATACCCTTAATGTAGTCGCAGTCGCTAGTTGCACGACCGATACGCTTGTATGAGTTGATTTGTGAAAAAATTACTTGCGTAAATAGTTATATCTACATGGAATTATATGAGAACGGGGGAGTAGAAGATATTGGTTTTCGAACTAGAGATGGGCCACCCATGACGGACGACTGACTGAACCCGGTCCATTATGTTTCAATGGAGCGAATGTAGGGCACGATCAGGGCGCAATGCATACATGGGGGCTATGCATGGAAGAAGAGTGCTCTTCTGCGTGTGAGAAACAACGGGAAAAGTATTTAAAAAGTCATAAATTTATTATATTTTTGTTAATTGAATCGTAAATCATTTTAGGTTTTACTAATTGAGTCTATCTAATCAATTTTGGTTGGAAATCACCGATGTAAACGCCGGCCGTACTATGCGGTATGGCTGGCACTGGCATTGACATTTATATTTTAATTTTTTAATATTTTGTTTAATTTTTTTTATTTTTTTCTTTTCTTTTTTCGTTTTTTCTCTTTTCCTTCTTTTCTTTTTCTTTTTTCATTGTGGCCGCTCCCGCTGGTCATGGGCAAGGTCATCACAGCCGTGAGTGAGGCCAGCCTTGCCTAAATTTGGGCAAGGCTATTGTGCCATGTCGCACGGCTAGCGTCCATGTCAATGATTTATGGCCAATCAATTGTCAAAACGTTTTGACTAAAAAACATATGGCAAAACGTTAAAAGATTTAGGTCTCAATTGGCATAATTAAAATGTTGGGAACTGAATTGGCAAAATTGTGGAAAAAATACCAAAACGGTTCTAAACCTATTGCAATTATGCAAATTTAGTTATAAATCTTTTTTTTGTGCCAGTTTATTCCTAAATCTTTTACATTTATGTCAATTCAGTCCATCAAGCCAATTTTGGCAGGCTGACACTGATGTGATAATTTTTTAATATTATTTTTTATGATTTTTTCTTTTATTTTCATTGTCCTTTCCTTTTTTTTTCCCTTCATCTTCATCTTCAACCTCTGGCCAGTCACTGGTCCGGCAACCGGCCAAAGGCATGGACTAGCAAGGTCGGCCCCACTAGCCGTGAGTGAGGCTCGACCTCGCCGTCGCTAGCGAGGCTTGGCCCCACCGGCAATTGGCGAGGTTGGCCGAGGCTGGACCTCGCCTTGGCCAACCTCGCCATTGCGAGGCGAAACCGACCTTGCTAGTTGCCAGCGAGTTTGATCTAGCGAGTTCAAGCCTCGCATCTAGTGAGGGGTCGTCCTCATCATCACTTTGGTGAGGGCTCGAACTCGCTGGTGCTAGCAAGGTCGAGCCTTGCCTGATGGTGAGGACAACCTCTCACCAAATTTGACGAGGCTTGAACTCGCCGACAACTAGCGAGGTCGGCCTCACCCAACAACGGCGAGGTTGAACCTTGCCAAGGGTGGGCAAGGCCAACCTCGACAGTTGTCGGCGAGGCCGAGCCCTCGCCAGTGGCTGGCCTCACCAGTTGCCGGCGGGGTAGAGCTCTTGTTAGCAATCGGCGGGACCGACCTCATCGGCCCCCGCCTCTGACCGGTTGCCGGACTGGTGATTGGCCAGAGGTTGAAGATGAAAAAGAAGGGGAAAAAAAAAGCAAAGGAAAAAGAAAAGAAAAGAAAAGAAAAAAATTCAAAAAAATAAAATTTAAAAATTGTCATGTCAGCGCTGGCCGACTCAAATTGGTTGGATGGACTAAATTGGCACAAATACAAAAGGTTTAGAGCTGAATTGGCATAATTGCAATAGATTTAGGACTGTTTTGGTAATTTTCCCGCAAAAGTGCAAAATGCTATGAAGTTTTTTTGATAATTTTCTTGACAAACAATCGCAAGAGAAGAAACCAGACAAGAAGAGCGCTTGTATGTTTTGTGAGAAAATGGCGAAAGTGAAGCACGTACATTCTACAAGCGAATTGTGAGAACAAGGAACTATTTACACCAAAAAATGGCCAACTTGTCAACATGGTTCAGTTATGATTGACAAATGTTTGTACCAAAGATTATCAAGGGACACATGGCAAAGGTTTGAGGTAACGTGAAAGCAAATATCATCAAGTTGCCAACATAAGGGATACATGTCAGAGACATGAGTCATGTGTATATGTTTACACCCAAAGATGACCAATCTTTGGGAATTATTGACAAGACTGGTCACAACTTCATCGAGGAAATTTCGGTTCTACGCTAGCTTGAGAAAATGGTCATAACTTCGTCAAGACTGATCGGATTGACTTGATTCCAAAGCCAAAAGAACAAAGACTCCTAACTTTGTATTTTGAGTTTTCTCAGAAAATCACGTCGACGTAAAAAGGAAGTCGACGGACGTGACTGGTCATAACTTTGTCTCATTGAGGAAATTTTGGTTCTGCACTAGCTCGGAAATATTGTCATAACTTCGTCGAGATAGATCGGACATACCTGATTCCAAAGCCAAAAGAACGAAGACTCCTAGATCTACAACTTTTATGTTTTGATTTTTATCAAAAAATCACGTCGACGTAAAAAGGAAGTCGATGGACGTGGTTGGTCATAACTTCGTCTCATTGAGGAAATTTCGATTTTGCGCTAGCTCGGGAAAATGGTCATAACTTCGTCGAGATAGATCGGATTGACCTGATTCCAAAACCAAAAGAATGAAGACTACTAGATCTACAACTTTTATGTGTTGAGTTTTCTCAGAAAACCACGTCGACGTAGAAAGCAAGTTAACGGACGTGACTGGTCATAACTTTGTCTCGTCGAGGAAATTTTGGTTCTGCGCTAGTTTGGGAAAATGGTCATAACTTCATCGAGACAGATCAGATTGACCTTATTCCAAAGCCAAAAGATCGAAGACTTATGGATCTTCAACTTTTATGTTTTGAATTTTCTCAAAAAATCACGTTGAAGTAAAAAAGAAGTCGATGCACGTGACTAGTCATAACTTCGTCTCGTCGAGGAAATTTTGATTCTGCGCTAGCTCAGGAAAATGGTCATAACTTTATTGAGACAGATCGGATTGACTTGATTCCGAAGCTAAAAGAACGAAGACTCCTGTATCTACAACTTTTATGTTTTGACTTTTTTTTTTTCCAGAAAATCACTGTAGAGTTGTCGATGTTAAAATGAAGTCGATAGTCGTGATTGGTCAAGATATGGAAATTGATAGACACTTAAGTGAAGAATTGCCAACTTGAAGGAATCGACACAAAATGGAGTCGACAATCTCGAATACAACTTGCGAAGAAGTAACCGTCAACATAGTGGGATCGAAGCAAACGCCAACGTAATTGAGTCAAATAAATCGTTAAGGTAGTGGACTCAATGCAACTGTTGAAAACCACTAAGGAGCATACATGTATATTTTGAGGGAATAGTTACTTGGAAGCATGATCACGAGGCAGTTATCACTTGTGGACAAGATCGTAGGACAGTTATCTTGAAAGCAGGATCATGTCATCACATGGACATGAAGACAAGATTTTCGGAATGGAAGAACATGGGCACAACCGTTGAAAACTGCTAAAGAGCAGTTACTACACAACCATTATAAATATCGCTGGCCATTTACCAAAGACGACCACTCTGACAAATTAAACAACATGTTATCTTTACTTTCCTGCACTACACTTTACTTTTCCTTAGCTGTAGCTTTTCGATTTGCGTCGTCGATTAAATTTCGGTGTATATTTCTATCCCGGCTGTTGCATCATCGATAAAATTCCGGTGTTACATCTTTGTGTATGTGTGTGGCTGTATTTTCAAGCTTTGTCGTCGATTAAATTTTGGCATGGTTTGTACACACAATCTGATTCGAGGTTCGAAGTTCAAAGTAAAAGTTCGTAGTTTTTCCTTGTCTTTTTGGATATTTCCTATATGGAGTCGCCACGGAACCCGGTCTCCTCTATTAAGAATAGAAGAATGACTTTCGGTGAATTATATTTCATCGCGCAAACATTTCCGGCGAAACAGGGACATAATTTGTTATGCAAACACGGCTGTTCATTCGAGTGTATAATCACATTTTCAACCGGCGTGGAAAATACAAGCATAACTTAGAGCAATCTCGGCTCTTGGGTCTCACAAAATAAATGTCTTTATTAAAAGAGTAAAAGTCAACAAAAACCCAAAATTATGACCATTATGACACATTTACCCTAAACGCTTTTCTAGTGATACCAACTATCTCACACTTGTATTCTTCACCCAAAAAAAAAACTATCTCACACTTGTATTTGTGTGGCACATTTACAATTTGCCAAAATTCTGTTAATGAAAACCGTTAAAAATCTGTCTATATAGATGCAAAAAAGTAAACGGTGTTGACATGGAGCTCATGTGGCTTAAGTGCAATAAAAACGATATTGTTTGAGTTGAAAAATTATCTAATGGAATATTGATGGAGGGTAAATATGTCAAATAGATACAAGTTTAGGGTTTTTATGTTACAAAAAAAAAAAGTTGAGGGTAAATGTGTCAAAATGGATATACTTTGGAGTTTTTGATGTCACAAAAATAGTTCAGGATAATAGTGTCAATATTTTGAGATTTTTGTGGCTTTTTGCTTATTAAAATGGCAAATACCTATTTTGGCTAATTCTTTTGGTGCTTATATACATTGGTTTGAAAGAGACGGAGTGGTCAGCAATTTCCTCAAAGAGAATTGATGATCCAGTGACTTCCAAACGCATCCAAGTTGATTCAAACTGGCACAAGAATCCAAGACCTATAGACAATTCGATGCGGCCGGCCATATCGCTGAACTGGTCAATCATCTACATTTCGATTATTCCCTCTTTGGCTCTTCTTCTATCTGTTCATTATCCTTTTGGATTTAACGCTTTCTGCTTGTATCCATAAACTATGTACCAGCGATTTGCGTCTACCCAAATGTTTACAACTCCAGATGACCGCATGTGTCTTTCCAGAATGTGCTATTTTTCAGAGCAGTATATTAGATACTAGGAAAAATGACACAAATAGTCCTTAAACTTTTGCTCAATGTGCAATTTGATCCATAAATGTTTAATTTGTTCAATATAACCGTTGAACTTTATCCTAATGTTCAATGTGATCCCTGAACTTTTAATTTATTCAATGTGGTCTCTGGACTTTTGGTGCATGTTCAATTTAATCCCTGAACTATATGAAAATATTCAATATAGTCCTTCCATTTATTCGAGTTCAGGGACTACATTGAACATTTTCATATAGGTTAGAGACTAAATTGAACATGTACCAAAAGTCCAGGAATATTAGACTAAAGTTCAGGGACTATATTGAACAAATTAAAAGTTGAGGGATCAAATTGCACATTAGGCGAAAGTTCATGGACTATTTATGTCATTATCCCCAAATACTAAGTCAAGGGACAGCCATTTCAGAGTTCCTTTCTTTTGTTTTCTTGAGTTCATCAGCATAAATACAAGGGAATCAACCCAACTACATAAGTTTACATCGTAACACATGTACCGCTAGCATCAAATATTTATCTAGATCCAAATAAACAACAAGACGTTGGATTAGACAACAACAGACATTACTTCCCATACTGTGGTATTGAGTTCAAGCCTTGTTGGCAGCACTTCAAGAGTAAATGCCCGAACTTGTCAAGCCGATGTCGGAGAGTATGCCTTTATATATCTTTTAAGGAGGTGAGTAACGGAGGTGTGTGAAAGCTAGCCCAGACACCATCTACCGCTAAACCCAAAAAAAAGAATGGAAAATGGATTGAATTGTTACTAGAAAGTCAAGTTTTTTTAACCATAGGGTCGGCATAGTTGATGGAGGCATAAAGGGGATTCCTAGAGCGTGGTACGATATTAAATCTTACAAACTGCGTGCAAACTATTCTGGAGCTTACTTGCAGAGGCCAAATTGCACGGACTTAATCGGTCCACGGGATTTGCAGAGTGTTTCACAGACCTCTAGATAGCTAGGTTCACACCCATGGCTCCGGATTATAAAACAATAAAAATAAATAAATAAAACAATTCTTTATGTAACGTTTAATGACATTTAGTGGAACGAAAGTTATATAAATAGCTCAATCTCAATGATCATCCCAACTCTTGCATTCAAACCTCGAGCACATTTCCAAGTTCGAAACTCCCAAAAATGAATCCTCTATTGTCGTCATTCCTCCCATTTTTCCTTTACTTGTCATCGTTTGGCACAATCCTCTTGGTCTCTGTGCAAGCATTATCAATCAGAGAAGCAAGCATAAGTGATATCCAACAAGCTTTCAAGCAGGACCAGCTCACTTCCAGGCAACTCACTGAGTTCTACCTCAGCGAGATCCGTCAGCTCAACCCGGTCCTGAGAGGAGTCATCGAAGTGAACCCAGACGCGTTGTATCAGGCTGGTAAGGCTGACTGGGAGCGCAAGGCCAAGCCATATGGCTCGCTGCCCGTCCTGCATGGGATTCCTATCCTGCTCAAGGATAACATTGGGACGAAAGACAAGCTGAATACCACGGCCGGCTCATTTGCACTGCTCGGCTCTGTTGTGGCTCGCGATGCTGGAGTGGTGGCTCGCTTGAGGAGTGCTGGCGCCATTATATTGGGGAAGGCTAGCTTGAGCGAGTGGGCAAACTTTAGGTCTTTAACTGCACCAAATGGTTGGAGTGCCAGAGGGGGTCAGGGCAAGGTGAGTTACTATCTTGCGAGTACTGTAATGGGAAAAAGTTATATATACTTTATGTGGCTAGATTATCCTAAGCAATTTAGCCTGGCACTTCCTGCGATAGAATCTGGTAGAGAATGAAGAAGCTTCATGAAGAACTTGTCAAATTATGCAACGAAATCTTACTGAAATAGAAGCAAAACCTAAATACAACGATAATAGAAAGGCAAGCATGAAGTTTTAGTTTGCGAATCTCTAAAGGAGGAAATTCTGAGTCTTTCATGTAATGTGATGATTAAGATCGTCTTGTGTCTAAAACCAAGTGAATGATCCCCAGAAAGCTAAAACGGTTCTATGCGTGCCGCTAGCACTGGATTTATCTTGCCATTGTTTCACCACAGTATCACCTCTTTAGTTGCAAGCAACTAGCTAGCAATCAGTTTTGAAGTTACCCAAGCTTTTCCAAAAGTCACAAGTTGCATTTTGGGATGGCGTGCAGAACCCGTATGTTCTTTCAGCGGACCCTTGCGGATCAAGTAGTGGATCGGCAATTTCGGTGGCGGCTAATATGGTGGCAATTTCACTGGGAACCGAGACTGACGGATCAATCTTATGCCCTGCTAGTGTTAATTCAGTAGTAGGCATCAAGCCAACTGTTGGCCTCACGAGCCGAGCTGGGGTTGTTCCTATCACTCCCAGACAAGACACCATCGGGTATGTCGAGCGCACGATTCCTTTCTTAGTGGCTGCATAATCAAGTCAACAAACTTGTCACAGGCAGTCAATAGCTCAAAAAATACAACTAGTTGATTACTTATTGGTCGATCGATCTTGTTATCTCAAATATGTTGACTTTACGCTGAAAACTTTATCATCTGCAATACGTGTTCTCAAAAGGCACTCTCGAAATTCTTGATGTAACAGGCCACTGTGCCGAACTGTTTCGGATGCCGTGTACGTTCTTGATGCCATAGTGGGTTATGACCCCAATGACGGAGCAACGAGGGAAGCGTCAAAATATATTCCTCGAGGCGGATATAGACAGTTTCTCAAAGCTCACGGGCTCCAGGGAAAAAGGCTGGGGATAGTGAGAGATCCCTTCTTTGATTTCACCAACAAGCCCAGCCAAACTCTTGCTTTTCAGAATCAGTTTCAAACATTACGGTAACCATAATCACCAGTACAGTGTTTTAAGCAAGAAATAGAATTGAACTAAATGCCTGATCATTTTAGTTCATGACTTGAAACCCCTTTTTATACTAGGCAAGCAGGAGCAGTTTTGGTGGACAATCTGAAGATAGACAACATTGACATCATCTTGAACGCCACTGCGAGCGGCGAAGCAATAGCCATACTAGCAGAGTTCAAAATAACTTTGAATGCTTACTTGAAGGATCTCGTGGTGTCTCCAGTGCGATCCTTGGCAGATGTCATAGCTTTCAACCAGCTAAACTCTAAACTGGTAAGCGTGTTCTAATTGCCTCTTCATAAAGAGCATTGTATACTTCAAGAATTCATTTGGCAGTCTGTTACTGCTGGTGTTGATCCAGAAAGTAATTTTTCAACTGACCGGCTTTTCTAGATTGCGTGACAAAACCGAAAATGAGGAAACACATGAGCTGATACTTGCCGAGAGACAATCTAATGCTCTAGTTTGATAAAACATCCTTATCCGATCAAGTTTGGGAATGACAAATACGTGCCTGAATGGTCTCACAGGAACTGACTGATCAGATCGGCCAGAACATCTTTCTGGCATCTGAAGCCACGAACGGGATCGGCGATGTGGAGAAGGCAGCTTTGTCGAACTTGGCATACCTATCAAGCAACGGATTCGAGAAGCTGATGATGCAGTACAATCTAGATGCAATCGTCACTCCCGGGTTCGAAGTTGCTCCAGTTCTTGCCATCGGCGGATTCCCGGGGATTAGCGTCCCTGCCGGTTACAACAACAAGGGAATACCGTTTGGAATTTGTTTCGGAGGACTGAAGGGTTCGGAGCCGAAGCTGATCGAGATCGCCTACTCATTCGAGCAAGCGACAAAGATTAGGAAGCCTCCCTCATTCAAACCTTGATTGACTTGATGCGATTTCTCCCTCTTCTTGAAGTGTAATGCCTCAAAATGGGTTGCAGTGGGAAGGAAACTAGAACTCATTCAGCATTAGAGGAGAGATATTTGATTAATATTTACTCCTTAAAAATAAATGAAATAGCATCTGCTTAGTGTTGTTTATTTTTTGCCAGCTGAAATTTACTCTTTGTATGCCTATCGGTCAATTCTCCCGCTATTGTATAGTGAGAAGTTAATCTTGCTTTCCCTAAAAAATTTGAAATGAAATAAAAGTTGAATTTTAAGAAAACTATATAAACATGATATACTAGTTTACATGTCAACTTTTGCGTGTATTGAGAGATTTTAGATTTTGAAATGAAAATCAAACTGAGGCGAAAGGTAAGGGAAACAAATAAAAAGCAACAAGCAAAAAGTCTACCCTAATTGTGCTCCGGAAAAGCGAATTTTGCTTTCCCACCAAAATTTAAAAGTTATGAAATATATATCGTTAAGTGTTAAATTTTTTTGAAAACAATTATATGAACATAAATATTGACAATTGAATATTTCGAAATGTTTAATTGATTTGCGTTGTATAAAAAGCAAATTGCAAAAATCACAAACAGAACAGAGGTAGACGTAAAAGTTTAGCCAAATGCTTGATGTTGGTCTAGGACCAGAAAACAATTGTCACGGTGTAGTCTAATACCGTAAGGTGAACCTAATGTATCGCATTCTTGCTACTTATTAGCGAGATATCCGTGCAATGGATGGATCGACATTGTGCTTATCCGACTTATTCTGGGAGCAGTGCCCCGTGGGTCGGTCCGGTGCTTAAACGTGGACGAAGTATAAGAATGGGCCATATGTTTTACCCACGTCAAACCCACTGAAGACAAATCGGCAGTATCGTTAGTCCTTATAATTTCAAAGAGCCAACTTTCATGCGTCTCGACTAATCGGCCTTCCTGGCGATCTTAAGTGCGTAGCACCACGACAATCGGCTTGGTACACTCGAGACTTTACTTCTGAAGTGCTTTCAACAAGATTTGGTCAAAAAACTACAGGGAGAGAAGCAGAAATCCCTTACCCTATAGGCCAACAACTTACTAGTTGAATTAACATTTCGATGTGGAAACAGAAAATCAATCGTTAGGGCTGGCTAAGAATTCAATAGAAGCTACATCAATCGAAAAACCAAGCAGAGGAGAATTTTTTCACTGACCATAATTCATCGCCTTGCCTCCGCAACATGGGATTCTAACCGCGGTAAATAATGGTAAGATAAGAATCCCTTGGTGTAGGAAAACTCTCGAAATATTGAAGATGACACTGTGGATTCGAGCCGAGTAATTAACCACAAATCAAGTCGCATGATATGTTTACGCTCGTTTTCAAAGATCAAGGTACAGAAAGGCCCGCCATTCCGACTCAAAACCTAAGTTCAATTTATTAGATCAAGCCAATTGCGCAATATCTGTTTAATTCGATTGAGGTGGACAAAAACATAAGGTAGGTGATTGCTGGTCTTGTCCAAGTTTCCAGTTTCCCAAATTTCCTGAAGCGATTGCGGAGATTGACTCGATCCTTTTCGGGTGACCATATTGTGGAGATGGCCAACACATAGCTAACGTGATGTAAGAGCAATAATTGGACGGTTAATCAACCTTGCGCACTTCCATATTGCGCTTGTATTGTAGCCATACACAACTATTCAAGCATGTAATGAAGTGATGGCTTCATATAAAATCACTCAGAGAAAAAGTTCGGGGCAATTGGCATGTCACAGTTTAAAAGTTGCAGTCCTCTGTTGTCATTAGAAATTTCAATGAATCAACATGTGATGGCTTCACGTAGCATCTAAGTCCACCTCCCATCCATCACTTGATGGGAAAATAACACAAATAATCCATGAACTTTAGTTTAATGTGTAATATAATCCATGAACTTTTAATTTATTCAATATGGTCCATGAAAAGATCGATGTGCAATGTGATATCTGAACTTTAATTTGATCAATGTGGTTCCTAGATTTTTTGTACATGTTCAATTTAGTCTCTGAACTATATGAAAAAGTTCGATGTTATCCTTCCATTAATTCAAGTTCAGGGATAACAATGAATATATTCATATCGTTCAAGAATTAAATTGAACATATACTAAAAGTCCATGACCACATTGAACTAATTAAAAGTTCAGGATCACATTGCACATTTGGCTAAGGTTTGGAGATCACATTGGATAAATTAAAAGTTCAAGGACCACATTGTACATTGGATCAAAGTTTAGGGACAATTTGTTTCATTATCCCTCACTTAAAGCAAATCTAATGACAAATATTAAGCAATAGCTATGGTTAATGAAATTGAGCATAACCAACTCGCATTTTCTCTATAGCGGTGAATATAGCTACAAATTGCACGAATATATAAAGATAATTTGCCATTGTTGTAATCACATGTAATGGGTCACATAAAGTGAAACAAAGCTCATAGTCTATTGTTCCGGTTTGGTGTTATCTATTTAAATTAAAGAGATAACGACACAAATAGTCCTTAAACTTTAATTTAATGTGTAATGCGATCTCCGAACTTTTAATTTATTCGATGTGGTCCCTGAACTTTAACCCAGTGTGCAATGTCGTTCCTGAGTTTTAGTTTGTTTAATGTGATCCCTAGACTTTTGGTACATGTTCAAGTTAGTCCTTAGACTATATGAAAATGTTTAATATTGTCATTCCATTAATTCAAGTTTATGGACAACATTAACAATTTTCATATAGTTCAGGGGCCAAATTGAACATGTATGAAAAGTTCATAAACCAGGTTACACATAGGGGTAAAGTTCAAGGATCACCTTGAACAAATTAAAAGTTTAAAGGCTACATTAAACATTAAGCCAAAGTTTAAGAATTATTTGTGTCATTTTCCCTAAAATAAACGAAGAGGTCTACAACTAGTGATGAGCATAGTCCCCGTGGTCTGGTGCTAACCTTGAAACTAGGGACGGAACCAAGAGCCAAACCGGCCCTACCTCCAGTCCCAGAAACCAGCCCCCCTTTGTTTTTCCTGTGTGAGAGAGAGAGAGAGAGCTTGGGTTTTGATTTCTAACATAAGTAAGGTAATTTTAGTTTGTTTTTCTAATTTTGCAATTTAAAATGAGAGAGAGGAGCGGTGGGTGTGGGTTGGGTAATGATGTGCATTTGCGATAATCAACTCTCAAGCTCAACTCAACTTAGACTTTGCTGACTAATCCAAAACAATCCTTAGTTTTGCAAGTAAAGACCAATTTCGGCTACAGTTTGATTCGATGGATCCAAATCTAAAGATATCAATTCTACGAGTTAATTGTCGATTTGCAAGAATAGCTATTGATTTCATGGTCGCTGATTGACTACAATATGTCAATTTACAAGTTTATTGTCGACTTTGAGACTCCCAATTGACTAAGTAGCAATTGGATGCTGATCTGATTGATATCATACACTATTTGTTTATCTCCTAAGGTGGTTATTCGGCTTCCAAGGCTGGTGCATGAATTTGGAGAGTCTTATCCTAGTTACAATGCATCTATTCCTATTTTGATGCATTTAGTCCTAAATTATGAAATGTCTAAATTCTTAGTTTTATGAGTCTGAAGCCTTAGATTTTATGAGTCTTCATTGTGGTATTGCTTTTGAGAGTCTTCATGATGTGAACATTCCAAGAGTCATTTCGATTTCTAGAATTCCGAGAGTCTTTTCTTTTGTTTAGTAAAATCACACTATAAATAGAGATGTAATCTCATTTGTAAGCTACTTGAATATTGATGAATATATGAGATTTTTCTCAAGTGAGTAAAATTCTATCTAGATTCTTTATCTTTGGTTGGTGGATTTTTCTTTGGTGGTGAACCAAGAAGTCCATTATCCTTGGCTGGTGGGTTTCTTTAAGGCTTTGGTGGTGAATTTCTCATATCGGTGGCTTGTCCTTCGAGCTTTGGTGGTGAACTTCGTCCATCTCCATCTTTATCATTGGCTGAACGCTCGTGGATTGGATCGAATAGCACACCACAAGCAAAGGAAGCCTCATGTGCTTGGGCTCAAGAGGAACCTCCGATGGTTAACGAGGAATAAAGAGAAAATCAATCCTGGTGAGAAAGCCAATCTGGTAGAAACATTGGACTTACCTTTTTGGGTAATTATTCTTTCCCTTTGATGGCCCACCTCTGGTGTGCTCCCCAATTAGGGTAGGTGAAACCTCACGGGCTACATAGTTCCGCAACGTCTCAATAGCAAGGCATGCCCAACCAAAGAGGAGCCAGGTTAACCTAGGAGGTGGTGCTTAGCCGCACAATTGTAGTCGTTGACCTTCGAGGCCGAGCTGGTTCGGGTGTTTGCGCTGAGGCCTGCCCCGGGCGCATTGCTGCTTTGGGTCAGGCATTCCTCCCTCGGCATCGTTCCTTCATTGAACCCTCTACTTTCTATGCTGAGCGAAGGGCTTGAAATTTTGGCTGCAACTAGGCTCTCTTGGAAAGATGGATGAGGTCGAAAGGCTCTCAGTGCTGTAGACATTTCACTTTCGATGTCACAGATTCAACAAGAAACCAATAAACTCGAGAAGAATGGCGTGCAAATGAGGGAGATTTTCGAAAGAAGGCAAAGGTGGGTGGTATATAAACAGGTCGATATGGTCTCACAAATTAAGTAGTCGAATCTCTTTCTCGGATTATAACTGAGATGTCAAGAAGACCCTTTAAAAGGCTTCCTAATTCCACGACATACAGCTGAAGGTTAAGCTAACACCCTACCTTGTATTAGTCGAAAGATCTGCTTTGACAAAGTCTCATATACTAATAGCACGAGACAACTTAAAAAGATCTATTCAGAAATAGGCCAGAGAAAAAGGGAAATATGGTGACTTCATCAGCTCCTCTTCTCCATTCTCTACACGCAACAGCATTTAGATCATTTTTAGCAGGCGGCGCCAGTAAAGTTCACCTACATGACTAGAGAAATTTGGTGCGTGATTCAGTAGCTAACATTCCTCACCAAGCTTTCAACAAATGAAGCAGTCCTAGACCAGTTGCCAAACATCTTCTCGTACAGCACAACACAGCAAATCTCATCGTACCACCGACTTCAAACCATACTTCATGTTAAAAAACTTTTCACAATGAACCATTCAATTAAGAACGAGAGAGCTACTACGAACACTGATCGAAATGCTTCAGCAGTAGCCCCATTTGCATGTGAAACGAAAATGAACAAGAGATAACCTACTCTGCTACAATACATCATTCCACAAGCAACAGAATCTAATGCTATCGATATTATCTTTGGCTTGCTCATGCTTCGACGAATCTATGATGCCAGGAATCAAACATCTAAACAACCAGAGAAACACCAAGAGCTTTCAAAACTCTCCAGCCTTTTTAATCGCAGTAAGGAGATTCTAATCATCTCATACCATGTCATCCAAATAACAGAAAGAGCTGTAGAGAAGCTTGATTTCAGGCAAAGAGAGAAAGGTGCATCAAAAGGTGAAGCAGAAATATATTTTCAGGGGGAAGAAAAGAAAGAACATCAGGGTTCCTCAACATGAAGGTCATTTCAAGAGCATGACTCTAACTGAAACACCATTAAAGAAGAGGGAGTGATTGTGTCCAGTAGCTTCAAGGGAGCAAAAACTCATCATATGCCAAACTTCTAATGACAAAAACCTAGAATACTATGATCCACATGTCAAGATGGAACTTGCCTGGTCCAACAACAACAACAAAAACCATATTCTACTTATTTTCTGTCACTGCATGCATCGTGCAGTAAGTAGGAACTATTTTTCATCATTGTCCAAGCTGCCATTGTTGAGGAAAATCCAGCAACTTCTTGAATAGTGGAATGAGGCCAAGCAGAGCAATTTGAAGCTGTTCGGAGCTATTTACCCGAATGCTGACCTGTCCCGCCCCTCTGTTATTCAAATTTGCGCGAGCGATCAGATTTGTAAACCGTCCGATGGGCAACTGAGATTGTATATTGCCACCAACAGCAAGATCCCCATGCCAATCCATGATGGAAAGGCCAAGAGTGAACAGAGAACGACCCAAAGGGTAATCTTTATCTCTCAAGGTGGCATCTAAGCTGCCTCCATAAGCAACATCACCACGAGCAGTTATAGCACCACCAGTCATAACTACACGCAACCATTTATTGACGATCAATTTGTCCTCAACTTTCAATCCAGCCGTTAAAGCATCATTCAAGAGAGTAAAGGACAATCCAGCAGTCGCCTTATTCTTCCTGAAATTACTAAACCTAGTCTCACTGCGAAGAGTATAAGCCAGGTCCTTCCCAACAGTCTGCATATCAAGTCCTAGTGAAGTTGATTTTCCCTCCCCATGTTTTAGGGAACTAGCTACCTCCATTTGGACATTCGCATCCTTCTTATCTTTTGAGACCTGGCCAGAAAAAGAGATAGGTATCTTGTCTTTAACGACAAACAATCGCTCTAGATTAATGCCTTCGTAACCAACATCATGATCCCAACCATGAGTATCAAGAACAGGCCTTACAAGCCACTGGGTAGAGTTATCAAGGTAACGATACCGGTGAGTAGGATTATCGGAATCAAAAGACGCAGGTAAGGCCAAATCTGGCATGGGTACCGGTACAGATGCTGCCCCGCCACTTTCTTCTTCTGCATTTTCAACATATTCACTTGGCTGATCCTTGGCTGCAGCCGCCATCTTCTTCATCATCCTCCGTCGCCTTCTCTCCTCTTTCAACTGTTTCTTCATAAAAAGTTTCTCCCTATATTCTAACTCATCGAAATACGCCTTCTTCTGAGCCCTAGTAAGCTTTGACACCTGGGCCTTTGTCAATCGCTTAAACGGCGGCAATTCGTCGTATTCTGATTCATCATCAGAATCAGATGACTCATCCAAGTCATCGTCCATGCCATCATCATCGCCATACTGCTCCTCAGGCAGCTTTGGCTGTGGCCTCGGTTGGAGAAGAGTTGAAAGAAGGAAAGGTAAAGGAGGGGCTCTTGACCTAGATGCAAAAGGCTTCCCAGGTGGACTATCTTGCAGCTTCAGAAGTGCGTTAGCCTCGGCTAAAATTTTTGAAGCAAAGGAAAGCAGTAACAGATGAGGCTTCCAAACCTGACCATTCGGCAACACTCTCTGTCCAGCCCTATTCGTCCTGCATGCTGAGTGGTTTTCCACCAAAGAAACAGGATTCATAAGCCGCATATCACCAGCCGCCTGACGAATCGCTTGCTGCACGACATGCGATCGCTGAGTGACAAACATGTCATAACTAGAAGCAGTACCATTTGGCCCATCAGGTGGGGCTGATGCTGCATGTGTTAGAACCACAATTGCATTAAACCATATAGAGGGTCCAAATATCTCAGTAATCGTGCGCAAAAGCGGCATATCACCAAGATCCCTGCTTTGCATGTCCAAGCGGTCAAGATACAGCACAATATCAGGTGGAGTCTTCTTAATGAATCGCTTAATAGAATGAAGGATCTTCTCGTTTTGGCGTTGATCCGTCAAAGAAGGCAGAAGGCCTGGCGTGTCAATGATTCGCACCTTAATCCCCTGAACAGTTCCCACGACATCTTGAACTTTCTTAGTGCCAGTGTCAAAAGCATCAGTGCTGAACTTCACTTCATCAAATATTGAGTTGATTGTCGCACTTTTCCCCACGCCTGTCTTCCCCAAGACCATAATAGTGCAAGAGAAATCAAGTGGTTCCTGCCCAGATGCCTCAAGCTGCTCTGCCATGGCACTTGCGCGATCAAAACTGAAGGCACCGACACGGCCCCCATTTCTTCCCCTAATCTGCTCCGCTAATCCCAGCCTGTACAGGACCTGCGCCACAACGACATTATGGGGAGTCTGCCCGAGTCGATGTGCAAGACGCAAGAATTTAACACGTATCATCTGGAGTTTTTCACGGGTCTCATCATGTTCCTCAGACTCCCCATTAGCAGGCTCCTCAATCTGCTGAGCTTGCGCGTGAGATACAGCTCCATTAACACGCGGTTGCTGAGACATTCGAGGTGCAGGGTCCAGCAAAGGAGCAGCACGGCCAAGGCCAGCAGGACGAGCAGGTACCGAAGCATGATTCATTGATCTTCCAGACGATGCAACTTCGGCAGCCGGCATACCATTTTCCCTGATTACTTCCTTACGATCGTCCACACTATCTGAATCCTTCTTTTCACGCTTCTCCGCTGAAGTGTGATTGTGATGATTTTCCTGAACCTTTTCAACAGGATGCTGAGTAGGAGAAGTCACATCCCCTTTGTTAATTTCAATTGTTCCACTTGTAATTTGCTCATCCTTCCCGGACTTAAGCTCCTTTGAAGCATTCAAGATCTTAGACTCACGAGTAATTGACTCATCCGAGGTAGACGAAGGCTTGTCAGTTGAAGTTGGGTCCTGCTCAGAGATTTCACCCTGAAATGAATCTGGTACATTAGTAGCATCTTTCACCTCCTTGTTGATGTCACTCTGATATTCTGTATCAATACCGGAAGAAGACGTTTTCACTTCTCCATCAGCATCATGATAGAGTGAGTCAAAGCTAGCTGTCACACTTTTGGGTTCCGCGTCTACAGGACCTTTGTTTTCTGAAGCCAAAGTAGCATTCCCTTCATCCAGATCATCTGGACGCTTAGCAGCTGGAGCAACTTCCAGATCCCTGTCAATCGTGAGTAGTTTGCCTTCAGCTGCCAAATCAGTGTCCGCTAATTCTTCATGCTGATCATTTGCATACAGAACCTCCTCACTAGAAGTTCCCTTCTGATCAGCGTCAAGTAGTCCTTCCACACTGACATTCCCATTCTCCAATTCATCTTCGGTCCCATTGTCAAGCTTTCCGAGGACTGCACCACGCGTTGGAGTGGACTCATCTGCCTCACTGCGCATCTCTCCATCCACATGAAGCTCAGCTATTTCCCTCACAGCATCCTCCCCATTACTCATCAATCCATCATCTTCTTCGACTGGCACTTTCTCACGAGTCCCTCCCTCATCAACCCCATCTGCCTTAAGAGCACCACCGATGCTCTCCCCACCCACCAAACCTCCTACCTTCTCCTCCTCGACTATCTCCTCGGGTTTCTCGATTTTCGCCGGCGTGCCAATTGCCTCCTCGAACTCTTCGACCTCATGCCCCGCGCCAGCATCCTCATCGAGAACACCGCCGCTCCTCCGATCGACACCCGCGACACCGTCCGCATCAGGACCGGGTACGCCGAGACCGCCCGGACCCACCGGCTCCAATCCTTCCCCTCGCGAGTCGTCGCGGGCATCGACCGCCTCCTGGAAAACCTCCTCTCCATCACCGACCTCCGAATCATTCCCCGCCGAGCCGACCCTCTCCTCCGAAACCCCGGCATCCCCAACGGCCTGCTCTCCCGCGCGCGGGCCATCGGCATCTCGGTCAGCATATTCCATTGCCGATCCCTCGCCCGTCAGGCCTCACCCTCCAGAAAAAAACCTAGATTCAACGACGCCCGATAGAGCAAGAGCAAAAGCAAAGACGAAACCCATCTCAGAAAAACGCGCAATCAATCAAAGAAAAAACCAATTCGCTTCGCCAATCAGAAATCCCAATCCACAAAACCGAAAAAAAAAAAAGGAAGAAGGAAGAGGAAATCCCCATTCCGCCCACTAAAAGACGAAGCGCGCGCGCACGGGGGTACCGCATCCCGCGGCAGCCGCATCTAACCTTC
The DNA here is from genome assembly GCA_031216235.1 of Syzygium jambos. NCBI lineage: Eukaryota > Viridiplantae > Streptophyta > Magnoliopsida > Myrtales > Myrtaceae > Syzygium > Syzygium jambos. The sequence continues at coordinate 21,788,865 of CM062226.1, forward strand.
AACTGCGACGGAACCGAAGCGGAAACGGTTCGAAGAACGGAAGAGGAAGGGAGGGCAATCGGATTGCGTAGAAGGCTCACCTCCTGCCGCCGCCGCCGCCGCCGCCGCCTCTGTGAGGATTCTAGAGAGAGAGAGAGAGAGGGGAGGGTAGAGAGAGAAAAGGGGGGTTACTGTGTGTGTGTGTTGGGGGGGCTCCGTTGTTTTCCAGTGGTGTGAGGGAGACGAAAATGGGAGATTTGGGGGAAAATTAGGGATCTCCTCCTCCTCCTCTTCCCCCTTCAGGTCCTTCGTCCAACTCTCTCTCTCTCTCTTTGGCCGATTTCGTCACCTGATTAGGGGGACCATCGACGGCTGAGACCCGACCGCCCCCGCCCCCCCCAGGATCGATCCGACGGCGCGGAGGCGCTTGGCATCGGTATCATCGCGCGGACGCGAAGGGCAAAGCGCCATCGCTGCTGACGTGGCCGGTTCTCGGTACGGACGAATGGAACCCGTCACCCTTCTTCTTTTTTTTTTTCTTTCCCCGCACCGCTTCTTTTGGAAAAAGAGATTTTGAGTACAAGAACCGTGGCCGTGTGCTCGTATATATTTCATTCGATAAACAAGAATTAAAAATAAGATTCGTAAATTACGGATTGAAAACAATAAACTCAAATCCACCAATTAGCGAGAGACGATGATTATTTTGTAACCGAGGACGATCAATCCTCGAATTGAAAAGACGGACGAAAAAAAAACCGTACTTTACTCAGGGTTCCGTTCGCATCTTTGCTAATATTTTTTTTGAAGAGATAAAAGAAAAGTATATGTAAGATGTTCGTTTTCTAGGAACCGGACCACCCGGACAACGGTTCCGCTTTTAGGAATCGAGCACCGGACCGACACTTCCGGGAAGTGGACCAAACCCGCCGGTCTAGCTCGGTCCGAGCGGTTCCTAGTTTGGGTAGTCCGTTTTGCGCGACCGTAGAGTCGCATTAAAGCCGCCCTCTCTTAAGAGGGGTGCAATCAAGTCGAACTGAATGGATGCAATTTATGATTAAAATTCGATTGGTGGTTCTACTTCAATGTCGATTTGGGGAAAGTGTTTTAATGGCATTGGACGTAATTAGGAGTTACACTAAATTCGAGTGCGGCTCGAATTCAATTGGAACTGGAATACGAGTTTAGATGGTGCAATTAATTCGAAAAAGATATATTCTTTTGTACTTACATAAGGGCTTGATATCATAAAATCATCAATTTTAATCAAATCCCAATTATATTTTAAACTTTTTTTGTCTCGTAAAAATCATAAATTTTAGGTGAAGTCCCAATTTTACCTTGAATTTTTTTTTTATTTCCTACGACTAACTTTTACTCGAGTCTCATATCTGCCTCCGTTAACACTCTGTCCAAAATCACCCTTAGTGATGTGGCACTTTCACGTCATTATTCTATTTTTTTTTCCCAAATTTCATATAAAATAAGACATCTTTTGAAGATGAATTTCCATATTGGCCTAAACGACGTCTTATTATATCTAATATTTGCGTAAAAATTGGAGCAATCAGGATTGCCTTTCATCAATTGCTCCCACTCTGAAGAGAGTATTCCTTCCGTCTCGTTCGAGGATCTTCGATTTTGCGCCCAGTCTTCAATATCTCGTGCTCGGGAGCCTTCCATCTCTCGCAGTCGGAGAGCCTGCACTCGAGACACTAGGCGCAAGATTCTCGAACAGCTTGCACTTTGGAGTTTTCCACCTCGCGATTGTCAAGAGAAATTTAACCGGTTGAGACTTAAGTAAAAGTTGGCGGTTCTGGATGAGCAACAGAAAAAAAGAGTTTAGGGTAAAATTGGAATATACCTAAAGTTAGGGGTTTTTTACGGGACAAAAAAAAATTTAGGATATAACCGGGATTAAACCTAAAGTCTAGGTTTTTTAGGGTACTAGACCCGTAAGTATATACCGAGCTATGAGCACGCTCCCGAGCTCCATCATAATCGAGCATTTTCAAAAGCCGTGCTCAATCGGGTTGAGTACGAGTAGCTCACGACTCGAGCACAACTATTTCAAAGGTTCCTCATGTCACGTTCCTGACGACACCACAGGAGAGGGAGAGATCGATGCGCGTGCTACTGACTTTCATGTCATCGCGAAGCATGCTAGATTCTTGGAAGTCATGCGTTCCGAAGAAGACGCTTCAAGAGCCCATATAGTTTATGCAAAGAGACCTATCTTGCATTGGAAATTTAGCAAGGACCAATGCCGCCTTCCTAGAGCCGATCTCACCTAAGAAGAATCTCTTCACCATCTCTTCCAAAGAGAGAGAGAGAGAGAGAGAGAGAGAGAGACAGCAGCCGTTGGCGTTGTGCTCCTTGACTTCATGCACAAGATAAGAAGCAATTGTCGTCGCATGGACACTCCTCTGACCAGCCTCGAAACCACCGAAACCACTACGCATCCAAATGCAAAGATCTAGGAAATCGATGGAAACCCAACTTGGCCCCCTCCACATCTGAGAGGACGTTCTTGATGGGTGGCGAGCTTGGGGCGGCGCTAATGGAGTTTCCCAGGCGGAGCGCCACCGCCGCCCATCGGCCCCCACGTCCACCCAACCCCATGTGGGTTCATCATCATTCTCGGTTGCTTCACCCTTGTCTTGGAGAAATGATTTTGCGAAAAGGACCATCATCGCCCACGTGAAGATGTTTAGATCGAAGTATGAGCATTTGGATCGTTCCCGATTCGCGGGTCTTTGGCGTTCTTGTTTGGCTGGTTTTCTTTTGGTCTCCTTTTTTTTCACCCACGTCACGTGGAATGGGATGGATTGGAGGCCGGAGAGACCGCGTCTCGTCGTTTTGTTGCCAAATTTACAGTGACGAAGACGTGTAATCGAGTCGAGACAAGTCAATAGGGATATTGCTAATCGAGTGATTTGACTCGGAAAACGTATGGGTGGGTCGTGTTAAGTTTCGACATGATTTCTCTCCTGTAGCTGTGAGTTAACTTCACCATCGAAATCAAGTTACCCTGGCTCGAAAGGGTTGGGTTTTAGTGGGATTTGTTTAGTGGCAATTCCAAAATAGAATAAGAATTTGATATGGTTAGGCCCATTTTTAGTGACAATCGGGCAATTGCCATCATAAAAATAACCTACTTCACCAAATTTTGCAATTTGCAATGAAGGATAGGCTATTAGTGGTCATAGGATTTTATTTTGTACACATATGAACGTCCTGACATCATTTGTTAAGCATGGTTTTCACCGACGGTGGACATAATGATGTATTTATAGTTTAATTGAATATATTTTCCTTTATCCATTTATTATGACTAACCATTTTAAGATCTCAAGAGAGAGGGCGAAAGAAATTACTCAAAAAAATTAAATCGTCACTCAATGAATCGATATGGAAAAAAAAAAAGAATTTTGTTTGAGAGTACTTTGGGATGCTCGTCAAACCACGAGACAAGAATATAGCGATTTTCAATATGTAGACAATCCTTCTCAAGTTGGTCCCTTCCATGTTTTGCCAAAAGGTCCAAGCAATGATTAGCTTCCCAATAACTGTGTTGAAGATGGTGTTCACCTCGGATCTACTTTTCCAAACGTTCGACATTGCAAATAAGAATAGGATATCCGACGGCAAGAGTGAGATTTAAGATTTAAAATCTAGGGTAGCTTGTTATCGAAAATTAGCAATAAGTCTCTCTCTCTCTCTCTAAATCGTGCCTATTTGCCCTTCATCTCGTCTCCTAAAGAAATAATCCTAAATATTTTCGGTCAAAAAAGATTTTGTAGTAATCTAACCAATATGGTCTACTGTTTTTAGCCAAATATCCTTTATGGCAAACCTAATAAGTACAATATAGAAATGAATATAATCTTGCATAAAGTCGACGTAGTTTGAAATTGATTCATAAAAAAGATAATAGATTTTTTTTAAACGCTATAACGCAAACAAAATTTAAGTGTCGGATGAAAAGAGATGGCTTTGAGTTTTAATTTGGCCATTCAAAAAAATTGAACGCAAGTGACGTTCGAAGAATACGACACTGAAATAAGGAGACCTGCATGGTCCGAGACAAAAAAACAAAAATAAAAATTTGTGAATAAGCTACATAACATTCAAAATCCTCTTTTCGAAATTATTTGAGATGCATTTATTTAGCAGAACTTCGAGTTTAAAGTTTCAAGCCATATTATACATGCTTGTTTTATAAGTTTTTTTATCTGGTATTTTCTATGCTTGATCGGTTACAAACCTTGATACTCTGTACGTAAATGTACACAATCTCCAACAAAAGAAAAAAGTGCACATAATCAACATAATGCCCGCATAAAGTGCAAACCCCGTAACTGATATAATTAAGGGGAAATAACACAAATGATCCTGAATTTTAGCCCAATACACAGTGATTTCGTGAACTTTTAATTTGTTTAACGTAGTTTCCTGAACTTTTAATTTGCTCAATCTCAATCTCAATGTATAATGTTGTTCTTAAATTTTAAGTTATCAAATGTGGTTCATGAATTTTTTGTATATATAATGAAAATGTTCAATGTTGTCTTAAATTAAACATGTACTAAAAATTTATGGACCATATTGAATAAATTAAAAGCTAAAGGACCACATTACATATTAGGCTAAAGTTCAAGGACCGCATTGAATAAATTAAAAGTTCATGAATCATATTGCATATTAGACCAAAGTTCAGAAACCATTTGTATCATTGTCCCTTAATAGAGCCAAAGAGTTTTGAGCATGCATTGGGGATAACTTTTTTTTTGGTCAAACGTAAGGGATAATTTCGACTTAGAGAAACATGTTTGGGATTAGAACAGTCTTTTTGAACTCGACCTACTTCTATCCTTGCGCACGTTTTTTTGAAAGATTTATTAGATGTTCGATTTCATATGAGCCTATTTATCCGAGCCATACAATCATGTGAGCCCAAAGTGAAATCACAAGATCTTGCCGCTCGTATCATCGACCTTATGAGCACTGAATCTTGCAAATGTCGCTTTGTATTTTATTATAAAAATGACACAAATGGTCCATAAACTTTGACTCAATATGTAATATGGTCCATAAACTTTTAAATTGTTCAATGTGGTTTAACCTTTAACCCAATGGGCAATGTGATCCCTCAACTTTTAAATAGTTCAATTTGGTCATTGAACTTTTGGTATGTGTTCAATTTAATCACTTAACTATATGAAAATATTCAATGATGTCACTTAACTTGAATTAAATGGAAAGATAACGTTGGATATTTTTATATAATCTAGGGACTAAATTGGACATTTATCAAAAGTTCATGGACCACATTGAACAATTAAAGTTCAAGGTCCACAATGCACATTAAGGTAAAGTGCATGGGCTACATTTAACAAATTAAAAATTTGGAAACCACACTACATATTAAAAAAATTAGTTTAACGGAAACTAACGAAGGGTAAATTTGTCATAAAATGTACCAGTTTTGGATTTCCAGTGGTTAAAAAATTAGTTTTGGATAAATTTGTCACAAATGTACTAGTTTTGAATTTTCCGTGGTATTAACCCTTTCTAGAAAGATTTATTAGATGTTTTAGTTTCATAAGATCCTGTCGATCGGAGCTATACAATCACGTGAGCCCATGGCAAAACCACATGATCTTACTGCTCATACCAATGGACCTTATGAGCGCCTGAATCTTTTCAAGCGTCACTTCGAATTTTATTGGGAAAATGTCACAAATGATTCATAAAATTTTCAATTATTTAATGTGTTCCCCCAACTTTAATTCATTGTTCAATGTAGTTTTTGAACTTTCAGTACATGTTCAATTTAGTCCTTAGATTATATGAAAATCGCTCCCGATTCGCATGTCTTTGTGTTCTTGTTTGGCTGGTTTTCTTTTGATCTCCTTTTTTTCACCCATGTCACGTGGAATGGGATGGATTGGAGGCCGGAGAGACCGTGTCTTGTCATTTTGTTGCTAAATTTAAAGTATTGCTAATGGAGTGATATGACCGGAGAACTTATGGGTAAGTCGTGTTGAGCTTCGACATGATTTCTCTCCTGTAGCTGTGAGTTAACTTCACCATCAAAATCAAGTTACCCTAGCTTGAAAGGGTTGGGTTTTAGTGGGATTTATTTAGTGGCAATTCCAAAATAGAATAAAATTTGATATGGTTAGGCCCATTTTTAGTGACAATTGGGCAATTGCCATCATAAAAATAACCTACTTTGGCAACTTTTGCAAATTGCAATGAAGGATAGGCTATTAGTGGTCATAGGATTTTTTTTTTACACATACGAACGTCCTGACATCATTTGTTAAGCATGGTTTTCACCGACGGTGGACATAATGATGTTTTTATAGTTTAATTGAATATATTTTCCTTTATCCATTGATTATGACTAAACATTTTAAGATCTCAAGAGAGAGGGCCAAAGAAATTACTCAAAAAAATTAAATCGTCACTCAATGAATCGATATGGAAAAAAAAAAAGAATTTTGTTTGAGAGTGCTTTGGGATGCTCGTCAAACCACGAGACAAGAATATAGCGATTTTCAATATGTAGACGATCCTTCTCAAGTTGGTCCCTTCCATGTTTTGCCAAAAGGTCCAAGCAATGATTAGCTTCCCGATAACTATGTTGAAGACTAGGTTCACCTCATACCTACTTTTCCAAATGTTCGATATCATGAATAAGAATAGGATATCCAACGGAAAGAGTGTGATTTAGGGTCTATAATTTAGAGTTTAGGGCGGCTTGTTATCGGAAATTAGTAATAAGTCTCTCTCTTATAATAAAAATCACACGTATTTGCTCTTCATCTCGTTTCCTAAAGAAATAATACTAAATATTTTCGGCCAAAAAAAGATTTTGTAGTAATCTAACCAATATGGTCTACTGTGTTTAGCCAAATATCCTTTATAGCAAACCTAATAAGTAAGATATAGAAATGAATATAATCATGCGTAAAGTCGACGTAGTTTGAAATTGATTCATAAAAAGATAATGGATTTTTTTTTAAACGCTGTAATGCAAACAAAATTTTAGTATAAGATGAAAAAAGATAATTTTGAGTTTTAATTTAACCATTCAAAAAAATTGAACGCAAGTGACGTTCGAAGAATACGACGCTAAAAGAAGGAGACCTGGATGCTCCGAGACAAAAACAAAAATAAATTTGTGAATAAGCTAAATAACATGCAAAATCCTCTTTTCCAATTTATTTGACATGCATTTATTTGGCAGAACTTTGAATTTAAAGTTTCAAGCCAAATTTTACACACTTGGTTTAACTAAGTTTTTTTTTATCTGGTGTTTTCTACCGTTAATCGGTTAAAAACCCTGAGGCTATGTTTGGTGGTCGGTATAAAATTTAGGATCGGATAAACTTTATCCTATTATGTGTTTAGTGCCTACCCAAGATACGATAAAATCGGATATATGAGAGATATAGCCCGAATAAAATTATCTTATGAGGGAAGTGGGATAAAGGTGGATATGATTTCTAATATTCATAATATAAAATTTATTTTTCTCTAATAACAAACTTGTTAAATTAATAAAATTTGAATATATATAAAATTTGATTTTTAATATAAAAATTGAAAATAATAAAAAATAAATTTTTTTATTTATTCTTATTTTTATTTATATATTTAAATTTCTTTCTATCTTATGATATAAATTTCATATATAAATAAATACATTTAGTATTTATATTTATTACATATTTTAGGTATATTAGAATAGTTTACTATTTAATAAAATTTATTAGAGAATGATGGAGGGGAAAAAAGAAATAAAAAAGAAAATAATTAAAAAAGAGAGGGAAAAATAAGAAAATAAAAATGAAGTGGGTAAGAGTGTCATGAGAGATTTTTGTCATCTCAATATGTGCAATTTTTATGTCTATTTACACTGATATGACATTCATAGCAAATAATAGACATACTAAGATATGAAAATATTCGACTTTATTACTACAATTAACAAAATAATTGATAGGACATAGCAAATCCCTTAGATTTCATATCCTATCTTATCATATCTAGTCTTGTCCTGATTAGAAATTCAGATGACCAAACACAGCCTAAGAGTTTATATAGATATGTACAGTATCTCCAACCAAAGAAAAAAAAGCATATAATCAACACGATGCCCCCACAAAGCGCAAACCCTCTTATTAATATAATTAAGGAAAAATAAAAAAAATGATCAATAAATTTGGCCCAATGAATAATATGG